>JAKSZU010000015.1:18357409-18957409 GCA_026018925.1 Tupaia tana | reverse complement strand
ATCCATCTTTACGGAGGCAGCCAGGGACTGGCACTGCGTTCCAGAGGCAGGGGAGAGGGGGAGGTTAGGAAGAGCAGTAGATGGATAAGAAGGGGACATCTTGGAGTTCTCTGCATGAAGAAAGTTATGATAAACCCCTTTTTAAACATTGATTGGGGGCCATCATGTGGCATGGTGATTAAAGTGTTGTACTGGCACAGAGTCTACCATGGTTAAACTCCCAGACCCAGCAGCATAAATACCACACAAGATATGTGTGTGCGTGAGCAAAATCCTAAGAAAGGAATGAAGGAGAAGGGATTGCAGTGTGGTCATCCCTGCTAGGAGGTGATTTCTCACTTTCCCTCTCCCTGTCTCTGTCACATGCATGCACCCTTTGGCAAATTAAAAAAAAAGAGAAGAAAAGAAAAGAAAAGAAAACTGAGTCAGGAGGTAATACAGAAATAAACTTATATCTGCTGATTTTCTTAAGAATGGGAGATATTGGTCAATCACACATCAGAAATAAGGATCCTGGAATTGCTAAATATACAGCCAAGATGGTATCAGATGTTGTGCTTTTTGGGCATCATTATTGCCTAGGCCTTCCTCCTTTGGTCACGTAGCCCTGCATTCCTTTCTAACTTTAACAGAAACCCTCTTGAAAGAATGTTAGTTGCCTTAAATAATTTATAAACTGTCCTGATGACCTCTAACACTTGCCCTTTTTCATTGGGCAGTTTCAGTTTTTACCCAAATCTGCTCTTCCTGGCTTATAACCCTTGTACGTTCCCTAGTAAAGCTCTTCGTTCCCCATAGATTCTGCTCTTGAGATCGATCGGTATCTGGACTGTCCTCCTGAGCATGTCTCCTCTGTCGTGTCCCCAGGTCCCTCCAGGGTCCCAGCACCCCAGGTGTGGGAGGGCAGCTTTCTCTCTGCTCCTCCTGGTCCTCGGTCCACACACAGGAGGTTCCCCCCAGCCCTGCTACTCAGGGTGTGGTTCTGCTGACTATGTTAGAGGGGAGGACACTGGGGCTGGGGAAGGGTCTGTGGAAAGGCAGCTTCTCAGGCTCACCCCAACCTGCTAATTTCAAGCCGGCATGTCACCAGGTCCCCAGGGTGTGCAGGTACGTTAGTCTGATAAGCAGCTTTGCTGAGCGTTTTGGCCCAGGCGGAAAAAATAAGAAGCCTGAGCAAGAGGGAATTATGCAAGAGTTGCTCCTTCTCTTCCTCATTCTTGTCCCCAGCATATCAGCTGCCACCTCTCAGCTTGGTCGTAGGAGCTGGCAGCCCCCAGAGTCCCACAGTTGCCCTCTTCTCAAGGTTAGGAAGATGAACCGGCTCGGCCTCTCCATGGCTCTCCTGGTCCTACTGGGCATCCTGGGGGTGAGCGCCCTTGGGTTCAACACCATTGAGAATGAGACCACAGTCCCTTCCAAAGGTGAGCTCTCTTCTGTGATCTGGGGGCTGAAAATGAGGGACAATCAGATTTCTCAGGACAGTTAGAAATTTTCACTCCAGGGACGTTTCCCCACTCTTACAAAGCTCACCATGATGTTTTCAGTTCTTTCCAAAGTGTCACACAAGGTGCTCACCAGGCAGCTGGGCCAGCCAAAGGGCCCTGTCTGAGCCTCCCCCTGCTCCCGCTCTCTGCCCTCCTGAGTCCCTGCAGCTCCCCTGAGCCTCACTGTGGTGTAATCACAAGTGCTGAGCCGGGGAATGCTGTTCCTAGAACCCTATATGTGCAGTGCTAGGTGTGCTAACGCGCTGGCTCAAGGCAGGGGCACCTGCGGGGCATCAGGATGAGACTGCTGGCTTCAAAGGCCAAGAAGGTGAGCAAAGGGTTAGAACTTTAATCCGCAGCTGTGACCCCAGGGAGGGAGCCCTGACCCCAGGGAGGAAGAGGGCCTGACATGGAGTTCAGTCCCCACCGGCCACTAATTTCCTCAGTCATGCCTTCCTAAGGAAACAAAATTAAACCCCTCCACTGTGGTTTTGGAGGGCTTCCCAGTGAGTGACCATATAGCCGTGCTGGGAGGGTGGTCACCCCAGAGAGAACACGGCGTCCCCAATCTTGCCCTGTGCCTCTTCCACGTGGGCTATTCCTGAGGTGTAGACATTATAATAAGCTGGCAACAGTAAACAAAGTGCTCTCCTGATCTCTGACTCAGTTTAAGAATTAAGCTTAATTGAAGGAGCCCCAAACTTTATAGCCGTCAGTGAGACGTCTGCGTGGCCCGTATTTGGTGTTAGGAATCAACCCTCCAGGCTCACTTGTTTCTGACCCTTGGTGTCTGGGATGAGGCTCAGGAACAGGACATAGGAGAGTTGGGGCAGTGCCCTGGGGACCCTTACCAATCACCTTCATGGCCAGAACTCCCTGACACAGCCGGCACTTCAGTGGTTGGGTTGAGGCTTAATTGTCCCTGGTGCTGGCCTCCCCCATCTTAGCTATGTGGCCTGAGCCAGTCTCTGGTGCTCCTTTTCCTCCTCTGTGTGGGGGGATTCCTACTAGACTATTCCTTAAAAGCATTGCCAGGAATGAACATGCCAGTTTCATCATGGGCGACTCCGTGGCCCACTAGTGATGGGCTGCCTGAGAGAAGCCAGAGCCCACCCAGTGACCACATTTCCAATCCCCAGCCTGAAACATGGCGGGCACCTTTCCAGTGCCGAAGACCCGAGGGCTGGAGGCCTGGATGAAGGGGAGCGCAGCACGGCCAGGCCACGGGAGGGTGCTCAGGTCTCTTCCACTTTGACTCTGTGTCTCCATCTTCCACATTCTCCATCATGATTAAAGATCAAAATGTTTAATTGCACTGTATGTCCCTTCATTCCTGTTTATACTACGATGTCTTGTTCTCTATGATGTGTACTCCCTCACTCCCTAAGGGGAAAAACTCTCGAGTCAAATAACGGTTTCATTTTCCTGTTACACAATAAGTCAGAATGGTCTAACAGTGACGAGGGCATCTGCTGGCCTGGGGCAGCTGCAGGCAGAGAGGAAGAAATGCATTCCGCAACTCCTGAGCGTGCGGAGGCTCTGCTGGGTGGGCGAGGTGGCTCTGCAGGCTGCTAGGATAGGAGTAAGAACTCAGGGCTCTACTGTGAACTATCCTCTTGTGCCGACTCCATGGCCTACTGGTTAAAGGGAGCCACATTCTATATGGGCCACTGCAGTTCAAATCCCAGCCCTGGTGGCTTGACAACCTACTTGCCCCATGCATGTGTATGATTGCCAAAATCTCAACAAGATGGAGCAACAAAGGAGCAGGGACTGTGGCGTGACGGTAACCTACTAGAAGGTTCTTTCTCTTTCTCCCTCTCTCTGTCTCTCTGTCTCTCTCTGGTGAAGGCACCACCAAGTGACCGAAAATAAAAAGGAAAAAAAAAAAAAGAATTATCCTGTTTATCTTTGATTGTCATTTAGTTTAGTAGGTTTGTAGCATTTCATCTCTGCCCAGCGAGCTCCGCACACACCTCAAGGCTCTGCTCCTGTATGAGGACTTACTTCTGTCTGTGGGGCTCCGAGATCAGGCCCTCCAGTGGTTCCAGGGGCTGCTCTCCTCATTGCATGTCCAGATCCCAGTCCACCTCTGCTGAGCCCACAGCCTCCTCCTTCCACACTCCGAGGCTGAGGCTGCTCTGGGGAAATCCTTCCAAAGGTGAAAGGACTGCCTGAGGGTGGGGGTGGGGTGGGAGATGGAAACTGTGAGGGCCTGAAATATCCCAGCAGGAATCATACCACAGCCCCGCAGCTCCCAAGCAGCTCACCCCCCAGACCCTTGTCTCTGCCTGTACTGCCCCCTGTCTGCTCTTCCACCCTCTTCTCTTCCTGTCCCCAATCACCTCACGGCACCAGGAATGAGACCCCTGGTAGATAGTCCTGGAAATGTCTCCTGATGCCCTAGTTGGAAATAATCAAACCCTGTTCTGAACTCCCGTGTAGGGACATTGATTGTCACTGGCAAGTTTGACCACAGGAACATGATCCAATTCCAGGGGTGACAGGATGTCGGTCTGGGGCTCAGGGTGGAGTCAGGGCCAGTGAGGAGGCTGCCTGGACAGCCAGGTGGAGGCTGAGGCTTGTGTGCAAGTGAGGCTGGTTCCCTGGTCTGCCCTGGGTCTCTTCAGCAGGATGAACGCCTTGTACTGTGGGGGTGATTCTGCTATTTATGTAAGTAATTAATGCATTCCTGTTTCTATTTTCTGATACGCAGACACAGTCACAAGTATTTATGAAAGAAAACCATATATACAGTAAAGAAATAAGATTTTTAACATCGTCACCACATCATTGTCACACCCAACAACGTTAGTAATAAAGCTCCAGAAAGCAGGCCCTCATATCCAAATTTACACCCCCACTTTCTGCCCGTGTCCATAGCTGGACGGCTGGTTCTCGGTGCCTGTTGTTTCCATAACTTGCTGGGTAGATGTGCTGCGTGGCCATCCTCCTAGCTCACAAATGCCCATTCTCTGTCCTGCAGCATCGCGGCCTGACTTCTGCCTACAGCCTGCTTACACGGGTCCTTGCAAAGCCCGTTTCACAAGGTACTTTCAACTCAACCTCTGTTTATCTCTCTTTTCTTCCATCTCTGTTAAAACGAATGGACATTTCCATGACTTTCACCGAACTGTTTGTGGATCATCTGAAATGGCGTGTTTCTTTCAAATTCTTGAAGTTAAGCCTCAATGTTCATAGTGATCGCTGGTGCAGCAGATTCAGTAGATATTGGGTGGAGAGACTGAAAAAGAGAGAGAGAAACTAAAAAATTATAATTGCAAAGAAAAAAATCACAAAATAGAAAACCGCGCGGCGCGCTTTGCGCGCCGCGCAAAATATCTACTTCCCAGTCTCCATGCTGGGTAGATGTGAGGCTCAACTCTCCTGCCTGGGATTATTAACAATACAAAAGATGGAGCTGAGAGCTGCGTGAGACGATGTGACCTAGGTAAGAGAGGGAGCAGGCCAGAAGGACAGGCTGGGGAAGAGGTGGAGTTCAGGGCCCCACGGCCTCACACCTGCCTGGTGTACTCCTCTGCCTCCTGAGAAGGAAATGGCATCATGTCCTGTGACATGTTGAGCCAGAGCTGACCCTGCATGGCCAGACAGACAGAGACTGTGGCTAAAAGATCCCCCAAGACCTTTAGGCTGTTTCACCTGTTCCCCTTCCCCAGATGGGATCACTGAGGCAGCCTCCCTGCTCCGTGGGACTGCAGTGCTCCTGAGCCGCCTCTGCCTAGGCTTGGAGAACTCACTTCCTCCTGCCGATCACCCTGGCCATGGGGAGGACTAGCTTGCTCACTTCTGGATGGTCCAGGATCTTTCAGGGCAAAGAGGTTCTGGGTCAAAGGCTTCACCAATGACAGTCAACTAGTTCCTTTCTTGTTGCAGAGAACCTGGCACCTGGGCTGCCCTGAGATGCTGAAGTCTGAGGAGGCCCCACACAAGGGTAGTTGTGGTGCCCTCTGAGACAGCTCAGTCCCTTCCTGCTCCCTTCACACCCCGTCCTTCTCAGCACAGCCCTGCCTCCTTCCTTGCAGCATGGGTTCCCCTGTGTTAGCGCGGTCTCCTTCAATAAACTCTGAGCTCCATGAAAACAAGAACTGTGCGCCTCTGTTTATTTCACTGCATTGTCCCACACTCAGCACAGATCCTGGCACAATGGAGACAATCCACAAATATTGTGGATGAATGAACGAATGCACGAGCACATTTCTGCACAGGACCAGCTCTAGGACTGGGGTGGGAACCAGACGCTAACCCTAACTCTCATCTTCACATCGTCTCCACCTTCATTTCCAACCCCAACATCACTGGGATCCTTTGGAGTGTCAGAGTAGACTCTGGCATCCAGTTCAGGGCATCAGCTGGGCTGAGCAGTGGCAGCAGGGGAGTCTTCACTAACGAACTTGCTTCCCTCTGTCATGTGGGACATTGTTCTTATACACATGACATCAGACTTTGTCTCTTATGCCTTATCTCTATATGCATTCTGTGTCTGATTAAACTAACCTGAATGGATCCAGCTGTTTGCAACTCAGATCAGGAACCAACACAGTCCATGAACATGGTGCTCCTTCCTGCTACACTGCAGAGCAAGGGCCCTTCTCCTTTTCATTCCTGCAGCCTTGACCCTACCACGTGCAGGAAACAAACTCAGCACAGCAATCTGCCTCTGAATGGCCACCCCAGCTAACAAAACAATGAACTTTTGGGGGCCCAGGTCAGATGTTTGGGCAGGTTACTCATTTGGGCTCTCTGAACGAAAAAGAAAGGAGCACGGGGCTCGGTTTTCTGCTTGTCCAGGAAACTACCTTTCCTAAGATTGTGTGTGTGTGTGTGTGTGTGTGGGTTGTGGAGAGAGATGGGGGGTGAAGAAAAGGGGTGTCGATTTGTTGTTTTAGTTACAACTACCTATACAGTGAGCACAGACCATGTTTTGGCTTCATGCTTAGCACTTTCCATACTTTATTTCATTTAATAATCCTAAGATTCCTATTAGAGAAGAGGGGGAATTCCATCAATTCCTCCACTTTAGGGCCCTACTCCTGGGTGTGTCTTCCTGTGGGCTTCTGCAGAAGCAGAGGGCAATCGCTTATTGGATAAAGAGGGGTGGGGTTAGAAGGGAAGGAAAGGCAGTCAGCACACATGGAGTTCCCAAGCCCACCACCACCCCTGTGGCTGGAGCATACCCCAGGGAATGCTGGGAGATGGCGTAGGAGCATTTTGTGCTGTTCTTTCCCACTAGACAGAGGGGGTTTATATACCAACTGGGGCATTTGTGCACCTACCTCATGTCACTTATTGCTTGAGGTCTTCTGGCTTACTCTGTGCCTGGGCCTTCCCTGCACGGCGTTCAAGGAAGTCCCTGGGGCTAAGATTCTAACTCTAGCAGTTGGAAGTCACCCAGAGACACTGAACACTGAGCTGCACCAGTCGTGGCCCTCAGACCCTGCAGAACTGTGAACAGCTGAAGGAGGAGGGCTGGAGAAGATGGAGGAAGGTAGTGGGCACAAGTCCAAGGCTCAGGACGTATTTCCCAGGATGCGCCACACTTCGAGGTCATTAATCCTTCCCAGATGCAAGGCATTGTGGGAATGACATTTTCAGAATTCATTGTGTCTCTAGCCAAAGGGAGGGCCTCCTAGCAGTTCCAAGTGGGACTCTTTGACACACCTTTGTACCCCTGACTCTGGGAGGGGAGAACCAGGGAGACCTATGGAGGACAGAATGTTCTGCCTCACACAGATGAGCAAACGGAGTGCTCAAATAGGAGGCGCTGTGAAACAAAGGAGGACAGGGAGTCTGGCGTCAGGTAAAGCGGTTCTGTCGCTCATTGCCTTGTAATGCTGGACACATTTCTCAGCCTCTTCGAGCTTCAGTTTTCTTATTTGTACAATTTGCTTAATGATAGTGCCTGCCACTGTTTTCAGCCAGAGACCACCAAGCCTACCCCTTATCCTAAGAAAGCTGAAAGTTGAGGAAGTTGGGGTCATCATTTGTTGCAGTGAGAGAGAACATTCATCTTGGGGACCCATAACACATCTCAGGAAGAGGACGTTAGGAAGTTCTTGGAGAATCTGGGCTGGTTTTAGGTGAACTTGGGAAGGATCTAAGGAAGTGACTTTGCTTGGGGTTGGATGGTATAAGGAAGCAGGGCAGCTCTATGACTGAGCACCTTAGTACATCTGACGTGGAAGGAGGAGCACCAGGTGGTGTGAAAGCTGAAGCTGATGAAGAGGCCGCCATCATTCATATTAGTCAGAGGAGGAGATGTTTGTCACGTTTGTGGCTTGTTCATGTTTCCTGTGCATTCTACACAAATATAGAAGGGTCGGTTTGATCTTGATCTGCCATGGGCACAGAATGGCCCCATCCATTATTGATGCTAAGAAACTATTTCTGTCTATCAGGAGAACACTGGGCCCAGTTGTGAGTGCCAGGCCAGCTCCTGGAGGTCAGGGACTGCTCTTATCTTTCTTGTTCTGATCTCACAGAATCGTAGTGAGTATTAAATGATATTTGTAATATCCTTTATACAAATACCTAACAATGTAATCTTTCAATGAACCACAGCTCTTATGATACAATCAATAGTAATACTGTCAATAAGTAATAATAACGACTTTAACAATGTAATAGAAATGGGATGGGTACTCATTTGAAGAGTTTGGCTTTAGTAGCTCTGGATCTTACTGGGAGATCTTGGGCAAGTCGCTCCACATTTCTGAGCTACCGTTGCCTTCTCTATAAAACAAGATAATGATATCTGTCCAAGAAATCGACAGGATTGGAGATTATGGAGGCCCATGTTGATTATGGTTCTGAGGTGCTTTGAACACTACACACTAAAACAACTTCTAAAGGCTCAGATATTTTTAGCTTCCCTGGCTTTGAACTGCTTTCTCAATGTGTTATCTACTGCACTAAAAAAAAAAAAAAAATGAACAGATAGCATGTTTTCATAGTGTCGCTTCCTGGTCGAGGAAGTCCACCTCCAGGAAGTCCCCATGATGCCCCCAATATTGCCACTGATTCTCTTCTAAATGGGTCCTAGGCTTCCTCAGGGGTAATCTAAGTCCCTCTTGCTTCAGTGATAACCTCACTTGGGTCCTGTTCCCAGGAAAACATTCCCTCCCCAATTGCCCTTTATTTGACTTTACGGCCTCTCATTAGTGAAGTAGAGAGTAGGGATACCTGGGATTCTCTTTGGGAACCAAAAAACCTCCACTTTAGCCCTTAGAAACCATTCTCTAGGAAAGGTACTATTTCCTGGAAACATCAAGAAAAGCGTGACCCACAACCCCATCCCATCCCTACGGCATTGAAAATTCAACTCTTTTGCTAGGAACTTTTAAATTTCTTTTTATTTTTACTTAAAAATTAGCTAGAGAAGGGCCAGCAGGTGGCATGGTGTTTGAAGAGCTAGATTCCCACATGGCTGACTATGGTTCAAATCCAAGACCAAGAGGCTTGAAAATTACAGCAAATCGATAGATAGATGAATAAACATTTTTAAAAATTTGCTAGAGAGAACATATGCTTACTGCATAGAGAAAAAGAAAAAGACAGGAAAATTGAGAAAGTACCCCACATGAGGGTAGTCACTCTGCAATTCCTTTTCTCCCATTCTCCTTTCAGGAGTTGGGCGTACACGCACACGCACTCAGAGTGTTTTTCAAGTTGCTGGGCCTAGGACATGAACTGTATAGTTAGCCATGTAGAATCCAGCTGCCTTAATCACTACGCCACCAGCTGGCTGGTTACCTGCTTTTTAAGAACCTTTCTTTTTTCAGTAGAGAAAGTGAGTTTATCAATCACAAGGTAATGTGAGTAACTGATGTAAACCATCTACCGAACACCCGTAGTAAAGAGGAGAGACATGGTCTGAGCTCTCACGGAGTTCTCTATCTTGCAGGAAAGGGCATCTGATCAGGAACACTAATAAATAACGAATGTGCTGACTTCTGGAGAAGGGAAGTGCTGTGTGCAAGGGGAGAGCTCTCAGGCTTCTGGCCACTGTGGAGGTGAGGGGTGGGCCACAGTAAGGCTTCCTTGAGAAAGTGAAGTTATGGTTGAGACCCAACGGATGACCAAGAGTTGCTGAGAGGAAGGTGTGAGGTCCGGGTTCTAAGCAGAGGGTAAAGCAGGGGCGATGGTTTAAGCAAGGGGAGGTCTGTAAGAAGGAGAGGGAACCGGGACAAGGGAAGCAGGCTATAAAAGTAGGGGCCAGGCAGGGGGAGCCTACGGAACAGGCTCAGAGTTTAGGGCTTGATCCAAAGGCTAGGGGAAGGACCTGGGCCTCCTAGAAAAGTCTCTGGTGATGTCTGGAGAGGAGAACACAGACCCAAAGCACGTGGTCGTGGAAATGTCCATATGGGAGAAGACAGTGTCTACTTAGCAGAGAGCAGTGGAGGTGGAGAGGGGATGGTGAGGGGTAGAACCAACAGAATCTGCTCGTTCATTGTTCATGTGGTAGTGAGGAACAGGAAGACTAGTCAAGAAGAACAGTCAACCCTGGCCTGAGCAAATAGGAGCATGGAGGGGTCTTTCTGAGGAAGAACAATGAGTTTGGTTTTGTATGTGTGAGTCTGTGGTCATAAGAAATGCCAAGGCGCAGACATGGGATAGACCCTGTGTCAGCCATCCGCTGGGTCAGCAAACATGTACGAGGGGATCACGTGGTGACGGAAAGTGCAGACCAGACTCCGTGCCTGCAAGCCCAGCTCAGACAACCTACTAGCTGTCAGGGCACGTCACTTCACTTCTCTGTCATCGTTTCGCTCATCTATAAAATGGGACTGAAAATCACAGCACCTACCCCGTTGGTCATGAGGACCAAGGGAGCTGATACATGCAAAGACTTTAGAACAGCACCTGCATGCAGGGAGGACTTGGTAGCCGTGCTCTGAGTGCCTGCTGTGTGTGCCAGGCACCCTTCGGACTCTGGGAGTGCAGCTCCCTGCCCTTGGCACTGACATACCTCAATGATAATGAGCCAAGTAAGTGTCAGTTAGTGAAAACTGCTCTGAAGTAAATATCCAGGCTTGGGACCAGCAACTGGCGTAATGGCTATGTTGCTGGACTCCCATGTAGTTGACCGCGGTTCGAGTCCTGGACCTGGTGGTTTAAACTCATACCGGGCGCATGTGCGTGAGTGCCCAAGATCCCGAGAGGAGAATGGAGGAGAAGGGATTGCGGCATGGCCATCCCACCTGGGGGGTGATTTCTTGCTTTCTGTCTCTCTGTCTCTCTGGCAAGCACATGTGCTCTATAGCAAAAAACTCTCAAGAAAAAAAAAAAAAATCCAGGGCACAGGCAGAGTGCTGGTTTAGGCTCTGTGCCCTGAGTGGTGTGGGGGAATAAGCCATGGGAGTCTCTGCAGGCACAACTCTTGACTATTTCTATTCACAGGATTTCCGTTTAACAGTATCTGCTCTTGCTGGGTTATAAACTTTTAAGGTTCCAAATACAATTTTTGTTCCTTGCACAGTCAGAGTTTGGAATCAATTGGCATCTGAGAGTCACCTCTTCCTGCTCTTGTCTCCTCTGTCGTGTCCCCAGGTCCCTCCAGGATCCCAGCACCCAGGTGTGGGAGGGCAGCTTTCTCTCTGCTCCTCCTGGTCCTCGGTCCACACACAGGAGGTTCCCCCCGTCCTGCTACTCAGGGTGTGGCTCTGCTGACTACGTTAGAGGGGAGGACGCTGGGGCTGGGGGAGGGCCTGTGGAAAGGCGGCTTCTCAGGCTCACCCCAACCTGCAGAATCCGAGTCTGCATCTCACCAGGTCCCCAGGTGTGCAGGCACACTAACCTGATAAGCAGCGTTGCGGAGTGTGTTGGCCCAGGCTGCAGCAGTCCGAAGCCTGAGCAGGTGGGAGGTTGCACAAGAACTGTCCTTCTCTTCCTCATTCTTATCTCTGTTATGTCGGCTGCCACCCCTCACCTTAGATCTTTAAAAGCTGGGAGTCCCAGGATTCCACAGTCACCCTTCTCTCAGGGTCAGGAAGATGAACCTGTTCTGCCTCTCCGTGGCTCTTCTGGTCCTCCTGGGCTCTCAGCAGAACGAGTCCATGAACCTTTCCCAAGGTGAGCTCTCTTCTGTGATCTGAGGACTGAAAATAAGGGACAAGTAGATTTCTCCGGAGCGGTTAGGAATTTTCACTCTAGAGACATTTCCCTACTCTGCAAAGCTCACCATGATGTTTTCAGCTTTTTCCAAATAGTCACACCAGGTGCTCATCAGGCAGCTGGGCTGACCAGGGGGCCCTGTCCGAGCCTCCCCCTGCTTGTGTTCCTGCTCTCTGCCACCCCTGGTCCCAGCCCTCCCCTGAGCCTCACTGTGGGACAATAATAACAAGTGCTGGGCCTGGGCTCGCTGTTCTAGAATCTGTCCCAGAACCCATAGGTCCCTAGCTCTGTGCTAACATGCCGGCCCAAGGCAGGGGCACCTGTGGGGCATCAGGATGGGACTGGTGGTTTCAAAGACCAAGCAGGTGAGCAGAGGGTTAGAGCTGTCATCCCCAGCCCTGACCCCAGTGAGGGAGCGCTGACCCTAGAGAGACAGAGGGGCTGAAATAGAGTTCAGTCCCCACTGGCCATGGGTTTCCTTGGTCATGCCTTCCTAAGGGTACTGAATAAAACCTCTGAAATATGATTTTGGGGAGCTTCCTGGTGGGTGACCATATAGACATGTTCGGAGTGTGGTCACCCCAGAGATGACATGGAGACCCCAACCTTGCCCTGTGCGTCACTTCCATTTGAGCTATTCCTGAAGCATATCCATTATAACAAGCTGGCAAGAGGAAGCAGAGTGCTCCCCGATTCTCTCTCTCTCTTTTTTTTTTTTTTTTTTTTTGGAGAGGTTTTTGCTATATGGTGAGTGCGCTTGCTAGAAAGACAGAGAGACAGAGACGCAGAAAATGAGAAATCATCCCTTGGGGGGATGGCCACGCCGCAATCCCTTCTCCTCCATTCTCCTCCGCGATCTTGAGCACACAGGCGCATGCGCTCAGCGTGAGTTTAAGCCACTGGGTCCGGGGCTTGAACCACGGTCGACCACATGGGAGTCCAGTGATGTAGCCATTACACCATCTGCTGGTCCCATGCTCCCCTGATTTCTGACTCAGTCTGTGAATTATCACCTCTGAGGAGCCCCAAACTTTATAGAGCAGTCCATCAGAAGGATGAGTGGCCCCAGGACTTGTGACAGGTGTCTGAAGTGGGGCAGTCCTATAGGTCTGAGCCCTCAGCTGTGGGGTCTGTGCTAACACTGGGGGAGTTAGTGTCAGAGGCAAATTGATTGTCAGACACCTGGTTGGTGTAGAATTGGTTGGTGTTGGAAAAGATACCCCGTATTTGGTGTTAGGAATCAACCCTCTAGACTCACTTGTCTCTGTCCCTTGGTATCTGGGGTGAGGCTCAGGAACAGGACATAGGAAAGTTACAGCAATGCCCTGGGGACCCTTACCAATCACCTTCATGGCCAGAACTCTCTGTCACACAGTCACTTCAGTGGTTGGGTTGAGGCTTAATAGTCCCTGGTGCTGGCCTTACCCCTGAGCTACATGATCTTGGGCCAGTCCCTGACATCCCTTTCCTACCCTGTATGTGGGGATTCCTACTACACTATTCCTTGAAAGGATTTCCAGGAATGAACATGAACAATTTCATCATGGGTGACTCCATGGCCCATTGGTGATAAGCTGCCTGAGAGAAGCCAGAGCCCACCCACTGACCGCATTTCCAATCCGCAGCCTGAAACATGGCGGGCACCTTTCCAGTGCCGAAGACCTGAGGGCTGGAGGCCTGGATGAAGGGGAGTGCAGCACGGCCAGGCCACGGGAGGGTGCTCAGGTCTCTTCCTCTCTCTCTCTCTTCCACATGCTCTATCGTGACTAACAAAGAGAAGGTTTAATCACACTTCATGTTCCTTGATATCCTGTTCTCTGAGGCGTCGTATACCTCCCTCCTTCTCCAAGGAGAAAAACTCACATGTCAAATAACGGTCTCACTTTCCTGTTACAAAATGAATCAGAGCTAACAGTGACCAGGGCGTCTGCTGGCCTGGGGCAGCTGCAGGCAGAGAGGAAGAAATGCATTCCACATCTCCTGAGTGTGCGGAGGCTCTGCTGGGTGGGCGAGGTGGCTCTGCAGGCTGCTAGGGTAGGAGTAAGAACTCGGGCTCTACCGTGAACTATCCTCTTGTGCCGACTCCATGGCCTACTGGTTAAAGGGAGCCACATTCTATATGGGCCACTGCAGTTCAAATCCCAGCCCTGGTTTCTTGAAAAACTTGCTTGCCAGATGGAAATGTAAGCTTGCCCAAATCTCAACAAGATGGGGTGATGGAGGAGCAGGGACTGTGGCGTGACTGTGCCCATTGGAAGGTTCTTTCTCCCTCTCTCTGTCTCTCTTTCTCTGGTGAGAGCACCTACCCTGTGACCACAAAAAACAGAAGAACAAAAAGAAGAGAAAGAAAGAAAGAAAGAAAGAAAGAAAGAAAGAAAGAAAGAGAGAAAGAAAGAGAGAAGAAAGAGAGGAAGAAAGAGAGAAAGAAAGAGAAAGAAAGAAAGAAAGAAAGAAAGAAAGAAAGAAAGAAAGAAAGAAGAAAAGAGAGAGAAAGAGAGAAAGAAAGAAAGAAAGAAAGAAAGAAAGAAAGAAAGAAAGAAAGAAAGAAAGAAAGAAAGAGAGAGAAGAAAGAGAGAGAAGAAAGAGAGAAAGAAAAAGGAAAAGAAATATCCTCCGAAGATCTTTGATTGTCATGCAGTTTGCTGGACCTCATAGAGCCTTTCCTCTGCCCAGCCCCTCCACCCACACACACACACACCCATGGGCTTTACTCTTTTAATAAGGACTCTTTTGTCCGTGAGGCTCTGAGATCAGGTCCTCCAGTGGCTCCAGGGACTGTTCTCCTCCTTGCATGTCCAGATCCAAATCCACTCTGCTGAGCCCACAGCCTCTTCCTTCCACCTTCCCAGGTTGAGGCTGCTCTGGGGAAATCCTTTCTAGGGTGAAAGGACTGCCTGGGGGTGGGGACTGTGAGGGCCTGAAATATCCCAATGGGAATCATGCCATAGCCCCCCAGCTCCCAAGCAGCTCACCCCCACACCCCCTGTCTCTGCCTGTGCTGCCTCCTGTCTGCTCTTCCACCCTCTTCTCTTCCTGTCCCCACCCACCTCATTGTACCAGGAATGAGATCCCTGGTAGATAACCCTGGAAATGTCGCCCGATGCCCTAGTTGGAAATAATCATTCCCCGTTCTGACCTCCCATGGAGGGACAATGATAGAATGTCACTAGTGGGTTTGGCTCGAGGGACATGACCTGATTCCAGGGCTGACAGGATGTCAGGCTGCAGTGTGCAGAGCCACCAGTAGGGGCCCAGGGTGGAGTCAGGGCCAGCGAGGCAGTTGCTGGGACAGCCAGGTGGAGGCTGAAGCTTGTGTGCAAGTGAGACTGATTCCCTGGGTTTGCCCTGGGTCTCTCCTATAATATGAATGCCTTGCTCTGTGGGGGTCATTCTGTTACTTATATGCATAATTAAATGCATTCTCTTTCTTGTTCTCTGATACAGAGCCACGTTCATATGCACTCATGACATAAAACTTAGAGAATAAAGAGAAGCATGTGAAAGTAAGCAAAGATTTTCAAACACAAGAAAGTAAAAATGACAGATAAGTCCTCCTACCTTAGAGTTTTTGGTTTTATTTTATTTTATTATTTTTGGGGGGAGTTTGGTTCATTTGCTTGCCAGACAGAGAAAGTGAGAAAGCACCCCCTAAGAGGATGGCCATGCCACAATTCCCTCTCCTTCATCCTCCTCTTGGGATTTTGAGCACACATGCACATGTGCCCATTGTGTTTTTCAAGGCAAAGGATCCAGGGCGTGGACAGCACAGTCAGCCATGTGAGATACAGTCACCTCACCCTCTATACCACCAGGTTGCCCTAGAGCTCTTAAGGTACATGAAGTAATTGATTTGCTCACGGCAAGGTGAAGAGGGACCAGTAGCTGCCCCTGCAGAGCTGCCCAACTGGAGAGGCTGCCCTGGCAACCTCAAGCCCCCACCCCACCATCACCACCCCGGCTCCACGTTGTGGTGGCAACTCTCCCTCTCAGGGCTGTGGGGTCACCTCCATCCAGGCCCCCAGCACATCTGCTCTCAGGAACAGCCCGCTCCTGAAGCCAGCCCTGAGGGAGGGTGCGCTCGCCTTCAGCAGCACAGCTGGGACTGGGCAGGGGCAGCGAGGCCTGGGCACAGAACCCAGGAGGCAAAGACTCGGTGAGGAGAGAAGCCACATTCAAATGCAATAGTGTCCAAGCTCCACATGACCGCAGAGGTGTACGAGGAGCAAACCATCAAAGTCTCCCATAAGGAAAGGACCCGATCCTGAATACCAGTCACCCCAGAGTTCAGGATCAACCTAAAATATTAGTCATTTCTCAGAATGTGATTTCTAGCTTCAAAGAGGAAAATCAAGAAACCAACTTCCCCATTGTTGCAAAGGTTTTTTTCTCCGTGGAGCTTTTGGTCTGCTTTCTGGATAGTTGTGACGTTTCTAGCCTAAATTTCACAGGGATCTTTTTTCCTGTTTATTTGATGTCTTACTGATGAGTTAAGAAGTTAGTGGCCAAGAAAATAAATAAATAAATAAATAAATAAATAAATAAATAAATAAATAAATAAAAATACCACATTGAATAATTTCAGAGACATTACATGTCGATTTTAAATATTCATCATGATATTTTATATTTTGGCAAGCTGTACCTAATCTAAAGTATATAATTTATTTTCCTGGATAAAAGCACATCCTGAAACTTTACAGAGACTAAGGTATTTGTTTTTAATATACTAAGGTCCTGAAAAACAAGTCATCGCATAATCTGGTGTTCAAGAAAAGCAGAGGCCAACTGTAGCATGGTGGCTAAGGCAGCTGAATCCACATGGCTGGCCACGCAGTGTGAGTTCAGGATCCAGGGCCTTGACATACATCCTGGTGCATGTTTATGCATGCCTGAAAGCCTGAAAAGAGGGACAAATGGAGGAGAAGGGATTGTGGTATGGCCATTCTCCATGGGTAGGGTACTTCTCAGTTTTCATTTCTTAATCTGTCTCTCGGTCTCTCTCCAGTGGGCACACATGCTCTCTAGAAAATTTTTTTTTTAAATGGAAGAAGAAGCATTTTGTCAAATTATTTTAAAATCTCGCTGGGTAGGACTTACTGAGGGACCTTGTGTTAGTATCCAGGGAGCCAGGTCAGTTGTGCTTTGGTGAGGGAGGTTCAAGGACTTTTCATGGGCAATTTTGTCCACAGGTGATTCATAATTTGGGCACTGACCTCGAACAAGTACTCTAATAGCTACATTTATTGGATATTGCTTAATTACTCATTTTTTTAATTGCCAGAGGGTGGTATGCACTTGCCTGAGAGAAAGAGAGGAAGCATCTCCCAGTAAGTCATGGTAACACTGCAATCCCTTCTTCATTTATCCATCCTATTAGGATTGGGGGTATGCATGAGCATGTTTTTAGGCCACTAGGGCCAGGATTTGAACAGCAGTCAACTATGTGGGGATCTGGTCCCCTTAACTACTAGGTCACAGGTCCAGCCCAATATTTCATACTTTATAAACATCATCTCTCACCCTTTCAGCAGATCTATGAAGTTGAAATTATTTTGCTTGCTTTATTGACTAGGCTGCTGACTCATATGGGTTATTTTTTTTTTTTTTTTTACCTAAGTTCACAGAGCCATTGAATAGCACTACTAAGTAAGACCTAGGAGACCATGTAGTCCAGGGGTTTCTGCTTGATGTTCCTTGAGCCACAGGAACCCACCAAATTGGCATTCTTTTGGTAAGGTTTCATTTGAAAGAGGAGTTTGCTGCTGAAAACGATTGATAGTCACACTTTCATAGCATGTACTTTCTTCTTTACAAACATGAGATGTCACTGAGCATAGTATATCTCCTGGTGCACAATACACTGTGCCCAGTTTCCAATGTCAATGAATAGTCTTCTATAATATTATTTATAGAGCTATTTGTTTATTTATTTAGAGAGATTTTTGCTATAGGGTATATGTGCTCATTGGAGAGACAGAGAGACAGAAAGCAAGAAATCACCCCACAGCGGAGATGGCCACACTGCAATCCCTTCTATTCCATTCTCCTCTCAGGTTTTTGGGCACACATGCACACGTGCCCAGCATGAGTTTTAACTGCCAGGTCCGGGACTCAAAATGTGGTTGACTGCATGGGAGGGAGTCCAGTGACATAACCATTATGCCATTTGCTGCTCCCTATATAGGTATTTATACAAATTATGATATGCTCTATTTTAAAAGTTTCTCTGTTGTTTGAATTATAAATAGAATATATGCTAAGTAGTCAAAACATGTAAAGATAATTTCAAGAATTTTTTAAGAGGTTTTTGCCTTAGGGCATTTGACAGAGAAATAAAGACAGAGACAGTGAGAGGGAAAGTGAGAAATCACCCACCAGGGGAAATAACGACACCACACTCCCTTCTCCTCCATTCTCGGAAGATCTTGGGCACACACGCATATGCAACTGGTGTTGAGTTTCAAACCACTGGGTCCAACACTCGAACTGCTATTGGCCATGTAGAAGTCCAAAAATGTAACTATGCCATCTGCTGGCCCCAATATTAAGATCTTAAGGATCTGTTTAAATACTCCATTAGTACTGTCTCTAGGATATAACCAAAGTTTAGGAACCAGTATGTTTTCTTCCATGCCTTCCTTCTATTACAGTGTGAATCATCAAACCTATCTTCTCAGTAGTGAAAGCATTCTAACATATGCCAATATAAATAGTATAAGAGCACCCTGTGTATTCATTGCCCAGAATCAATAACTGTAGACTTACGGGCCCCGGCCTGTCGGCACAGGCCGCAGAGTAGAGAAGCACAGTGCTGGATGCCATGTGGCCAACTGTGGGTTTGGATTCCCAGTCCACTTGAAAGTACTCCAGGTGCACACACATTTAAGGAGCTGAGGGCTGGGGAAGGGGAGCCTGGCATGACAAGTTCCTGTTGAAGGGGTCTGTCTCCCTCAGTCTCACTCTCTCTCCCTTGTGCATACACATATGTTCTTTAAATAATAAACATAAACAATGCAATTATCAAAATATGGGAAATACTGTTTATAACTTTCTATTTATTTTTGCTCTGACATTTTTTGAAACAAATCTCAGGCATCATGGCAAAAAACATACACAGTAAGGATATATGAATTTTTACATCATTGCCATGTCACGATCACACCCAGCAATGTTAGTAATAATGTGCCTGAAAGCAGGCCCTCAGATCCAGGTTCTTACGTCCACATTCTACCCGTGTCCATACCTGGACTCCTGATTCTTAGTGGCTGCTGTTTACATTGCTTGCTGTGTAGACTGTGCTGTGTGGCCATCCTCCTAGCTGAAAAAGGCCCCCTCTTGCCCTGCAGTATCGTGGCCTGACTTCTGCTTTGAGCCTCCTCATACGGGTCGCTGCAGAGCCAGTTTCACAAGGTACTACTTCAACTCAACCACTGGGACCTGCCAGACCTTCGTCTATGGAGGCTGCAGAGGGAAAAAGAACAACTTCGTGAAGATTGAGGATTGCATGAAGACCTGCGGTGCAAAATAGACAAGATGTGACCTAGGTAAGGCAGGGAGCAGGCCAGGAGGGAAGATTAGGGAAAAGAGGTGGAGTTCAGGGCCCCACAGCCCTCACATCCGCCTGCTCTACTCCTCTGACCATGGGGCTCTCTCTGCCTTCCGAGAAGGAAATGGCATCATGTCCTGTGAAACCAGCTGGAGCTCATCCTGCACGTCCAGAAAGGCAGAGGATGTAGCTAAATGAGACCCCGAGAACTCTGAGCTGTTACACTTGTACCCATTTCCCAGATGGGGTCATTGAGGCAGCCTCCCTGCACCATGGGGCTGCAGTGCTCCGGAGTTGCCTCTACCCAGGCTTGGTGAACTCACTTCCTCCTGCTGGTCACCCAGGCCATGGGGAGAACCAGTTTACTCATTTCTAGATGGTCCAGGATCTTTCAGGACAAACAGGCTCCAGATCAAAGGCTTCAGTAATCACACTCAACAAGTTCCTTTCTCATTACAGAGAACCTGGCACCTGGGTTGTCCTGAGATGCTAAAGTCCGAGGAAGGAGGCCCACTCAGGGCTGGCTGTGGTGCCTCTGAGACAGCTCAGCCCCCTTCCTGTTCCCTCTGGCCCCGGTCCTTCTCAGCACAACCTTGCCTCCTTCCGGGCCCTATGCGTTCCTCTGTGTTAGCGCTGTCTCATTCAATAAACTCTAAACACCACGAAAGCAAGAACCATGCGCCCCTGTTTATTTCACCCCATTGTCCCACACTCAGCACAGATCCTGGCACAAAGGTGACAGCTCACAAATAATGTGGAATGAACGAACAAATGTGGGAGCACATCCCTGCACAGGACTGACTCTAGGACTGCGGTGTGAACCAGACTCTAACCCTAACCCTCATCTTCCCAGAGTCCTCACCTTCATTTCCACCTCCACCATCACTGGGATAGTTTGGGGGATCAGAGTGGTCTCTGGCATCCAGTTCAGGGCATCAGCTGGGTTGAGTGGTGGCAGTAGGGGAGCCTGCTTGTCCAGAGAACTACCATCCCTGATTGTGTGTGTATGAGTTGGTCGAGGGGCAAGGGGTGAGGCAAAGTGTGTTGATTTGTTGTTTTTGTTACAACAATAGCAACTACCCACACAGCAAGCACAGACCATGTTCAGGCTCCCTGAATGACACTTTCCATCATTTCCCCCGTTTTACAGGGCCCTACTCCTGGGCATGTCTTCATGTGGGCTTCTGCAGAAGCAGAGGGCAATCGCTTATTGGATAAAGAGGGGTGGGGTTAGAAGGGAAGGAAAGGCAGTCAGCACACATGGAGTTCCCAAGCCCACCACCACCCCTGTGGCTGGAGCATACCCCAGGGAATGCTGGGAGATGGCGTAGGAGCATTCCTTGCTGTTCTCTCCCACTAGACAGAGGGGGGTTACACCCCAACTGGGGCATTTGTGCACCTACCTCATGTTACTTATTGCTTGAGGGCTTCTGGCTTACTCTGCCTGGGCCTTCCCTGCATGGTGTTCAAGGAAGTCCCTGGGGCTAAGATTCCAACTCTAGCAGTTGGAAGTCTCCCAGAGACACTGAACACTGAGCTGCACGAGTCGTGGCCCTCAGACCCTGCAGAACTGTGAACAGCTGAATGAGGAGGGCTGGAGAAGATGGAGGAAGGTGGTGGGCACAAGTCCAATGTTCAGCACGTATTTCCCAGGATACATCAGACTTCAAGGCCATTATGAATCCTTCTCAGATGCACAGCATTGTGGGAATGACATTTTCAGAATTCATTGTGTCTCTAGCCAAAGGGAGGACCTCCTAGCTGTTCCAAGTGGGACCCTTTGACACACCTTTGTGGCCCTGACTCTGGGAGGGGAGAACCAGGGAGACCTATGGAGGACAGAATGTTCTGCCTCACACAGATGAGCAAACGGAGTGCTCAAATAGAAGGCGCTGTGAAACAAAGGAGGACAGGGAGTCTGGCGTCAGGTAAAGTGGTTCTGTCGTTCATTGCCTTGTAACGCTGGACACATTTCTCAGCCTCTTCGAGTTTCAGTTTTCTTATTTGTACAATTTGCTTAATGATAGTGCCTGCCACTGTTTTCAGCCAGAGACCACCAAGACTGTCCCTCATCCTAGGCAAACTGAGAGTTGAGCTAGTTGAGGTTGGAATGGATTAGGAAGCAGGGCAGCTCTATGACTGGGCATCTGAGTACATCTGACCCGGAGGGAGGAACACCAGGTGGTGTGAAAGTTGCACTTGCTGAAGAGGCCGCCATCGTTCATATTAGTCAGGGAAGGGGATGCTTGTCATATTTGTGGTGTGCTCGTGCTTCATGTGTATTCCACTCAATTACAAAATGGTTGTTTTGTTCTTGATCTGCCATGGGCACAGAGTGGCCTCATCTGATATTGCCGATTATGAGCACAGTGGCTCTTGAGATAGGAGTAAACTTTATTGATATCTACAGACAATGGGGACAGGAGGAAAAGCACATTTGAAATCTGTGTCAGAACAAAAGGTTGAAACTCAATACTACGTTTTGAGACCCAATGTGGATGCTTGAAAATCATGTGCAGGTGCGTGTGTGAGCTCAAAATCCCATGAAAAGATTGAGGGAAAAGGGATTGCATACCTGGGGGGTGGTTTCTTACTTTCCCTCTCACTGTCTCTGTTGTCCGCCCCCCCAAAAAATTAATGTCTCCTTGGGCTTCAGATATCACATACTTGGTGTCTAGAGGACAGGCTTCCCCTGCATGTTTACTTTTATTTATTTAATTTTTTGAGAGGTTTTTGCTATAGGGCATGTGCACTTGCCAGAGGACAGAGAGAGACAGAGAGACAGAAAGCGAGAAATCACCCCCCGGGGGGATGACCATGCTGCAATCCCTTCTCCTCCATTCTCTTCTTGGGATCTTGGGCACGCACACACATGCTCCCGGTGTGAGTTTAAGCCACCGGGTCTGACACTCAAACTGTGGTCAATTACATGGGAGTCCAGAGACATAGCCATTACGCCATCTGCTGGTCCCTCCCATGAATGTTTACATGCCATCCTGACATGACCAAACGTTTAAAGGCCCAAGAAAAAAGAAAGAACAGAAAAGTAGTCACAAAGAGATCCAGTTCTTTGGCTTGAGTGGTTTTCCAGCTCTTAGATTCTTGACCACAGCTTCAGAGAAACAAGGGGACCTGAGGTCACATGCAGACCTTACCCCGGGAGTCGTGTTCGATGGTGAGGATGGTCAGTAACCTGAATTATTGAGGGTTTTCTCTCCTGAGCACTGAGCTCAACACTTTGCATCATTTGTCCCATATACAACTCACAGTGACCCCCCAAAATGAATGTGGATTGTATAAAAAGCCCCACGTTACAGACGAGGAAACTGAGGGCCAAAACCACTAACGTGGCAAACCTAGGTCCATCTGACTGAAACCTGCAGTGGTAACCACTGTAAGGCCCCACACCCTCAGGGAGGAGCTGGATTCCATCATAAAACAGACAAGGAGAGCACTCTCTCCCAGGACATTCGTGACTTGTGGACCCTGGCTATTCGATCGCATTAAGACCTGAAGGGTCCTAGGGTAGCTGGTGGAGGTGACTTTGGAATGATGAGACTAACTTATGCACACAGGGAGGTGCAATGCAAACACATGAAATCCCCCCAGTTGCTTAACACTCTGAGCTAGCCAGAGGGTAGCCAGGAGACGGGCATCCATCTTTACGGAGGCAGCCAGGGACTGGCACTGAGTTCCAGAGGCAGGGGAGAGGGGGAGGTTAGAAAGAGCAGTGGATGGGTAAGAAGGGGACATTTTGGGGTTCTCTGCATGAATAAAGATATGATAAACTCCTTTAAAAAAATAGTTTGGGGCTACCATGTGGCATGGGGGTTAAGGTGTTGTACTCACATGGGGTCAACCGCACTTCAAGTCCCGGAGCCAGCAACCTGACAATCACACAAGACATGTGTGATTGTGCATGAAGGAAATCCCAAGAAAAAAATGGAGGAGAAGGGATTGCAGCATGACCATTCCTGCTAGGCAAAGATTCTTCACATTTCCTCTCTGTCTCTCTCTGTAACGTACATGCCACTCTGGTGATGGGCTGCCTGAGAGAAGTCAAAGCTCGTCCAGTGACTGCATTTCCAATCCCCAGCCTGAAACATGGCAGGCACCTTTCCAGACCCGAGGGGCTGGAGGCCTGGATGAAGGCGAGTGCAGCATGACCAGGCCATGAGAGGGTGCTCATGTCTCTTCCTCTCTTTCTTTCTCTCTCTCTCTCTCTCTCTCTCTCTCTCTCTCTCTCTCTCCCATGTGCTCTTCGTGAGTTAAATCACACAGTATGCCCTTTGATGCCTTTCTTCACCAAGATGTCTTATTCTCCAAGACTTCCTGTACTCCCTCCTTCCCTAAGGAGAAAAACGTGTCAAATAACAGTTTAATTTTCCTGTTACAAAATGAATCAGGGGACCAGCAGTTAGTGTAATGGCTATGTCACTGGACTCCCATGTAGTCGACTGTGGTTCAAGTCCCGGACCCGGTGGCTTAAACTCACGCCAGTTGAGTGTGTGTGCATGCCCAAGATCCAGAGAGGAGAATGGAGGAGAAGGGATTGCTGCGTGGCCATTCTCCCTGGGGGTGACTTCTCACTTTCTGTCTCTCTCTGTCTTCCTGGCTAGCACACACACCCTATAGCAAAAAACTCTCAAAAAAAAAAAAAAAAAAAAAAAAAAAAAAAGAATCAGAACTGTCTAACAGTGACCAGGGCATCCGCTGGGCCTGAGGCAGCTGCAGGCAGAGAGGAAGAAATGCATTCTGCATCCTGGGAGTGTTTGGGCTCTGCTGGGTGGGCTAGGTGGGCTCTGCAGGCTGCTAGGGTAGGAGTAAGAACTCAGGGCTCTACTGTGAACTATCCTCTTGTGCCGACTCCATGGCCTACTGGTTAAAGGGAACTGGACCCTATATGGGCCACTGCAGTTCAAATCCCAGCCCTGGTGGCTTGACAACCTGCTTGCCCCATGCATGTGTATGATTGCCCAAATCTTGACAAGATGGAGCAACGGAGGAGCAGGACATCATGTCCAGGGGTGACAGGATATCGGATTGCAGTGCGCAGAGCCGCCAGTAAGGGCCCAGGGTGGAGTCAGGGCCAGTGAGGAGGCTGCTGGGACAGCCAGGTGGAGGCGGAGGCTTGTGTGCAGATAAGGCTGGTTCCCTGGGTTTGCCCTGGGTCTCTCCAATAGTACGAATGCCTTGCTCTGTGGGGGTGATTCTGTTATTTATGTAAGTAATTAATGCATCCTCATTCCTATTTTCTGATATGCAATCACAAGTATTCATGAAAGAAGACCATATATACAGTAAAGAAATACGAGTTTTTACATCATCACCACATCATTATCACACCCGACAATGTTAGTAATAATGTTCCAGAAAGCAGGCCCTCAGATCCAGGTTCACAACATCCCACCTGTCTCCATAGCTGGACGGCTGATTCTCAGTGCCGGGGGTTTCCACTGCTCACTGCATGGACTGTGCTAAGTGGCCATCCTCCTGGCTGACAAGGGCCCTTTCTCTGTC
The DNA here is from genome assembly GCA_026018925.1 of Tupaia tana. Classification (NCBI taxonomy): domain Eukaryota; kingdom Metazoa; phylum Chordata; class Mammalia; order Scandentia; family Tupaiidae; genus Tupaia; species Tupaia tana. The sequence goes on along the minus strand of JAKSZU010000015.1, from coordinate 18,932,728 downwards.
CTGCAGCCACGTGCCTGACTTCTGCCTAGAGGTTCCTCACACAGGTCCCTGCAAAGCCAGTCAAACAAGGTACTACTTCAACTCAACGCCTGGGCACTGCCAGACCTTCATTTATGGAAGCTGCAGAGGCAAAAGAACAACTTTAGGAAGATGGATGATTGCATCAAGACCTGCAGTCTGAAATAGAGGAAACATGACCTGTAAGGCAGGGAGCATGCCAGGAGGACAGGCGGGAGAAAAGTGGTGTTCAGGGCCCCATGGCTCTCACACCTGCCTGGTATACTCCTCTGACCATGAGGTTCTCTTTGCCTCCTAAGATGAAAATGACAGCATCTCCTGTGAAAACAGCCAGAGTACATCCTTTGTGGCCAGACAGGCAGAGGTGGTGACTACAAGAGCCCTCAAGACCGCTGAGCTGTTTCACCTGCTCCCTTTCCCCAGATAGGATCACTGAGGCAGCCTCCCTGCTCCATGGGGCTGCAGGGCTCCCGAGCTGCCTCTACCCAGGCTTGGTGAACTCACTTCCTCCTGCTAGTCACCCTGGCCATGGGGAAGATAAGTTCTTCATTTCCAGATGGTCCAGGATCTTTCATGGCAAAGAGGCTCCAGGTCAAAGGCCTCAGTGATGACAGTCAACTAGTTCCTTTCTCATTGCAGAGAACCCGGCACCTGCACTGCTCTAAGATGCTGAAGTCTGAAGAGGCCCCACACAGGGCTGGTTGTGGTGTCCTCTGAGACAACTCAGGCCCTTTAACAGCTCCCTCCATACCCCATCCTTCTCAGCACTACCCTGCCTCCTTCCTCGCCCATGGGTTTGCTTACCTTAGCGCTGCCTTCTTCAATAAACTCTGAGCATCATGAAAGCAAGAACTGGGCAGGTCAGTTTTTCATCCCATTGTCCCAGAACTTAGTGAAGATCCTGGTACAAAAGAGACAGTTCATGAAATTTGTGGATAAAAGGAACAAATGCACAAGCATCTCTGCACAGGACTGGCTCTAGGAATAGGGTGTAAAGCAGACTCTCTAACCCTAACTAACCCTCACCTACACATTGTCCTCACCTTCATTTCCAACCCCACCATCACTGGGATCCTTTGAGGTGCCAGGGTTGTCTCTGGCATTCAGTTCAGGGCATCAGCTGGGCTGAGCAGTTGTAGCAGGGGAGTCTTCACTAAAGAACTCACTTCCCTCCATCATGTGAGACATTGTTCTTATCCACTTGACTTCAGACTTTGTCTCTTATGCCTTATCTCTAAATGCATTCAATGTCTGACTAAACTAACCTGAATGGATCCAGCTGTTTGCAACTCAGATCTGGGATCAACACAGTCCATGAACATGGTGCTCCTTCCTGCTACACTGCAGAGCAAGGGCACTTCTCTTTTTCATTCCTGCAGCCTCGACCCTACCACATACAGGAACCAAACTCAGCACAGCAGCATCTACCTCTGAATGGCCACACCAACTATATAAGGGGGGGGGGGGGGAGCAACTACCTCTTGTCACTTATTGCTTGAGGTCTTCTGGCTTGCTCTGAGCCTGAACCTTCCCTGTGTGGCTTTCAATGAAGCCCCTGGGGGCCGAGATTCCAACTCTAGCAGTTGGAAGTCAGCCAGAGACACTGAACACTGAGCTGCACCACCTGTGGCCCTAGATCCTAAAGAACTGTGAACAGCTGAAGGAGGAGGGCTGGAAAAGATGGAGGAAGATGGTGGACACAAGCCCAAGGCTCAGGAGGTATTTCCCAGGATGAACCAGTCTTCAAGGTCATTATTAACTCTTCTTGGATCCAAGGCATTGTGGGCATGACCTGTTCAGAATTCAGTGTGTCTCTAGCCAAAGGGAGGGCCTCCTAGCAGTTCCAAGTGGGACCCTTTGACACATCTTTGTGCCCCTGACTCTGGGAAGGGAGAACTGGGGTGACCTATGGAGGACAGACTGTACTGCCTCACACAGATGAGGAAACTGAGGCACAGAGTGCTCAAATAGGAGGCGCTGTGAAACGAAGGAGGACATGGAGTCTGGCGTTAGGTAAAGCTGGTTCTGTCATTCATTGCCTTGTAATACTGGACACATTTCTCAGCCTCTTCAAGTTTCAGTTTTCTTATTTATATAATTTGCTTCATGATGGTACCTGCCAATGTCTTCAGCCAGAGACCACTAAGATTATCCCTATCCTAGGCAAACTGAGAGTTGAGGAAATTGGGGTCATCATTTGTTGTAGTGAGAGAGAACATTCATTCTGGGAACCCATGTCAGAAAAAGAACATTAGAAAGTTCTTGTAGAATCTGATAGGTGAGTTTGGGAAGGATCTAAGGAAGTAACTTTGCTTGTGATTGGATGGTATAAGGAAGCAGGGCAGTTCTATGACTGGGCATCTTAGTACATCTGACCTGGACGAGAAACACTGGGTGGCATAAAAGCTGTAGCTGATGAAGAGGCAGCCATCATTCATATTAGTCAGAGAAGGGGATGTTTTTCACATTTGCAGCTTACTCATGCTTTGTTTGTGTTCCATATAACTTTAGAAGGGTAGGTTTGATCTTGATCTTCCATGGGCACAGAATGGCCTCATCCAATATTGATGTTAAGGAACTATTTCTGTTTATCCAGAGAACATTGAGGCCAGCCATGAGTGCCAGGCCAGCTCCTGGAGGTCAGGGGCTGCTCTTATCTTTCTCATACTGATCTCACAGAATTATAGGAAGTATTAAATGATATTTGTAAAATCCTCTAGACAAATACCTGACAATGTAACCTTTCAATGAATGGCAATTCTTAAAATACAGTTAATAGTAATACTATTAATTAGTAATAATAGTGACTTGTAATAGTGTAATAGAAAGTAACTGAGTACTAATTTAAAATGTTTGGCTTTAGTAGCTCTGGACATTATTCTGACATCTTGGGCAAGTCACTCCATCTCTCTGGTCCACTGTTGACTGATCTGTGAAATAGAGTAATGATACCTGTCCAAGAAACTGACAGGATTGGATATTACTGAGGCCCATGTTGGCTATAGTTCTGAGGTACTTTGAACACTACACACAAAAGCAACTTATTTAAAAACTCAGATATTTTTAGTTTCCTTGGCTCTGAACCACTTTTTCATTGTGTTGTCTATTGCACTAAACAATGAATAGGTAATATGTTTTTATAGTGTTACTTCCTGGAAGTCCACCTTCAAGAAGTCCCCATGATGCCCCTAGATTGGCAGTCTCTATTATAAATGGGTCTCAGTTTTCCTCAGAGGTAATCTAAGGCCCTATTGCTTCAATGAGAGCCTCACATGGGTTCAGTGAGGACCTTACCTTCCCTCCCCAACCTGCCCTTTATTTGACCCCCTGGACTCTCAAAAGTGAGGTAAAGAGTAGGGGATTCTGAAGGTTCTCTTTGGGACCAAAAATACCTCATTTTCAGCCCTTAGAAGCCACTCTCAGCATTTGAGCTGTGAGCAATCCCTTTCAGGGGCTAAGACAACCGAAGAGTTTCTGCTTGAACTTCACCCTCCAGATCCCACAATCCACCAGACTAGTAGGGCACACTCTGTATTCTTCTCTTCTCTCTCCATCTCTCCCTGTCTTTCTGTCTGCCTCTCTAATTTTTTTTATTATTATTTATTTTTAATGTGAAGCACTACTTGACTGTCTCATTCTCCTTTTTCTTGCTAATTCTCACCTCCCCCCACCCCAGATAGGAGAGGTAAAGTGCAGGCCCTTTGAGAAGTCATCTGCATTTGAGCTGTGAGTAATCCCTTTTGTGAGGTGTCCAGTTTTCATTTCTTGCTTTTCTTTTCTTCTTTTTTTATTTATTATTTTGTTTGTTTGTTTTCCTTTTTCTCTTTCTTTGTTTCCTTTTCCTTTTCCTTTTTCTTTTACCTTCATAACTTTGCTGCTCAGCCTCCACACACTGGTTGTCTAGACAGATCTAGGTGCACAGTAGCCAAATATGTGATTAATGTTTGGGTCAGAATAATCCTCAATTCCCACTGAATCTGCTGCACAAAGAAAGAAAAATGAAACTGTGGAGGGATTGTAGATCACCTCTTCCTGCATGCCTCTGAATGCTCAGATTTAACTTCGAGAAATTAGGAAGAAATGTATAATTCTCTAGGTGACCAGAAACCACCACAGAGGCACAAGAAATATGAAAAACCAAGAAAATATCTCTCCCCCAAGGGAGAAGAACAACTCTTCATGCACAGACGTATAATAGAACTCATGTAAATGTCAGATAAATAATTTAGAATATTCAAAAAGACAAAGCTAACAGAGATGCAAGAGAAGAGACACAATGAACTTCAGAAGATGCAGGAGAAAAGAGACAACGAGTGCCAGGTGGTGTGGAAGTTCTTACATGAGTTGAAAGAGGAAATACACTTCATTTAAAAAGAATCAAATGGAACAGTTAGAGGTGAAGGCTATAGTATAGGAAATCAAAACCTCCCTTGAAAGTATTAAGAGCAGATTAGATCATGCAAAAGATCAAATCTCAGATGTAGAAGACAAAACCTCTGTCCTAGAAAAATTCACCAAAAAGACTGAGAAAATAATCCAACACAATGAAAATAATATACAAAAAATATTAGATACCATTAAACATCCAGTTATCTGGATAATCGGTATCCCAGAAGCTGAAGAAACTAACTAGGGCATTGATCATCTATCCCATGAAATCTTGGAAGAAAACTTTCCAAACATAGAATCTCATTCAAGTATCCAGACCCAAGAAATACAAAGGACCCCTAAAATCAACTCAAGATCTCCAAGGTGCATCATAGCCAGATTGACCAAAACCACAGACAAAGACAAGATTCTAAAATTAGCTAGAGAGAAATGTCGAGGATGTTGGATATCCCATCAGGCTAACATCAGACATCTCATTAGAAAAATGCAAGCAAGGAAAGAATGGGAAAATATAGTCAAAGAGTTAAATGAAAAAAGATTTCAACCAAGAATTCTATACCCAGCAAGATTATCCTTCATCTAGAAAGAAAAGACAAAAATATTCTCAGATAAACAAAACCTGGAAGAATTTACCAACTCCAGTCCTGCTTGCCAAGAAGTTTTGAAGTTTTTCTGCTATACCAGGAAAACTGAAGACAAACACACAGAAATATGAGTCCAAAAAAACAACTAAGAGAATGGCCAACTTAATGGTAGGGACAAGTCCAGAATTGAATGTTAACTTACAGAAATTAAACGGGAAGATCATACCATAACAGAAGAGAGATTAATTACATGAGACTGAACTGGTGAAATAGAATTTTATGACTTTTGACTAAAACATGACTTATTTTATCGTATACTTTGTTTTCCAAATTTAAGGTTTTTTTGTCTTTTCTTCAACTGTTGATAGGTTCATCTACCTACTATTTGAATAGAAGCCTAAACTTTTTCCTGGCTTTAAGTCTAAAGCAAATTTCTCCTAACATTTTATGATTTTAATTTATTAAAGCTAAAGCTGCTTTTCTTAAAATTAAAAAAATACATAAAAATACTTATTTAATGATCACAGTAAGCTATATAGCCTCAGCTAGGTGCTACTTTATAGTATGTTTATTCTACTCACTGAATATTTTGTCTGAATTCAGACATGAATTAACAGATATGTATATATCAGCTGAACTTGCTATTGAAAGTATTTAATTAAGATTTTTTTTTGTACATCAACAAAATGTGAAGAAAAAAAAGAGACATGGAATGCAACTGTAGATACCAAAGACAGTTTGGGAGGAGGGTGGGAAGTGGCAGAAGGTGAGAAATAAGAAATCAAAGAGGGAAAAAATGCAAAATATATAAGAAACAAGAATGGAAAAATTATTTGTTGATGATAACATGTATACTAATATTATTGATTAAGCCAATATACAGTGTATTCTGGATGAAAAATCTCAATTTTGTATGCTGTGATGATGTACAGTGAATGAATGTAAAATAAAGTAAAATAATAAAAAATTAAAATTAAGAAATTCCCACCACACAGAGGACCTCCTCTTTCATAGCATATGGGTAGATAACCTTCAAGATCTTTTCCTGTGTGTGTATTGTACATACATGCAATAAATGAGATTATGGCAGAAAGAAAGAAAGAAAGAAAGAAAGAAAGAAAGAAAGAAAGAAAGAAAGAAAGAAGGAGGGAGAGAGAGAGATAGAAAGAGAGAGAGAGAGAGAGAGAAGAAAAGAAAAGAAAAGAAAAGAAAAGAAAAGAAAAGAAAAGAAAAAGGAAAGAAAGAGAAAAGAAAAGAAAAGAAAAATATTCCCTAGGAAAGGCACTGCCTGTTTCCTGGTCACATCAAAGAGAAGCATGACCCACAACTCTGTCCCACCCCTATGGCACTGAAAATTCAACTCTTTTGCTACCTGAATTTTAATTATTTTTTATTTATTTACTTTTAAATTTGCTAGAGAGCATATATGTTTGCTGGAGAGAGACAGAAAGAGAGAGAAGGAAAGTTAGAAGATACCCCACATAGAAATGGCCACTCTGCAACTCTTCTCCGTTCTCCTTTCTGGATTTGTGCACACATGCACATTTCCAGTGTGGTTTTCAAATTACTGGGTCCAGGACATTATGCAGTTTGCCAAATGGGGTCCAGCCACTTTAACCACCACACCACTGGTTGGCCTGCTTGTTAAGAACTATTCTTTGGTAGGAAAAAGTAAGCTTATGAATAGAAGTTAATGTGTGTAACTAATGTAAAATGTGTATTGAGCACCCATAGTAAAGAGGAGGGACATGGTCTGAGCTCTCACGGAGTTCACTATCTTGCAGGAAAGGGCCTGATCAGGAACACTAATAAATACAGAAATGTGCTGACTTCTGGAGAAGGGAAGTGCTGTGTGCAAGGGGAGAGCTCTCAGGCCTTTGGCCACTGTGGAGGTGAGGGGTGAGCCACAGTAAGACTTCCCTGAGAAAGTGAAGTTATGGCTGAGACCCGACGGATGACTGAGGGTTGCTGACAGGAAGGTGTGAGGTCCGGGTTCTAAGCAGAGGGTAAAGCAGGGGCGATGGTTTAAGCAAGGGGAGGTCTGTGAGAAGGAGAGGGAACCGGGACAAGGGAAGCAGGCTATAAAAGTAGGGGCCAGGCAGGGGGAGCCTACAGAACAGGCCAGAGTTTAGAGCTTGATCCGAAGGCTAGGGGAAGGACCTGGGCCTCCTAAAAACATCTCTGGTGATGTCTGGAGAGGAGAACACAGACCCAAAGCACGTGGTCGTGGAAATGTCCATATGGGAGAAGGCAGTGTCTACTTAGCAGAGAGCAGTGGAGGTGGAGAGGGGATGGTGATGGGTAGAACCAGCAGAATCTGCTCGTTCATTGTTCATGGGGTGGTGAGGAACAGGAAGAAGAGTCAAGGAGAACAGTCAACCCTGGCCTGAGCAAATAGGAGCGTGGAGGGGTCTTCCTGAGGAAGAACAATGAGTTCGGTTTTGTACGTGTGAGTCTGTGGTCATAAGAAACGCCAAGGCACAGACATAGGGTAGACCCTGCGTCCGCCATCCGCTGGGTCAGCAAACGTGTACGAGGGGATCACGTGGTGACGGAAAGTGCAGACCAGACTCCGTGCCTGCAAGCACAGCTCAGACAACCTACTAGCTGTCAGGGCACGCCACTTCACTTCTCTGTCATCGTTTCGCTCATCTATAAAATGGGACTGAAAATCACAGCACCTACCCTGTTGGTCACGAGGACCGAGGGAGCTGATACATGCAAAGACTTTAGAACAGCACCTGCACGCAGGGAGGACTTGGTAGCCGTGCTCTGAGTGCCTGCTGTGTGTGCCAGGCACCCTTCTGGCTCTGGGAGAACACAGCACACCTGTCCCCTGCCCTTGGAACTGACAGTCTAGCTGGGGGGACACATAAGTCAATGACAATGAGCCAGGCAAGTGTCAGATAGTGAAAACTGCTGTCAAGTGAATATCCAGGGTGCGGAGCAAGAGGGTTAGTTTAGGCTGGGTGACCCCGAATGGTGTGGGGGAAGAAGCCATGGGAGTCTCTGCAGGTGCAGAGGGAAGAATGAAAGCAGAGGTCGCACGGCAGGAACAAACTTGGTCTGGTCAAGGAACAGAAAGGCCTGCATGGCAGGAGAAGATAAGCAGGGCTTTGATCACAGGCCATGGCAAGGCATTTAGATCGCAGTTCCTGGTGCAGGGGAAAACCACTGAGGACTTGGAGCATGGGGGTCACATAATCTGGTTTTTAAAAGGTCACCAGCTGCCATGGAGAAAATGACGCACTAAGAATGGAGAGAGATCTGGGCTAGATAGAGAGTTGAGATTTTTCACCAAGATAGATGGTGTAACAGGAGTAAGTGACCCAGGCCAGAAAGTGTAGGTAGAAAACCAACAGGAAAAAGGCTGCTTGGACGTGTCACCTTTGCCTGGGTTCTCTTTACAGTGGAGGGTGGTGCTGGGCATGGCAATACCAATTTCCCTTTCTGCGCTTGTGCAATGACCACGTGCTGATGCTAATGAGCAAACAGTGCCATAAAGGTCTGTTTTGCAGTCACACTCCTTAGACAAGCTTGCAAAGCATTCCACGCTAATTCTCGAATTCTCGTGAAAGCAGCCTGCTCTTGCAGGGCCCATGCTGCCTGCTGACCGTGGGATACCAGTACAGCCTTTGTTTTCCTCTGTACAGTGGGGATGGTAAAGTCTGCTTAGCCCACCTCTCAGGTGAGTGAAGAGTGAGATTAGATAAGCCCTCTTTTGTGTTTCTCTCTCTCTCTTCCTCTCTCTCCGCCTCTCTCTCTCTTTTCAAATAACTTTACATCATGGATTTCTTTTTCCTTTATGAGAGAAAGAGAAAATTTTTAAAAAGAGACAGGTATTTTTGGCAGGGCCTGGCTATATGGTGGATTTCCTTCCTCAGCCTCCCAAGTAGGTAGGATTACAGGCACACACAATCACACCTGGCATGTTAACATTGGCCCAGGAACCAAACCCACGCTTCCATGTGGCTTGCAGCCCCCAAGTGATGGGGCTACCTATGTGTTACTGTGGCTGGACCATCGAAGCTGGTTTTTTACTGTCTTTTGTCAGTCTGTTTTAGATAGATAGATGATAGACAGACAGATAGATAGATAGATAGATAGATAGATATAAGTAGATATATAATATTTAATATATAATATATATATTTAATAAATCACCTTTTTAAATTATTTATTTCTTTGTTATTATTTTTAGAGGTCTTTGTCTTAGGGTTTGTGCCCTCACCAGAGAAAGAGAGACAGAGACAGGGACAGTGAGAAGGAAAGTGAGAAATCACCCCCCAGGGGCGTTGGCCATGCAACGATCCCTTTTCCTCCATTCTCTTCCCGGGATCTTGGGCACATACACACACATGCCTGGGCTGATTTTTAAGTCACTGGATCCAGGACTCAAACTACAGTTGGCCATTGGGTGTCCAGCAACTTAACTGCTATGCCATCTGCTGGCCCCTATTCATTTATTTTTTAAGGTTTTTGCCATTGGCCATGTGCACTCACCACAAGAGAGACAGACTGAGAGAGAAAGTGAGAAATCATCCCCTTAGGGATGGCCACATCGAAATTCCTTCTTCATTTTCCTCCTGGGAATTTGGGCACACATGCACATGTACATGATTTTCAAGCCTCCAGGTGCAGGATTCAAACTGCCGTTGGCCATGGGGGAGTCCAGCACCTTCACCATTACACCACCTGCTGGCCCCTATGATCTTTGATCTTTATCTCAGTATTCGATTTCATCTGGAATCATTTTCTTAGGAGTTCCTGTTTGATTTTTACTTCACTATTTAAAACACAAATGATGTGGTATTGATCCCTATCCAAAGAGCACATAGATGGCCTCATGATAAACTATTCTCACATATGTTTATATAAATATATAGATTATAATCAGACTTTTGCTTGTTTTTAACATTTTCATTTTTATGAAAGCTATAGGTACATTGTACACGTACAAAGGACCAAATAGTGCAATATGATCTAATGTGAAAAAGAACAGTCCTTGCTTCCCCTTCCTCCATGTCCCTCTCCCCGAACAAGCTTTTTCTCTCCTCAACTCTTCTGTCTGATTCTTTTCCTATTTTCTTCCTTGTGTGTAAATAACATGGCTCTGCTGCTCCTGCTCAATCATTTTCAGGCATGGGATTCACCACTCTAGGAGATGAAGACTTAGTTTTCTGTTCCTCCCGCCTCCATCACTATTGTACACCCTTGCAAAGATCCGTCATCCCAACATAACTATATCATAAGGCTGACCAGATCAGTAGTCGATATTCGCTGTTCAAATCCAGCTTTCCATTCTTAGAGGTGGCCCCTTATCTGTTGAGATGGTCCCACATGCTGCTTCTTTCAGAAACTGAAAGCATCTAGTTTTTGAAGTGGACTGGAGATGGAGAATCTAGTGTTGCTCTTCCTTCTTGGGAGACGGCACTGTGTAGAGCAGAGTCGTTAGCGCTGGTGTCAGAAGAACTAGAGTATGAGTCCTGGCTTTGCTGGTACTGGCTGTGAGACTCAGGCAAAGTCCTTTCTCTCTGCCAAGCTTCGTTTCTTCTAGTGGAGCGAGGTTGCATGAACTGTTGCACGTAAACGTCTTGGGCTAGTGCCTGACCCAAGGTAGGGAATTAATTAAAATCAACTCTTTGATTTACTTTTTTCAGTTTGCTAGAGCGCACTCACCAGAAAGAGAGAAGGGGAGAGTAGAAAAGCACCCCCATGGGAGATGGCCATGCCACAGTCTCTTCTCCTTTCAGGATTTTGGACATGCACACACATGCATGTCTTTCAAGCTGCCATGTCTAGGACTTAAATCACGCAGTTGGCCTGTGGGATCCACCCACCCTAACCACCACGCCACCAGCTGGCCCTAAAATCAACTCTTGCATTGTTCCCCATCCTGCAGGAAAAATAAGTGTTACTAAGAGTCTGCCCATAGGGAAGGAAATTAGGGAGAAAAATAGAAAAGTGGGATATTTGTGGGATACGGAAATAGTTTATTTCCTATTGATGATACTGTGTATGGTGTTCCCTGTTGATGATAACACGTATGGTGTTCTCAACTGCACTGGTCTGAGGTGTATTTCGTGTTGGGTAAATTCTCTCTACAAGATAAATGATGTATAGTGATTGAATGTATAAAAAATAATAATAGTGGGAACCAGCAGTTAGCGTAATGGCTATGTCTCTGGACTCCCACGTAGTCGACCGCGGTTCGCGTCTCGGACCCGGTGGCTTACAACTCACGCCGGGCGCGTGTGCGTGCGTGCCCAAGATCCCGAGAGGAGAATGGAGGAGAAGGGATTGCGGCGTGACCATCCCCCCTGGGGGGTGATTTCTCGCTTTCTATCTCTCTGTCTCTTTCTGTCTGTCTGGCGAGCACACGCGCCCTATAGCGAAAAACCTCTCCAAAAAAAAAAAAAAAGAAAAAAGAAAAAAGAAAAAAAAAAATAATAATAGTAACAAATTTTTTTAAAAGTCTGCCCTGTTGGCACAAGTCACCACCTCATTTCTTCTTCCAGCACACTCCCTCTGCATTCCCATGCTGCAGAGGAAAACAGGTGTTCAGAGGTTCCGTGACTTGGGCACGCACACACATGCACCTGGCATGAGGTCACACAGCAGTAAGAGCGAGGCCAGGGTTCCCACTAGGGCCAACTTCTCGTCTAACTTCTGCGAAGAACAACAGAAGTGGAGTTTAGGACCCTAGGACCCTAGCCATAGGCTGAGAAACTCTTCTTGGATTGGGGAATCAGCATCTTAGCTGCCTGAACCTCACAGGATACACAGGGCAAGACATCGCATCTGGGGTTCGGGGGACGGATAATCCTCACGCTCTCACTTCAGACAGGCTCTGGTGTAGGTTTTGAGCTCCAGTGCAGACTACATGCATGATCTGAAAAATCCCAAGCTGCACATTTGGTTTAAAGAAGTCCTGGGTCCTGGACAAATCATTTGGAAAGAGGAAAGAGAAGGAGGAAGGACGGCTGCTGCGGTTGTTGTTCGCAGTGGTGGGGAGGAAATGCTGACACACTTGGCAATGGCTACTCTACACCTTAAAGGTCCCAGGTCATGGGGTGCTGTGAAGGAGCTGTTCACAATATAGACAGGAAACCAGCAATTAGGACCTGCCTGTGCCAATGAAAAATCCTTATAAGGAGCCTCTTAAGAAATGTATCTTGGTGGGACCAGCAGATGGCATAATGGTTACATTACTGGACTTCCATATAGTCGACTGCAGTTTGAATCCTGGGCCCGGCAGCTTAAAATTCACACCAGTGCATGTGTGTGTGCATGCCCAAAATCCTGAGAGGAGAATGGAGAAGGGACTGCAACATGACAATAAACCCAGGGTGATTTCTCTCTTTCTGTCTCTCCAGTGAGCCCATGTGCCCTATAGCAAAAATCTCTCTTAAGAAAAAAAATGTATCTTGGGGGTCAGCAGATGGCAGAGCAGTGACACAGTGATGTCACTAGACTCCCACATGGTCCAACGTGGTTCAATTCCCAGACCCAATAGCTTGCAAATGAAAATCACGCCAGGCGTGTGTGCATGCAAGCCCAAGATTCCAGGAAGAGAATGGAGTAGAAGGGATTGCAGCATGGCCATCCCCCCGACCAAGGTGATTTCTCACTTTCCCTCTCACTGTCTCTGTCTCTCTCTGGAAAGCACATATACCCTAAGGCAAAAAATAAAAAAAAATTAAAAAATAAAGAAAACAAAAAGACAGCGTTTGTCCTAGTTTATTTCTCCATTTACTGGATGCATTTATGGAAGGCACATAACAGGTCTTTGTGGGAAGAAACAGAGAAATCACAAAAGCGATTAAGAGAGCTCAATAGTGGGGTTTATGCCAGTTACTTACAAGGATCCTACCAGCGTTTGTAACGTCAAATTTCAGGAATAAACTCCATAAGGTTATTACCAATAAATGTTACTAAAAAGCAAAAGAGGTCCTGGGTTAGTTATGTCTCCAGAAACTTGGCAGAAGCAATGTCTCTCTGGAGAAATCTACCTTTTTGGTCTCAAAGAATTCTCGCAGAGGGCTGGCTCTGTGGCCTAGTGGTTAAGGCAGCCGGATTCCACATGGCAGACCACATGGTTCGAGCCCCAGACTCGGCGGCTTGAGAAACATGCCAGGTGTGTGCGTGTGCACGCCAACGATCCCGGAAGGAGGGAGAGATGGAGGAGAAGGGATTAAGGCATGACCATTCCCCATGGTGAGGGGTCGGGGATCTGAGCTGTCTGTCTTTCTCCAGTGACTACATGTGCCCTCTGCCAAAATTTTAAAAAGAAAGGATTTCCACAGATTAAGTTGTAAGGCACCATAACTCAGAGCTAAAAATGACAAACTAGGGCCGACAGGGGACACGGTGGTTAAGGCAGCTGGGTCCCACATGGCTGATGGTGCATGTCGAGTCTGGGATCCAGAGGTATGAAAAATACACCATGTGTGTGTGCATGCATGCCCAAAATCCGACAGGAGGGAGAGCTGGAGGAGAAGGGATTGTGACTGTTCCCTATGGGAGTTGTTTCACACTTTGCTCTGCCCTTCTCTCTGTCTCTGGTGAGTGCCCAAGCCCTCTGTCAAAAATGTTTTTAAAAATTCCAAAAGAAAAGAGAAATAAGGCATGATCAGTTAGTCAGCAGAAATGATAGAGAAAAAAAAATGAAACCCAGGAAGACGTAAGATTTTAGAATTACCAAAAGAAAAAATAAGAATGTCAATGAAGTGTTTAAGTGTGTTAAGTAAACTCGCCCTATTCAGGGAGGAAGACAGATGTGGTTCAACTCTAAAAGCAAGGAATGGACGCAACATGCAAGGACTTAGCTGTCTGAGGGGGAGGGGAGAGGCACACAGAAGGCTTCAATGATCCCATGTCACAGCTGGCAGGCGGTGTGGTGGTTAAGGTGCTGAACTCCCACATAGCCAACCACGGTTCAAGTCCTGGACCAGGCAGCTTGCTTTCTCACTTCCCCTTTCTCTCTCTCTGGTCAAGTTAAAAACTAATAATAAATAAAAATTAAATAAATAATTCTTCCAGAAAAAAGCTCACATGTCTGTGTATCCACCACCTACGCTAATTTTACAAATGTTTGCTGTTGTTATTCTTTATGTTTTCAACACATCTCAAAAATATTATCTTGCTGTTTGCTGTTTCATTAAAAACCATAAGCTTGGGGCCAATTCCCTCTGACTGCTTGCATGAGTGAGTCCACCTTCTCCCAGCTGCAGGACTTGTATCGAGCAAATACTGCACAATCTTTTTTTCTCTTTTTTACACTGGGTAGAAAATGCCTTTTCCACATGTGCCTAGTGCATTCAGATGTCCTCCTCGGCCCAGTTTCCAGAGACAGAGGGAATAATTTCCCCTGCTGGAGGCCTGGCGCATTTACTTTTTCTTTTCTTTTCTTTTTTTCTCTTCTTTTCTTTTCTTTTTTTCTTTTCTTTTCTTTTCTCTTCTTCTTTTTTTTTTTTTTTCTTTTCTCCTTGTTTGTCTTTCTTTCTTCCTTTCTCTCTTTCTATTTTTTTAAACAATCTCTCATCAAAACTATGTGTTCCCTGGTCTCTTTCCCTGACTGAGCCTTAAGATTTCCAGGGCGGAGGGGAACCTTGTTTTCCTTGATCATCATTGTTTCCCCAACACCTGGCCCTCTGTGTGGATCCTAAACCCACAATACTAAAATAGATTCTAAACCACCGCCTTTTCCTCCTGAATCACCTGAATAAAATGTGTTAGTTGCTTCTCAGTCTCCTTATCAGACCCGGATGTTTATACCTCTCGATCAGCAAGAGATATTACCTGAGATACGGCACCAGGCCCAAGGCACATTGGGAAGAGCGGTTTTGAGAATCAACGGGGAGGACTCTCCAGCAGCTCTCAAACTCAGCCACCTTGCTCTACCCCAGCCAGGCCTTGTCACCAGCTCTCATCCAGTCCTGGCAACAGCCCCCTGCTGTTCTTTCCAGCTCTATGGCTACATCCAGCCAGAGGAATCCGCCCCAAGCAAGTCACCATCTGTCCCATTCCCATGCCCAGCCCGTCCCCATCCCTCTGCCTTCCTCTCTCCTTCTCTGGCACCTTTTCTAGTGACACAAAACCATCAGATCTTTAAAATCACCTTCATGTCTTTGCTTATCCTCTTTTCCTGTGTGGTTCCCCTTCTCAGCCGACAAGGAAGCAGCTTGCCCTGCAGGACGCCTCCACCCGGCCTCTGCCACTCTGGAAAGCCCAGCCTCGCTTGCCCTGGGTGAGCGCCCCGTTCCGCATGTTCTCCTCCTTTTCCCTTTCCCCATGTGAAGTGCAACGCTCCTTTGTCATCGTGTTTGCTTGCCTAGCCACTCCTGGAGGGTGGCACCTGTGTTTAGCAGGTGCTAACAAAGGCCTGTTACCTGTTACCTTTCTATAAAGTAGAAATGGGCCATTTCTACTTTATAGAAACAAGGAGCAAGCGGGGCAAAGGTCAGTGTTTGAGGATACAGGGGCTGAGATTATGGCAGGAGCTGGGCTCAGGGACTCAGCTACTGTGAACCAACCCTGGTCCCTGTCCTCAGGGAGATGGCCGGCTAGCTGAGTAAACAGACATACTCTAACTCATCGATAGCGTGTGAGCCATTCCGTCAGTCGGGAAAGCCACTGGGTAGGAGGCAAGGAGCCAGCGGCGAGGCCCCTGTGTTGACAGGGAACACCGTGGGCAGGACTGTGCCCAAGGGAACCTCTTTTCCCTTGATTCATAAAACACTCCAGGCTGGGGACCAGCAGTTAGCGTAATGGCTACGTTGCTGGACTCCCATGTAGTCGACCACGGTTCGAGTCCTGGACCCGGTGGCTTAAACTCACGCCGGGCGTGTGTGCATGCATGCCCAAGATCCCGAGAAGAGAATGGAGGAGAAGGGATTGTGGTGTGGCCATCCACCATGGGAGGGGCTGATTTCTCGCTTTCTGTCTCTCTGTCTCTCTCTGCTGTCTGGCGAGCGCATGTGCCCTATAGCAAAAATCTCTCCAAAAAAAAAAAAAAACAAAACAAAACAAAAAACAAACTACAGGCTATAGTGCAGGACCTGTGGAATCAGAAACAGTGCAATGGCCTCTGCTGTGAGTTGAACTGCATCCCCCTTAAAAGTCATATGTTGGAGTCCAGTCCCTCAGCATGTGACCTGATTTGGAGATAAGGCCCTGACAGAAGTCACCAAGTTAAAATGAGGTCACAGCTTGGCTCTAAGTCAACATAACTGTGCCTTTATAAAAAGAAGAAGTTTGGAGACAGACACAGGAAGAATGCCACGTGAAGATGCAGGCAGACTGGGGTGATGATCCTCCACGCTAAAGAAAGTTCAGGATTGCCAGTGAACTGCAGACGCTAAGGGGAGGGACACGGGACAGTGTTTCCTCAGTCCTCAGAAGGAACCAAGCCTGCTGACAGCTTGGTCATGAACTTCAGACACCCAGAACTATGAAAGAATACATCTCTATTGTTCAAGCCCCCAGTCTATGCTATTTTTCTTGCCACAGCCATAGGAAATGAATACAGCCTGTGTACAACTTCGTGCTTGGCTGTGAACAAGAGAAAATTTGACACCAGGTTAAATAAAGGGTCTAACTGTCTTATGCCAGCAGCAGTCTGGGTTGGCAATTTCCATCTGGCACACTTCTCACCGATGCCACCAGGGGCTTTTCCAGCTCATGAAGGCCTTTGGTCATGCTGGTCTCCTCATGTTCACAGGATGGCTGCTGTGTTTCCAGGCATCATGTCTGCTTTCTCAGTTTAGATACTTTCTTTATTTGAGTCCTTACCTTTCCATTTGAAAATCAGGTTCATCATCAGGAACTTCAGCCTATGCCATTGGTTAGAATGTGTCACATGACTATTCTTAGCTGGGGGGCTGTGACTGTATTTTTAGCAAAGCATTTGTTGTCACACACAATACTGAACTTTCTTTGTTAGTGAGGAAGAAAAAGGGTGAGCTGTTGAGTAGGTATCTGAGAGTGTCTGCTAAGGTCTCTCTCCTCTGTGGAGAACCTACTACGCCTGACCGTAACGAGACAAGGAGAAAGTATTTTCTGGCATTCAGAACTGGCAGGAAGTGGGTGCACCATGCCCTAGGTCTGGACCTAAGGCTATGAGAACATGAAGGTGGGTGATATCATTGGAACACTCTGGGATGAGGCAGGGACAGGTAGAAGGAGCCTGAGACATGATTTTGACCACAGATACAGACAGAGCCCCAAGCACCATCTTGATTGCCTGACTGAATAAATAATAAATAAATCCTCTCTCTGCACCAGTTCTACAGCCAGATCCTACGTGGCTGACCACAGTTCGCAGCTCAGCCCAGTTGCCTTGAAAAATACACCACGCCTGTGTGCCCCCAAAGCCAGCAGGATGGAGAAACAAAGGAGAAGGGATTGCGGCATGAGGAGTGCTTCCTCCCTCTCCCTCTGACCCTCTGACAATTATGAAAAGTTCTCTCTTAACCTATGTTGACCCTGTGAGGATAGAAATAGCATCACACATTAGAAATTAAGAAACAGAGGTTACCTCACTTTTCCATTGTCACAGAGCGAGCAAGTGGTGGAGTTGGGACGCAAACCAGGTCTTCTTGACTCCAAATCTCAGGTCGATAACTGTTCTTATAGGGTGGGGATAAGGGCAATTTGGCAAATAACGGAACTGCTCACAGGATGGTTCTTCTTCACTTCTGTTGCAGAATGACTCCTGTGAGTGAACTTCATTTGCTGAGCGTCTGTTCTAATTCTATAACGTCCACTCGCAGGTTCAACATAAAACCCTACCGACATTTTCCACCTGCTCTGGGTACTGCTTGCTGCATAGCACACCATTCTAAATCTCACGGATTCTACAGGTCAGAATTTTAGACAGGGAACAGTAGGAGTGTTTTTTCTCTGCTCCCTGATGCTTGGGCCTCAGCTGGGAAGACTCAAACAGCCTGGGGTGACTCATTGCCTTGGGGCAGGAAGCATCTGGTGCCTTCTTCACTCACGTGTATCTGGCACTTGAGCTGGGATGACTGAAGACTGGGTTCAGCTGGGATTGTTAGCCAGAATGCCTACATGTAGCCTCCCCATGTACCTTGGGCTTCCTTGCAACATGGTGGCCTCGGTATACTCTGACTTATTCTATGGCAGGGCAGGGTTCCAGCATATCGATGGTTTTGTAGGCAAGTGTTCCAGGGAAAAGGGTAGAAACTATATGATCTTTTAGCTTTGGAAGTCACATCGCATTACTTCTATTGGTGAAAGCAATCACAAACCTTTCCAGATTCAAGGAAAGGGGGCATAGACTCCCACTGCTTAATAGGAGTGTTCAAAAATGTGTGGTCATGTTTAAAAACTGCCACACCACTCTGGGCCTTGGGGAGGGAGATCGCATACTTTCCTTTGGCATGAAAATGCCTTTTATGGCACACTAGGTAGAGCCCCCATCCTTCTATACCAGAAAGAACCGGAAAACCAGGCCTGGCATCAAGCTGACAGATGAATCAGTAACCACACAGCCCCTCCCTGTGATGTTATCTTAGGGTAGTAACCCTGAGAAATCAGACCTATCTTCAGATGTGATACACTAGCCAGTACCAAGTAATCTATGATCTTTTGCTTAACTAAAAAGGAAACATTACCCTAAACATTACCCTAAGACGAGCACGTAAAAATCCCCTTGCTACGATTCCAGTGTCCACAGCCGCCTTCTCACATTCTGTTCTTCAGAGCAGCCAGAATGAGTTTCAGAAAATCACACATCAGATGATTTTGTACCCCAGCCTCCGGATGAAACTGGCCCATGACTTCCCATTGCATGTAGAAGACACCCCTTGTGGCTTGGCATAGCCTTCAGGGTCTTACATAATCTCCCTCCTGCCCAGCTCTTTCATGTCATCTCTTCTGACTTTCACTCCGCTGCAGCTGCACTGGTTTTCCACTGTTCTTGGCAGCCATCAAGCCCGTGCCTGCCTCAGGGCCCTCGGACTTACACTCATGTTTGTCCCCACAACCCTCGGTGCTGGGACCTGCTCGGCATGAACACATTTTTTTGAGTGGAGAAGGCTGTGGATTAGAAATAGACGCAGTAACAGGGACCAGCCGTTGGCATAATGGTTATGTCACTGGACTCCCATGTAGTCGACCGCGGTTTGAGTCCCAGACCTGGAGGCTTAAACTCATGCCGGGCTCGTGTGCATGCATGCCCAAGATCCCAAGAGGAGAATGAAAGAAAAGGGATTGCGGCGTGGCCATCCCCCCTGGGGGGTGATTTCTCGCTTTCTGTCTCTCTGTTTCTCTCTCTCTTTCTGGCAAGCACAAGCATAGTATCGCAAAAAAAAAAAAAAAAAAAAAAAAAAAACAACTCTCAAAAACAAAAACAAAAAAACAGACGCAATAACAAACACAAAGACACACATGTACAGAAAAGTGAGGATCAGGTGGGCCCAGCTTCTCTGATGGAGAAATTGTGACCTGGAACTGGCCTCAGGTTTATCCTTTTAAAGGCCAGAAAATGGGGGAAGAGGAAATGGCACGCAAAGAGAATAGGGGAGAAGGAAACAGCGTAGCAAAGCCGCCCTACTGGGATGTCAATCATCTGAAGATGTGCTAATGACCGGCATCATGTTATCTCTCTCATCTCTTGGGGGCAAAATCTGACAAACATGTGACTTCCTTTAGCCCAATAAGGCAGGGCAGTATGGGGTGCTGAGTATCAACAACAGGAAGATAACTGCTGACAGCAGGCAGACAGCGCTTTCGCATGTCAGTTCTTAAATATTGGGTCCCTGGGAAGTAGAGATACATTTTTTCATGGAAAAAATGCATCATGACTTTCTCGACAACCTAATATTTTATTTATCTGACTTGTCACCGTTCTGATTATCTATTGCTATGTAATCACAGCCCCAAACGTAGTAGCTTAAAATGACAATATATTGAGATCGAGCATATAGGGTAATGGTTATGTTGCTGGACTCGCAAATGGTTGACCACGGTGCGAGTCCCGAATTCAGCAGCATGTACATGTGTGCCCCAAATCCCAAGAGGAGACTGGAAGAGAAGGGATTGAGGTATGCTCTTCCTCCCTGGAGGGTGATTTCTTGTTTTCTGTCTCTCTGGCGAGCACATGCACCCTATAGCAAAAATCTCTCTTAAAAAAAAAAAAAAAAAAAAAGTGATGTGTTATCTCTCATGGTCCTGTGGGCTGACCTGCATCAGCTGGATGTTTCTTACCTGGATCTCTTGTGCGCTTGCAGTCAGGTGGTGGCTGGGTCTGCCATCTACAGCCTTGATGGTTAGAAGTCCATGGGACCAGCAGTTTGCGTAATGGCTATGTCGCTGGACTCCCATGTAGTCGACCGCAGTTCACATCCCGGACCCAGTGGATTAAAACTCACGCCGGGCGCGTGTGCGTGCGTGCCCAAGATCCTGAGAGGAGAATGGAGGAGAAGGGATTGCAGTGTGGCCATCTCCCTGGGGGGTGATTTCTCACTTGCTGTCTCTCTGTCTCTCTCTGTCTGGTGAGCGCACGCACCCTATAGCAAAAACCTCTCCAAAAAAAAAAAAAAAAAAAGATGTCCAGGATGGCCCCTCGTAAGATGAGCAGCTGCTGTTTGCTGATGGCTGGGAGCTCAGCTGGGCTGTCAATGGGAGCACCTATAGGGCTTGGGCATGAGGCTTGGGCATCTCACAGCGTGGGATGCTCCCAAAGTAAGTGTACCAGGACGCAGGAAATGGGAGTTGCCAGGCCAGTTAGGGCTATAGACCCCCAGACCTGGCACAATGTTGCTTCTGCTGCATTGTACTAATCAGATGTACCCAAATACACACTCAAAGTAAATGCGCATAAGGACGTAAGCTCTAGTAAGTGCTAACTCTTGGTGGGGAAGTGGCTAGGTCGGATTACAGAAGGACTGTGGGGTGGGAAATACTGTGAGAACCTTTAAGTAAAATAACCTGCTACATTGCAACAGTGTCAGATGTGTCACAGGACACAATAAAAATTTGTTTAAGGAATAAATTAAATGAAGAAAATATCTTGTGCAAACGAAAATGCCCAGAGAACCAGCCCCATAGCTTAGTGGTTAAAGGAGCCAGATTCCACATAGTTGACTGAGGCTTGAATCCCAGCCCTGGCAGCTTGAAAAACACAGTGGAGATGTGTGTGTTCATGCTCAAAATCCCAGAAGGATGGAGAAACAGAGAAGGAATTTCAATGCGACCATGTCCCATTGAAGAGTGCGCTCGCCCTCTCTCTGTTTTTCTCTGGTGAGTGCATGTGCCCTCTGGTTATTAAAAAAAAAAAAAAAACAAGTAGAAGAAGAAAAAGGAAAAAAAAGCAAAGAATTATAAAGAAAAAAGAAAAGCTCCAGCACATAGGTTGAAACTGTTTTACCTTTCTAAATACTAATCCTTAGGGTTAGATAATAAAGAAATAGAACTCAACTGCTGCATCTTGCAAATTCTGCTCTAAAGTAGATCTTTCCTACACTTTCTGGGGCAATCTGACTGTAAGGATGCACGGACTGGCCACCAGGGGCCGCTGGGAAAGATTGCTCTGGTGTGTGTGTGGTGGGGGGAGTTGGTCAAGTATGTTTGATGGACAGTGAGCCCAGGGAAGGGAAGGTTTGTGTAGTGCAGAGCAGGGTATGTGGCTGGAAATTGAAGTTGGGATTGGCCAATGAGGCAGGCTGAGGAGCTCAGCCTTTATCTTGCAGGCAACGGAGAACCAGTCAAGTTCACCGTCAATGAGTGAATGAGGAGAGTGCACTATTCTAGCAAGATTCCTTGGCTTGGGGCTGGAATCAGCATGTCTTCAAAAAATCATGTAGACACAGAATTCAGTTTGCATCCTACCTCTGCCACTTTGAGGCCACATAACTGGGCAAGGGTGTAACCTCTCTGATCCACTTCCTCACCATGGCAAAGCCAGTGAGAAGGCCACCTGGAAGAGCTGTTCTGAGGATAAAGAGAGAGAACCCATGTAAAATGGTGAGTGGGATCTTGGGGGAAAGGGGAGTTATTCATAGAACGAGCTGTTCCATCACTCACTCAACAAATATTTATCACATGCTTACCACCAGGACGCACCTGCCACAATCCAGTCTTAGGGAAACGGCAGGGAGCTAAGGAACATTCCTGGGGATGTGGAGCGAAGACTCTAGTAGGGAGAGAGAGCCAACCCACACTAAATTCACAAAGAGGCAACACGCAGCGGGAAGCAAGGGCTCGGAGGAAAACAAGCGGAGTGGTGAAAGCAGATAGTGACATTGTACATACAACAGTCAGAGAAGGCCTCTTGAGACGATGACACTTCGGCAGAGGCCTGAATAAAATGAGGAGGTAAGGCCAATGGTTCTCTGACGAAAGAGAATTCCAGGCAGAGGGAACAGCAAGTACAAAGGTCCGGTGTGAGACAATGCTTGGGATGCCCAGGAAGGGTGTGGAGGCACACAGGGCTGGAGGGAGTGAGTAAAGGGAAGAGAACTAGGAAGCAAGGTCGGAGGGGTGGTCAAACGCCAGATTAAGTGGGGTTTGTGGGCTGAGGTTAGACCTTGACATTTAATTCCACCATGTGTTGAGCAGCTACTGGAAGATCTGAGCAGAAAGTGACTTACTCTGATAGCAACCTCTTGCCGCCCTGGGGACAGCAGACTCGGAGTAAGAGCAGGAGCACACTGCAGTAAGAGGACTCCTGCAATGGTATCCACGAAAGACAGTTCGCTTATTCTTTTTTTTCTTTTAAGAATTATTTATTTAATTTTTATTTATTTATTTATTTAGAGAAGTTTGTGCTACAAGGCACGTGTGCTCACCAGAGAGACAGAAAGTGAGAAATCACTTTCCCTCCCAGGGAGGATGGCCACAGTGCAGTTCCTTCTCCTCCATTCTCCTCTCGGGCTCGTGGGCACACACGCACATGCGCCCAACGTGAGTTTAAGCCACTGGGTCTGGAATTTGAACCACCGTCGACTACATGGGAGTCCAGCGACGTACCATTAGGCCATCTGCTGGTCCCATATTATTATTATTATTAATTTGCTATAGGCCATGTGTGCTCATCAAGAGAGACACACACAGAAAGAAAGAGAGAATGACAAAGCAAACTGCTAGGCCTGGGACTTGAACTGTGGTCAACCGTGTGGGAATCCAGCACCCTAACCACCATGCCACCTACTGGCCCCAGTTCACTTATTCTTTGCAGACACTGAGAGCTTTCTCTGTGCTCTTTTCCAGGACCTGGATACTGCCATGAACAACGCAGGACGAAACACACACCTTGTTCTCACGGACCTTTTATTCTACAATGAGCTACAGCCACATAAACAGGCAAGTCAATGTCTAGATGCTCCTAAGAGCCACAGGGAAAAAAGAGCTTAGGAAAGAAATGTAGAATGTGAATGGAGGAGGCTGTCATTTTAAATTGGATGGTCAAAAAGGCTTCACTGAGAAGAGCCTATTTGAACAAGGAGGTGGAGGAGTGAGCCAAAGCAATTTTTAGGGGTGAGGCAGCAGAAGCATTTCTGGCAGAACGATGCAGCATGTGCAAAAGCTCTGAGGCAGGAATGTGCTGGGAGATTCCTGAGGAGCAAGGCAGCCAGGTTAGCAGAACAGACTGTGGGGGGAAAGGCAGCTGCTGAGGTTCAAGGTGCAGAGGTCAGTTGGATGAGACGTTGCAGGCCGGTGTACGCCTTCAGCTGTTACTGCAGACGAGGGGGGAGCCACTGCCTCTGAGAGCAGAGCGAGCCTGCCCCTGCCGCACAGCCGCACAGCGAAAGATCCCTCTGGCTGCATGGCGGAGGAGGGGTGGACTGGATGGGGGAGGGGGACCACGTGACCGCACTTGGATCAGAAGGGAGCGTGGAAGCTATAAGTGGATTCTGCATCTCTGAAGCCAGAGCCAACACGGCGTGCCCATAGATCGCCACGGGTGAGGAGAGAAAGAGAGGAGTGAGGATGGTACTTTTGGCCTGAACACCTGGGAGAATGGAGTTGCCATTTCTTGAAATGGAGGAGCAGGTTAAGGAGATGCCAAGAATTGAGAATTAGATTTTGGAGCTGTGCTTAGGTGTTTGTTGAACATCCACGTGGGGTTAAGAAGGATATGGGTACCTGTGGTCACCAGGCTTGAGGGGACAAGAGCCTGCACTGAGAGGAGGCCATAGGCATGAAGATAGATGGATGTGGAAGGTGTTCTGAAGGGCGGTTGGGCCTAGAACCCGGGACAGGGAGGGAGAGGAAGCGCCAATGGCGGTGCTGAGCTTGTGACCCTCCTGCCCTAGGAGATGGTGCAGAACACACGACGTGACTGCTGAAGGTTCTGGGTCTGAGCAGAGGGGATGCCCGTGCAGAAAGCTCCGTCCCAGGCAATGAGCAAAGCCGACCATGAAGGGTGAAAGAGAGAGATGAAGAAGGGAAAGAGAGACTGAACGTCACAGACTGGGGAGAGGGATTGGAGGTGGGAACTGGCATAGACTGAGGCCCTGCCATGTGCCAGGCACATTGTCAGTGCTTTATTTCATAATCACAAACAACCCTTCCAAGTTCCCACAGGGAAGGCACCGTCCTCCTACTTTACATAGGAAGAAACAGGCCCGGCGGAGGAAAGGGCCTGTGAATGTCGCTTGATACCTTCTTAGGGCAAAGGCAGCAGAATCACCACCGTCCTCGGGTGGAGATAAGAGGCACTGAGGCAGGAGACTCTCTGAAGGAGAGCGGCGTGACCTCATCGCACAGTCATGCACATCGCCACTTTCCGGCCACCACGCGGAGCACTGGCGCACATCTTCGCTAACCCTCATGACAGGTTTACTCCTGTACGAGAGTCAAACAAGCGTAAGCCCAGAGGTTTAATCCCTTCCCCAAGGTCTCACAGCCAGTAATGACAGGAGTGAGGGTTTGAACTCAAGACTTGGGCTCTAACGCTGTGGCCTCCAAGGCCCTAGAGATCTAAAGAGGGAACTCAAGGCACTTCAAGTAGAGAAGCTCTGCTTTCCATAGTTTTTTGATATGAGACCATGTAAAAAAATTAAATTGTACAAAGGATCTTGTTGGGACTAGTGCATGAATGTCTCCCGTACCTGTGAGTCGCTAGAAGGTAAGGGCTGAGAAGAGGCCACCGGGTTAGGACATGAGGAACGTGGTGGTGAATCAGCTCTCTTCGGTTGCTATCAACAGAAACCAACTCTGGCTATTCTAAGCAGAGAAGGAATTTGTAAACATGGTGTGGGGGTATAGTGGGCATTCATTCTCCCTTCCTAATCATACCGGTAGGCCCACCCTCTGGTGCAGAGCTGGAAGCCACATGCTGAGTGGGGTTCCAGTCTCCAGCCCAGTGGGCCTGAAATCACGCTGGGTTTGTGTGTGCATGTGCTCAGGGTTGGCAACTGACAGACTGAAGGAGAGTGAGTGCAGCATAACCAGGCCCTGTGGAGGGTCTCTCTCGCTCTCTCTTT
This sequence comes from Tupaia tana, assembly GCA_026018925.1. NCBI lineage: Eukaryota > Metazoa > Chordata > Mammalia > Scandentia > Tupaiidae > Tupaia > Tupaia tana. The sequence continues at coordinate 18,907,284 of JAKSZU010000015.1, read as the reverse complement.
CTCGCACATGCAGGTACTTATTCATAAATTAAAAAAGAAAAAAATGTAGTACCTTAAGTTAGCTAGAGTTGGATCCTACTGCTTGCAATCAATAATGCTAACTGACTTGTTTAGTTCAGGAAATAAAGGGAAGGCCAAAAGAAAGCTGACAAAGGATGGCACATGAGGCGAAAAGGAGGTCTTCCTAGGGCACCTCTGAATTACCGGCACACCTCTTCAGGTGTTTTGTTATTCATGGCTCAAGATTAAAATTCCAGGGAAAGCACCTGATTAGTCTCTGTTTGGGGGCAAGACAGGCACTTTGACTGACAGTACCCCAAGCCCCCACTTGCCCTGGATGGAGAAAGAGTCATTTCTGCAAAGCAAGGTCAGGGTGCTTTATGTGAGGTGATGAAATGAAATAGCCAATAAACCCAGAGAGCAAGGTTTCCATGGAGTGTGAGAGGAAGTTTGACTGGGTTCAATAGTCCAGGACAACGCCTCAGTGTATGGCTAAAGACACCTGGTGGTTCCCGGGAATTTCTGAAATCTTCACTGTTACCCGTTGGCAGTCAGTTTAAAGCAGGCATGTCTACGGCTGACCGACATCACCTCCCAGAGAAACCTTTCCTTCTTTCCTTTCTTATCTCCCTTGACAAATATGATTTTACACTCTCCAGTCCCGTCCATGTTTTGAGATGCATCATCATGTATGTGAGCCTCAGGAAGATTTGTGTACGTGTAAAATATTGAAATAACTGGAACCACACCAACAGAAGATTTTAGTAAGTGTCTTCCTTCTGATTTACTGCCTGTTTCCTCCAGCAAGTCACTTTGCCTAGCAGAATCTCAATTTGTTTACCTTTAACACGATTGTTAAATAAGTATAAGCCACCTTTCCCTGAATACTTACTATGTGTCCATGGCAGGGGTCACACATTTTAGTGCATTCAGGGCCCTAGGGAGTATGGAAATGAAGGGAGTAGGAGGAGGGAATATGTGAGACAATAAGGAATGGTGGGGACTATGGGAAACTGGAGGGAATGCCTTCTTCATAAAAAGAGAGCAGCTCTACTTTACTAGAGCAGCTCTCAAGGTGTGATCCCTCCATCAGAATTATCAGCATCACCTGGAACCCTGTTAGAATCCCTATTCTGGGTCCCACCCCAGACCTATTGAATCCAAACTCAGGGTGGGGATCCCAAGGTCTGTGATTTAACAAGCCCTCTCCTTCATTCTAAGGCACACTCCGTTTTGAAACCCCCGTTCTGGTGTATGGCTGTTCGGTGAGATTGCAAGGCTGTTTCCAGGTCTGTTACTTTTTCTAAGAGCAGTTAGAGATTTATTTTTATGTAAATTTGCCCACTCCCAAATCTTGGCAACTAATAATTAGAAAATGTTAAATGGGACCAGCAGGTGGCATAATGGTAGCATTGCTGGACTCGTACGTACGTGGTTCAAGTCCTGGACCTGGTGACTTAAAAGTCACGCCAGGTGCATGTGCATGCGTGCCCAAGATCCCAAGAGGAGTATGGAGGAGAAGGGATTGCAGCGTGTCCAATCTCCCCGGGGAGAGTGATTTCTCACTTTCTATCTCTGTCTGTCCAGCGAGCACACACACTCTATAGCAAAATCTCTCTTAAAAAGAAGTAAATAAAGTAGGGGGACCAGCAGATGGTGTAATGGCTATGTCGCTAGACTCCTGTGCAGTAGACCATGGTTTGAGTCCCGGACCCGGTGGCTTAAACTCACACTGGGCATGTGTGAGTGTGTGTCCAAGATTCCGAGAAAAGAATGGAGGAGAAGGGATTGCAGTGTGGCCATGCCCCCAGGGGATGATTTCTCGCTTTCTGTGTCTCTGTTTCTCCCTGTCTCTCTGGCAAATACAAGAGCCCTATAGCAAAAATAAAATAAAATAAATCTCAAAAAAAGAAGTAAAATAAAATAAAAACTTTAAAATGTCCTATGTGGGCTAATAATATATTTGTCCTAGCTAGACTGGTATCCCCTGGTTTATGCTTTTCCCTTTAAACCTTACAATAATCCTGCAAGACAGTGAGAAACCCATCATATGGAGAAGAAGACTCGGTCTAAAAAGCCGAGTGCTGACCTGTGTGTGGCACACAGTCAGGAAGTGGCCAAGCCCTGACTTGGGTCGGGATGCATTTGGTTCTGATACCTCTGCCCTTTTAAGTTATCAATACATAGAAGCGAAAATATATGACCTCACCGAGCACAGAGCCAGGCCACCAAGGCAAAATATCTGATGCCTTACACCCTACCCCACCCCACCCCACTCCCTCTGCCTCATGCTAATCCACATTCCCGTAAGAGAGCTAATCAGCGGGGAAGCCCAGGAGGACCTGGGAGGGGCAAGGCCGGGCAGTTTCCTGGCCAGGGGAGCTGGATAAGTCACTGGAGAAAGCTGTGGGCAGCGGTGCCTGGGGCTGAACATGCAGTAGCCAGTTGAGTCCACAGGCTAAAACTGGCCACTCACCAAAGTGTCCTCTGTGTGCCCTACACTGAGTTTCGGGAGCCTGCTCAGGGCCACGTCCCCTCCAAGCTCCTGCCTTCCTGCTGCTGTTGACTGTTCTCTGAGCTCAGAGTAAACAGCCCCTCCCAACAACGGCATGTGTCCAGTCCACGGCCAGGCAAGGGGAGCTGGGAGAGGCTTTCTCAGCGTCCTTTATGAGCATCCATCTGTGGGGACAGGAGCAGGATGTACTCACATCCTCAAGCCCTCCTCACCTATCATCCCAGCGGCCACTGTCCAGGACACCCTTTAGCCTCCAGGACTCATAGCCTCCTAGGGCTTGGCAAAACAGCTCACCAGAGGTGGAGGAATGCTTGAAAGCACTTCCTGTCTGACTCCCTGGGTAACTGGGCACTTATCACCCTGGATTCTAAAACTTAGTATAGTGCAGCTGACCTTAGAACAGGAGACGCAGGTCATTTGTCAGCTCTCACTCCCTGCCGTGCATCCAGGACCTAGAACGTGCCAGCCTGGGGTTCTTTGTCAACCAGTGCAGACCTACCCTCAATGAGGACACAGTTCTGTTTTAGAAACATGATCACATTCATGTTCTCTCTGAAGCCACATAGTATCATCATTTTTATCGATGACAAAAGGTAGCTAGCATCAGGGAGGTGATTCATTCAAAGTCCCTTCAGCGGGAAGTGGTGGAGGGTGGGAGTCACCCCAAGACCAGTGCCAGAGGACTCCCTTGGATTCTTTTCTCCGCACTAGGTGTCTTGATCCGTTTGTGTCATGTGGTAGGCACCTAATGAATATTTATGATAGAATGGGAAAAGCAAGGGTTTGAAGAGACCTGGTTCAAAACCTTGTTGTTGTTTTTTTAATCATTGTTTAATTGTATTGTATTAATTGTTATTATTTATTTGCTTTAGGGCATGTGCACTCACCAGAGAAAGACAGACAGAAGGAAAATGAGCGAGCAAGCTGTCAGGTCTGGGACTCAAACCACTGTCGGCCATGTGGGAGTCCAGCTCCCTAAGCACCACATCACCTGCTGGCCCTATTGGTTCAAACTTTGTCCAGCTTTGCATGGGTCATTGGGAGTGGGGGTCTAAACCTCTGAATGTGCAGTTCGTTGTCACATACAGCTGATGCTAAAGATCCTACATGATCTCTCTAGCCACATAGGTTTGCTGGGAAGATCTCATGAGACAAGGGGCACAGAGCTGGGCACACAGCCAGCCCCGGTAGAGTGCTGGTATGAACGGGGAGAAACGCACTCAGAATGGCCCGAGACGGCTAGTGGGTTTTCACCTTTACGGCTGCTTGTCCGAGGGCTTCATCTCCTAGTAAGGACGACGGCTCTCGGTACCCTTGGGCTCTGTATCCGCACGGCCCTCTACGTCTAACCGCTAGGAGGATCCGCACTCTGATCTGGCTGACCCAACCCATCCGCAATCTCCACTGCTCCCTCTGCGGGCTCGGTCCCTTTCCGCCTCCCCCCCCCCCCCCCCCCCCCCACACACACCTCCCGACTGGGGCACTCCCGGGAGATCCCAGAGTCTTGGGGTGAGCCCCTGCGAGACCTGGGTTCTAGCTTCTCACTTCCCTTCCGGCCTCAGGAGGGAGAAAGGGAGGAAGGAGCGGACGAGGGTCCGGCTGCAGCTGGTCGGGCTGCTCAGGCCTGGAAGCTGCCTAGGTTCCTGGTTCCAGCCGGGGCCAAGACTGACACCTGATGCCGGGGGATTGTGAAACGGCCAGAGGTGGCAGCCCGCCCGCGGTGCCCGCGGAGCCCTCTAACCAACCCCACCCCCGTCCCGCTGCTCGGCCCCGCCCCTGCCCCACGCCCCGAGTGCGCGGTTAAATCCCCCGACCGCGGCTTCGACTCGCACCTGCTTCCAGCCCGGCAGCACCATGCCCACCTGCCGCCTCAGCCCGCTCGCCACTGCCCTCCTTGGCCTGGGGCTGCTGGGCCTTTCCCTGGCTACAGGTGCGTAGGGTGGGGACAGGCTGAGCGCCCAGAGGGGCTGAGCCGCCCGCGCTGGGACAGAGCTAGGCAGAGGCGCAGCCTCTCCAGGGTATGAAGAACTGGGGATTCCTGGGGCAGAAGTGGGAAGACCTATGAAGACTAAAATGTGGGGACCCCTGGGACTTAAACAAGGTGACTTGGAGCTTAGGGCGTGGGTCTAAGGTGCTGGAGCGGGGCAGAAATCACCGAAGGGTGAACTTGGGACGCGAGGGTCTGCTGCAGGTGGGGACTGGCTGGTGAGCGGGTGAGAAGCTCCGCCTAGACCCGGGAGTCTCCGACGCTCAGCTGTGCCGGGTCCCCAGCACTGAGGCTGGAGGGCTCTGAGCCCAGGGGCCTGACGGGTGGCCCGCGCGCCAGAAACAGAATTCCCTGGACTTGCGAGTCGGGTCCTGCGAGCGGGAGTGGACATCCCTCTGGGACCCGCTCGCCCAATCGACTGCGCCTCTGCCAGCCCTCCCAGGCCAAGCAGCAGAAAAAGTGGGGGCGTGCCCGGAGCTGGCGGAGGACGGGAACTGCACGAAGGAGTGCGCCTCGGACAGCGAGTGCCGCGACAACCTCAAGTGCTGCCGGGCTGGCTGCTCCGCGGTCTGCACGATGCCCAATGGTAACCCCACCGCGACCCGCGCGGGGACGGGGTGGGGCCGGGCTGGCTGCGAGGAGGCGGAGCGCCGCGGTTCCAGGAAGAGGGGCGCCGCGCCCAGGGACCCCGGGAAAGTCGAGGCCGATCCGCCCCTGCTTTCCCACTCGGGCCGGGAGGGAGACTAAGGCGTAGCTGAGGCGCAGCCGGGAGGGAGGCGGGATTCGACTCTGGGGCATGACGGGCTTCCGGCAAGCACGCTCCCGGACACTGTTCCGGGCGGCCTGGGCCCGGGGCTGCACTTTCGTCCCGGAGCCGCTGGAGCCTGCGGGGAAACCCGGGCTGGCCCCGGAGCTGGGTCCGCAGGCCTGGCCCTCCCGGAGTCCCTCTCCTGGGGCCGCCCGCCCAGGGATAAGGACTGAGAGCGAGGAGCCTTCCCTCCGGGAGAAAGGGATTCCAGATTTCGGAAGGCGCCCAGCTCACCTTGAAGATGTGGAGGTGCGCTTCCTGCCAGGGCTCAGGCTGCCCTCCTGTGGCTGCAGGAGTCATAGAAAGTTCCGTTTGTGAATTCCTGCTTACTGGCCCACTGACTTGAACGAAGTCAGGACCGCCTCCCCCGTTCCCGGGCACCTGATCCCACTTCCTCAACTCTAAAGCACTGCCTTCACTCAGAGGGTTGAGACAGCAAGTTTGGGCGTCCCCTCCCAGGCACGGTGGGGACTCGGATCAGAGCAGAAAGTGTCTTAGCATGAAACTCAAGCTCCCCATTTTCCAGAGGGACAACTTGAGGTTTAGAGACACAGATATGGAGGTGGTGAAGAGTGAGATACTGTAATCACGGTCTTTATTCAGAATACAGCCCCGAGACTTCTTTTCGTCATTTCTCCCAAAGATGACAGCAGAAGTCTGGGAATCCAGACGTGATCAACTGGGAGGTGGAGGGAGAGGACACACACACTGAGGGCAATTCCTGGGTCTGGAGGCCCCTAATCTGGACCAGAGAGAGGACCAGAAGGATGGATGGGGACTGGGAGCGAAAGCAGGAGGCAGACAGATGAGACAGACAGGTGGAGGAGGCAAAGAAGGAGCCCCCTGTCAGGTGGATGAAGAGCTTGTGCTCTTGTCTCAGATGGACAGACTGAGGCAGGGAGAGGGACAGAGCCAACAGCTTCCTGAACCAGGGAGTGACCTGCAGGTTTGATTTCTAGTTCTGCCTCGTTTCCCTCATCTGTGATGTGGACGGGGTTAGAGATATCCCCGAGGACGTATTGAGTTGCCACAGAAAGCATTGCACATGACAGAACTCTGCAGCGGTAGCTCTGTGTGTGTGTGTGTGTGTGTGTGTGTGTGTAAGGGTGTATGGTTTCGGCTGTACATGGATAAGTGAGTGTGTAAGCAGGGCTGTGGTGCTGAGTGATTAAGTGGGGTAAGTGAAGAGAAGATTGTGAGTGTGCAACCTCTCATACATGCTCTGCACTTTCAAGTTCTCTAAGAGGTTTGGTGCATAGTGGTAAGTGCACAGACTCTGGAGCCAGATTTCCCGGGGTTCGAATCCCACCTCAGGCCTGTATACCCTTAGGCAAATTACCCGGCTCGTCAGTGCCTCAGTTTGCTCGCCTTTCATGAGAGAACTATTTACGGATGCCTCCTCCTCTTTTAGGATTATGGCGAGGATGAGGTGAGCTATCCACGACATGTCAAGGGCTCGGCGTGGTGCCTGGCATGTGGTAGGCGCTGACCGGGTGCTCACGGTAAAGATTTGCAGTCGTTACAGGGCAGTTTGAATTTCAGGGAGACGTTGTCTGCCTCTACTGCTCTCATAACCCTGTGAGGCCAGCAGCCCTGATCTGATGTGAACCCTGAAGACACTGGGGCTCCGGACGTTTCTGGTCCTAGATCACTAAATTAGAAAATGGCAGCGCTGAGACTCAAACTGAGAGCTTAGGAGTCCAAAACCCCTGAGGAGCAGGAGGAGGGGAGCTTGGCCGGTGTTCTTCCTGCCCCCCAGACCGACTCAGGCAGGCAGGCTGCTGTTGGTGAAGCCAGGGGAGGGGCACGGGGGACCGTGCTAATGCCCTTGCTTCCCTTCTGACCGCCTCCCCTTTCTCCTTTTGTTCTATCCAGAAAAGCAAGGTTCATGTCCCAAGATAGACATCAGCTACCCCCAGCTCGGCCTCTGCATAGACCAATGCCACACGGACAGCGAGTGTCCTGACCAGATGAAATGCTGCCACAATGGCTGCGGGAAGGTGTCCTGTGTCACACCCACCTTCTGAGGTAGTGGGAGAGGGAGGAGGGGCATTGATGCCAGGTGTGCGGGTACCTGCTGCAGGTGTAAAGGGAGGCCTGGGCACACTGCTCTCCTGTCCCTGTCCACCTCCTTGCTTCCGTTCACCCAGTGAACATTTACAGAGCATCCGTCATGCACCACGCATGCTCTAGGTATTGGGGGTGCCCCATGAGAGCAAACAAAGCAGACAATTTCTCTCTCAGGACTGCCCTGTGGCCTGGTTGTTAAGGGGGCTGGATCCTATCTGGCCTTCTGTGGTTCAAATCTCAGCTCAGTGCATGTGTGTGTACCCAAAACCTCAACAGGATTGAAAAATGGAGGAGAAGGGATTATGGGGTAATCCCACCCCATTAGGGGATGCTCCCTCCCTCCTCCTCCCCCCTCTGTCTCTCTCTGGTGAGAGCACGCACCCCCCCCCCCGGCAAATTTTTTTAAAAAGAAATAAAGGTTCTAAAGAAGTTTATATGCTAGGGGAACAACAAGCAAAGTAAAAAAGGCAAGTAGCTTTTGTAGTATGGTAGAGGGAGGTAGGTTCCATGAGAAAAGGAGGACAGGGAGAGGGGCCAGGAGATAGGGAAGGGGGCACAGGAGCAGTGTTGCATGGGACAGTCAGTGGAGGCCGCACCGAGAACGTGGACTTTGGACAAAGACTCAATGAATATGAGGGAAGGACCTATGGGAACTCTGGGGAGAGTGTGGTGGGAAAGCGGAACAGCAAGTGCTGAAGCAGGAATATCCCTGGGCCATTTCGGGAAGAGCCAGAAGGCTGAGCCTAGTGAGCAAAGGGCAGAATTAAGAAGAGCCTGCACAAGGTCAGGTGGAGCAGGACGGCTCATCTGGGGCCTTACAGGCCATTGTAGGGACGTTGGTCTTGACTTGGAGATGCTGCACCCTCGGAAAGGGACCTGCTCGAACACTGTCAAGGACCACTCTGACTGCTGTGTGGGGAGCAGGCTGCAGAGCGGCAGATGTAGGGAGAGGCACTGGGAGGCTCCTGCAAGAGGCCAAGTGAGAGGCGACAGGTGACCTGGACTGGGATGGAAGCAGGGCAGAGAAGTGGCCAGGTTTAGAACCTATGCCGAGGTAGGTGGGGCCATAGTTACTGATGGATTGCACTACATGGGAAAGAGACGGTTTTCTCCTTTGTTTAACAGGCACTTAAATAAGTCGAGGGCTGAGGAGCAGTGTGCTGGGGGACTGGAAAGGTTGGGGTTATTTTTGTTTGTTTTTTTTGGGGGGTTTTACTATAGTGTGAGTGCACTCACCAGAGAGAGACAGAGAGGGAAAGTGAGAAATCACCCCCCATAATCCCTTCTCTTCTATTCTCCTCTTTGGAGTTTGGGGGGATTTTCAAGCTGCTGGGTCCAGGACTTGAATCATGGTTAGCTGTGTGGGAATCCAGCACCTAAACCACCATGACACCTGCAGGCCCAGTAGGAAGCTTGTTAGATCGCTAATGAGAGGCAGAGCTTGGTTTGGCAGTTCAGACGTGATTGAGGTCAGGTCACTTCAGTTCAGTCCATCATACGTTTGCTCGAAGTGTGTCGATCACTTACTCTGTGGCTGATCAGAGCTAAATTCTGTGGCTGTGGCATTGAAAGGAGACTGTGGTGTCTCCCCGCCCCCATATATGGTTAAAAATAAAACAATATTAAGCTGTAAAGTAAGTGTAAGGAAGTAAAAATACCAACACAAGGCAACAGCAACAGCTTTATGGAGCATCTGTCATGCACCATGCACTGCTGGGACAGGGGGCACAAAAAGGTGACCATCACCCTTCTGCAAAGCTTGCAGTTGGGTGACTGAGGATGATGGATGGATGACACTCTCGGTGCCTGTGGACAGTGCCATGTGTGGCAGGAAACAGAGGAAATGTCACCCAGCAGGGGTGGGGAGTGGATGGAGCAGGGACAGGGAGGAAGGCTTCCCTGAGGGTGACCCAGGCCAGTCCTAAAAGACAGTAGAAGGCAGGGAAGGGTCCCAGTGAAGTGCAGTGAGGACGCTGCTGCAGGTGGAGGGAACAGGGCAAGGACTCGGAAGTGCCCTTCGGTGAAACCCCGTTGCTGTCCTGTGCCACCTTTCACAAGGTCTCTGCACCAGAACCCGAAAATCACTGATGGAACCCAACAGGAAACTGAAAGCAGAGAAGAGGAGGGCTCGGAACTACAGTCCCCCAGGCCCAGTGCTCTCCCATGAGGTCAACTGTCTCTCGCCTCCTTGAGCACCGAGTACCTGGTGGGCTAAGCTGTCAGGAAGACCCAGATTCAGAGTTAACTCTGACACTTAACTTGCCTCTTCTTCTCCCTGAGCCACAATGATTTTGCCTATAAAATGAGGATAAATGATAAATAAGACCCACTTGATCAGTTAATCCCAGCTTAACCTAAGGAATGAAAACATGATAGAACTTTCTGGTGGTGGAGGGATTCTTAGGGAGATAAATGACTGCAACCCTGCAGGAAGGCCACAGTGGCGGGTGGGACCATAACATACCCAGGTGTGTCCTGGGGGCAGTGTGATGCCGAAGAGATGAGTCTAGATGTGCAGAGAAATACAAGCAGAGCCCTAAGGAGGCAAAGCTTTGCTATGGGGGAGAACAGAGGGAGGGTTGTGGTAGGGGGAGTTAGTCTGGGGCTTAAGCTGCAGGTATTCTTTTTAGTTTTTGTTTTAATTTGTTATAGGGCATGTGCTCTCACCAGAGAGAGAGGAAAAGTAAGAAAGCACTCCCCAGGGGCAATGGCCATGCCACAATCCCTTTATCATTCTCCTTTTGGAGTTTTGGGCACACACACACACACACACACACACACACACACACACGTGTACCTGGTATGTTTTTCAGGCCACTGGGTTTAGGACTCAAACCGTGCTGTTGGTCACGTGGGTTCCAGCAGCCTTAACCACCGGGCCAACTGCTGGCCCTGGAGGTATTCTTGTCTAGTACGATAGATATTGTTGTTGATGGTATTATCGGGATTTCCCTCCTCCAGCCTCAGCCACCACCAGCCCGAGGAGCCCGTAGGGGACCGTTCTGCCTGGCCCTGCATCTGGCTCCAGCCCAGCTGCACCCCTCTTTCTGGCCTCTACATTCCCTCCTGGGCCAACCACAGCGTCTCCTTTTCCAACCAATAAAGCGACTGCTTTCAGCACGGTGGGTCCATGGCATCATTCCTAATATCCTCTGTCTCCCTGACTTGGATTGGGGTGTGTGGGCGGGGGCGGGGGGCACATGGTCCAGGAAGGGATCCACTCTGAGACAATGAACACGAATGCAAGCTTGTCGCGTGTATCAGTGCTTTCCCCATGAAGCCTCACACCAACCCCCAGGTGGCCCAGGCGGGTGAGAAACAGGCTCAGAGAGGTGAGAGATGCTTCCCAAGTCACTCTGATTTGTTGCCACGGGTTCTGCTAGCAGCGGCAGCTGCACTGTGTGACAGACGCAGCGCTGGGAGACCTGCTCCTGCGAACTCTTTACCCCACAGAGCCACCCTCACAGTTATAACTGTCCCCCATAATAGAGCGGGGCTCCACAAGGTAACTTGCCTGAAGCCACGCAGAAAAAAACAGATGGCAAAGCCAGGGCCTTCTGTTGTTACTGTTTTGGTTTTGTTTTGCTTTTGCTATAGGGAGCATGTACCTAGTGTGTCTCACTGGAGATAGAGACACAGAGAGAGGGAAAGTAGGAATCATGCCCTGGAGAAACTTCCTTCTCCTCCATTCTTCCCTAGGGGTTCTGGGCACACAAACACACTTGCCTGGCAAGATTTTCAAGCTGCGGAGTTTGAGACTCGAACTGTGGTCAGCCATGTGGGAGTCCAGTATTGTAATCACCATGCTACCTGCTGGCCACCATTATTACTATTTTTTTGTTGTTTTGTTTTGTTTTAAAGAATTATTTATTTAATTTTATTTACTCATTTATTTATTTTAATTTGAACAAAGAGAGATGAGAGAGAGAGAGAGAGAAAGGCAGGTCCAGGACTCAAACCGGGGTCAGCCATGTGCGAATGCCCAGTGCCCTAGCCATCATGCCACCTGCTGGTCACCATTGTTACTGTTTTTAATTGTAGTCTTGTGGTTCAAAATTTGGGAGATCATAAAAAGATTAGGTAGTGAAAACAGCCTTTCTTTTTATTGATTCACAATAGAAAAATGTTTGATTAGAGATATAAAAAGGAGCACAAAAAGAGCAGCAACCTACTCAGAAATGACCTTACAGCTACAAACCTATCTTTCACCTCTATCCACAGTTTAACCAAAAGGAGGGTGGAGATCATTCTTAATATACTGTTGTATAAACTTCGTATTTTTATTTGAAAAATTAGAGGAGTCCAAAAAGTTCATAGAAAAAGGAATTAAAGTACACATTTTTTTTGGCTCAAAAAATGTTTCCCTGGAGGAAACAGTCTTTCACCCAAACTCCCTGCCCCCACCTTCCACTCCTAGCCACCCAGTCATTTCCTATAGAGACAACCAGTATCGCCAGTTTTTTGTGTATCATTTTTAAAAAGGATTTATTTAATTTTACTAATTACTATTATTTTTAAATTTGACCAGAGAGAGAGAAAGGGAAAGTGAGAAGCAAGCCACCAGGTCCAGGACTCAAACTACAGTTGGCCATGTGGGAGTCCAGAGCCACCTGCCAGCCCCCACCTTGTGTATTCTTTCAGATGCCTCTCTCCATCTCTCTCTCCCTTCTCTCTCTCTCTCTCAATTCATTGTCTCTCTCACGCTACCGTTCTCTCTCTTCCCCTCCTCCCTCTCTATTCTCTTTGTCCTTCTCCATCCCTCCGCTCTTACCCCTCTCTTTATCCCTTCTCTCTGTCCCTTCTTTTCCGTCTCCTGTCTTTATTCTTTCTGTTTCCCCTCCCAAGACCCCTCTCTGTTCTTCTCTCTATACAGTCCTCCCTCTTTCTCCCTTGTCTATACACCAAGTTCCCCCCTTCCCCTCTCCCTCATCTCTATCCTCTATCTCTGTCTGTCTAGGAATCTTTCTTTTGATCAAGGGACAGTAAGAAGTTATAAGAGTGAGCCAGAGCTTTAAAAATAGACTTGGCTGGGTCTAGCAGGTAGTATGGTGGTTAGGGCACTGGATTCTAACATAGCCAACCGCACCTTGGGGGCTTGGCGCTCATGCCAGGCATGTGTGCATGCATGACGAGGATTCTGAGGAAAAAATGGAGGAGAAGGAATTGAAGCATGGCCATCCTCCCTGGGAGGAGGACGGTGATTTTTTTACTTTCTCTCTCTAGCAAGCGCACATGCCCTATGGCAAAAACCTAAAAATAAATAAATAAATGGAAAAACTTGTTTTTTTTTTCATTTGCCAGAGGGTACATGTGCTCAGAAACAGCAAGGGAGGGAGAGAGTGGGAGAAAGCACCCCCCCAATAGGGCATGATCATGCTGCAATCCCTTCTCCATTTCTCCATCCTGTTGGGATTTTCAGGCCCAGATGCACACACACCTGGTATATTTCTAAGCCCCTGAGTGTAGAATTCAAACCACACGGTTGGCCAGGTAGGATCTGGCTCCCCTAACCAGCAGCCCGCAGGGTTGGCCCCAAAAATAGAATTCTAGAGCTAGTCCAGTCAGGGAGAAGATTGCCTTGCCTGGGGAACAGCTTCAGCAGAGAAGTTTGGTCACTTAATATTTATGGAGCATCTACTTAGTGTTCTGTTCTGGTTGGTGGGCGTTCGACATTGAGGGGCCACTGTGTACATAGTGGCGGGGTAGTCAATAAATGAATGAACCAACGTACGTAGAATGTATGGGTCATGGAGAAGTTACAGAGAAATAAAGTTGGGTAACAGGAATAGTAAGTCCAGGGCACGGGACAGAGCAGGGGGTGATGACTTTGCCATATTACTGGGTAGTCAGGGAAGGTCTGAATAAGATGTCATTCAAGTAGAGAACTGTATGAAGGGGGCATGAGCCTTGTGACAACCACAGGAAGAGGAATCCAGACCGAGGAAGGCTCCAGGATGGCGGGCCTGAGGTTGGAGCGTGCTCCAGCTGGTGCTGTTTGAGGACCACTGAGGAGGCTGGCGGTGGCTGGAGCGGATGAGCCGGTCAGCAGCATGAGGGAGAGGAGGCCAGGTTGGAAGTGAGGGCACAGAACATGAGGGCATGCATCTCTGCAAGGACATTGCCTTTTATTCTGAGTAAATTTCAGGGCCACTGGAGGATTTCCAGCAGAGCCACCACATGATCAGACTTAGCTCTGAAAAGGATCTTTCTGGCTGCTGAACTGGGAATAGACTGTAGGGGGCAGTGTGGAGTCAGGGAGGCAGGTGGGTTTCTGCAGGAGAGCAGATAAAAGGTGGCTTAAAAAATTAATAATAAAAACTCTTGGGAACCAGCAGTTAGCGTAATGGTATATCGCTGGACTCCCACATAGTTGACTGCGGTTCGCCTCGGACCCCTTACAAACTACCCGAGAGGAGAATAGGAGAAGGGATTGCGGCGTGACCATCCCCCTTGGGGGATGATTTCTCATGTCTCTCTCTGTCTGTCTGGCGAAATAGCGAAAAACTTTCAAAAAAAAAATTAATAATAAAAACTCTTCATCCTATGGTATGAGGCTCTCCCCAGTCCCCCAAACTACTAGGAAATTCTCAGCTTTTAAATAAACCTTTATCGTGTCCCTTGGAAGTTTTCTTCCTTATCTTCTAAAACACTAAATCTATAGAGCCCTGAGACACAGGGATGGAAAAATACACACTTTAAAAAAAATTCATTTGCCAGTGGGCTCATGCACTCCCTGGAGGAAGACAGAGACAGAGAGAAGGAAAGTAAGAAAGCACCCCTGGGGGAAAGGGCCACGTCACAATCCCTTCTCCAACTCTCTCCTTTCAGAAGTTTGTGTCTGTGTGTGTGTGTATGTGTGTGTGTGTGTGTGTATGTGAGAGAGAGAGAGAGATTTTTACTATAGGGCATGTGCACTTGCCGGAGAGAGACACAGAGAGACAGAAAGAAAGAAGTCACCCCCCAGGTGGGATGGCCACACTGCAGTCCCTTGTCCATTTTTGTCTCAGGATTTCAGGCACACATGTACACATGATGGGTGTGAGTTTCAGGCCACTGGGTCCAGGACTCGAACTGCAGTCAGCCATGTGCAATGTAACCATTTCACCATCTGCTGATACCCCTAGTGTGTGTGTGTGTGTGTGTGTGTGTGTGTGTGTGTGTGTGTTTTAAGAATTATTTACTTATTTATTTAATTCCATTGTAATTATAATTTTTTAAAGATTTATTTATTTATTTTTGTTTATTTTTTAATTTGGCCAGCGAGAGAGAGAGAGAGAGAGGGAAAGTGAGAAAGCAAGCCACCAGGTCCGGGACTCAAACCATGGTTGGCCATGTGGGAATCCAGCACCCTTAACCACCATGTCACCTGCCAGCCCCATGTGTTTGTGTTTTTAAAGATTTATTTATTTAATTAATTCCATTTGTTATTATTATTACTTTTTAACTTGACCAGGGAGGGAGAGAAAACAAAAGTGAAAAAGCCACCAGGTCTGGACAAACTGGAGTCCACCATGCGGGAGTCCAGCGCCCCAACCATCATGCCACCTGCTGTGTCCACCTCCAGTATGTTGTTTGGTTTTGTTTTAGAGAAAGATTTTTGCTATAGGGTACATGCACAAAACACAGAGACAGAAAGCAAGAAATCACCTCCCAGTGGGTATGGCCATGCTACAATCCCTTCTCCTCTCGGAATTTGGGGCACGCATACACATGCACCCAGTGTAAGTTTCAAGCCACTGGGTCTGGGACTCAAACCGCAGTCAACTACGTGGGAGTCCAGCAATGTAACCATTATGCCATCCACTGATCCCTCCCACCTCCCGCCCAGTGTGTTTTTAAGCCACCAGATCTGGGACTCAAACTGCGCAGTTGGCCACGTGAGCTCCAACTCGCCAGGCCACAGGCTGGCCCAAAAAGCACACAACATTTAAGAGGGCCATCTATCATTGCTATTGCGGTAGCAATGCTTTCTAACAAGCCAGCTTGAAATTCAGTGGCTTAAAGCAACAGTCATTTGTTCTCATTCCCACATCTGCGGGTCAGCCGGAGTTCGGCGGATCTAGGCTGGCTCGGCTGGTTCTTAGACCAGCAGGCTCCTCGTGTTCTCACGGTGATGGCAAAAGGACAAACACACTCCAAGTCTCTGTTCATCTATCCGTTAACATATCATTGGCTGAGACAGTCATGCCAAACCCAAAGTCAAACGGCAGAGAAACAAACTCTGTCTCTAGTGAAAGGAGCTGTGAATTCCTTGAGTATAACTATGGGGAGTGGTGACTGCACTGTGGCCAATAACTCATCAACCGCAGTCATTATGTTCCAGAACAAGATACCCTTAGGTTGCTCCAATCCACGTGTTCTGGCTGTGAGAGTAAAAGCACCATAGGCTGCTTGCTGATCCAGAGCTCGGGCAGCAACTTACAAGTTTGATCTCCAAGTTGGTGCCATCACACCAGCAGGCCATCCCACCATTCTAGAAAGCCAGCTGCTTCTGGGTGAGACTGGTGACTCCCACGAATCACAGACCCTCCCCTTATTTCTTTCACTGTAACTCTTCCCCCATATATCTGCTTAGTTGATCTTTACTCTCCTCATTCAGGACTTAAATGCAACCTTTCCAAAGAGGCCCACTCTGACTCCCCCTTATTAAAATTGCAGCTCTGGGGACCAGCAGATGGCATAATGGTTACACTGCTGGACTCCCATGTAGTTGACTGTGGTTCGAGTCCCAGACCCGGCAGCTTAAAACTCAAGCTAAGCACATGTGTATGGCATGCCCAAAAATCCCGAAAGGAGAATGAATGAGAAGGGACTGCAGCATGGCCATCCCCCCAGGGGGTGATTTCTCACTTTCTATCTCTCTGTCTCTCTGGTGAGCTCACACACCCTACAGCAAAATCTCTTAAAAAAAAATTGCAACCCTAGGTTCAACCAATAGATAACTGGTGGGTCAGGTGGACTCCCACATGATTAACCATAGTTCAAGTCCCAGGCCTGGCACCTTATCTCTCTCTCTCTCTCTCTCTCTCTGGTCAAATTAAAAATAATAATAATAATAATAAATAAAATTAAATAAATAATTCTTTTTTAAAAAGTCCAACCGTGTGCTCTCAGTTCCCCTTATTCTTCCATAACAGCTTTCACCTTCTGTTCTATGTAATTGTTGTTAAGTTTAATTTTTTTTTTCTGTTTCTCCTACCTTGAATACAAGTTCTCTGAGGAAATGGGTCATTATTTTGTTCATTCTGTGCCTGGCACATGTAGGCCATGGTCAGGGAAATGATGAACTTTAATGATGGCCAACCAATGGGCCCTAGAATTAGACTTTGATGCAAACACCGGCTTCATTCCTTGCTATTTTGGGTAAGTCATGAATCTTCCTGACCCTCAACTTCCTCATTTGTAAGATACAGATATTAATAGATTCTTTCTCTCAGGGCTGTTGGGAATATTGATGAGATAATTTATGTAAAGCACTTAGAATAGCTTGGTTCCTGACATAAGTGTTTCATAAGTTCTCTAAACTTTTCAAGGAAGGTATTAGGTATCAAAAGCACATAAAAATGCATGTCTGCTTTGACCCAGAAATTCCACTTCTTAGACTTGACCAGGAATAACCCTTCAGAAATGCCCACAGTGATTTATTTTCCTCACATTACTTGTTATGTTGAGAAACCATAAACGACCTTAACATTTAACCACAGGAACCTGCTTAAATAAATTATGAGCCACCCATACAAGGAAAGCTCAATGCATTTTAGCAATTATTTTAAATTTCAGCACAGAAAGTGGTTTAGGAAGGAGCCCTTTCCTATAGGGAAGTGACACTGGGTTAAGTCCCTCACCCGGTGGAGGAGGGTGACTTTTTTCGATGCCTTTCTCCTTTTCTCAATCTCACCTTGCACCCAGCCTTGGAAACTCCCTTACCCTGCGCCAAGTTTTTCTATGGTCTATAGCACTTCCATTATTATGCGTATTGTGTATTGTCTGTCTCTCTCTCATTGAGTATGAATTCCACAAGGGCTGAGTCTTTGGCTGTTAATTTAACCTCAGTGCCAGGGACAGTGCCTGGCACCTAGTAGGTTGCCCAATATATATTAGATGAATTAAATTTCATTGATTCTCCATTCCATGAGATAAGAAATGGGCTTGGTCTGGTCTATAGCCCAGTAGCTTGCAGAGCATGCTGGGTGTATGTGTGTGTGCCCCAAATCCAGACAGGATAGGTAAGTGGAGAAGGGAATATGTTGTGACCGTGACCTATTGGAGGAGTGATTTCTCTCTTTCCTTCTCTCTGCCTCTTTCTGGTGAATGGACATACCCTCTGGCAATTTTGTACACCTGGGCTTCCCCCGCTCCCATTTTATTCCCAGTCTTTTCCTTGAGATTCCATCTTTTATACCAACCTCGTCCTAATGCTGGTCGAAGCACTTGGCAGAGGGTGAGAATTAGAAGAAATCAAGAAGAGAGGTCTGAGCTGCTTGGCTCTTCCGGCCAGTGGCCCAGCCTCCAGTTGCCACGTTAGGGAGAAGGGAAACAAGGGGAAGAGGCTGGCCTCACACCCAGAGCATTCACCCCTTCGTCCTGCTACTCGCGAGTCTGGGCTGCCTCTGGAACAAAGCGTCCACCCAAGCACAGCTCTGCCTCTCCTCTCCTGGTCTTATCAGATCTGGCCACCAAGGCCACTTTACCACCTCTTCAGGGTGGGAGACCCTTCAGCAACAGCAAAACCACAGCTGCCATTTGTCGAGTGCCTGTCCTTTCCCAGACACCATGTGAGGCTGGGGAAAGTTGAAACCACATCGATCACTGTCACACAGACAGCAAGTTTCAGAGCCAGGACTGAGACGCTGGTCTGTCAGCTCCGATTCCTTCATAAGGCACACATTCATTCATTCCGCAAACATTTATCGAGTTCCCACGGCACACGGAGCGCACTGTTAGATGCTGCCTCACCACACACCCACTGCCTGGAGGTCCGTGACTTCCGTGAAGGAGCGGGCTCCATAGAACTCGATAGGAATGTCAAAAGCACAATGTCGAAGGAGGACCCCACTTTGTCCGGTTCAGAGGGTCATTCTGTCTAGAGGCCCCCAGTTCAGCACCTGCCTCCTTTTCTGGAACCCCTAGAGAGCTGATGCTTTCAGCAGACAAACTCATGTGCTTTGGTGGGAGTTAATGAGCCTCAGAATTGAAGTCTGAGTCCAGCTACTCTCTCTCCTTTTAAATTTTTCTACCTTTTTTTCCCTTTATTATCATTTTTTTAAATAAACAAGTAAAAGTTGTATAACATCTATGGCATAAACAAGATGTTTTAAAATTCATATACATTGTGGACTGGCTAAATCAAGCCAATGAACATATGCATGATTTCACACTTTTTTTTTAAATGGCGAGAACACTTAAAATCTCCTCCCTGAGTGGTTTTAAAGTGTGCGATGTGTTCATTGTTAACAGTAGCCACCATGTTGGACACTAGGTCTCCGTAACTGATTCCTCCTAGCTGAAATGTTGCACCCATAGACCAAAATCTCCCCATGGCCCTCCAGCCCGGTTACTGGTAGCCATTTCTATGAGGTCAGCAGTTTTAGATTTCACATGCAAGTGAGATCATATGGTATTTGGTTTTTTTTGTACTTGGCTTACTTCACTTAACATAGTGTCTCCAGGTTCATCCATGTTGCCGTAAATGGCAGGATTTGATTGATTTTTTTTTTTCTTTACTTTTTTTTTGTTGTTGTTAAGACCGAAGAGCATTCCAGTGTGTATATGTACATTTTCTTCATCCATTCAACAGGTAATGGATACTCAGGTTGATTCAAGTCTAGCTACTCTTGACCTTAGGCAAGTCATTTAACTTCCTCAATTTTCTATAAATGAAGATTAACTATGATGGTTTATCATATGTCACAGAACTGGCACAAGCATTTAATGAATATTTGAATGTTTCATGCATTGTACATGCATGTACAAACATGCGATTTGCAAGGGATGTATGTGTTGGGGGAGGAGGAGTGAGAAAGAGAGGCAGAGAGCTGATGCCTTTTTGGAAATGAGAGTGCTAATGGGGTCGGCACTGTGGTAGCTCCTTCTTCTCTCTTTTCTTTTTAAAAAATTATTTATTTAATTCTATTATGTTGTTATTTTTTAATTTGACCAGAGAAAGACAAAGAGAAAGATAAAGAGAAAACGCAAACCTCCAGGTCCAGGACTCAAACTACAGTCAGCCATGTGGGAATCCAGCACCTTTAACCACCATGCCACCTGCCGTCCCTAGCTCTTTTCTTTAAATTCCCCAAAGCACAATTTTGGCCATTACTTCTCCCAACTACAGTTCACAATTGATCCTTTCATCATCCATTGACCTCTACTACCTAGTCCACCTTTATTTTCTCGGAGGCACCTCCAAAGCCTACCTGCCAACATCTCTGTGCCACTTCTTTTGTACTTTGGTGGGGCCCTCGTATTATCCCTGGAATCTCCTTCCTTAATCCTCTTGGATGGTGAAATCTACTCATCGGAGAACAAAACAATGGCAGGTGGAAACCCCCAGGAACCAAAGAATACTATTTGCCATCCAGGCAGAGGAAAGAAAAGGCTGCTAACCAGCGCTCCTCAGCTGAGAATGTACCATGGGCTGCCTCTTCTGGAGCAGTTGACCCGGAAGTGATAATCTGCACTTGAGTGCACAACTCAGGAGAGCAGAAGAGGGGGACAATCTTGCCACCAGGGACACTTTGCAGTGTCTAGAGACATTTTTTTTATTGTCACAACATGGGGGCATCTAGTGAGTAAAGACCAGGGGATATTGCTAAACACCCTACAACGTTCAGAACAGCCTCCACAACAAAGAATTATCTGGCCTTGAGTGTTAATCATGCCAAGGTTAGGCAACCCTGCAGAAAAGTTACAGATGTAAATGCTTCTTTAAATTATAAAAATATTTCCAACATTGGCTAACCAACATGCTTTGCTAACACGGGAAGTTACCGGGTTTGTGTCCTGAGATCTCCCTATACACAGCCTCCCTCCTCCTGGTTAAGGCTGGAGATGGATCATTGAGCGACGACCCCATTGAGATGCTTCTCTCTCTCTCTCTCTCTCTCAACAAATAAATAAAATTTAAAAATACTTTTGACCCTGCCAAAGTACAGTCCAAAGTCTGCTAGTTGGCAGTGCTGGAAGTGACATGACCACTGCATCAGGACCCCAGTGAGGGAGGTAATCTATCCATCCACATTTCATGAGTGGCAACCCTTCTAGTGAGAAAGAGAAGGTCTCGGGGCTGACAGGTGGCGTGCTGGTTAAGGCACTGGACTCCCACATGGCTGACCACAGTTAGAGTTCTGGACCTGAAGGTTCACTTTCCTACTTCCCCTTTCTCTCTCTCTGGTCATATTAATAGATAATAATGATGATAATGAAAGAAATAAAATAATTCTTATGTAGGGAACCGCCATCTTCCTGTAATTAACCAAAATGATGAACACAAAGGGAAAAAGGAGAGGCACCTGATATATGTTCTCTAGGCCTTTTAGAAAACACAGAGTTGTTCCTTTGGTAACATATATGCGAATCTACAAGAAAAGTGATATTGTAGACAGTAAGGGAATGGGTACTGTTCAAAAAGGAATGTCCCGCAAATGTTACCATGGCAAAACTGGAAGAGTCTACACTGTTACCCAGCGTGCTGTTGGCATTGTTGTAAACAAGTTAAGGGCAAGATTCTTGCCAAGAGAATTAATGTGCATATTGAGCATATTAAGCGTTCTAAGAGCAGAGATAGCTTCCTAAAACGTGTGAAGGAAAATGACCAGAAAAAGAAGGAAGACAAAGAGAAAGGTACCTGGGTTCAAATGAAGTGCCAGACTGTTCCATCCAGAGAAGCACACTTTGTGAGAACCAATGGCAAGGAGTCTGAGCTACTGGAACCTATTCCCTATGAATTCATGGCATGATGGGTGTTAAAAATAAACTAATCTGTGGTCTATAAAAATAATTATAATAGTAATTCTTATTTTAAAAAAGAGAGAGAGAAAATGAGAAGTTCTCTATGCTCTTTGAGACTTTTAGCCTCAGAGGGCCTTCCAGGTGCTGTGCTCGCTATATCATAAGCCAGCATTTCTAGATACAAATGCTACTCTAGTTATTCGAAGGAAATCTATCTTCCAAATCTTTAGTGGTTCACAGGATCACCAGTGGGACTGGGAAATAAATTTAGGATGATGGAGGGTGGGAGAGAAACTGGAGGGGACAGAGAAAGCTACAAAACCAGGGCCCCAGGGCCAGCCAGTAGCTCAGCACTTAAACTCCATGCACTTGAAGCCAAATCCCATGTGGCCATTAGAGGTTTGAATCCAGGACCTGGTGGGAAACAACTGGGCATGTGAGCGTGTGTGCCAAAAACCGTGATGGATGGGGGACATGTTGGGGAAAGGATTGCAGGTATGAGCACACCCTGGGGCAAGTGACTTTCTCCCTCCTCTCTCCTCTCTCTCTCTCTCTCTCTCTCTCTCTCTCTCTCTCTCTCTCTCTCTCTCTCTCTCTTTCATACACACCCTCTGAGAAATTAAAATACAAACCACAAAACAAAACAGAACCGGGCCCTAGACAACAGAGCCCTGGACACCGAGTACCCATCTTGTGCCGATGATGCCATGGCCACCAACCCTGCCTCTGCTGCACCTGGAAACAGGATGAGGCTGTCTGCTGTTGCTGCTTCCAGCAGAATGAATTCTCCATTGTCTTCACTTCTGTGCTTAGAGCTCCCGATTCCAGTCTGAGGTGGAGGTGCTCACCTGGCTGAGCCTAACTAGCGTGCCATTTCCTAGCCACAAGGGCAGTGAACATACTGGTGTTACTGCCCTCGGCTCCAAGCCCATCCTTCCGTACTCTGCTCTGTGATGCTAGGAATGGGGCTCTGCTTCCTCCCCCTCTTCTGCCTGTTTGTTCTATCCAAACTGTGAGAAAGGATGCACAGGGAGAAAATGGTCAGGGATAAGAAGGGAAGAAGTGGAAAAGGGGCTTCCATACCATTTTTGGCTCCTGTTAGCATCTCTCCAGCAGCAGAAAGCAGTGACATCTTGTCTCTGGATCCTTTTGGCATTCTGCAAACCAGCTGTACTGCAGTTTCTCAGAGACAGCAGCACCAGCAGGTGGTACCTCCCCTCTCAGGCACTGTCTGGGCCCTCGGAGGTCTGAATGCCAGCTGCAGTATATTCGAGAAGACCGAGTGCCAGCCACAGCTCCTACCTCTCTGTCCTCCCAGAGGTGCACGCAGCAGCAGAGCCTGGGTCCCTTCTACAAATGTCCAGGTCCTGATAACCCCAAATTCTTTGCTCTCCCAAACCTAGAGGCTACAGATACCTTGGATACCTCGGTCCTTCTTTTCTTTCACCTCCAATTCTTGTGCAACCAGTTCTCAGTATTAAATCTTCTCTGTTTGCAATGCCTGGTATGGTCTCTGTGTTCCTACTGGTAGAGGGAGGGTTTCGCCTCTTAAGCTCTCAGAGCAACACACTGATGATTTCACCTCCCACCAAGACTCTCCCAGCAGGGAATTCTCCAAGTGTAGGAATGAGATTTAGATGCTGAATATTAAAAAAAAAAAAAAAAAAGACAAATAGCCACGACATCTACCCTGATGTCCAACTAGACAGTAGTATCTGAGAACGCCTTGCCACTCTTTATAAGATGGACTGTAATGACTAGACATAAAAAGGAGTTTATTAAGCTATATAAGCTACATTATTAAGCTACATACTAACCGCTGTTCTGCTTCTGTAAACTGCTTGCGAGAGCTTACAAAGGCCAGTGCCACAATATCTGCAGGTGGTGCCCCCTTGTACCCTTGCAGTTTCACAGTCCTCATAGCAACCTTCCCAGAACTCCTTGCAGCCTTTCCTTCCCGGTAAAATTCCCCTTGCGGGTCTAACACCTGCAGCCCCCGATTCTTAGCTACTCTTAGACCCTCCTCTCCTGGAAATCCCCCGCCTCGTAGCATGTAGACCCCTCCTCGGGCTTGGAAGCCCGTTTTAAATGCTCTGCTGAACTTCTGGTCCTGGCTGACACCTTGACACAGCCATGGGTACTGTGGGGTGGCAGTCCCTGGCCAGGAATAAAGGCTCATACAATTCTAAATTCCCCGAGTGCTCTCAGCTCTTGATTAGCTCGTGCCACGACATTCAGACGTGATTTTAGCTCCAGTTTAGCTACTGACGTGCTGTGTGGCCTCGGACAAGTCCATTTCTACAAGACGTTTCCATTTGTACATTTTTTATTTTTAAAAGGAGGGATGTTGAGGATGCTGAAGTTCTTTAGGCCCTGCAACCCCGAGCTTCCTCCCAGCACTTCTGGTCCCAGTGGCAGCTCAGAGGAAGGAATAAGAAGGGGAGAGGATGAGGGGTCCTGGGTTTGCATGGTACCAAAGGAAACAATTAAGGTCCCACTTGAGACGCCTTCTTGGGTCCAGTGGGCAATGTAATGAGCAAACAGTCAGCAATAAAGAGTCCCAGAATCCCCCATCTCCATCGAGGTCATTGCAAGACAGGGGCTCCCTGTGCTCAGCCCTGAGGGCCTTGAGTTCATTCCTGCAGAGGCTTGAGGAGACACTGTTACCCACAGGGTACCCTCTGGCCATTTCCAAGGGTCTCTTTGATGCATGGGCTCCAGGACAGAAAGATTCTGTTCCAGTCATTCAAGCGTATCAACACCAATTAAGGATTAAGGCTGGCAGTGGGATGGACAAGCACCAGAGGCCTATCAGATTTGGCAGAGTTCCTGAGCCGCCATATTTTCTCAGATTTAGAAGTGCCCTATGATATCATTAATCCATTGTCTTCATCGTACAGATGAGAAAAAAAAGCCTGAAAGGAGCATCCATCCCTCTGGCCTATTGCACCCCAATCAGGGCATACATTCAACCACACAAAGTTCGGATCCGGATTTGTATCTCTTTATTCCCAGACATTTGATCTTCCCACAGCTGCAACCCAGTGATGACTTGTAGGAAATTTGGTTTGGATCAGAGGGATGTGCAGGATTGGGATAGGCCTCCCGAGGGGAGCAGATTGACTCCTCTAGAGGTGGGGAAGAGAGACCAAGTGGACCTGAGAGGAGACGCCACACTTGGGGACAGCTGGCTAGATGGACACTTTGCAAGACATCGCACACAATTTTATTGCAAGCATTCATAATTTTGGTTCCAGAATATTACTCGTTTTCTTTCACATGATATCAGTAACTTTAAAATTTTTATGTCTTGTCTGTTTGGGAAGTTATTTTCTAATAATTGCATTAAACATCATTTTCTCAGTAATTATCTGGACATACATGTACATTTTCAGCAACTTAATGGAGACATAAAAATATATTTAAGGTGCACCAATTTGTTTTGATGTGAGTGTGCACTGTGAAATGATCACCACATTTTGGCTAATATATCTATCACCTCCTTTCAGCTACTGCACGTGTGTGTGCGTGTGTAAAAGGTTTTTTTTTTTTTTTTTAAGTTTTTGCCATAGGGTGTGTGTGCTCACCAGAGAGAGAGACAGACACAAAACGAGAGGGAAAGGTCATGCCACAATCCCTTCTCCGCCATTCTCCTCTAGGGATTTTGGCGCACATGCACGCACACATGCCAGGCATGATTTTTAAGCCACCAGGTCTAGGACTCAAACCATGGTTGGCCATGTGGAAGTCCAGTGCCTTAACCACCACACCACTTGCTGGCTCTAAGAAGATTTTTTTTAAGATCTATCCTCTTAGTATATTTTGAGAATAAATTACATTTTTAACTAGCATCACCACGTTTGATCTCTAGTTTATCATCTTGCATAATCGGAACTTTGTACATTTTGTCCAACATCACCCCATTTCTCCCTCCCCTATCTCCTTGGCAACCACTATCCTATTCTCCACATCCATGAGTTGTATTCTTGATAAGGGCTAAGAGAGTAGATTTTAAATATTCTCATCACAAAATAGATCATTTTCCAAAGTAATGTGTGTGTTAACTACATCTAGTCATTTTGCTATGTACATGTATTTCAAAACTGTGTATTGTATGCAATAATTTTTTCTTTTAGAAATATTTTTGCTATAGGGTACATGTGCTTGCCACAGACACAGAGAGAGACAGAGAGATAGAAAGTGAGAAATCACCCCCCTGGGAGGATGGCCACAGTGCAATCCCTCCTCCTCTATTCCCTTCTTGGGATTTTGGGCACACACACACACACATATCCAGCATGAGTTTGAAACCACCAGATTCAGGACTCAAACCACAATCAACTACTTGGGAGTCCAATGATGTAACCGTTATGCCATCTGCTGGTCCCACATGCAAGAAATATTAGTATATATGATCTTATCTGTCAATTAAAAATGCTTAAATATCTCCCCAAAATTCACATGTCAATGAAATTGGAAAGTATTTTTGTTTTTCTTACTTATTTCATTTACCAAATGTACTGAGGTTTTATCTATGTGGCCCCCAGGGGTTGATAATAGCCCGTTTTATTTTGTCGTTCATCTACAGGCTGACATATAGGTCGTTTCCATATTTGTTTGAATAATACTGCAGTGACCGTGAAAGCACAGGTATCTCCTCTCAATACTGTTTTCAATTCCTTTGCATATTATATACCCAGAAGTGGGATTTCTGGATCTTATGGGGGTGATGTGTTCAATTTTTTTCAGTAACTTCCATGCTGTTTTTCATAATAGCTTTACCAATTTACATTTCTGCTAACAGTGTGCAAAGGCTCCCCTTTCTCCACATTCTCATAAACACTTACCTTTTGTCTTTTGACAATAGCCAACCTAGTAGGTATGAGGTGACATCTCGTTGTGGTTATGATTTGCATGTCCCTGATGATTCGAGTCTTGAACACCTTTTCATGTATTTGTTTGTCATTTTAATTTCTTCTTTTGAGAACTGTTTACTTAGGTTTTCCGCCTACTTTTTTTTAAATCTAGTTATTTGTATTTTGGATATTGAGTTGTATGAGTTCTTCATATATTTTGGATAATAACCCCTTGTCAGATTGCCACTAATTTTCGTATTTTAATTTTGTATCCTGCCACTTTAAAAAACTTGTATATAATAGTTCTTTAGTGACGTCTTTAGAGCTTTCTACACATATTGAGATAGGAGATAGAACCCTAAGATTTAAGGTCTGAAGATGGAGGCACAATAGTCAAGCTTGCACTAGGAACTGCTTGCTCACAAAAAACAAACACCTTACAGGGGCTGGCAGGTGATGTGGTGGTTAAGGCTCTGGGCTTCCACATAGCTGACTAGTTCGAGTCCCAAACTTTCTTTCTCTCTTTCCCTCTCTCTCTCTGTGTGTGTGTGTGTTTCCTTGATCTAACTGCATAACAACAATAATAATAAATAAAATAAATAATTCTTTAAAAAAAAAGCACCTTACAGTAGTGACTCAATGAATGACCTAAGCAGCATGACCTGAAGCAAATATAGCAATTAAGGCATTAAGACTTTATCTAGGAACTACCACATCCTGAGAAGATAATGATCTTTATGGCCCAAAGCTTTTAAGCAAAGAGAGTCTCATGACCTCTGTACCCACTCCAAAATTAGGAGACTAATAACCAGACCCATCTAGCTTGTGACCCCAACGAAGAGCGGAAAGCATGCACGAGTTCCTCCTAGCTGATCAAATCCAGCTCTGACCAAATCCCTGGTCAGAGCCTCAAGTTGGCAATCCATTTTCCCAGACCACTCCCTGCCTGGGAGGTATTCCTATCTTTCAATAAACTCTGCTTTTCTATCCCCTCTCTGTGTTCATGTCTCTAATTCTTCATGACGATGAGACAACGAATTGGGTTCATTGCTCTTCCTGCCGTGGGCATTGGGTGCAAGCACTCCAATATCCAGTGTTAGTATAATCATATCATCTGCAGAGATCATTTTACTTTGCCAATAGACTTCTTAAGCCTTTATTATTATAATTAATTATTATTTTATATGTGGGCACACACATACACACGTCCAGCGTGTTCTAAGCTGCAGAGTCTAGGACTCCAACCGTGTTGACTAAGTGGGAGTCCAGTGACTTAACCATTACGCCATCTGCTGGTCCCTGTACTTACATTTTGTTTTTCCTTTTTTGGAAAGGTTTTTGCTATAGGGCGTGTGCCTTGCCAGAGAGACAGACAGAAAGCGAGAAATCACCCCCCAGGGGGGATGGCCACGCCGCAATCCCTTCTCCTCCGTTCTCCTCTCGGGATCTTGGGCACGCACGCACACGCGCCTGGCGTGAGTTTTAAGCCACCGGGTCCGGGACGCAAACCGCGGTCAACTACATGGGAGTCCAGCAACATAGCCATTATGCTAACTGCTGGTCCCCCTGTACTTACATTTTAAAGTAGTCACTAATTTATAAGGTTTAGACCATACAAAACCTGGATCTGTTCTGGATCCTTCTTAAGCATCTTTAAAAAAAAAAAAAAAAAAAAAAAAAAAAGATGATTTATTTTATTTTATTTATTTATTTATTATTTTTTAATTTGACCAGAAACAGAGAGAGAGGGAGAAAGTAAGAAAACAAACTACCAGGCCTGGGACCTGAAAAGCGGTCAGCCATATGGGAGTCCAGCACCTTAACCACCACGCCACCTGCCAGCCCCTCTTTAGCATCTTATAATTTTATCAGGGTTATAGTGCCACCAGAATTCTCAGCTTGCAGAATCTTCATACTCCTCTCTACCTTTTTTGGTGTTACCAGAAAACCCAAATGACCTTTTACTTTCTGCAAGCAGCATGTATGTGGTGACACACATACAGTGCCATCACTTGGGAGTCTGGAGGCTGCATGGGAGGTCTAGGTTAGGTTTTGGGGCCAACGTGAACATACTGGGTACAGTAGCCTGTAATCCTGGCTAATTGAGAGGCCAGAGCAAGAGGTTCACAAAACCATAAAATCCTGTTAAAAATCCCTATCTCTATCTTTCCTTCTCCTTCTCTAACTCCCTTTGTTTCCCTTTGTCTTTCTCCTCCATGAAAAAAAAAAAGGAGGGGGGAGATCCCTGCATATAGTGAGATGTGAACTATGTGACTATCTGCATACTGCAGAAGCGAGGAATTCACCCTGGCTTCTGAGACCTCACAGAGCAATTTATCAAGGCAAACTGGAGACTTCATGGGAATAAACAGGGACCCTGAAGTTGAGGAGACAGGGTCTCATGCTGAGAAGGGGGTCAAGGCACGCAGATCACTATGAAGAGAAACTGAGCTAGAGGAAAGGGAGTAAGCAAACTCTGGGGTTCAGTTTTTGGAACAGTCAGGATTTGGCAGCTGAATTGTGGCCAGTGGAAGCCAATGTGGGAGCATCTGTCAGCACATGCAGAGGGAGCCCTGGGTTATGAGCCCAGTCCTGAAAACTGTTCTCGCTCCTCCTTATCCAAGAAACCAGGAACTTGAGTCTGTAAGATAGCAGAAGAAAGGTCACCTTAGGAACAAAATCCTGCAGTTAATGAAAAAAAGACATGGGATCACTTTTACATCTTTTGGTGGGAAGACAAGACAGAATTGGTATGATTTTGGGGACTTATTGAGTGATCACGTCTCCTGGTTTGTCCAGTAGAGTCCCGGTTTGTACCTGTTGTCCCAGCGTAATCATTAATGGCATTCCCTTTCACTCTCAAAATTGTCTTGGGTTATCCAGTAAAATATGTGGTTGTCCTGGCTATAAATCACCTTATAAAGGAATAAAAGTGATGAAAGGTTCAGGAGGAATTAAAAGCCTTCAATGATAGGCTGGAGAAGGTATCAGTGCTAAGCTGGGGCTACTGGGCCTCCTCCTAACATTGTCTGGGTCATTCCACCACTTCTGTTTCCTCTGTCTCCCTTCCCAAAACATCCTTCTACTCTCACCTATGCAAGGTGCATTTTATTGCTTATTTATTTATTTCATTTTTCCCAGAAGACAAGTAGAGAGAGAGGAAGAACGTATCCTCCAATCTCTTCTCCATTTCTCCGTGCCATTAGGATTTGGGACATGCAGACGCATGCACCCACTACGTTTTTCAAGCCTTTGGGGCTGGAATTTAAACTGTGATTGACCATTTAGGACCTCCTGGTTGAAACTGATTCTGTGAGCCCCAGACCCACTAAAGTCTTAGAACACCCAAGCCTCTCAGCATGGCCCTGATGAGCATGGGAGATTGGGACCTCTGGAACTTACGTCTTTTTTGGCAGGTGACCATGCAGATAGCTTCAGACTGAAAGTTGTTGTTGTTCCCTTGGCAGCCTCCATAGATGAATTTGGAGCAGGACTCAGTTTCTTTATCATACCACCAGCGTGGAAGGTAGGCCAGGCAGGGGCCAACTTCCTTTGGCAAAGTGCATACATCTGTAGGGGGATTGCAGAGCAGAGCTGTTTGGATGCCTGACTGGAGAACTCCCTACCTCCCCTTTCCTCCGGTCACTGCTCTCTTTGTCTCCAGTGATAGGCAAATGGGGTTCAGGGCTCTGCTCCCAGCTCAGTGTGAACCTTGACCACTCATTCTACCTCTCTGGTCTTGAGATCTTCATCAGGAAGACAAGAATACAAAATCTCATCCTGGTTCTCTCTTTTTTTTTTTTTTTTTTTTTGAGAGGTTTTTGCTATAGGGCGCGTGCGCTCGCCAGACAGACAGAGACAGACAGAGAGATAGAAAGCAGGAAATCACCCCCCAGGGGGGATGGCCACGCCGCAATCCCTTCTCCTCCATTCTCCTCTCGGGATCTTGGGCACGCACGCACACGCGCCCGGCGTGAGTTTAAGCCGCCGGGTCCGGGACTCGAACTGCGGTCGACTACGTGGGAGTCCAGCGACATAGCCATTACGCTAACTGCTGGTCCCATCCTGGTTCTCTTACGGGACTGTTTTAAGAAGCAGATGTGAGCCCACGCACCCCTTTGACTATGCCTCCCAACACCTGAACAGTTAAGTCTTGCTGATTTTGCCTTTTATACGGCCACCCTTTATTTTCTTTCTGCCACTTTCTTGATTCAAGCATTATCATCTTTTGCTAGGACTGTCACAAAAGACCAACAGATGATCTCCAAGACTTCAATCTCTTCTACATTGGTTTTCAGAGTGACATCTTACTGGGCTCAAGATAAAGTTCTACAAAAAACCAGGACTTCAGAATTCACGTCCTCCTCTCCAACTTTGTCTCCCTAATCCCCCCACCCCGTTTTGAACTTCATGCTCTAAAAATATCACCTTCTTCCAACCCTCCATGCCATTGCACATGCCTGGAAGGTCCCTGTCTCTTTTGCTAACTAGGTGCACGCTTGTTCATTCCTTGCAACCTTTCCCAGACATCAACTCTTCCTGATGTTTTTCCTGGCTCTAGCCTTTACCAATTGCTTTTCTTTATTGCTTCTCAACCTTGCACATGTGTTTATCACTTATATATCTTCATTTGTTTATACTTTTCTGATTCCATCAGAATGTGACATTTTCAAGGGTGGGGATTGTGTCTTATCATTTTGTACAGCAATTTCTAGCAGATAATCTGGCACAGAGCAGATGCTTCCAGATTGTCCACAATTAACCCTCTGCCCCACAAAATAATGTGTCCCGACCTTATAGAAGCATTTGGTGAGCAACTGCTTTGCCCATAGTGCTGTGAGCCATGACTAGAACTCTTTAGAACCTCCCAGTTAGAAGCACAACAAAACAATTACAGTATTTATTACAGCATCTGCTTTTCTTAGTGTTTGACATATGTTAACATTTAATCTTATGAGGGAGGTCCTCATTAAGTTCTCATTATGCAGATGAAGAAACTGAGGCTTGGAGAGGCCAAGTACATTTCCTGGGATCACATAGATAGGAAGGATTTGAATGCAAATCATCTTGGGATCCAGAGCAGACCGTTTAACCCTCCCGCCCAGACCAGCTTGGACTTTCCTAGCTCTTACACACTCGGGCTCACTCTTGCTCTCTGGCCTTTCTAGAGCACACCACCTCCTGTTACAGACCTTGCACATGCTGTCTCCTGTGCCTGGAAGGCTTTTCCTTCCCGTTTTTACCTGTGTCTCGCCCATCTTTTAGACCTGTTTATACATTATTTATTGGTTTAATTTTATTTATTATTATTATTTTTGATATGCTACAGGGCACGTGTGCTCACCAGAGAGAGACAGAGAGAGAGAGAGAGAGAGGGAAAGTGAGAAAGCAAGCCACCAGGTGGAGGAGTCCGACCCAGCGAGGCCCCAGGATCTGTCTGAGCCCCCCAGACCTTTGAGCTCCTTCTGGTCAAGATCAATATGCTGGCAAAGCCACTGTTGTGCACCCCCTGACCTTGGAAAAAAGCTTGGGTCAATTAGCATGTCAGCAAGGCTGCTTGCTATTTGCTCCAGAAAACTGGTAGCCTTGCTGGGAAGCGACCCCCCTCTGACTCCCCAATTTACTACTATAAAAGAATTGCATAGCTCTCTTATACATCCTGAGTATATGATAAAATTTTCCAGGAACTCCCCCGACCGCTTCTCTTTGCTATAATCACCTACTATTAATTACAATGCTTTATCTCCATGGTCACAGTAGAGGGTGGGCTGAAGTTCTATCTAGGCGGAAATGGTCTTTGGAAGACCCTTCAAAATACATTTAAGGTAAACTTAATCCTTTCTTTATGTAAAATAGGATTAGGCCAAAACTGGCCCAGGACCACCCCCCTGCCTTCACCAAGCGAAATAGATAAATATTTTAGGACTCCTCAAATCAAGCTTTAGATCCCTATAAAACTATGTAAGTATCATTCTTTATTAAGATCCATAGGAACTAATATCTATTCTTGAGATTTTCTTTTCTCAGAGCCATTCCTAGTAATCACAAGATGGCTGCTGTGCTGCTGCTTACGGGAATCACCTTCCCGAAACTGCATTCTATGGAGACCCACCTACAATTGCGGAAATGCACGACACCCACCCTTAATCCAACCCTGAATAGAATCTATGTTCCCTTTTGTTAAAACCTTTATGAGCTGATAATTGAAAGCAGTAGCCCCTCTCCCATTTACTTGCATGTAACACATTTTCAATAAAAAGGCACAATGATTCCTAGCAGTTGTCACTCCTCAGAGAGCGATCTTTGAGGGGTGTCCGGCATAGGACGTGCGTGAAAAGGCATCGAGGCCTGTGTCTTCTGTTTACCTTCGCCGCCTCCGTTGAGATAACCCACCCCCGCCGAGGCTGGTCCCCGGCAACCAGGTCTGGGACTTGAACCATGGTCGGCCATGTGTGGGAGTCCAACACCTTAACCACCATGCCCCCTGCTGGCCCCATCTTTTGGATCTTAAACCATGGATCCCTTTTTCAAAAAAACCTTTCCTGACTTCCCTGGCCACAATAAGCGAGTGGAGCCACCACCAGTAAATAGTCACTGAATGAGTAAATGGGTGACTAGTCCTTGACGATCTTCTTCAGAGCCCAGTGACATGTGAAAGGAAAGAGCATAGGAGATCCAGGTGGTCGGGGAAGGAAGGCATCTTGGTTTACATAGATAGAGAGGCCCAGACAACAAAGCCAGAAAATACAGGTCAAACACCTGTCTCCCATAGAAACCATAAACCCTGAAACCATCGCAGCATTTGATGGGACTTCAGTGGCCAGTTGGCATCTCAAAGGATCACCAAAGAGTAGCCAAGAGACCATGTGGTCCAATAGCCACACCTATGTTACGTATGGAGAAACCAAGGCCCAAAATGGAAAAACTGTATTTCTCACATCACATTCCAAAACAGGGACAAGAATGAAATGAAACCCATGTCTCCAGGTCCAGCCCTGACAGGAAGTGTGCCAAGTCCAAGATGTACCCAGACTCTTGGTCAGAGACCTGCCATCAACCAGGGTGATGCTGGAGGCAGGAGTGGGAGGTACAGGCCTGCAGTAATTCCAAGGGTGACTAACACAGTGACTAACGTCAGTGAAGCATTTACTATGCTCTTGGCCTTTCCTCCTCAATGCCCATTACTCTAATAGTGAAGTCTGTGAGTTACCTGTTCCGAGGTCTAAACATTTCTTTCCACAGCTGAACAGGCAGCACTTCATCTTGCCTGGGCAATGTCTGTGCTTCGTACAATGGTTTCTTTCTTCAACTTCGCATTTTACTCTGATTCTGGGACACGTTTCTAGGGGGAGGGAAGGTATAGTCCCTTGAGCCTTAAAGAGGCCAGTGTTCTCCTTTCCCAGGCCCGGGGAACCCCTGCAGAGTTTCAGAAGCTTGTTTTCACTTCACCTGTCCCCAAAAGATAGGAACTCTTGGGGGGGCTCGGAAACTTCACAAAAGACCACATCTCTGACCCGATAAAAACTCACCATATAATTCCTAAGCCCAACTATCCCTTGCCTCCACCACCTGTAAGATTCCAGGGAGGACGCCATCTTCCCTGGTCCCTCGGTCTTGCTGCAGTGGTCAGTGATCATGATCTCCACTTCCGGAGTCAGATGACTGGGCTTTACAATCCTGTCCAGCCCTCAGTATGGCAGGTGCCTTGATTTCCTCATTTGCCTACAGGGTCAATTTAAAGACTAACGCAACAAACTTTGAAAACCTATTGTTGGGGCCAGCAGGTGGCATAGTAGTTAAGGCACTGGACTCCTACATGGCTGACTATAGTTCAAGTCCCAGACCCAGTGGCTTGAAACTCATGCCAGGTGCATGTTCACGAGTGCCCAAAATCCAGAGAGGAGAGTGGAGTAGAAGGGATTGTGGCACGACCATCCCCCAAGGAGTGATTTTTTACTTTCTCTCTCTGTCTCTCTCTGTGTCTTTGGCAAGCACACATGCCCTGTAGCAAAAAAAAATTTCTCTTTAAAAAAAAAAAATTGTCTAGTTGCTTGGGCAAAACGATAGTGAATATCAATGAAGCATTTACCGTATTTCTGGCCTTTTCTCCTTAATGCCCATTATAACTCTACTAATAAGGTTAGTCCTCTCAATATTCATATTTTATAGACAGAAGACACTCCAGACAGAGAAATTATATGAACGTAGTCATATGGACTAAGGAGTAGAGCCAGGCTTTGAACCTGCAGTTGTAGCTCCTGGGTATTCACTTTCAACCATAGCATTTTAGATGCTCAGTTTATTTTAGTTGCTACTTATGGGTCTTCATATTTCACTATTCCAAAGAACTCATGGAGACCATTTTTTTACCGCTAAGGTAGTGGTCCTCAATGGAGTGTGGGTGTAGGGCAACTCTAAGGGTGCTCAATGGGACGCCTGGAAAAGGATGGGGGCAGTGCTAAGGAAAGTGGACTGTCCTCCTTACAGGGAAGCCCTGTAGGCTTCTCAGTTCCCTCACAGCATTCCATGAGCTCAAAGTCCTGGCACCTCCGGGAACTCCTGGAAGTAGCAGTGAGGAGTCAGTAGCCACGGTCTCAGGTTCCTGCACTCACCAAAGGCATCTTACTGAGAGGAAGCGTCTGAAAAATGACTCCAAATATCCCCCCCTTCCCCCCCAGGATCCTGGGCTAAATGGGGGAAAGTATTGCTCCTCTGTGACTTGGTTCTTCGTGATCTCCCCGTCACGTTCCCGTTCTCCATCACAAGATCGAGGACCCCATACTTACTGATAAAGAACCCCTCAACC
This sequence comes from Tupaia tana, assembly GCA_026018925.1. Classification (NCBI taxonomy): domain Eukaryota; kingdom Metazoa; phylum Chordata; class Mammalia; order Scandentia; family Tupaiidae; genus Tupaia; species Tupaia tana. The sequence goes on along the minus strand of JAKSZU010000015.1, from coordinate 18,872,292 downwards.
AGCCCAGCTTTCAGGACACCCCCCAGCAGGATGAACGGTACCAGGATTGGCAGAAGTCCCAACAGTCTCATTTTGGGAAGCGCTGGCCTGACTGGTGGCACCAGAACTAGGAGCTGCTGCTCAGCAGCTTCTGCCTCTGAGCCTGGCTTTCCTGACGCAGCCCTGCACTTCAGAAGATGGCACGGGAGATGAGCCAGCTACCCTCCCTCCCGTCGGTCCTGGGGACACCAAGTTCCTGAGGTCATCAGCACTCCTAGCTGGCACCTGTAATACCAACCTTGGGGGAGGGACTCTTGACAGACAGCTCTTCATCCCCAATCTGAGGCTCCTTCCGGCTCTCTGGTCTACCAGGGAGAGGGGGCACATTTTGTCTGGGGCTTTCCAGATTTTCTTAGAAGAAGGGGGTCCTTCAATTCCAGAGCCTTCCCTTTGCTAGGCGGTGTTTTGGGGGCCAAATTATCCTGGTTCTCTTCTTTCTTTCCAGTTTTATTCTTTTCCTGGCCTGTCTTTTCTTCTTCTCCTCTCTGTGCCTCTTCACATCTCTCACCCTTTGCCTGTCTTTCTCTTTTTCAATGAGTCACTCTTGGTCTGGATCTCTTTCTCCCTGCCCTTATATCCTTCTCTTTCTTGTTTCCTTTTGGTCAACCCCTCCTCTTATGCCATTGTTATGAGTGGGATGTCAGGGAGGAAATAGGTTGATTCCAGGTTGAACCAAATCTTCAGAAAGTATGGGCCCGGCAGGTGGCGTGGTGGTTAAAGGCGCTGGATTCCCACATGGCTGACCATGGTTCGAGTCTCGGATCTGGCAGCTTGCTTTCTCACTTTCTCTTTCTCTCACTCTGTCCCTCTCTGGTCAAATTGAAATAAATGAATGAATAAGTAAATAAAGTTAAATAAAATAATTCTTAAAAAAAAAAAAGTGTCTGTCCAGGTCTCAGTGCTTTGGAAATAGAGCTAGCAATGAGTCTCGACATGAGATACAGATTAGAAGAGAGGTAGATGGCTTCAAAGGGAACCAGCAGTTAGCGTAATGGCTATGTCGCTGGACTCCCACGTAGTCGATTTGCGTCTCGGACCCGGTGGCTTACAACTCACGCCGGGCGCGTGTGCGTGCGTGCCCAAGATCCCGAGAGGAGAATGGAGGAGAAGGGATTGCGGCGTGACCATCCCCCCTGGGGGGTGATTTCTCGCTTTCTGTCTCTATGTCTCTCTCTGTCTGTCTGGCGAAATAACGACAGCAGGAGCAGCGGGGCCCAGAGAACATCTCAAACAATCAGTAGAAGTGGACTCTGGGGCCCAAGTAACTCTGAGCACAGCATCGGGTAGACTGCAGCAGGGATCACTATGGCCAACTCCATCATATTCCCCCCCCACCTCCAATTTTACCTGTAGTTTCAAGAGACAGTTCCAGTGCATCATTTTTTTTTTCTTAATCCATCCTTTTTAGAATTCTTTTATTTATTTCTTCTATTAAGGTGGAGACAGAAAAGATAGAGAGGATAGGAGAGAAAAACAGGCACACATCTCTCCCCCTGACTACTACCACCCATAGGGTCCTTACACCACGATCCTCCCCAGTCCCAGCCTGCACACCCACTGTGCAAAGAAAGATCCCAGAGCCAGCCAGTGGCGCATTTTAGATGGTTCCTTGGAAGGCCCCTGGTGGGGTTGAGCCTGAGTGTCCCAGTGTGGGGACGAGCTCACATTCAACTCTCTCATGCCTGAATCCCTCTCCCCACACCCCACCTCGTACTTCTTGGGAGATATCCAAGATACACTACCTGGACTCATCCCCTGTCCCAGGGTCAGTGTCTGGGAGACTCAAACTACACCAATGTCTGTGGGCCTTTGCCTTAGAAAGGTTTTATAGGGACCAGCAGATGGCGTAATGGCTATGTCGCTGGACTCCCATGTAGTTGACCGTGGTTCGTGTCCCGGACCCAGTGGCTTAAACTCACGCCGGGCGCGTGTGCGTGTGTGCCCAAGTTCCCGAGAGGAGAATGGAGGAGAAGGGATTGTGGCCTGGCTATTCCCCCTGGGGGGTGATTTGTCGCTTTCTGTCTCTCTGTCTCCCTCTGTTCTTCTGGCAAGTGCACACGCCCTATAGCAAAAACTTCTCCAAGTTTTACAATTGTTTTGAAAGAACAGAGGAGGCTAGCAATATCCCAGGAGCTCTCAACTCTCAAGGTTCTGATTGTCCTGACTCCCTGAACAGGGTCACCTTGAGCCTCTATGATCTCTTCCTCTCCGGAAAGCATAAGGTGCCAAACAAACATGAATTACTCAGTCTCAGAGGCACAGGATTAAATGAAGCACTTTATTCAGAAAAATCGGGAGTTACACAGGTATGCACCAGGAGCTCTAGAACTCAGAGTTAATGGAGTGAGACATAGAAACGAGATCCAAATGGAAGAATGCAAGAAAAGAGGTGGAGTTGGAAGAAGGGGAGACAGATGTGGAGTTCAGTTTGGGGAAGAGCTGAGGCCTTGGGATGCTGTGAGCGGAACAGTGCGAGCTAAGCCGGAGCATCAGTCGGTCGGGTACACAGAGCCTCGGAGCACGAGCCAAACACCGGTCACTCCAGGGTGTCCTTATCCATTCAGGAAGAGGCACCTGTTGTGATAGGAGACAGGACTAGCTGAGAATCTTGGGCTCGGCTTCGCTTTACAACTTGACATTTTTTTTTGTCTTTCAAAGGAGGAGATGAAAAGAAAGTAGATTTGCTTTGGGCAGCTACCTGTCTCCTTCGTGGAGAAATGAATGGGAGTAGGTTGCTGGCAAAAAGCCAGCCCATATCGGGGTTAACAGAGGGCATGGTGGTTAAGATGCTGGACTCACACATAGCAGACCATGGTTCAAGTCCCAGGCTTGACGGCTTGCTTTCTTACTCCCCTCACTCTCTCTGGTGAGTGCACGTGCCCTATAGAAAATATTTAAAAATAATCATTAATAAAATTAAATAAGTAATTCTTTGGTTTAAAGCTGTGATATAAGGAAACCGATGGCCTGGAAGGGTAGGTTGGTCAATGCATCCAGTGCTAGGCTAGATGTCCTATGTCCTAGGCCATTCTGCAGCTGGTCTCTGAGATTTCACCACTCTGCATCCTCCTTCCATCCCTCCTCACTGCTCTCATACTTACCAGATTTGATTCGGCTCCAGGCCCTTCCCATCCTCAATCCCCACTCTGTCTATCCCTCTGCGGGGTACATTCTGACCTCCTGATTGGAGCTGGATCTGTCAGCACCTGGTCTGCCAAGAACATGGTTCTCTTAGAAAAGACCGGCCATCCCCCTAGTCTGCCAGCATGGCCCTGGTGAGGGTGGGAGCCTGGGACCTGGACTCACGTTTCTGGGGGCAGATGCTCTGGCAGACAGTTTGGGATTGGAAGTTGTTATTGTTTCCCTGGCAGCCACCATAGATGAAAGTGGAGCAGGTTTTATTTTCTTTGTTGTACCACCAGCGACGGAAATAAGCCATGCAGGGGCCCGATTCTTTCGGCATGTTGCATACATCTGCAGAGAGAGTCCAGAGTTGAGAACTCCGAGTGCCCACCCTGGGATAAAAAGAGCTGTTCTTCTTCCCCCTGGCCACCACCGTAGCTAAAATCAGGAAACTCCTTTCCCCCTACCCCAACTCCAGTGATGTATTGCACACCTTTGCAAGATCCCAGAGTCAAGGTTTATGTCCCTGGAGACAGGGCAGTAATTAGCAAAGATGAGATCGCCCTGGAGTAGAGTGGTACCCTAATCCACTCTGACGAATGTCTTTATAAAAAGGGTAGATTCGGACAGAGACATACACACAGGGAGAACACCACCCGCATAGGAAGGCAGAGATCAGGGACCAGCCGATGGCATTATGGTTATGTCGCTGGACTCCCATATGGTTGACCATGTGGTTCATGTCCTGGACCCCAGAGGCTTGAAACACGTTGGGTGTGTGTGTACACATGCCCAAGATCTCGAGAAAATGGAGGAGAAGGGATTGCAGCGTGGCCTTCCCCCCGGGGGGATGATTTCTCGCTTTCTGTCCCTCTGTCTCCCTCTGTCTCTCCAGTGAGTGCATGCGCCCTATAGCAAAAATCTCTCTCTAAAAAAAAAAAAAAAAAAAAAAGGAAGCAGAGATTAGGATGGTATATCTACAAGCCAAATAATGTCAAAGATTGCCAGTAAGCCACCAGAAGCAGGTAGACAGACATGAGCAGCCCTGCTGACACCATGATCTTGGATCCCAGCCTGCAGGACAGTGTGACAATATATTTCTATTGTTTAAACCACCCAGCCTGTGACATTTTGCTACTGCAGGCCAAACACACGAATATAGGCCCCAGCTAAACTGTGGGTTCCATAAAGGCAACTCTTCACAGATAAGCAATTAAGTCCTTAAGTTGATCAGTTAAGTTGATTTGTACCTCCTCATAGCTCACCTCCCTGCCAGTCTTTTCTTTTTTTAATTTAAGGATTTTTAACTTTTTTATTTACTGCTATTTATTTTCAACTACATTTAGTCACTGTAATCTTTTTTGTTAAATTGCACATTTTATTTATTTATTTATTTATTTATTTATTTATTATTTAACTTGCTATAGACTCAAAGAGAGATGGGGTGTGGGGAAGTGAGAAAGCAAACTGCCAGGTCCAGGACTGGAACCGCAGTCGGCCATGTGGGAGTCTAGTGCCCTGACTACCATGCCACCTGCTGGCCTCTAATCACTGTAATCTTTACAACATACAAAATAAAATTTCCCAGCATGAATACACTGCAGATTAGTCCAGTCAAATGGGCATGGTGGCACCTACCCAATGGCAAAAACTACTGTAAGCAAGAGGGTTGAGGCATCAAGACGCGCTCTCTCTCTCTCTTTTTAAACCTTGGTGACTTACATCTGGGCCGTTGAGATAACCTCAAATTTATCTCTGGCTTCCCATTTTAGCCCCTCCAATCACTCCTTTGTGCTAACAACCAGAGAGAAGGAGCTGCTGGATCTCAAAGCCGAGCTGGTAGGATAAGCTCTACAAGGTGACTTAAAGAGTTTGTGGAGATACAGAATCAAAGTACAAGTTTATCTGGGGGTAAAAAACTTGAAATGCATTCTAACATGGACCACCAGACCTAAGTCACTTGCTCCCCGTCTGCCTAGGAGCTCTTTTCCTTGTGCTTGCTCGTGCTGTTTGGCTTTCAAGCTGCCCTAGGATAAACACTGAGTGTTTTGCACATGCTATTCCCTCTGCCTGGAAAGCCCTTCCACCCCCATTTTGCCTGAAATATTGCCCATCCTTTGAAATGCAGTTCCAGGTTTCCTTTCTCAGGGAAGACTTTCCCAACCTCCCTGGCCACACTGAGTGGGTCAACTCCTGTTAGGGGGCCTCAGAGGCACTCAGTAAATATCTGTTAAATAAACAAATGAATCTTTGATGGTCTGTTTTAAGCCTGAGGACATAGGCCTGGATTTGGGAAAAAAAAAAAAAAAAAAAAAAAAAAAAAAAAAAACCTCTGTCTGGAGTGGTCGGGGAGATCTCCTGGTATGAATCTGGACATATTGGCAGAGCGGTGGTTGATTCAGAGCAAAAAGCTAGGACACATAAACTGTTTAATTTCTCACTTACAGCAACTATGTTGGTAGATGTGAGGACAACGTGGTCATCCAGGGAATTAGAAACTCAGGAGCAAAAAGTAGCAAGTAACCAAGAAACCACCTGATTTAATCTCACCCCTGCCCCTGTTGCTTAGAGAAATTGAGGTCCAGACACCAGCTGATAGGACAAGGATACTACTGTCACGCACACCGTATTAGGGGAAGTAATGATCTCTAAAGCCCAGCAAGAGACCAACCCTCCATGAGCCACAGGACGGCGCCACCCAAGGCGAGAAGATGAGGGCATGGGTCGAGGGGTCAGTTATTCCGAGGTCTGGGTAGTACCTTGACGGAGGTCTACACATTTTTTCCCGCAGCTGAAGAAGCAGCACTTCCTGTTGTCCGGGCATTGTCTGTCATATGTACACACATCTCTTTCTCTGAATTCGCATTTCTCTCTGATTTGGGGGCATTTCCCTAGGGAAAAAGTCATACGCTGTGGTCACAGGCCCAGCCTTTGTTCCTGCCCCATCTCCAGATCCAAGAGACACTCTAGGAGCGGGGACCAGGGGAGTTTGCTTTCACCTTGTTTACCCCAGGGGTCCTTTCCCCAGGGTTCCCTGTGTGCTTCCTCCTCCCTCCTGACCACACCTCACTCTCAATCCTCTTACTCACCCCTAGTCCCACCCCGCCCCACCCCACCCCAGCCCAGCCCCTCTAAAGCACAGTTTTTCAACCAGTAGAGACATTTGGCTGGCTAATTCTTTGCTGAGGAAAGGGCAGATGCCCTGTGCCCTAGAGAACATTAGCAACACTCTAGGCCTTTACCCATTAGATGCCACAGCACCCCTCCGTTGTAACAACCCGATTGTCTCCAGACATTGCAAATGTTCCTTCAAAATAAAAATCATCCCATTGAGAACTGCTGGTTTAAGCTGATTCGTCATTTTAACCTCATTGAGGAGTCAGTATTTGGGAGTTCCTCTTGGGGGCGATATTACACAGTTATTAAATATCACTCACCCTGAAGTCGAACAATTTGGTCTTGAATTCTAACTCTTGGTCTGCCACTTACCCTCCCCTCATCTGTAAAAGTCTCTGGCCTTACAGAGTTGTGAAAAAGAAGTGAGACAAAAGTAAATCTCTAATCATATTAACTAACTTTTTAAAAAATTTTATTTATTCATTCATTTATTTTAATTTGACCAGAGAGAGACACTGGGAGAGAGAGAGAAAGAGAAAGTGAGAAAGTAAACCACCAGGTCCAGGACTCAAACCATGGTCAGCCATGTGGGAGTGTCCAGCGCTTTAACCACCACGCCACCTGCTGGTCCCCTCATATTAGCTAACATTTGTTAAGTACTTAGGATAAGTTAGGATAAGCGTTTTAAATATATTATCTCGTTTAATCCCCATAATAATGCTATGAGGTCATTTCTATCAATACCCCCATTTTACAGATAAAGAAACTGAAGCAAATAGAATTTAAATAACTTGACCAAGGTTACATGGCTACCAGGATTTGAATTCACCAAGTCTGACTTCCTGAGGGTGTAGGGACTCTTTATAGAACTACTTTTGAAAGAATCAGAAGATAGAGAGGATGTCCCATGAAAAGTGTGTCTGTCTGTCTTGTGGGGTCAAGGGGACACCCCTTAGGTTTCCCAGACTCCTATTGCCCTTCCCACAAATGCTAGATCCTGTGATTCTCCCCCACCTCACAAGAAAGACCCTCCACTTCAAAGGGACTGGACGTGGGGATTGCCTAAGTCGGGCTTCCTGCAGTCATACAAGGGATCTTCCAAATATCTCCCGCTTCTCCCAACCCAAGACCAGGGCTAAGACTGGGGAAAGCAACCTAGATCTAAGGAATTATTCCTTGTTCCTTCCTGCCAGCAGATTTCTCTCTCCAGAGAAAGGTCCAATACTTACTGGGGAAGAACCAGTCACTCAGGCCGGGTCCCTGGACATTCACCAAGAGAATGAATAACACCACGATGCTCAGAAGTCCAGAAGATTCCATTCTGAAGAGAAACTGGCCTGTCTGGTGGTTCCAGAAGATGGAAATGTCTGTCTGGCTTGGCCTAGCCTATTCCCTCATTCAGGCCCTCAGATGTGAGAACTGGAGACATGCCAGTCACTCCCTTTCTTGCTGGGAACACCAAGTTCCTGAGGTCATAAACAGGACTGTCATCTCCAGCTCACAACTCTGGGGGAAGGGTCTCATATTGGATGGATCCTGGTCCTTAACTGCCGGGGCTGTGGTAGACTCCAACAATATATCTCTGTTGATCTCCTGATTTCTCTTTGTTTCTCTTGTCCCTTGTGCTTACGTCTAACTTTTTCTCCTTGTCCTTGCATCTCTTGTGGTCTCCGTGTTCCTTTCTCCCTCTCCCACGGTTTCTTCCCATCATGTTTTCTTTTATCTTCATTTTGGATCACCTATGTTATTTGACTAAGGCCAAAGAGTTAAGATGTTGCCACACACTGAGGTGCTGGAAAGGAACCAGGCTGATTAACAGAGTCTTCAGATAATGTTTGTCAATGTTGTGTTGCGTGTGTGTGTGTTTTTTTTTTTAAAATACATTTTTGCTAGAGGGTGTGTGTGCTCACGGGAGAGACAGAGACAGAGAGATAACAAGAAATCACTCCCCAGACGGATGGCCATGCTGCAATCCTTTCTCCTTCATTCTCCTCTCAGGATTTCGGGCATGCACACACACATACCCGGCACGAGTTTCAAGCCTCTGGGTCCAGGACTCAAACCGCTGTCAGAGATGTGGGAGTCCAGCACCTTAAACTCTCCGCCATCTGCTGGCCCCAGTGTTGTGCTGTTTTGTAAGCAGGAGGAAATGTCAGAGATTATAGGGAGTGTCTTGTCATTCTATGCAAATTCTTCATTGTCTGAGGAGGAACTGTGAAGCGGAGAACCTGCCTGAGAGACTGTATCTGTGTCCAGTAGCCATAATAGAAGTGCTGGATTCCAACTGGGCTAGGAATTAGCTGGGAAGAGGGTACTGTAGGGTACTTGGACACTTTTCCTACAGCCAAGGATCCACACTGCAGTCAATAAGTCCTGGTAGGGGGAGAGACACCCTTCAAAAAGTAAATATTGTCGGGAACCAGCAGTTAGCATAATGGCTGTGTCGCTGGACTCCCACGTAGTCGACCGCGGTTCGCGTCCCAGACCCGGTGGCTTAAAACTCACGCCAGGCGCGTGTGCGTGCGTGCCCAAGATCCCGGGAGGAGAATAGAGGAGAAGGGATTGCGGCGTGACCATCCACCCTGGGGGGTGATTTCTCGCTTTCTGTCTCTATGTCTCTCTCTGTCTGTCTGGCGAGCGCACGCGCCCTATAGCAAAAACCTCTCCAAAAAAAAAAAAAAAAAAAAGTAAATATTGTCTGCACAGGTACCATTTTCTTCCCTATCTGTTGTCCTTTCAAGTCAAGCTTTGTTCTCCAAATTGTCCTATAAGACAGAAAAGATCCAGACAAAGCCAGCTTTATCATCAGTGACTATCACAAAATCAATGAGACATGAAATTTAGGATCACAGACAAAAACCGCCATGGTAATTTCCATCCCACCAACTTCACCAACTCACTTAAGGAAGATCTCACAAAACTACATACAACCAAAATGTCACAAGCGATGCTATTCCTCTTATTCCACTTCCGGTATTCTCCCACACCCAGCCCAGGAGAGAGTGAAAACCTGGGACATTTAGGTGGAAAAACTCCATCAAGCCCCATTTCTTCATTTTACAGATAGGGTTCATAAGGCCCAGAGAAGGTAGGATGCTAACTAAGTATCACCTAGCAAGTGAATGTCAGAGATAAAGTTAAGAGTATATAAGTTCTGGGCCAGCTCCATGGCCTGGTGCTTGAGGCAGGCAGATCCCACATGGCTGACTACTCAGTTCAAGTCCCAAATCTGGCAGCTTGAGAAACTCGGGGTGCATGTGTGTTCATGCTCAAAATCCCTAAAGGAGGGAGAAAGGGAAGTGAATGGATTGAAAAGTGACCATTCCCAATGGGAGCTGCTTTCTCTCTCTCCCTCTGTCTCTGTCTCTCTTTGATGAACGCATTTGCCCTCCAGAGGGTAAAAAAGAGTATATAAGTTCTTGCCAGAGATCACTAGGGGATCTTCTAATATTTGTATAGATGTAGTATTTTATTGTGGAGTTGAAGGTAGAGGGGAATGGTGAGTCTAAAGGCAATGAACTCTCTCGGGCCATTCTATCCCATTCTGTCTGACCTGATTTCATCCAAAGATCTTACTTTCCAGCAGACAAAATGAAATTTACATCTTGGAGACCTGGAAAAAGTCAGAACTATATCCCCTTCTCTCACCTAATTTCTTAGGGAAGGACCCACCTGGGTCCTGGTCTCTCCTTTCCCTTGTCTCCTCTGCCTCAGTCCCACTTCTATTTTATCACCAACTTCACACTTTAAATGCAGAGCTAACCAAGGCAGACTGGTGCCTATCTGGCAACTCCAGCTTCTTCATTAGACCAAGACCTGTCACATGAGCTGCCTGCCTGTGACTGGCTTTCTGTGCTGTTCCCTGTCTCTGTAACTATTACTCAGTTGTGTTTGTTTGGGCTCCATCAAGCAGTCTGCATCTTTGAACATGAATAAGCCCAGAATAAACACTCAGTAGAGCCTGCTGGATAAGAAGTTAGGTGAAAGAATTGGTAGTTGTATGGATAGATAGGTATATAGGTGGGTGGACAGATGGCTGATAGAGTAGTGAATGGGAAGATAATTGGATGACTGGTAAGAAGGATGGGTGAGAAAAGCATGGATAACGGATGAGTGAATGAATGGCTGGGTAAAGACATTGATTGGACTGAATAAAAGAATAGATTAGGAACCAGTAGATGGGATACTGGTTACTTTGCTGGACTCCCATGTAGTCAACCACAGTTCAAGTCCCAGAACCGGCAGCTTAAAACTCACACTGGGTGTATGTGCATGCATGCCCAAAATCCTAAGAGGAGAATGGAGAACAGATTGTGGTGTGGCCATCCCCCTGGAGGGTGATTTCTTGCTTTCTATCTCTCTGTCTCTCTAACGAGTGCTTGGACCTTATAACAAAAACCTCTCTTAAAAAAATAGAATAGGTTAATGATGGAATGGATAAGCCTATTGATGGAAGTTGTTGGAAGGGCAGGTATAGGGGTGCAGTGGTAAGTGGATAGAGGAGCAATGGGTGTAGAAATGATGGATAAGTATGTTGATGGATAGGAAAGTGTGTGTGTGTGTGTGTGTGTGTGTGTGTGTGTGTAAATTCTAATTGAAACATTTGCTGAAAGAACCAACACTGAATTAATACAAGTATACTCCCAGCGTGATAAAAGATATTCTAAGAATGCAAGGATGGTTCAATATATTAAAATATAATAATATGTTAACAAATTAGAAGAGAAAAATCATTATGATTAGATGTTAAGAAGTGTTTGAAAAAATCGAGCAGTGATTTTCAGTAGCAGCTATAAATGAAAGGGAAAAAAAACACATGAAGGAATTAACCTCCATGTAATAAAACTTTTTTACTCCCAGTCCAAGGACAACATCTTTTTAACCCAGCAGGAGCCATTGACTTCAAAATAAGGAACTAGACAGGAATAGATGCCATTGTTTTTATTTTCAACATTATTTTGGAGGTTCTACATAAGATAAGAACACAAAGAAACAAAATCATAAAGTTGGAAAAAGAAAAGTCAAATTTGTCATCCTTTTCAGATCGTATGGTTATATATAAAATCAAAATAACCTCATGAAATATTTTTACACAGGTTGAGCATCACTAATCCAAAACTCTGAAATCCAAATATGCTCCAAAATCTGAAACTTTTTGAGCAACGTCATGGCATCACAAGTGGAGAACTCCACACCTGACTTCATGTGACAGGTCTCCATGAAAAAGATTGTATAAAATTACATTCAGGTGGGACCAGCAGATAGCATAATGGTTACATTGCTGAACTCCTACATAGTCGACCGTGATTCGAATCCCAGATCCAGCAACTTAAAACTTGCCAGGCGCATGTGCCCACGTGCGCAAGATCCTGAGAGAAGAACGGAAGAGAAGGGATTATGGCAGGGCCATCCCCCCTGGCAGCGGTGATTTCTTGCTTTGACTCTCTGTCTCCCTCTCTCTCTCCAGCGAGTACATGCACCCCATAGCAAAAATCTCTCTTAGAAAAAATTACATTGAGGCTCTGTGTATAACACATTTATGATACATATAGAAATTGTGTGCTTAGATTTGAGTTCCTTTCAGATGAAACAACCATATCTCATTACGTATATGCAAACATTCCAAAATCTGAAGAAAAAAAAAACAAAAACTGAAATCCAAAACACTTCTGGTCCCAAGCATTTCAGATAACGAATACTCAAACTGTACTTAACTAATTTAGCAAGGCAAGGACCAGTAGGTGGCATGGTGACTAAGGCACTGGATTCCCACATGGTCAACTATGGTTTGAGTCACGGACCTGGTGACTTACTTTCTCACTTTCCCTCTCTGTCTCTCTGTCTCTCTCTCTCTCTCTCTCTCTGTCTGTCTCTCTCTAGTGAGTGCACATGCCTTAGCAAATTAAATAATAATAATAAAATAAATACAATTAATAAATAATTCTTTCAAATAATAGTAATTTGGCAAGGTAGTTGTATACAAGACAAAACACATAGCTTTTTCTGATCTACTCATAATTCACGATTTTGATGACCCTGTTTTCCACTTACTTCAGCTTCTGGGGTCCAGACATTTCAGTCCACAGCGTGAGCAGCACTTCTCCAGCAATGGACAATCATAATCCTGCAGGCACTTGGGTTTATCAATCTTGACACATACCAAGGGCTTACGTGGGCACACACCTATTTTGACTTTATGGGGTAAAATAAGACTTTATTTATTTATTTATTTATTTATTTATTTATTTATTTATTGGAGAGGTTTTTTCTGTAGGGCGCGTGTGCTCGCCAGAAAGACAGAGAGAGACAGAGAGACAAAAAGCGAGAAATCACTCCCCGGGGGGATAGCCACGCCACAATCCCTTCTCTTCCATTCTCCTCTTGGGATCTTGGGCACACACACACACACACCCAGCATGAGTTTAGCCACCGGGTCTGGGACTCAAACCATGGTCGACTACATGGGAGTCCAGCGACATAGCCATTACACCAAATGCTGGTCCCTAAAATAAGACATTTTGTCTTGAAATGTTTGGTCACAATTTGAGACAAATTTAAAGCATCTTGGAAACCCCAAACAAGGTTTTATTCTAAGTTTCTTAGCTCCTCCCCACACACGTTAATAGAGTACAGAGAGCAGAATATCAGCTTTCTATGTCTGATAAGTTAAGGAGCATTAAAAGAGTCTTGCCAGACCAACCAGGGGGTGTGGTGGTTAAGGCAGCTGGATCTCACATAACCAAGTGCACAGTTCAAGTCCTGGACCTGGTAGCTTGGAAAAACACACTGGGCAAATGAGTGTGTGTGCCCAAAATCCCCAGAGAAGAATGGAGGGAAAGGATTATGCCATGGCCAACCCCCATGTCACAGAATGAGAAAATGCTTTCTCATTCTCTCCCTCTCTCTTTCCCTGTCCTCACTTTCCCTCTATCTTTCTGCTCTCTCTCAAGTGAGTGCATGCACCCTGCAACAAAAACTGAAAATAGAGTCTTGCCAGCTCGGATTTGGACAATATGACAGATTCCTGCCTGCCTCTTACAGAATAAATAGATTTGTTCTATACAATCCCGAGTATCATAAGTAAAAGAAACATTCAAGAGGGCTCAGAACTTCCTTGGGTTATAAATCATAGGAATTAAAGACCTCTTGGAGGAAGTGAGTTTCCCAGGCCGCACAGAAAGCCAGTAGAAAAGTGGAAGTCAGCCAAAAGCCTTTGACACGTGCCCCAATGCTGTGCTGTACCTCAGAGTACTGACAAACCCTGGTCTTACATGGAGGAATGAGGAATGAGCACGAACCTTGGAGGCTGGAGAGCTGACGTCTACTCCAACAGCATTGGCTCCCAACCTTTTTCCACCCCACCTTGCAGAGCATGAGTGTGGTGCACACGCTCTGAAGTTCTGAGTAGAAGTGAGGGTTTACTAGGAATACATCTAATGGTTTTGAATTTTTCAAAATGATTTCATAGATATTGTCACCTTGCAGGTTGCTGCAGAATGAGACTCTAAAAATAATATTTTCTTGGGGAAGAATGGGGAATGGCTTTAAATAACAGCTCAGTAGTCTACAGAGGTCATTAAGGCAACATGAGAAAATGGATTGGGTATCAAAAGGGGAAAAAGGGGACCAGCAAATGTCGTAGCAGTTACATCGCTGATCACTGACTCCCACATGGCTGATGGTGGTTTGAGTCCCGGACCCGGTGGCTTGAAAATCATGCCAGGTGTGTGTGTCCAAGATACCAGAAGGAGAATGGAGGAGATGGGATTGCAGCCGGTGTGGCCATCCTCCTGGGGGGTGATTTCTCACTTTCCCTCTCGCTATGTCAGTCTCTCTCTCCAGTGAGTGCACATGCTCTAAGGCAAAAACCTCTAAAAGGGGGAGGGGAGAGGTGTCCCAAGGAGGATCTGAGATTCCAGACACTTCCCTACCCCATTCCACAGGCCAGCATGGCATTCTCAGCAGACGTTCTGTAGACTTTGAGGTGGATTCCCAAACCTTACCTATCCAGGCCACGGAGCAAACAAAGCCGCACTTGGAGTCACAACATTTTTGTCTTCCAGGGCAATCGATGTCACTCTTACACTTAAATGGACACTCCATACGGAATTTGTAAGGGAAGCGTGGGCACTGTCCCTTCTTGACTAAAACGAGAGCAGATATGAGTTTCTACAAATGCCATTCAATCCTGCCACCTTGTAAAACAATCCTTCTTTCTCTTTGAAGCTGGTATCTCTTTCTGTAATTTGTATATCTCCTTATCATGTCCATTCCAAGTAGGTGGTGGAGGAATAAAATACCTCATTATATTATGAAATTTGTTACAGTAGAAAAAGCTCTAGCTTGGAATCTGAAGCCCCAAGGTAAAGTCCCAGTCCTTCCACTTAATAAGTGACTTCAGTGTCCTCCTTTATAAAATAGGAGGTGCCAGCAAGTGGAATAGTGGTTAAGGAGTTGGACTCCCACATAGTTGTCTATGGTTAGAGTCCCAGACCTAGTGACTTGAAACTCACACCAGGCACATGTGCATGCATGCCCAAAATCCTATGAGGAGACTGGAGAAGGAACTGAGGCATGGCCATCACCCCTGAGGGATGATTTCTTACTTTCTGTATCTCTGTCTCTGTCTCTCCAGTGAGCAAAAATCTCTCAAAATAAATAAAATAGAAGTGAGTGTGCAAAATGTGCCTAAATCCAGGTAAGCCATTTTAGGGGAGTGGTTTCACACCAAATGACATGGAGAGTCATTGCAGTGTCCTCACAAGAGGACTGACATGATCTGACTCACTTTATTCTTAAAGAAAGCAAGAATAGAAGCAAGGAGTCTTCTCGGAGGCCATTGCAGTAATTTACATGAGAATATGACTCTCAGAGAGGCAGCTGTGGAGGTGGTAAGAAGGTAGGTCAAGTTTCAAGACTACTAAAATAATTTATCACTTAATGAATGGTAATTGAAAAAGGCATCATGTGTGATTCATAAGTTTTTTCCATCAAGATGGGCAGAATTATGGATAGAGTAGATTTAAGGTGGGAGAATAAAAATAAAAGATTCCGTTTTAGACAAGTTAAGTGTGAGGTGTTTGTGAGAGCCAGGTGGGGTTGTAGAGTAGACAGTAAAGTTTAGACGTCAAATTCAGGCTGGAACCACAGTGCTGTGGTTTTTTAGTACATAAGTGGTATTTCAGTCAATTTTTCAAATGTTGTTCATATCTCCCATCATCCTCATCTGATTGCAAATTCTGTGAGGGCAGAAATTGTTTCTTTTTTATTTTACCACTTCTTCCCCAAGTCAGATTCAGACTACGGTATATTTGCCTCTCAGAGGTATTGTCAGATAACCTCTGAGTCCCAACCTAAATTTCCCACAGGCCAGCCCAAGCCCATTTCCCTGACCTCTTCCTCTTGATGGCTTCAGGGATCAAGGACCATGGCCTTGTTCACAACACCATGATTCTTGGCATTTCTGAGGGAAAACTGGGGTCCTAGTTTCATCAAATCAGGCCACAGGATTACCTTGGCCATTTGGGCACACTGGGCCAACAGAATTAAAATTCCAACTTTACTTCTGACCTACTGTGGGTTCTTGGGCAACCAGCTACCTCTCTGGCTCTACTTCCTCATCTGTAAAGTGGGGTGACGACACGTTTCAGCCTGTCTTACAGAATGGGAGGTCAAAATGGCAATACTGCTTCATAAATCACACAGTACTGCATTTTGAAGATCAAGAGTCACCATATCAACTGTCACCATTCAGGGAGCCCATTACCACTGGACAGCCACCATGTCTAGTTTTTATGTCTTCGATCACATGCAATCTACCAGCAATTCAATGAGGTGTTTGCTGTTTTCCCAATATTACCTAGGGCGGAGCCAAAACTCAAAAAGGTGAAGAAACTTGCGGTATGGAAGAAGAGTAGGATTTCAATCCAGATCATTTGACTTGTAAGGTCTCTGAGACACTGTTTCCCAGCATTACTGATGACCATCATCACACTGAAGAGTTAATCCACAGTGTTCACTCTCTCCCCACCCTCCTCTCCACTTTCAGTGTCTACACATACTCTGTGGGGTTCCAGAGCTGAGTTAAGCTTCATTCTTGGGTGAGTCCTCAGAGTGATGTTCCAAAGGTCAATGAGAAAACACCTTCCTCCAAGGGTGTAGACCTGACT
Organism: Tupaia tana; assembly: GCA_026018925.1. Classification (NCBI taxonomy): domain Eukaryota; kingdom Metazoa; phylum Chordata; class Mammalia; order Scandentia; family Tupaiidae; genus Tupaia; species Tupaia tana. Next base: position 18,855,844 of record JAKSZU010000015.1, on the reverse strand, counting down.
CTCATGTTCTATTGACCAAAATCTATTAACACTTCATGTTTACTGTATCATGTTTGGGCCCAATAACTCCATTGGGTAAATACTATTATAATCTCCGTTTATAGAAAAAAACTGAAAATAATAAAAGCAGGCAGCTGGCCCAAGGCCTCCTAGCCAGGGAATGACAGTTAAGGCTTGACACAATGAAGGTTTTAACCCCAAAACCTGAGCCTGTAGTCACACTGGTACACTACTTCTAGATCAGCTAGGACCTCAGACTGTCGGGGGCATGGGACTCACCAGCTAATGAGCAGGCCTTCTGGCAGTCGTCCCTGCTGAAGAAGTTGTTGGAGTTCCCATGACAGCCCGTATACATAAAGGTAAGGCAGAACTGCCACTGAGGGTCGTAGTAATAGCGCTCCACCGTGTCCGTACAGTTTCCCTGATCAGAGGGGAGCATGCAGGGTTCTGAGGGCAGGAGGCAAGGAAGGAAGAACATAAAGGGCAGAGAAAAAAGGAAGAGGTCAAGCCCCCAGTCTTTGTCACAGTGTAGGGTTATTATCATCCAAGTCATAGAAAAAGCCACAAGGGGGAAAAAGGCCTAAGTTACAGCCTAAGCTTTCCTGCTAAAACGCCCCTGAGCACCCCCCTTCCTCACTGCTATTACGAAGACCACATGACGGTAGGTTGGAGCTGACTTTTTTTTTTATTTTTTTTTTTTTTTTTTGCTATAGGGCACGTGCGCTCACCAGAAAGACATAGAGAGACAGAGAGACAGAAAGCGAGAAATCACCCCCCAGGGGGGATGGCCACGCTACAATCCCTTCTCCTCCGTTCTCCTCTCGGGATCTTGGGCACGCATGCACACGCACCTGGCATGAGTTTTAAGCCACCGGGTCCGGGACGCAAACCGCGGTCGACTACATGGGAGTCCAGCGACATAGCCATTATGCTAACTGCTGGCCCCATGACCTATTTTTTAATAAGAATTATTTATTTAATTTTTTACTTTTTTTAAATTTATTTATTTTTAACCAGGGAGAGACACACACACACACACAGAGGGAGGGAAAGTGAGAAAGCAAACCACCAGGTCTGGAATTTGAACCATGGTCAGCCATGTGGGAGTCCAGCACTTTAACCACCACACCACCTGCTGGCCCCAGAGCTGACTTTTTTTTTTTTTAAAGACAGGTTCCTGCTATGTCATGATCCTCCTGCCTCAGCCTCCCGAGTAGCTGGGACTACAGGCGTGAGCTGCAACACTTGGTTCTTTCAGACAGGGTCTCACTCTGTTGCCCAGGCTGCCCAGGACACTGGACTCCTCCTGCATCCGCCTTCTGAGAACCTGGGACTGCAGGCTTATAGGGTGGGCTGGGAATCAAACCTGGGCTTCCCCTGTGACCTCAGTCCGAGACGTAGCAGCATTTGCCAGCACGTGCTACTGTGGCTGGGCCTGGGACTGATCTTTCTTCTCCACTGCTCTGAGCTTTCTGGCAGGACTTGTTCAGCTCTATGTCCGAGTGCCTCACAAAATACCCCAAAGGACTAAGTGCGCAGAAGAGAGAAAACACAGGAGGAGAAAAGGCGGCCCAGTGTCTGAAAACCTACCTGATACTCATGGCTAAAACCATGCTGCCCCCTTGTTGGTTGTAAGTCTCCGAAAATATTCATCAAACAAGGTCACTCTGGTCTCACTCTGAGACCATGATAAAGTGGTATAAAAATAAGATCACTCCCACACCCAGAGTACCAAACCTCTCCCTCTCCCAGCTCATGGGAGTGGCAGCTTCTTACCTATGTCCCAGCTTTACTCTCACTCTGTCCTGCCCTCTCTAGTGACAGACTCACTGAGATACCCAGTTGTAGACTCATGCCCACTTTCTTTCTTTTTTTTTTTTTTGAGAGAAAGATTTTTGCTATAAGTTGTGTGCACTCACTAGAGAGATAGAGAGAGAGAGAGACAGACAGAAAGCAAGAAATCACCCTGTCGGGGTGGGCTGGCCATGCCGCAATCCCTTCTCCTCATTCTCCCCTCAGGATTTTGGGCATGTACACACGTGGACCTGGCATGAGTTTTAAGCCGTCAGGCCCAGGATGTGAACTACATGGGAGTCCAGCGGTGTAACCATTATGCCATCTGCTGGTCCCTTGCACCCACTTTCTGACAATACCCAATCTAGTACAAACCCCCACTTCTTTAGACCCTTCCCCAAATTACCCAATCAAAGCCCAAGTCCTAGATTGTTTCTAACAGATCCTTACTGAGCTGCCTCTGGTTACGGTGAAAGTTTCCCCTCACTGCAACCAGTAATAAGCCCAATTTGCTCAACTATGGATGTGTTCCTGTTCTTTGGCCAAAGGGCACTGACAATAGATATTTGTTGAGTGACTGAAGGAATGAATCTCTATAAAACACACAATGACCTATACACATTAGATTCTACTAGTTATTTGTGAATAGTTAAATGCTGGACTAAAGAAGACTAGCACCAACAGTATCTATTGATAGTTGATGTCTATCGGGCCTAGACTTGTGGTCTGTACTTGAGAGTTGGAACTGGATTAGATCATGGGAAAAGATGAACTCTGACCTCCTTGTCATGCCATTCTAGGAAATGGTTCAGCCAGTTCTAGACAGAGCAAGAAGTGAGATGCCTCAGATGGCACCCCTGCCCTCAGCCCTGAGCCATTACCTTGGTAGGGATCCATGCACCTCTTCCTACAGGCAAAAGAGCAGCACTTCAGGTAGTCCTGGCAGTTGTAATCTGTTTTACATGAGTCTAGAAGATTAGTTTCACAGGTGAGCCTCTCTTCAGGGCACTCTCCTGGTTTCTCTGGGGAAAAAAAAAAAAAAAAAAAGAATGTCTAAACTCACATCCCTTGATAGTTTCAACTCTTCCCCTCCCGTGGCAAACATGAGTGTGATTCTCTCAGCCCTGTCTTCTATTTTTTTAGTTTTCATTTCTTGCTCTGCTTATATTTAGGGGTCAGATCTGTCCCTCACCACTCTTTGCCCATTGAAATGGACGTGAATCAGGAATTTGTGTAGGAAGAACTGAAGAAGCATCTTGGATTCCAGGGACATCTCCAAAGGGGCAAAGAGGCATAGAACAGAAAACCTGGGGACTGTAGAGACAAATGGCCCCGCTCACTCATGTTGACACTATCCTCCCTCCCTCTCCCAGGAGCCATTTAAACTTTGGTTTGGCTTTCAGCCACTGGAGCTCCTTTCCCCACAGCCAACTTCAGCTCTCACTTAGAACGCTCCTCTCTGCCCAGCCAGCTCTTCGTAGCCGCTTACCTGTGTGTACAGTCCCTTCCCTGGTACACAGAGGCCAGGGCTTCCTCTGCACGGACTCTGGCATTGTTCCCTGGAGTTCCTGCCTCATTTGTCTCCTGACATTACTTGACGCATACTTCCTGGGCCATCATCTCTACCCCCACAATTTCTACTGTGATTCCCGTATCTCCCAACCATCCTCTATTCCAAACTAAAGATTCTTATTCCAGCTGCCTGGGGAAAATGCCATTTGGATATTCTATAAGCATCTCTATTCCAACATGTTTAAAAAAGAACTAGTATGGACCAGTAGGTGGCATAGTGCTTAAGGTGTTGGACTGCCACATGGCAGACCAGGGTTCAGGTCCTAGACTGGTGGCTTGAAACTCATGCCAGGCATGCATGTGTGCATGTCCACAATTATGAGAGGAGACTGTAGGAGAAGGGATTGTGCCATGGCCATCCCCCCCCCCTGGGGGTGGGGGGTGATTTCTCACTTTCTGTCTCTCTGACTCTCTAGCAAGTGCACGAGCTCTATAGCAAAAATCTCACTCAAAAAAAAAAAAAAAAGGACGGGAACCAGCAGTTAGTGTAATGGCTATGTCGCTGGACTCCCACGTAGTCGACCGCGGTTCGCGTCCCGGACCCAGTGGCTTAAAACTCACGCCGGGCGCGTGTGCGTGCGTGCCCAAGATCCCGAGAGGAGAATGGAGGAGAAGGGATTGCGGCGTGACCATCCCCCCTGGGGGGTGATTTCTCGCTTTCTGTCTCTATGTCTCTCTCTGTCTGTCTGGCGAGCGCACGCGCCCTATTAGCGAAAAACCTCTCAAAAAAAAAAAAAAAAAAAAAAAAAAAGGACTAGTATCTCCTCATGCCTAAGCAGCACCTCTTTATTCTCTGCTCCCCACTTGTTTACTTGTTTTGTGGTTGTCATCAACAGTGCTAGTCTATCATTAGAATCCAGAGACTCATTACTCCCTCTCCACCACCTTGATATCCTGTCAGTCTTGGGCTTTGGTCAATTTTATCTTCTTGATCTCTCTCCAAAACCCCTCTCCACTCTCTCTGTATTACCACTTGCTCAGATCAGCACCCGACCTCATCCCACCTCTCTCCTTGACTACTGCAATAGTCTTTTTACTGGTCATCTCCCCTCAGGCTCATGTCTACTGGCTCGTTAAGTCTTCAAAATTAAATCTGGGGGGCCAGACCGGGGAGTAGTGGTTAAGGCACTGGACTCCCACATGCTTGACTGGTTTGAGTCCCAGACTCAGCAGCTTGAAACCCTTGACAGGCATGTGGAAATGCATGCTCAAAATTCTGAGAAGAGAATGGAGAAGGGATTGTGGCCTGGCCATCCCCGCTGGAGGGGGTGATTTCTTGCTCTCTATCTTTCTGCCTCTCTGGCAAGCACACTAGAGAAAAATTTTTCAAAAAATAAATAAAATTTAAAAATAAAGGCACTAGTCCTCGCCTTGTGTCTAACCCTCAGTCCCCAAGAATGCCTCCTAAGGCAGAATGGCGCCACTGTTCTGAACCCACGTTTGATTTTGTTGACCAGCGTCGCAGACATTTGCTCCCAAGAGAGGGTGAGAAGCAGCAGGAGAGCTAGGTTCCTCCAGGAGAAGGTGAGACTGTGGGCAAGACGGTTTCTGTGTGGGATGAGACGAGGGCAGGCGTTAGGCATAGTCCAGAAAGACAATCCACCAGTCCCCTTAGTTCACAGACAAGAAAACCAAGACCCAGATGGGGCAGGGACGTGTCTGAGTCAGGCGGTGAGTGGGACAGGTCTGAGAGGCAGCCTCAGACACTTCCCAACAGCCCCATGCTCTGCCATGGTGCGGTGCTTGGTCCTGCCCAGACACTTGCCCATTGTCTTGCTCCTGGGCGAAGGACACACTTGAACGATCACAGAATTTGTCTGGAACAGTCGCAGAGTTGGTTTGCCCACGGTTACTCCAGGGGCAGCCCTAGACATTAGTGAGCACATTTTCTTTGCTCCACTGATGACAGAGGCAAACGGTATGAGATTTCCCAGAGAGCCTGGAACAACCTACAGGGTCTTAGTGTCCCAGAAGAAAAATTCCCAGATGACCATGAGTTAACAAAGACAATCCTCTTACTCCTACGACCCACACCTAGGGTCGTATGATACTCCAGCTCCCACTTCCATGTATCTTTTTGTGACTTTTTTTGTATATTTTTACTTTAAGGTGTAAAGAACCATAATGCCTTATTGCATTAACTCCAGGAGGAAACACATTTCAAAACCAGCATGAGAGAAGGAAAAGGAAGAAAGGAGAAAGAGAGGGGGAGAGAGAGCGAGCTGACACCTTTTTACCAAAGTATGAATTGTATGCATGGACACGGGGAAAGTAATAGAGATATTTCACGTAGTATTTCTGTAGTTCCCGAAGCCATACTATGTGGCTAAGAAGAAAGGCTGTTGGTGATTTATCCCCATCCCTCCACTTTTTTTTTCTTTCAAAATACTAATTCTATCTCCTCCCCTGGACCCTTCAGTAATGGGAATTACAATTTCCAAGTGCAGCAATCTTCATTTCAGTCTTGACTTGGTCACTTACAGCTACAATGTATTGTGGACTTTGTCCTTGAGGGGATTAAGGAAAACCGGTGTGAAGATTTAAAGATGTGGTATGGAATGGCAGAAACCAAGAGTTGGGAGTTAGAGCTGTGGTCACGTCCTGGGTCCAACACTCAGCAGCTGTGGTCTGGGCTCAGCCACTTACCTTCACTGAACCTTGGTTTGTCATAAAGGGAGTAACAGTAACACCTACCTTCTACACATGAGATTTAATTGGACTATTTGTCCCAACTATTGGGACCATAGTAATGGCTATGTCGCTGGACTCCCATATAGTCGACCATGGTTCAAGTCCTGGACCCAGTGGCTTAAACTCACGCCAAGTGTGTGTGCGTACATGCCCAAGATCCCTAGAGGAGAATGGAGGAGAAGGGATTGCGGTGTGGCCATCCCCCCTGGGGGGTGATTTCTCACTTTCTGTCTCTCTCTCTCTCTGTCTTTCTGGTAAGTGCACACGCCCTATTACGAAAACCTCTCAAAAAAAAAAAAAAAAAAAGAGAGAGAGAATTAATTGAACAATTGAGGTAAAGCATGATAACTAGTACAGAATTAGTACTTTACATATTACTTCACATATTCCGGCCAGGAAGCAAATAGCAATGGCATAGTGAATGCCAAAACTGTACATATTACCTCTTTAGCTTCTGAGTTCCCTAATCAGAAACTGTATATAGTAATCATAACTTCGGTTCCCCTAAAAAAATCAGCCAAAAAATTTCTATGGTGCCCTAACTGTTTTTTAAGAATTATTTTATTTCATTTTATTCATAACTATTACTTTTTTAATTTGACCAAAGAGAGAGGGAAAGTGAGAAAGCAAGTCTCCAGCTCCAGGATTCAAACCACAATTGAGTCCAGTGCCTGAACCACCACACCACCTGCTGGCCCCCACTTTAAATTCTTATGACCAAGTCATCTTGGTTTAAATTTTTACTCTCTAACCTGTCTTGACCTGTACCAGTCTTGAGAATTAGTTCATCAGATTAGCCTAGAGTCAGTAGAAAGTAGAGCTTTTGGGATAAGGATAGACGGAAATACAGATTGATCAGACTGACAAACAGAACATGTCCAATTACAATTTTTAGTACATGTATATCCCAGGCAATATAAGGAACATAGCTGGGACCAGCAGACGGCAAAATGGTTACATTGCTGGACTCCCACATACTCAACCGTGGTTCAAGTCCTGGACACAGCAGCTTAAAACTCATGCCAGGCACATGTGCATGCAGGCTCAAAATCCTGAGAGGATACTGGAGGAGAAGGGACTGGAGTGTGGCCATCCCCCCAGGGGGAATAATTTCTCACTTTTTGTCTCTCCTTCTTTCCAGCGAGTGCAGCAAAAACCTTCTCTTTAAAAAAAATTTTTTTAAAGGAATAAAGTCATATTAAAAAGTTATCTGTTGTTTATCTGACTTGCAGAGTTTTTGTAATGATATGATAGTATATGCACACATGAGAAAATACCCCAACTGGGTCTAAGCACAGCACCCATGTTTTTCTCCAGCCCTCCAGTTCCTCAAGATCTTGGTCACCTGAGCATGCACCCAGAGCTATTTCAGGCCATCCTGAAGATCCAGACCCACAGCTGGTCACGTGGTTTCCAGCACTGAGTCCAGCACATTGTAGGCTGCCACCGGGTTAGGCCTGACATTCAGATTTAACTAGTCATCCTGTGTTTTTATTTGCTAAATCTGACAACTATTAACACAGAATGCATTTGGATTGGGGAAGAGTTTGTTCTGGCAAGAGATACAAAACAGGTCTCGTGGGAATGGCGAACATGATGCGGAGCTGCACAGTGGGAGCCCTAAAGAACTAGCCCAGGTCTGGGGTATACAGCGCAAAGGTGCTGTGCTACAGCAAGACAGGAGTCAGGAGACTCTGAAGTATGGGTTCCGCTTATGATGTGCACTTGGGGTAGTTTTACCTCAGTCTACCCGATTGAAAGACGAGCACATTTGACTAGATCCACCCTGCTCACGCTGGGGCACCTATACCACTCAGGGCGCAGGACGATTTTCCAGGAAGTCCACAGGTATAGAGGCCGTTAAAGACATTACGTCCTGGTTCTCGAATTCCACATTTACTTTTTCCTGAAGTGGATCTGACTGAGGATGAGCCCGCAGGCTGAAGTTCTCATCTTCTATCTTTCATAAACTACTTCCTCTTAAAAAAAAAAAAAAAAAGCATACTTCTTATCTATTTCTGGCATGTCTTTAAAGTGTCAAAACTTCTGAGTTTTCTGAGTTCCAAAGAAAGGAACAATCTGAGAATCTATTTTCTGAGGATGGTTCCCTTCGGAGGAAAGCAAAGAAAGTATGTGTCCAGGAGCAGGCCCCACTGTGAGAGGCCACGCTGGTTGACCCAGCTACTCCACAGGGTGGGGCTACTTGGGAGCCCTAAGTTTGATTCCCAGTCCACCTTAATAGCCAGGTGCAGTATTTCAGCTACTAGGGAGACTGAGGCAAGAAGACCACAACTTAGTGAGGCCCTGCTAAAAAAGAAAAAATAACCTAAGTGGTCAGTACCCTGTCCATCCAGATAACTAGCTTTCGAGCCTAGATTTAGGATTCAGAAAGGTGATGGTTTCCACAGGGATCTAGACTAAAACATTTATCGGAATTGGAAAATGAAGTCAGTCTTTGTGGAAGAAAGAGTGACTCATCTGGCTGTCAGAGAACTGACTTCAGTGAATTTAAACCTGTGGTATCAACATTTTAAAAAATACTTAAAGGATGCAATAAGATAAAAGCATTTTAGAAAGTTGTATTATCAGAAATCCTGCAAAGTGAGTAGTGTTCTAACTTTCCACATTTACAGACTATATCAGATTAAGTAAATTAACCAAATAAAAAAGTAATACATGTGGACCAGCAGATGGTGTAATGGTTACATCCCTGGACTCCCGGACCCAGTGGCTTAAAACTCAGGCCGAGCACATGTACGTGCATGCCCAAAATTCCAAGAGGAGAATGGAAGAAAGGGGATTGCAGCGTGGCCATTCCCCCTGGGGGGTGATTTTTCACTTTCTGTGTCTCTCTTTCTCTCTGTCTCTCCAGCAAGCACACGTGCCCTATAGCAAAAATATCTCTCTCTAAAAAATAAATAAATAAAAGTAACACATGTAATTAATAATATTATTAATCATTTTGTAAATACTGGTAAAACCTTTGTGGTAAACTTCAGATATTGACACAATCACTTGTAAATTGGGATTAGCATATTCGAACTACTAGGAAACAAATCCTTTTTAGAATTATCAGGTTTTTGGGATCAGCAGTTGGTGTAATGGCTATGTTGTTGGACTCCCATGTAGTTGACTGCGGTTCGAGTCTCAGACCCGGTGGGTTAAACTCACATCAGGCAGGTGTGTGTGCATGCCCAAGATCCCAAGAGGAGAATGGAGGAGAAGGGATTGTGACATGGCCATCCCCCCAGAGTGTGATTTCTCTCTTTCTATCTGTCTGTCTATCTCTGTCTTTCTGACAAGTGCACACACCCTATACCAAAAACCTCTCCAAAAAAAAAAAAAAAAGAAATATCAGGTTTTTAATTCTAGGCCTTTATAAATATTGAAGAAGCATTTAATCAAGCTCTTGATTACAATGCAAAATAGATCATTAAAAGTAATTTTGGATTATAGAATATTATGTGATTTTGGGCTAATTACTAGAAATTCAGAGAAGTAAATGATATACCTAAAAGGAAACTCATTTTGTATTTTATTTTGCCAGAAGGCACATGCTTTCACCAGAGAGAGAAGGAGAGCAAGAAAGCACTGCCATTCCTATGGGCCCACAATCCCTTCTCCATTTCTCTCTCCTTTCAAGATTTTGGGCATACTCACATAGTGCCCAGTTATTTTTCAAGCCACAGGGTCTGGGATTCGAATCACAGGTTCGGTCATGTGGGATCCAGTCCCCTTAACCACCAGGCCAGTGGGCTGGTCCAAAACAAAACTGCTTTTGTCCTTGTACATTTACATATTATTAAGAGACACATTGTGTATTTATCAATACATTATTACAATGCATCTATATGCTCATAATTATTTTGTCATTTAAATAACAAATGGAATAACAAATCAATCCACAGGTAAAAAATTATTTTCTAGATTCCGACAGCCTCAGTAAATGAAAAAATTGAATGTTAATTTATGCACGTTTTGATTGCACAGTATATCAAAAAAACATGAATAATAGACATTTAAGCATAAGGTTATATCCCGTTAGATTAAAATTATGTGGTATACAAAAATGGAGACAAATGCATGGTAAAGGAGAAATATTTTTAAATTTCAAACTGTTAGAGAGCTGCTTTCTATACATTTTTTTTAAATAATTATTTTATTTATTTATTTATTTATTTTTTAATTTGCTATAGGGCATGTGCACTCATCAGAGAGAGACAGAGAGAGAGGGAAAGTGAGAATGCAAGCCACCAGGTCCAGGACTCAAACCACAGTTGACAAGTGAGAGTTCAGCAACCCAAGTACCACGCTACCTGCTCCCCTCTTTACGTATTTTTAAATGGATATTGTGGATTAGTATGGTATTTTGATTCCAATGGATACATTTTAAACATTTCACTTTATTTATCATTATTATTATTTTAATTTGCTACAGGGCATGCACACTCACCAGAGAGAGAGAGAGAGAGACGGAAAGTGAGAAAGCAACCTGCCAGATCTGAGATCGAACTGCCGTAGGCCATGTGGGAGTCCAGCACTATAACCACCATGCCATTTGCGGCCCGCCTTTTTTTTCTAACTTGGATTGACTCATTCGTCAATGTCTTTCATTTCTCATTTCCTATCACTTACTTTCATTTTCTTTACTTGAGGCATAGTGCTTTCTTTCATCACTGTTTCTAGGGCACCTTTAAAAAGTTTTATTTTTAAATGACAAAATGAGGAGGCTTTCATGGAAAATCAGTTTTGTGAATACCCTATGCATAGATTTAAACATTATTTGCACTAAAATAAACCTGTACTTTATTTTTCCACAAGATTTTAGAAGTCTCCTCATAAAAATATATTTATGAGGTACAATGTGATGTTGTTTTTTTTGTTTTGTTTTTTTGAGAGGTTTTTTCGCTATAGGGCGTGTACGCTCACCAGACAGACAGAGAGAGACATAGAGACAGAAAGCAAGAAATCACCCCCCCAGGGGGGATGGTCACACCGCAATCCCTTCTCCTCCATTCTCCTCTTGGGATCTTGGGCACGCACGCACATGCGCCTGGCGTGAGTTTTAAGCCACCGGGTCTGGGACGCGAACCGCAGTCGAGTACGTGGGAGTCCAGCGACATAGCCATTACACTAACTGCTGGTTCCCAATGTGATGTTTTGATATAGGTACACATTGTGGAGTGATTATATCAAACTAATTAACATATCCATCACCTGAGATACTTACCACATTTTTGTAGTAAGACCATTAAAAATCGTGGGAACCAGCAGTTAGCGTAATGGCTATGTCGCTGGACTCCCACGTAGTCGACCGCGGTTCGCGTCCCGGACCCGGTGGCTTAAAACTCACGCCGGGCGCGTGTGCGTGCGTGCCCAAGATCCCGAGAGGAGAATGGAGGAGAAGGGATTGCGGCGTGACCATCCCCCCTGGGGGGTGATTTCTCGCTTTCTATCTCTCTGTCTCTCTCTGTCTGTCTGGCGAGCGCACACGCCCTATAGTGAAAAATCTCTCCAAAAAAAAAAAAAAAAATCGATTCCTTTAGCAGTTTCAAAATACACAATACGTTGTTATCAAGTTGACCACGCTATGTAATAGATCTTGTAAACCTATTTCTCCTGTCTAACTGAAACTTTGTACTCTTTAACCAACCTTGTCCACTTCATCATCCTCTCTCAGTCTCTGATAACCACCATTCTGCTCTCTACATCAGCAAGTCCAACTTTTTTCAGGTTCTGCATGTACATAGGATCATGCGAAATTTGTTTTTCTGTGCTTGGCTTATTTCACTCATCACAATGTCCTTCAGGTTCATCCATGTTATCACAAATAACAGAATTCCCTTCTTTGTAATGTCTGAACAGTATTCCATGTGCCTATCTATACACCACATTTTCTTTATCTATGCCTCTGTTGACAGACACTTAGGTGAATTCTACATATCGACTATTATTAATAATGCTTCAATTAACATGGGAATGCAGTTGTCTCTTTGACATACTGATTTCACTTTTTTTGGATATATATAAATTCCCAGAACTATATATTCTACCAAGACTTAATCATGAAGAAATAGAAAAGATGAGTCATTCTATAATGAGTAAAGAGATTAAATCAGTAAGGTAAAGTCTCCCATTTAAGAAAAGTCCAGGGGCCAGCCAGTGGCCTGGTGGTTAAAGTAGTTGGATACCACATGGCTAACTGCATGGTTCAAGTCCTGGACCTACCAGTTTGGAAAACACACCAGACACATGTGTGTGCATGCCCAAAATCTTGAGAGGAGAATGTAGATGAAGCAATTGCAGCATGGCTATCCCCTTGGAAGTGCTTTCTCTCTCTCCCTCCCTCTTTCCTCTCTCTCTCTCTCTCTCTCTCTCTCTCTCTCTCTCTCTCTCTCTCTCCCCCCTAAAAGTATACATGTTCTATAGCAAATAATATAGAGAGAAAAAAGAAGGGAAAAAAGAAATAACAACAAAAAGACCTAATAGCATCACTGCTAAATTCTATAATACAAACTATTTAAAGAACTACTATTACTAACTATTCTCAAACTCTTCCAAAAAAAATTCAAGTGAAGGGAATATTTCTACACTTACTTTACATGGCCAGAATTACCTTGATACTAAAGTAAGCAAAGACTATATGGGAAAAGAAAAGTGCAGACCAATATTCTTGATGAATATAGTTGCAAAAGTCTTCGGCAAGTACCAGCAAGTCAAATTCAACAGTACATTAAAAGGATCATTGGCCATGATCAAGTGAGATTTATCCCTGGGATTCCAGGATGTTTCAACATATAGAAATCAATAACTGTGATACACCATATTAACAGAAAGAAAGACAAAAAATATATGATCATCTTGATAGATGTAGAAAAAGTATTTTGCAAAATTTACCATCTTTTCATAATATAGATATAAAAAAAATTTCAGGGACCAGCAGTTAGCGTAATGGCTATGTCACTGGACTCCCACGTAGTTGACCGCAGTTCGCGTCCTGGACCAGGTGGCTTAAAACTCATGCCGGGCACGTGTGCATGTGTGCCCAAGATCCCGAGATGAGAATGGAGGAGAAGGGATTGTGGCATGGCCATCCCCCCTGGGGGGTGATTTCTCGCTTTCTGTCTCTCTGTCTCTGTCTTTCTGGCGAGCACACACGCCCTATAGCAAAAACCTCTCCAAAAAAAGAAAAAAAAAATTCACAAATTGAGTATAGAAAGATTGTACCTCAGGATCAGCAGTTGGCATAATGGCTATGTCACTTGATTCCCATGTAGTTGACTGTAGTTCAAGTCCCGGACCCGGTGGCTTAACCTCACGCTGGGTACATGTGTGCCCGAGATCCCGAGAGGAGAAAGGAGGAGAAGGGATTGTGACGTGGCCATCCCTCCTGGGGGATGATTTCTCGCTTTCTGTCTCTCTGTCTCTCTCTGTCTTTCTGGTGAGCGCATGCACCCTATAGCGAAAACCTCTCCCCCCCCAAAAAAAAAGAATGTACCTCAACACAATAAAACTCATATATGAGAAGCCCACAGATAACATTATACTCAATGGTAGAATTTGAAAGTTTTTCCTCTAAGATCAGGAAAAGACAAAAATGCCCACTCCCACCATTTTTAGTTAGTATAGTACCCGAAGACACAGAGCAATTAGAAAAGAAAACTAAGTGAAAGTTATGCAAATAGGAAAGAAAGAAGTGAATTTTTTTTTTCTTTTTTTTTGGAGAGGTTTTTGCTATAGAGACAGACAGAGAGAGACAGAGAGATAGAAAGCAGGAAATCACCCCCTAGATGGCCACGAATCCCTTCTCCTCCATTCTCCTCTCGGGATCCTGGGCAGCAAAGCTCTAGAACTACTACGTGGGAGTCCCGACAAAAAACTGCTGGTCCCAAAAAAACTGACAATATGATCCAATATATAGAAAGCTCTAGCTATGCCCAAAATAAGAAAAAAACTGTTAGAAAATTTCCAGGATACAAAATCAACATGAAAATAATCAGTAGTGTTTTTCATACACTAACAATAATCTGAAAAAGGTATTTTAAAAACATGGGGAAAAAAAACCTCTGAAGTAAATCAAACCAAAGTTATGAAAGAACTGCATACTAAAAACTATTGTATAAAACAGAGATGAAGGAAATTGAAGAAGACACAAATAAATAGAAAAGTATCCCATGTTCATGGATTAGAATAATTTTGTTAAAATATCCACATTGTCCAGAACATACCTTTTTGCCCAGCTTTCCCAAATGACAGAAGCTGCCCTTTGCATTAAACTGAGGAGCATTTTGTGATTGAAAGGCCTACAAATTGCCAGGAGTTTGAGTAGCAGTATGAACTTTCAGGTTACAGCCTTTGGGAAATTCAGTAAGACCCCATTAAGATTCTACTACATCTCACTACCCCATACCACTTCTCCACTGGGAGCACATATAGCTCCAAGACCTCTTTCCATGGATGAGAGCCCCTTGCTCACATCTCTCCTCATCCCAATGACACAGCCTCTTGTGCCACATGGCTACTCAACCAGGACAGTGTTTTTAGCTTCAAACACTGGGCAGGAGAACTTGAACAGGACAACTACCTCTAATACACCTTTCTCTAAACTCAGACAAAGTAAGTAAGCCTCCTTCAAAGACATTACCTTCTCAATAACTCTTTGTTAGCTATCTGTATTCTGATACTAAAAAAAAATAGTCTCTAAATGCTGAGTATGGCATATTCTATATATATCTCCATACATATGGAATATATAAATATAAATATATATATATACATATATATATATATATATATATATTTATAGCTTTAAATGCATATAGTAGAAAAGGAGAAAGTCTGAAAGTCAGTGATCTCAATATCTATCTCAAGAAGTTATTAAAAAGAGCAAATTGAGGGACTTAGCGTAATGGCTATGTCGCTGGACTCCCACGTAGATTCGAGTCCCGGAATCATCTAAGACCCCGAGAGGAGAATGGAGGAGAAGGGATTGCTGGCCATAAGAAGTATAGCAAAAACCTCTCCAAAAAAAAAAAAAAAGAGCAAATTGCATTTAAAGAAAATAGAAGAAAATGAATAAAATAAAATCACACTTAAAACATTTAAATCTATAGCTTAGATTATAAATTTAAATGTCAAAGGTGTAACATGCGAAGATAGGCTAAAACACAGAAATCTATCTTCTTAACTTTGGGGAAGATACTATTTGTTGAAATATTTTAATCCCTTCTGATTTTTGTCTTTTTGACATATCAATAATTGAGGAAGGTCTGTAGAGCTCTCTCAACATGGCCACGCAGCATATGTTCACAGTGACTTTATAGAACACAACTACCATGAATAATGAAAATTGTAGACCTTATCACGAGCTGTAACTATCTTACTTACATATCGGCATATTTGCCTATTATCTTTCTTCTCAATTGGAATGTAAGTCCCACAAGGGTAGTTACTTTATTTCTCTCCTTTACTACTTTATTCCCACAACATAGCTCAAAGTGCCTGTCACAAAGACATATTTAACAGCCATTTGTCAAATATATGAATAAATAAATAAATAGAGCTGCAATAAATAGAGCTGATGGTGCTGCAATAATCCAAGTGGATCCATATGACAAGGACTCTGGTTCACATACTGGGGCTTCCCTGTGCATTGGGCATGCATACATGTGTGCCCATGATTTGGTCTAGACACATTAGGACCCTGCTTGCAGGGTATCTGTCTCTCTTTCCCTATCACTCTCTTTCATGGAAGAAATAGCAGAATTCTTCACAAGGTTCATGGAAAATGTGTATTATAAAAAGAACTATGCATGAATTTCAGACTTTTTGCATCAAAATAAATTTGTACTTAAATTCCATTTTTCCACAAATTTATTATAATTTCCTCATAAATCATAAATAAACTGTTTAAAAAAATTACCTCTCCCAAAGTTAAGAAGATAGATTTCTGTGTTTTAGCCTATCTTTGCATGTTACACCTTTGACATTTAAATTTATAATCTAAGCTATAGATGTAAATAATTTTAAGTGTGATTTTATTCATTTTCTTCTTTCTACTTTCTTTAAATGCAATTTGCTCTTTTTAATAACTTCTTGTGATAGATATTTAGATCACTGATTTTCAGACTTTCTCCTTTTCTACATATTTTAAAGATATAAATTTTTATAGCTGAACACATGGCACATTTTTGGCACATATTTTATATACATTTGAAAAGAATGTAGATTCTGTTTGTTGTGTGTAGTGTTCTATAGTATGTCAGTTAGAAAATGTTGTGTGTATGTGTAGTTTTGTTTTTTCTTTATTTTTTTTAGATTTTTGTTGTAGGGCACGTGGGCTTGCTGGAGAGAGAGCGATAAAGAGAGGGAAAATACGAAATCGCCTCCTCACGGGGGGTGGCTACACCACAGTTCCTTCTCCATTCTCTTGGGAGTTTGAACACACACACACACACACACACACACGTGCCCAGTATGTTTTTCAAGCCACCAGATCTGAGACTCAAACAGCACAGTCAGCCTGTGCCACCTACTGGTCCCAAAACTCTGTGTTTTGTGTGTGTGTGTGTGTGTGTGTGTGTATGAGTGTTTTTAATTCCATGCTGTTCAGGTCTTCTATAACAATGCTGATTTGTTTGTTTGTTTGTTTGCTTGTTCTCATGGCTATTAAAAGTGATACATTAAAATCTCCCACGTTGAGGGACCAGCAGTTGGCGCAATGGCTATGTCGCTGGACTCCCATGTACTTGACTGCAGTTCGAGTCCTGGACCCAGTGGCTTAAACTCACGCTGGGCACCTGTGTGTGCATGCCCAAGATCCCGAGAGGAGAGTGGAGGAGAAGTGGCCATCTCTCCTGGGTTGATTTCTCACTTTCTGTCTTTCTGTCTCTCTCTGTCTTTCTGGTGAGCACATGCACCCTATAGCAAAAACCTCTCCAAAACAAAACAAAACAAAAGACAAAGTCCCACTTCTGAAGGATGTTCTTCTGAGCCCCCAAAGACTCTGACCCATTGTCTCTTTTCATTCCTCTGAGCTCTAAGGCTCTACTCAGCATCCTAGTGGACCCTAGTCCCTCCCCTGCTGTATTGGTTTTTGCTATATCATCTTCTCAATCCTTTCCTTGGACTGTAAAGTAGACAGGTGTGACATTCTGACTCACCCATCTAATTGACATTACATTGTTCTCTGGTCCAAGGAAAGGCACAAGACCAGATATGAAGTTGTTGCTCCATAATCTCCTAATCTAGAAGTTACATCATTAAAATGCTCTTCGAGATACTAATGACAGATGGTGGAAATTCAGATGTAATCTAGGGAAACAATATGTGCAGAGAAGCCTGTCTTGCACTACCTGAAATTTCAAGAAATGAGTAATGTTACCCTGGTAAAACCGCCAAGCAGACAGATATGACCTGGCAGGAATAAAGAGACTACCGTTGGCATAAAGAGGAGTCCACTCTGGAAGCTAATGGTACCCTCTTGGAAGGCAGGAATGCATTCTATAATGACCAGATATACCACCTTCTTACTAGGAGGGTATTTGTTCCATCAGGCAGAGTGATGTAGAGTCCAGAGTCTTGGGGCTTGGCTGAGGAGTATGGCTTTGCATAAGTAGGTAAGTCACAGACTGCCATGTGTTCAGCAGATCCCATTTTCAGGTCTTCTCAGGAATCCTGCTGAACTACATTTCCCAGATTCCTTTGCATATAGGTGGAAATATATGACTGCATTATAGCCAATAGGATGTGGATAAAAAATAACCTCTACTTTTAGTTACAGCCAACCCTTAGAATAATTTTGTTTGAGCCTCCATGCTACCTTCTCCCATCTGCTGGCTGGATGTGGAACCTGCAGAGGAGACTCTGAAAGAGGACAGAGCTACAGACTGAAGGAGCCAGGTACCTTGAATGATGACTGTCCACTAGTACCCTCAGTGAAATATATTATGAAAAAGTAAACTTTTACCTTTGTTAGCCCCAAGAGATTTTTTTGTAAATCTCTTTGCATTTTTGCCATATCAATTAGCCAACCTGACTAATATATAGGCCTAATTGGGAAGGCAAAATGGGTTACCTGTGCCCATGATAAGATGGGAACTGTTTGGACTGTTAGGGATTATAGTGAGGGAAATTAAGTCACAGGGAGGGAAGGAGTACAAGAAATGTAGAGCCCTAGGGTTGATGCATTTGTTTATTTGGCAAAAGCTTGAGCCTTCTTAGGGTAGAGATCAAGGAGAATGCAGAGAGGTCCTCGGCTGAAGCAAATGGATGTCCCAACAGGGAACCAGGGCAACACTCTTCTTAGATCACAATTAATCCTCCAGTCCACTCTAGTGGTGGGCCACTAGTTTAGCATTGATTTAAAGGGCTCTCTGGAACAGAAAAGTTAGGTGGTTAAAAGTCAGGAAGCTTGCAGGAAATCCATTTCCAAACTTAATAGCACCCTAGGTAGGCCCAGGTAAGGACAGAAATTCTTTCCATTACTTTAGGAATTACCCACTCTTAAGCAATTTCTCCCAAGAGATTTGCTGATTGAGTGTACAGGTGGAGACCAGGTCCCCTCGGGTCTAGCTAAGAGAAGAGGGCTAGTGGAGAGACTCAACTAAGAAGGCATAATTGGAGTTTTGCCCAGAGGAGAGGTGTGCAAACTGATGGGTGATGTTTTAAGGGAAGGAAAGGGAACTGAATGAGGGTGAAGGAAAAAAGGTAGAGGCCTCCTTGTTAGTGTCTTATTTTGCAGTGAATGGCAGCCTTGGTTTGGAGATAGGCCATTGCCTTTTACTGTCTGTTTCCTTGACCAGGATTTGGGGGACTACAATCTTCTGTTCTGGGTCATAGCTTCTGAACAGTGAGTGAGAAGCAGTGATGAAGCATGTCCAGGCTGTAACCTTCTCACCCCAACCAACTCACTCATTATCCAAGCAGATGTTTCCACAGAAGGTCCAGCAGCATGTATGATTTGGATATGAACAGGTCTGTGCTTTAACGCACCTTTTCCCACAATACTCTGATGGAGGCTGCACCCAGCACTGCTCGATTTCTTTTATTTCAGCTGGAATTGAGATAGTAGAAGTTGGCAAAGTCCAGCCTCCCACAATTTGGAGAAGAAACCCTTTTCAAACTGAACAACCCCTTCTAGGACTTAAGCTCCAAGTCACACACAGTATTACTCTACCTTCTAGGAAAATCTCTTCCTCAAATTCTAACCAGTATCTCTTCACGAGAGACCATCTTTGTATTAATACGTATCCTCTCCTTTCACCTGTTCCCACAGCATTGTGGGACTCTTGGTCCTAATGAAAGGACCTGGACACCCTCACCAGATATGACTTTATGCCCCACAAATTTATTCTCATATAACCTGAGCTTTCAGGGCTTGCCATATCCTCTGGCTCTAATCTTCATAACCAATTTACTGAATGGAAAACCAAGTGAAGGGAGAATAGGAACCTACTTTTCTCCCATTCTGTTGGCTTCCCTGCCAATACCACCTGGGCACACAGCCTCTCCCTAAAAATCTGTGTCTCTCACCAACCCACAATGTTCCCACTCCATCTATTGTTGTCCTTATTTTCTTATTATGTAACTCCAAACTCTGTAAGGACCCCTCATCTGTCTCCATTTTCTCATGTTCCAAAAGATTCTTCTCCTCAAACTAAACAAATGTGTTAATTATGACTCTTTTGATATTTGTCAATGACTCACCCAGCTGAGGCAGAGATTCTGAAAAGATGGGAAGCTCTGTATTGGTGTTTTCTCCACCCAGGATGGTCTGACATTGGAAAACATTGTTTCCTGCTATGTTATGGAAGGCTCACAAGAGCTGGATTCCCTTTTCATATATCAAATAGTGCTTTCAGAGCTGAAAGAAAGAGCTCACAAGGACACTAGATGGGGAACATCCCGCCTAATCTTGGAGCTCAGATGTCTCTTCTTAAAGAGGACTCTGGTCCTTTAAAGGCTGATCCTGCAAATGTGAGCCCTGAGTCAGCTACGATAGACATCCCAGGATTGGGCAAAGCACCCCGCTCTGTTGCCGGACCACCTACAGGAAAATCTGGACTTTAAGCCTCCCAGGACAGGCAGAATTGTCATAACCTCATAGGTGAGTATGATGAGCAGGAGAATCCAGGGGTTCATGATCGTCTTTGTACGTTTAAGTTCTAGCAGAAGATAAGTCTTTTCACAGCACTGCTAAAGAAAGAAAAGGGAATGAGGATGGGGCCAGCGGATGGCATGGTAGTGGCACTGGATTCCCACATGGCTGACCACAGTTCAAATCCCAGACCTAGGGGCTTGAAAAATCATGACAAACAAAAAGATAAGTAAATAAGAAACATTTAAAAAGAAATATGGGACCAGCAGGTGGCGTGGTGGTTAAGGGTGTTGGAATCCCACAGGGTCAACCATGGTTCGAGTCCTGGACCTGGCAGCTTGCTTTCTTACTTTCCCTCTCTCTTTCTCTCTCATTCTGTCCCTCTATGGTCAAATTTTTAAAATCTAAATAAAAGGGGAAAAAAAAGAAGAAAGACAGAAAAGGAATTGAAGAGAAAAGCATAGGAAAGTGCTGTGAATATTCTTATTCTTTCTTCTACTTTTCCTTTCTGCCCTCTTGTACCCAAAAACATATTGACACCCAAGCTAGTCATTTATCTATTTATTTGTTGTAATTTATCAGGCAGCTGGGTTGGACACAGGAGCTAGGAGGTGGCTGAGGCCCTGGACTCCCACATGGCCTATCATAGTTCAAGTCCCAGACCCAGAGGCCCATTAAATCACAACAAATAACAAGATAAATGACTAGCTTCCCTGGGACTCTTCCCATCTCAATTACTTATCCCTTCCTTTGAAAAATTATTTCTTTTTAAAAATTAATTGCTTTTTTCTAATTAAAAAATCAATAAATCTTTAGATTATAAATTTATAAAATAACAAAATATATAGAATAAATGGATAAGCAATAGTAACCCCACCACCTAGAGACAACCAGTATATACACAAACATTCATATTGCAGTCCTTATTTTTAAGAAGTTGGACACAATCAGTATCCTGATATTTTATTTAAAAATACATGCAATAAGATGATATCATGGAAATTTTAGTGAAGACCCTAAGACGAAAGGTACTAGTATGATTCCAGAGTGAGTTAGGAGATAGGTAATTCAACAGAACTTGAGAAAAAATGATGACCAAGAACTGTTAGGGGTCTCATAAAACTTTCATCCACTGGGCCAGCAGGTGGCAGAGTGGTTAAGGCACTGTACTCCTATATGGCCAACCATGGTTCAAGTCCTGGACCTGGAGGCTTGAAAATCATGCCAGTTTCCAAGAGGAAACTCTCTCTCTCTCCCTCTCTCTCTCTCTCTCTCTCTCTCTCTCTCTCTCTCTCTCTCATGAGCACACATGCCCTAGAACAAAACTCTCAGAAAAAAAAAAAAAAAAAAACATTTCATCTGCATAGATGGTCTATAGTTAAAGGA
Organism: Tupaia tana; assembly: GCA_026018925.1. NCBI lineage: Eukaryota > Metazoa > Chordata > Mammalia > Scandentia > Tupaiidae > Tupaia > Tupaia tana. Next base: position 18,834,303 of record JAKSZU010000015.1, on the reverse strand, counting down.
ATTACAGAAAAGATTCTGAAGGATATTTAATTAGTAAAAAGCTTCGCTCAGGGAAATGGGAGTGCTATCTTCTAATTTCAAGTTGAGAGAAAAAGCTTTAGGAATACTACTCATACAGCTTACTGTGAGTCCCAGAAGTTTGTGGAGACGGAGCAGACACGTGTTTGAGACATGAATAAAGGCCCTAAAGAGTGGGCACCTGGCAGACAGCATGGCCTGTAGTAGCAGAGAAAAGAGGCGTAGTTCGGGAAGTAGGCAAATTTTACATGGCCAGATGACATTTCAGGTCTCCAATGACTCCTTGAACTCTCCCAGGGACCAGAAGCACAAAGCTAAATTGTTATAGTGTCTATTGTATAAAAACTTTCCTATTTGCTTTTATTTGTTTGCTTTGCCATAGGACACATGTGCTCACCAGAGAGAGAAAGAGACAAAGAGAGGGAAAGTGAGAAAGCATCCCCTAGGGAGAAGGCCACACCTCAATCCCTTCTCCTCCATTCTCCTCTCCTCACGTACACGCTTCTGGTGGGATTTTCAGGCCACCAGGTCCAAGACTCGAACTGCACTCACCATGTGGAAGTCCATCACCTTAACCACCAGGCTATCTGCTGGCCCCACTTACTCCCTTTCATTGGTCCTTCCTCCCTCTATTCCCTGGGAGACAAGCTTTCTTTTTTAAGCCAGCTGGGAGTAGAGGGAGAAACAGAATCACAGAGTCTGAGAGGAAGAGAGAAAAGTTGATCATATCCTGTTCTATAACTGGAGCTTCTGAAAGAGGGGAGGGTCATGCTCCAAATAATCCATAGAATTAATGCTATTTTCATGGGTCTGTACATTTTAATTAATAAGTTGAAAACACGTTTTGTGAATAAAGAATCACATAAAATTTGTGGGAAATCTATCTAAGTTTTCCTGAAGAAGCAGAAAGTAAACTAATCATTCTGAATAAAATACACAAATGAGGAAAGTAAAAAAAAAAAAAAAAGAAAGAAAGAAAGAAAAGAAAAAGAAAGAAAAAGTAATCTCATTTTACAAGTCACCCCAATAATCCAATTTTAAATATTATGATCATCTCCCATAGCATAAAGACCTAATATTTCCCAATTCCTTCTTTTAATGGAAATGTCCTCATGGAGGTGGGCAGGTGGCATGGTGGTTAAGGCACTAGACTCCCACATGGCCGAATGTAGTTCAAGTCTCAGATCTGGCATCTTGCTTTTGCACTTTCTCTCTCTCTCTCTCATCAAATTAAAAAATAATAATAAGGGACTGGCAGGTGATGTGGTGGTTGGGGGCACTGGACTCCCACATGGCTGACAGCAGTTCAAATCCCAGAACTGTTGGCTTGCTTTCTCACTTTCTCTCTTACTCTCTCTCTCTCACTCTGTTCTTCTCTGTTCAAATTAAAATAAGTAAATAAATACATAAAGATAAATAAAATAATTCTTAAAAATGAAAAAATAATAAATAAATAAAATAAAATAAATATTTTTAATGTCCTGATAAACTTTCATATAGCTAAAACTTTGGCACGTGTACTATTATTTTTATAACATGAGTTCATGGAAAAAGATTGCTGAGCAAAAGACAGTCTTCTTCACATTTCTGGTCATCGCTGCCGTGCTTTTCTCACTAGGGGCTGGGTTACATTTCTACCAACTGACATCACATGTGTGTTTCCCAACCCCCTGTGCCACCCCAGGTGACAGGTAATTTCTGTCACCACACTATTTGCTGTTCAGTATTTCACAGAGGGAAGAATGTGAGCACGAGAGTAAGAAAGGCTTGAACTGGAATCCCGATTCCATCAACTTTCAGCTGTAGAAATTGCCAGAGCCTCCATTTCCCCATCTAAGTCATAGAAAAAATACCAACACTTATCTTATCAGGTTACTGGGAGGGTTCAATAGTAAAAGTAATTGCTTTTTCTAATTAAAAAACAATAAGCCTTCATATTATAAATTTATAAAATAACAAAATACACGGAGGAAATGGATAAGCATTAGTAACTCCACCACCTACAGATCATCAATATATGTATATTCTGTCATGTTCCAGTTGATATTTTTAAGAAGTTGGACACAGGGTCTAGCAGGTAGCATGATGGTTGAGGCACTAGACCAAGCACAGTTCAAGTCCCAGATCTGGCAGCCTGTTAAATCACAATAAATAAATGTTTAAAAAAAAAAAAAAAAAAAGGTTGAACGTGTTACATATCCTGGTATTTCATTTTTAAATAAGTAATTAATTTTATTGTGAAACGCTAAGCATAAAACCTGGAATATAATATACACTCAATAAATGCTAGCTATGAGCATTAAGCTCAGAATTACCTCCTCCAAGTGTTTGAAAACTATTTTCATCTAAAATTGTTTTCTTTTCCTTTTCTTTACATTTAATATTTTAATATGCCTAGAATTGATGCAGTGTATGTGGGGGAGGGGAGTATATACATTCAATAAGTACCTATCAAGTACCTAACTCCAGTCCATGTTCTAAGCACTAGCATAGAGTAGTGCACAAAATAGACAAAAAATCCTCACATTCACAGAGCATTCTAGTTAAACAACATAATAAGAAAATACATAGATGGAAGAAACAGTAAGGAATTAGGAAAGAAAAAAAAAAGGAAGCAGAAGAAGATGAAATAGCTAGCTGGCAAGTGGCAGCTTAACGGTTGGGAGAACTGGAGGAAGGGAAAAGGAGCCTTAATTATCATTATCCACTCCCACCTACCCTCCTCATCCTCTAGCTGCTGCTTTACCTTCCTGGAACCATAGAAGAAAATGAAGAGGCAAAGAAAAAGGTAAAATTCTGATGTTGTAAATTATATAACAAAATAGTGACTGTCCCTCTTCCTGGAAGTCTTTACGTTTGTTCAGAAGTTTCCAGCCAAGCAGAGGAGACTCTTCCACACTGTCCAATATGTCCACTAGCCATATACGGCTGTTTAAATTCATTAAATTCAATTTAAAATTTTGTTTCCAGCCACTTTAAGCATTCAATATACACGTGTAGCTGGTAAGTATTATACAGGACAGCTCAAGCATGAAATACTCGCATCATCGCGAAAAGTTCGAGTGAGCCACAACTAAAAGTTTATGCCTCAGGCCAACCTGTAGCATAGTGGTTAAGGTGACTGGATCTAAGACCAGCAGATGGCGTAATGGTTACGTTGCTGAACTCCCATGTGGTTGACCACAGTTCCAATCACAGACCTGGCAGCTTAAAACTCACACCAGGCCCATGTGCGTGCATGCTCAAAATCCCAAGAGGAGAATGGAAGAGAAGGGATTGTGGCATGGCATGGCCATCCCCCCGGAGGGATGATTTCTCGCTTTCTGTCTCTCTATCTCTCTCTGTCTCTCCAGTGAGCATATACCCCCTATACCAAAAATCTCTAAAAAGAAAAAAAGAAAAGTGGCTGGATCCTGTATGGCTGAGGGTTCAAGTTCCAAACCTGGCAGCTTGAGAAACATACTGGGCTTGGGGGCCAACAGATGGCATGGTGGTTAAGGGCGCTGAACTCCCACATGGCCAACCTCAGTTCAAGTCCTGAAACTGGCAGCTTGCTTTCTCACTTTCCCTCTCTCTCTCTCTCTCTGTCTCTCTCTCTCTCTGGTCAAATTAAAATAAATTTTAAAAAAATTAAGTTGAATAAAAAATTCTTTAAAAAAAAAAAAAAAAAGAAAGAACGAAACATGGTGGGCATATGTGCATAGATGCCCAGAGTCTAGAGTCCCGAAATGCGGGAGAAATGGAGAAGGGGTTATAGCGTGTCCATCCCCCACAAGCTGTGCTTTCTCACTTTCCCTGCCTCTCTCTCTCTGCCTTGGCATGTACCCTCTGGCAAAATTTTAAAAATTAAAAAATTTTTAATGCTCAAGACCCTTCCCTACCTACCTCTGAAGATGTCCAGTCGAGTGTCTGGTAACTGGCTGACAGCTCCTTCGTCTGGCTTCTTGTTACCTGGGATGGGAGAGGGAGGCCGCTGGAACCGGGGGCAGATGAGCAATAAAACAAAGTTCAAGGCCTAGAACTCAGTGGTGATTTGCTTTGGTTGTGGCAATTAATTGAAGTTCTCCCAGGACCTGCATGTTGGCTGTATCATAGACTCTTCTTTGCTACTCGCCCATCCAGAAGTATTAGATTGTCTTTGAGGCAGGTAGTGTCTCCTGATAAGATGGAAAGAACACCGTGTCCCTGGGTGCAGTTCTGGCCACCCCCAGCAGCTACATCCTAAATCCTAATAATAGCAATTAGTACTTATGCATTATACCCCAGTCACTGAAAAAATTACCAAACCCAATAATATCCCTAATAATTAGTTACAAAGCTAAGACTCCAAGCCACATGTCCCAAGGGTCTTTACCTGATGCCGCTGAAACCATTCTGAGGAAGAGTGAGGACAGAGTCTAAACATCTATCTTTGACCCATTGTATGTTCTGTTTAATGTCACATCCTTCTGAGTATTGAGTCTCCTTTGCCAGTAAAAGAATAACACCATCACCCACCAAATGCCCTCTTTTATGTAGATACATTAAAAAAAAAAAAAAAAAAAAAAAAGGCTAGGAAGGATCTTAGAAAAAGTAGATGACCTAGCAAACAAAGGACATGAAGTGATCAAATTTAGCACTTAGATTCTGGCAGGCTTGTCAGTTAAGAGGTGGGGGAATCTGTTCACCGGCTGTCAGAGAAGGACATTATATTGGGCACATACACACGATTTGGGGCGCATTCAAAAGTCAGTGGGCAAAAGGCAGGAATCCCAAGGGGCAGACCCCTTTCTCTAACTCTGTCTCAAACAGTGGCAGATGTTCACATATGAGCAATGCTTCCTCAGATATTTTGGACACCTTGAGCAGCAGAAAGTATGTGCCAGAACTCCAGGGGCTTGGCTAAGAAGGGTAGACCATACAAAGAAGAAGGACAGAGTTTGAGGACCCAGGTACAAAGACCTGGGAATGAACTGAAAGGAACTTTGATCGGGACTGAAAATGGTACCAAACTTAAAATAACTGGATGATGGATTTCCAAGTTACTGGCATATATAGCAAGAAAAAGATATTCCCTGGAGAGCAATCACAGTCTTTTGCTTTGTGTCTGACCCAGATGCTGGGGATCCTTGAAGGTCTGTTTAAGGAATACCGTCACTGATGAGCAGCTGAGAAGTGCCAAGGAGTTCCCTCCCAAGACTCCTGCCACTCTTGGTTCTGGATCACACAGATGGGTCTGCAAAAAAGCTGCACAGAGTTTAAGACAAGCTGTATACTCCAATTCTATTTCAGTTAAGAATTTCTTTTTCCAATACCTGAAATACAGTAACCAAAAATTCTGTACCCACCAAAACTATTCTTCCTTCATGAAGGCTAAATAAAGGCATTTTCAGAAAAATAAAGATTGAATTTGTTGTTAGCAGACCTGCCTTTCAAGAAATACTAGAGAAAGTCTTTATTTTTTTTCAGAGTTTATTTTGCTATAGGATGCATGTGCTCGCCAGAGAAACAGAGAGGAACAGAGAGACAGAAGCAAGAAATCATCCCTTAATGGGGATGGCCATACTGCAATCCATTTTCCTTTATTCTTTTCCTGGAATTTTGGACATGCACATACACGCACCCAGCATGAGTTTGAATATGCCTGGTCCGGGATTCAAATCATGGTCGACTACGTAGGAGTCCAGCAATGTAACCATTACACCATCTGCTGGTCCCACAAGTCTTTAAAACTAAAAAGAAAGAACACAAGGCAGTAATTAGAAACCACATTAAGAAATATAGAGGAGGGGGCCAGCAGGTGGCGTGGTGATTCCTGTATGTTCGACTGCAGTTCAAGTCCTGGACCAGCAGCTTGAAAATCACACTGGGCAGGTGTGTGTGTGGCCTGCCCAAAATCCTGGAGGAGAGTGGAGAAGAAGGGATTGTGGCAAGACCATTCACCCGGGGGGTGATTTCTCGCTGTCCCTCTCTCTGTCTCTCTCTGGCAAGTGCACGCGACCTATGGCAAAAACCTTAAAAAAAAAAAAAAAAAAAAGGAAATACACAGGATAGGTAAAAGTAGGTAAATATGAAAATGATCATTTTACTCTTACCATATTTGAAGGGCAACTGTAAAAGTCAATAATTACAGTCAAAACTGTACTGTTGGACTTAAAACACAAAGGCATAATATATTAATATATAAAAATAGCACAAAAGAGGGAGGAAGTAAAGGAAGCTATTTTGAAACAAAGTTCTATATGTGACTAGGATTAAGCTAGCCTTAGTGGAAAATAGATCGTGTTAAGTTAGGATTCATAAAGTTATGCCCAGAGCAACCACCTGTCCCAGGACTTGAAAATGCTCCCCTGAGAGAGCAGCGTTAGCACCAAGAACAGAGGTTCGACATCAATTCAATTGCCTCGCTGTCACACACTGGCAGTGCCCACCCATCTCTTCTGGGCCCACTTCAGAGATTGCCTGAAGATAGTTTTGGTGTACCCTGGCATCTTCCCGGATCTCTCTGTCTGATATAGCATCTTCTGGTTACTTGGAGTGACTTTTAAGTAAAGGCTGAGAGTCAGTGACTTTCTTGACCCTCTGAGATGGGACCCGAGTTGATCAGAATAGTATGTTCTGAGATGTGACCTACACCATGTCTCTCACATGGCCCCGCCGGAGCCGAGCTGCAGTTGTTCACTGCAGTAGCACAGTCACAATGGACCATTGATGGACTTTCCACCCTCACTGGGCTCCCTTTCTCTCTCCCAGGATCACTTTCAAATACTTGCACTGAAATCTTTGTTGCAAGAACGAATTTCAGAAGCACTCAAACAAAGACAGTTTATACCAATAGTGATCCTGAAGAGCAGACTGTCCCGATGGGATCTGTGATTGGGTCATTCGCCAATCACCTGGCTATCAGGGTTTCATCCCTGGTGGTATGTGGAGTGATCGTCCCCCTCCACTGCAGCAGTATTTTAAGTAGGTGATAGTTACCCAGGGGTGGGTTGGTACGAGCCTACATAGAAGGGAAACCACTGACTTATATAATAGTTCTGTCACATGAAATGGTTGGATAGAGGTGGGGCCAGCAGATAGTGTAGCAGTTATGTCTCTGGACTCCTGCAAGACCGACCACAGTTCAAGTCCCAGACCCAGTGGTTTGAAAAAGCATGTGTGCGTGCATGCCCAAGATCCCAGAAGAAGAAAAGAGGAGAAAGGATTGTGGTGTGGCCATCCCCCCGGGAGGTAATTTCTCACATTCCTTCTCACTGTCTCTATCTCTAGAGGTCTCTCTTTCTCTCTCTCTTTCTCTCTCCAGTGAATGCACATGCCCTAAGGCAAAAACCTCTCAAGAAAGGAAGGAAAGAAGAAAGAAGAAAGAAAAACAAGAAAGAAAGGGACCAGTAGATAGTGTAATGGCTACATAGCTGGACTCCCACGTAGTCAACCGTGGTTTGAGTGCCAGACCCGATGGCTTAAACTCACACTGGGTGCATGTGCGTGTGTGCCCAAGATTCCAAGAGGAGAATGGAGGAGAAGGGATTGCAGTGTGGCCATCCCCCCTGGGGGGTGATTTCTTGCTTTCTGCCTCTCTTTCTTTCTGGCAAGTGCACGTACCCTATACCAAAAACAATCTCTCAAAAAAAAAGAAAGAAAGAAAAAAGAGAAAGAAGAAAAGAAAGGAAAGGAAAGAAGAAAGAAAGAGGAGAAGGAAGGAAGGAAGAAAGGAAGGAAGGAGAGAAAGAAAAAGAAAAGGGAAAGAAAGCCAGGCTTATTGGTTAAGAGGTGGGGGAATCTGTTCACCAGATGTCAGAGAAGGACATTATACACAAGAACATACACATACATACGTGATTTGGAGCTCATTTAAAAGCAAAAAAGTCAGGAGGCAAAAGGAGGAAATTCCAAGGAACAGATCCCTTTCTCTAAGGAAAGAAAGAAGGAAGGAAGAAAGAGATGGCAGCAATGGCAGTATTATTGATTCCATAATCAATTGTGGCTTATATTAAATCCTGCATACACCTGGAATAAAGAGACCGTATACTCGTGAGAGGCCATTATTAAGTCAAGGCATAGTGTAACATTCAGACAACCTTCACTGAAACATTCGTCTTTGCAGTTGGAGAGAGGCCTATGGTGAAAATTGGACCCACAATTTGATAATAAGGGCTGCAGAGTTTTAAAGAGAATGCAGAGGCAGAAACTCATGCTTATTAGAACTGACTCTACTTCGGATTCAGCCTTGGCTTCTCTGCCAACTGCCTTTACATCAGCATCACCATCCAAGGGCTTACAGGTTTATTGGCATGGAGTCCACACCATACTCTGGCAGGCCAAATAGCTGATGCAAGTGTTCTGTGTCTGATAGCAAGAGTACCCAGGTCCAGAAACCAAGATGTGGGAGTGGGATTTGTAGCTGCTTTGATTCTTAAATCTCTCTCTCTCTCTCTCTCTCTCTCTCTCTCTCTCTCTCTCTGTCACAAATAGGACTTTCTATTTGTCACTATTAAAAGTCTAAACTTCAAAAAAATTCATGGGCTGGTGGTTCATATCCATCAGCTCGTTCAGCTTTAGCACCTGTCTTAGTCCCCAGAGATACCTTCGCCATGAAGCTCCATGAGTTTTCCCAATTCAAACCTGGGCTTCTTCAGCATTTTCAGTTTTCTGATGAAGACATCACGGAGAACATAGATAGATTCGCAAGCCTTTTCTACACCTTTCCAATGCTGTCTAAACTCAGAGTATTGACCTCTTCTTTCAAGTCATTGGTCTGCACCTCCCAGGTCATGATTCTCATCGTCTTCTGGATTTGGAAGACCTGCTGAGGCTGAGTATAAGAGGTCCTCCATATTGATTGTTGCGCTTTTTAGTAAACCCAGCACAGGAGAGACAAAGCAAATAACCTCTGGTGGTCTTGACATCCACATGAGCTTCAATCTTGGTCTGCCATTTTTTGACCATGGAACGTACCTTGTCCTGGGTGAGATCCATGCCATGGCAGTTAGTCAGGCCGTGTTTGCCCTGAACATCCTCAGTAATTAGCCTGGACTCCCTAAGTGTGATTTCAACATTCTGTAGATCTGCAAGGCTCACTTCAAACACATGGCCCTAAAGGCCATCAGATGCAATTTTGGTTCCTTGAGTCCCAATGTTTTCCCAATATTTCTTATGTTGAACATAAAAGGTGCTTTCACGTCATACCAATCATTTTTAGAAAATGGATCAACCACTTTCTTTCTGGCTCCCTTTTTTGCAGCCTTTCATAAGGCGTTTATTCTTGCCAACTGCCATGGTGGTACTCAGGGAACCAAAAGGGCCGATTCTTTCATTTCTATGCTTTCTAGATGAACATGGAACACGGCTGGGTACCCAAACACGTACTGTCTCACTCATCACCCAGTAATGCTCAGTCTAGGCCCTTGACTTTGTTTTTCCAAGGAGGATAAAACCAAATAACAGAAGGATGACTCCCTTTCCCTCTCTGACACTTCTACAAGGAAGAGAATGATCCCGGAACATAGTAACATTATCATCACAATAATAAGTAACATCTTACTACAGTAACACAGTAATAAGGGTGATGATCATAACCAATCCCTATAGTACTTCCTTCATCCCGGGTACTACTTCTAAACACTTTCCATATATTAAATAATTGAATTAACACATTTATCCCTGAGGTACGTACAATTTTTATCCTTATTTAGAGATAAGGAAACCGAGGTAGAGGTGATGTTATATGTGAAGATCATTCATCTATTTGCAGTGGAAATTTTAATCCACTACGCCCTGCTACCTAGGAATATAGAACACCATGACTATTTCCTTATAACAATTGAAATTTTTGACTTTTCCATGTATACCTTCAAACCATCTGGAGGTGATGTTTTGAAAGGTATGAAAGAAGAATCCAATTTTATTTTTTCCTTACATAAAACCAGTTGTTCAAGACCCAATTGCTGGTGAGTTTCTCTTTTACCCACACTGATCACTTCTCTCGCATATGTACGTCTGGTCCCGAGCACTTTATTTCACTCCACTAGATCATTGCTCCAAAGCCACACTCTGAAATCTCTTTACATATGCATATTTCTACAGATATTTTATATGTATTCATACATATGTATATTTTAGGACACATTTGTGTATTTATACTTACAGTACCTGCTTACTCCTATACCATGGAATTCTACCTCTTCATAATCTAAAAAAGTCAAAGATTTATTAATAAAATATTCAATATGACATTATCTAGAACATCAGTAATTAGCACAACACAAAGACTTGACAACAGGTATTTCTTTTCAGTGAGAGCTATGCAATTAGAAAAACTATTCTCCATGAAATATCTAAATAATTAAATATAGGTGACAGAAGATAGATAACAAAAATGTAAGCAGGCCCAGCCAGTGGTGTGGTGGCTAAAGTGGCTGTCTCACACATGGCCAACAGCATGGTTGAAGTCCCAGACCTGGCAACTCGAAAAACACACCCGGCATATGTGTGTGCATTCCCAAAATCCCAAGAGGCGAATGGAGGAGAAAAGGGATTGCGGTGTGGCCATCCCCACAAGGGACATTTTCTCTCTCTCTCCCTCTCTCTCTCTCTCTCTCTCTCTCTCTGGCAAGTGAATGCTCCCTGTCGCAATTTTTTTTTAATGTAAGAAAATAAAGGCTTAGATATACAGAGAAATTGTATGTTAAATATACAGAGAAACTTAAAGAAAATACAATGAAATATGAATTAATTCTAAGCAGTGAGATTTTTCTTTTCTTTTTTATGTAAAATAATCTTGTAATTAGAAAACAGAATAAATTGTACCTTTCAGAAAAGTTCTGAACAAGAAGAAAGTTATTACATATACTATATACACTATTAATATATATTATAATTGTAAAGTGAGTGGAGGTGCCTTCCTTGCAGAACCAGATTCCATGTAAACTCAGACAGGGAAGGGGCAGGCATGGGAGGAAACAAGGACTCTGGCCCTGCCCAGGCTTGGCCAGTGGAGGCAGCGAGCTGAGGACGATCACTTTCTCGGCCTCTCTGTGGGCAGCTCTGCAGGAGAAGCTGTGCCCAGCCAGACTCAGGGCTCAGTGTTCTGGTCAGTCATGCCACCCCAGTCGCTGCTGTCCACCCTGCTCCTCTGTGTGCTGCTGCTGCAGGCCCAGGGTGGGTACCGTAGGCACGAGACGACCCAGAGTAAGTGGCGGGCTGGGATGGGCGGTGGAAGGTGGAGGGGGCGAGGTGGGGCTGCGGTGGTCTGGGGAGGACCTGGGAGTTGGTGCCTTTCAGCACATCCAGCTCTGACCACAGTGCAGGCAGGCGCTGGGCCGGCCCAAACCGTAGCCCTCCAGCCCCTTACCTGGTCCTGGGAGTGGTGATGGGGGCAGAGGCGGACCTACAACTTTATTTTTTAAGACTTATTTAATTCATTTATTATTGTTGTTGTTTTTAAAATTTGACCAGAAAGAGACAGAGAAAGAGAAAGAGAGAGCGAAAGTGAGAAAGCAAGCTGCCAGGTCTGGGACTTGAATTGCCGTTGGCCATGTGGGAGTCCAGCGCCCTAACCACCACACCACCTGCTGGCCCCATACATCTCTTTTCTCTGTTCCAAATGTCCAGAGACAAATGGTCCATGCTGTCCTGAAAGTGCACCAGGTCTGAGAAGGAGATGGGAAACAGAACGATTAGTCTGATGTGTGCCCATCTGGGAGCGGTGAACATCAGAGAGGCCATGGGGGCAGGTGCAGGTATAGAAACGGGAGAGGTGGACAGAGAAAGGGTGTGGGTTTAGCAAAACGTGGGGTGCACAGGCCAGGCTGAAGTGATCACCAGAGGGCCCAGGAGGTGGGAGTGGAAGGGGAGCTAAGAAAGGGGCGGGGAGACTGGAGATGGAGATGGTGAGAAGAGGAGAGACAGGGGCAAGAGGCTGATTATCTCCCTCTCTGGACCCTGTGAACTCTGGAGAGTGGTAGAGGGTTTGGAAGATGTCTCGGGCCTCTGTGAGAAGGGTCAGAGTGTAAACTCTGTGGGGTGAGTTGTCAAGGCCCTGACTGAAGGGGAGGCAGGTCCTGGGTGCAGGAATATGGAGAGGGCCCAGAAAACCCAGGCATTGACCTCTGCAAGGAAGGTGGGGAGGGGAGAGGGTGAGGACATGGAATTTAAGGCAGTATTATTCCCCAGGATTGCGTGAAATGCACAGAAGGAGCTCCCTGAGAAATCCAGGCCTATCTGACAGGGCCCCTGGCTTTGGGCTTTGGAGGAGTCTTAAGCTTGAGAAGGATTTTTCACTAGGGTGTCTATTTCCAGTGACCCTGTTCTCACGCCTTTTCAGAATTGCGGCTGCCACCCCCAAAAATCAGGCTCTGTGAGAAGCGGCCCAACTACTATCTGTGCATCCGCCCGTGTGAATCTCACCGAGACTGTCAAGCAAATAACATCTGCTGTACAACCATCTGTGGGAATGTCTGCATGAGCCTCCTGTGAGGGGGAGAACAGGGGGCTCCCCAGGCCTCCGTGCAGAGACTGTCCCCACGTCTGCAGCATGAGAACTTCAAAGCACGGGCAGAGGAATGCAGCCCTCCCCGCTGTCTGAACTACCTGTCCCTGTCAAATAAAGCAGAACGAACACCCAGGGACCGCCACTCTCACTCCCACGGCCAGTGATTACTGTGGCCTGTGTGGCCCCCACAGGGGCTCCACACTTCTTGGGACTCGGTCTCTCGTCTCTCTCCCTGGTCATGCATTTCTAACTCTCTCCCTTCGGCCCACTCTCTCCTGCCAACCCCAGGAGCCTCAGCCCCTTGTGGCTCTGCTCACTGGGCCAGCGTGCCCAGAAGGAAGGCTCCGAGCAGCAGCTCCACTGCCCAGGAGAGTGCTCCTCACCACGGGGTGGGGGACAAGGGAGAGGACCCAGTTACACACAGTGCAGATGGAGGGCCTAGGGAGAGCCCCCAAGGCTAGTTCCTCTCTTTGGCCTGCATCTGCCCCGCCCCTTTCTCCCCAACCTCCTCAGGAGATTCAGGTTATCATCTCTCTTGTTTTTCTTTTTAAGAATTATTTTATTTAACTTTATTTATTTATTTTAATTTGACCCGAGAGGGACAGAGCGAGAGAGAGAGAGAAAGAGAGAGAGGAGAGAGGGGAGTGAGAAAGCAAGCCCCTAGGTCTAGAACACAAATCATGGCTGACCACATGGGAGTCCAGTGTGCTCTACCATTTGGACACACCATTAGGTGCCAGGCAGACCTAGTCCCTCTCCTTGCATGAGTGAACCATGAAGTTGACCGGCGGCCGTTTCCCTGCTTCCTTCCAATAACTGGCACTGTGACCTGCCAGTTATTGGAAGAGCTCCAGAGAGCTCTCTGCACACCGTACTCTACCCCGGGGACAATGTGAAGTGCCCACCTGACCATGACTCTGTACTCTCCTCTAAAAAATCTCTGTGATCTCATATTATGTATGTGGGCGGGGGAGAGGACCCCTGGAAGATCTTCAGTTATCAACTCATCAAGAAGATATAGCAATTGTAAATACATATGCACCCAACATTGGCACACCCAAATTTATTAATAGAAAGCAAACATTGCAAGATGCAACAGGAGATACAGATTGCAACACAGTAAAAGTAGGAAACGTAGATAACCACTTTTCGCAGTGGGCTGATCATCCATACAGAAAATCATTAAGGGGGACCAGCAGCTAGTGGTTACATCACTTGACTCCTACATGACCAACCACCATTTGAGTCCTGGATCCAGCAGCTTGAAAATCCTCCCGGCACATGTGCGTGTGTGAGCCCAAGATCCCAGGAGAATGGAGGAGGAGGGACTGTGGCGTGTGCCATCCCCCCTTGGAGTGATTTCTCACTTTCTCTCTCACTGTCTCTGTCTCTGTCTCTCTCTCTTCTCTGTCTCTCTCCCTCTGTCGGTCCCTCTCCAGTGAGCACATGCACTCTATAGCAAAACTTCTAAAAATAAAGAAAAAAGAAAGTCATTAAGGTAGCATTGCGGGGCCAGCACATGGCATCATGGTTATGTCTCTGGACTCCCACGTAGTTGACCACAGTTAGAGTTCTAGATCCAGCGACTTAAAAATACTCACACTGCGGTTCTGTCCACGTGCCTAGTCCAACCGGGTTCCGCCTGGGCCCTCTCCACCGCCGCCACCACCACCCCAGGGGGCCCGGAGCAGCGCTGCGAGCCTCCGCACCCCTGCGAACATGGAGCTGCGAGCGGCATGGAGCACCCAGGCTGTGGCCTACAGCCAGCACTCCAGGCCTTGGCCTCAGCACCTGCCGTGCTCTGCCTGCCCAGGGCCCTGGCGGCTGAGGACCCTAGGCACCGAACTCCCGAGCATTGGACCGGCTCTGCTGTCCTTGAGTGGGTTCACAGAAAAATATGAATGGGTAACAACAGAAAATTGTATTGCAACAGTGGGAATCAGCTTCTGGAATCATTTCCTGTCAAATCCTGTATCTGACACTCAATGGCTGTGTGGCCTTGGGCAAGTCACTTAACTTCTCTGTGCCTCAGTTTATGCATCTGTAAAATCTGATATAGTAGTGCTAAACTCATAGGGTCATTGAGAGTATTAGTTCAGACTTGTTAAATATTTGACACACAGTACACCTGCTGTTAAACTGAATGATTCTGGATACTTAACGGAGTGTTTCATTGATTTATTTAACACACTTTACATAGCACTGTCTATATGCTACTTTAAGTGTTTAATACACGGTAATGCATGGCATCCTCACAACCCTATGAGGACGTGCCGTTATTGTCCCCACTTTACAAATGAGGAAATTGAGGCCCAGAGAGGATTCGTGACTTACCTGAAGTAAGTGGGAGCTAGGTTTCAGAGCTCAGCTAGGTGTATGTTCTGAATCTCCACGTTATATGGCCTTTTCTTTCCAAGCTTTCTTAGCAGAGACATCCCTTTCATCGGCACAAATGCCATAAGAGATTGGTTTGTTAAGCTGACACCAGCAATAGAGAAATTAATATAAAGATGGATGAGGGGGCCAGCAGGTGGTGTAGTGGTTAAGACGCTGGACTCCCATATGGTTGACTATATATAGTTCAAGTCCCAGACCTGGCAACTTGCTTTCTTACTTTCTCTCTCTCTCTCTCTCTCTCTCTCTGATGAGTGCATGTGCCCTACAGTAAATTTAAATAACAATAATAATAAATAAATAAAAATTAAATAAATAGTTCTTTTTAAAAAAATAAAAGCTGGGTAAAACTTTGCAAAGGTCATCTTACAATGTTAGAGAAAAATAGACACCTAGGTTCTCCTTCCACTCCCACAATCACCCAGAAGTGTGTGTGTGTGTGTTAGAGACAGAGACATTCTTGCAGGCCCTCCGTGTTCTGTCTCCACATTGCCTGTGGCAAGAAAAAAGGGGAGGATTCCAAATTCAGGAACAATGTTCTTTATGTACCCAACTATGGTTTGGGACAGAACCTACTGATCTACCTCAGCCAGAAGCACGGTAAAATGCTGAGCCTTGAAATAGTTCTCGCTCATGACCTGCCCCCAGTACAGAGGCTCCACAGCTCCTTGGAGGTAAGGAGGAAGAGACACCAGCCAAATCATATCCACACCTCCAACTCCAGCATCTTCAGAGGTAGGTGGAGGTCAGGGTTTGAGACGGGAAGTGTGAACCTGTGAACTCTTTCATTTTCACTTGCTTGGGTGGGTTCCCTGTCCAAATCATGTTCCCATGTCATGCCAATACTATTTCTCTATGGAGTAAATTACTGTCATTGTTCAAATGAAGGACCTGAGACAGAGGAAGGTGGCGTGATGGACGTTGTGTGCCTCTGTGTGCGACATGCTGAGATGGACACAGCATCACTCAGATCCTAATCTCACTGCAAGTGCTTCACTTGAATCTATTGGGTCCTTGGAAAAGTCATAATGAATTTTTGCGTAGAAAAAAAAGTCATCACTTTCCAATGACCCAATATGAAGAACTCCCAGACAAACCCCAAATGAGGGATGTTCAGTTAAAAGACTGGCTATAGTCTTCAAAAATTTCGATGTCATAAGAGACAAAGAACATTGTTGGATGAATTGATCAGATGGGATACTCGGTGTGGAATGTAACGAAGTTGATAACTGCACTACGATCATGTAAGAGAAGGGCCCTATTGTTAAATACTCATGGAAGTCTTTGGAAATAAGGTCCAAATATGCCATTTTTCCAGACTTACCTATTTTATGATTTTACCCTAATGTTCTCCCCTCCCTTCTCCCCCCTATATTTTCTGGACACTTTGAGAATAAATTTTATTTATCATATTAATAAATAGTGTGTTCCCTAAATAATAGTGTTGTTTGTTTTATTTTAAAGTTAAGGGTGGCTGAGCTGCTATGTACAGTGGTAATGCAAGTGCCCTGCAAGGTTGGAAGCCACATGGTGACTGGGTTCTAATCCCCAAGGGTGTCTATGGGGGCACCCAGTATCCAGAGGAGCTGCAGAGTGGAGGGCTGGTGTGACAAGACCCTATTAGGGTGCTTTTCTCCCTCCCTCCCTTTCTCTCTCTCTCATGTGCACATGTGTGTGTGTGCTATCTATCCTTTAAAAAAAAAAAAAAGTTAAAAGCAGGGACCAGCAGATGGCATAATGGTTACGTTGCTGGACTTCCACATAGTCGACTGTGATTCAAGTTCCAGACCTGGCAGCTTAAAACTCATGCCAAGTGCATGTATGTGCCTGACCAAAATCCCAAGAGGAGAAAGGGAGAAGGGATTGTGGAGAGTCCATCCCCCCAGCAGGTGATTTCTCACTTTCTGTCTCTCTGTCTCTCCCTGTCTCTCCAGCGAGCACACGTGCCCTATAGCAAGAACCTCTCTTAAAAAAAATAGTTACGGGACCAGCAGTTAGCGTAATGGCTATGTCGCTGGACTCCCATGTAGTCGACCACAGTTCGCGTCCCGGACCCGGTGACTTAATACTCACGCCAGGCACGTGTGCGTGCATGCCCAAGATCCCAAGAGGAGAATGGAGGAGAAGGGATTGCGGCGTAGCCATCCCCCCTGGGGGGTGATTTCTCGCTTTCTGTCTCTCTGTCTCTCTCTGTCTGCCTGGCGAGCGCATGCGCCCTATAGCAACAACAAAAAATAAGCCTCTCCAAAAAAAAAAAAAAAATAGTTACAAGTAAGTCATCCCATGGTCCATGTGCCTTAAATTTTATTTTCCTGTTTTACAATTTTTTTTATGTATATAAGCACTTTTTCTCTTGACTTCTAGCTGCATCCGAGAAGAAACAAAAATCTCCCTGACAATGTATACTCAGACACATGAGGCCAGCAAGAAGCTCTGGGCATCCCTACTCATGCTCACCCTCTGTACGGCACTGCTGCCCGTGCTGGGAGAAATGGAGAAAAGACACAACCGTAGGTGTTGAGGCTGAGTCGGGGGCCCAGGGAGGAGGGCTGTGCTTGTTCCCAGAGTGAGGGGTATTACGTGTGGCTATCTGATCAGGGCCTGCCTTCCCAGGGTCTCCCCTTGGAAAATCTGACGCCTTTGTATGCAGAGATTCAAGAAATCCTCCAGCTGAGTTCTTTCAATGCTTCTTTTACCAGCCTTGAAAATACCAATGAGTATTTGTCAACTTCTACATGCATTCCATAGCTATAAAAACAGAATATCTCCCAATGTCAGGCTACAGTTGAGGATGTAGCACCAATATAGAGCTATTATTCTACTTGACCGTCTTGTGCTCCATATTAATACATGGTACCATACTTTCAAAAAAAATTATTTACTTAATTTTATTATTATTATTTTTAATTTGACCAGAGAGAGAGAGAGATAGAACAAGCTATCAGGTCCAGGACTCGAACCGCAGTTGGCTCTGTGGAAGTCCAGTGCCTCAATCACCACGCCAGCAGGTTCATACAACTCTAGTTTTACTGGCACGATCTTTCAGAATATGAGAAGGTAGAAAAGAGGTATGAGATGAGTCCTGAGTGGGACAAAATTGGGGGTCATATGATAAGAAAATGGAATCAACACAGGAGTTAAGAAAATTGAGTAAGAGAGGGGAAAATTTAAGAGAGTGGCTGAGTTATTAAAGCCAAGGTTGGCAAGGGGAATGAAAAGGAAGAGAATGGATTCTTTTCTGAAACAGACATTGTAATGAGGCCAGGCGATACTTCAGTCCTTAACTTTTCTTGCTCTGGAAGTGTAGAATTTATAGGAGGACGCTTGCATGCTGGGTGTACACTGAGTCTTTCCCTGGGAAGCTCAGAGAAGGCCTAAGTGCCTGCAATACTGGAACGACCTTTGGAAACAGAGGTGGCAAAGAGGTCGGTGGAAATGCATTGGTGAGAATTTGAGGAGGCTTAGGAAAGATTTCTCTTAAAAGGCAGATAGGTATCTTGGTGGGGGCTTGGGGCTCAGATTTTAGGAGAACCTGTTAAACTTATGAAGGGCTTTTCTCCCCCTATCTGGCTACATAGCCTAGTCAACCTCTTACCATTTCGTCTCAATTTTAGGGGGTGAGCTATTAGTTGAGGAGTGCTGGGGATATATAGAGGCCAAGGAATGCACTAACAGGTGTTCTAGGAACTTTAGGTGCATAAACAGAAATCACACCTGCTGCTGGACCGACTGCGGAAACATCTGCCGGGACCGTAAGGTGAGCCGGGAGATGGGCCCTGGGTGTCATCACGGATGCGCACCTTCTCAGACTCTGCTGCTCCTAAAGGGAAGATTGAGGTACCCTAAATCCTAGGCACAAAAACAGCAGAAGACAGTCTCCCCCAAACCTGGAAGGCAGTTGACTGGCAAATAAATCAAGCCATGAGCTTGGAGCCCACTGCTTCTTTCATTGAATAATCGATGCCTTAGCTGACCTCTTCATCTTACTCAACAGTTTGCTATTCTCCCAAGTTTCGTCCAGATGTCTAATTACCGCTCCCATTGTCAGACATGGTTCTGCCAAGCCCAAAGTCTCTACCTTTCTTTGTTCGATGACCCAAGGTCCTGTCCATTCAGAAATAGACAGCTCTTTCTCGCTTTCTGTCTCTATGTCTCTCTCTGTCTGTCTGGCGAGCACACGCGCCCTATAGCAAAAACCTCTCCAAAAAAAAAAAAAAAAAATGCTGGGCACGTGTGCGTGCGTGCCCAAGATCCCGAGAGGAGAATGGAGGAGAAGGGATGGCGGCGTGAACATCCCCCCTGGGGGTGATTTCTCGCTTTCTGTCTCTATGTCTCTCTCTGTCTGTCTGGAGAGCGCACGCGCTCTATAGAAATAGACAGCTCCTCTTGTTACACTGAAGTTTTCCTGTCCCAAAGTCTGGTGGGTATGGATACTATCCACCTCGGGGATGAATGCTTGTTTCTCAGAGTTCCATAGCCACTGAACATCTCACCTTTTTTTCCTTACAGAAAGTGTTTGCACAACTGCAGAAACCCTAGCCCAACATCTGTGTGAGCTGGGAGGTGTGTAAGATGCCTCAGAGCAATAGTGCATGGCTACTTTTAGGAATGCAAACTTATTCTTACTGAGGGCTGAGCAGGAGCAAATCCTAGACAAATAAACTAGACTAACAGTGGACTTGGTTTTTCTTCACTCTACCCGATACCCTCGATCACCCTTACTGCAACCCTGATATTGTTTCCATCCCATAATGCACTTTTGCTGCTCCATTTCATAACCTTAGAACTGATAGACTAACCTCCTGCACTTCACAGAATAGAAGTTTATATCTTACATACCATTTAAGTGTGAGGAATTGGCAAGCAGCCTTTTCACTCCTTTCGTTCAATTTCTTTTAGGGGTTTTTGCCTTAGGGTGTGTGCACTTGCTGGAGAGAGAGACAGAGACAGTGAGAGAGAGAGTGAGAAATCACACCCCAGGGGGGACTGCCATACCACAATCTCTTCTCCTCCATTCTCCTCCTGGGATCTTGGGCACGCACGCACACTCAACAGGTATGATTCTCAAGTCACTGAGTCCGGGACTTGAACCTCAGTTCTCTGTGAAGGAACCAAGCGATTTAACCAGTACGCCATCTGCTGGCCCCTTTATTCAGTTTTTTTAGGAAGTAGGACTTTGTAAATGGGTTTTTCGTGGAAATACAGGTCAATAATTCTAGAACTACATACCTACAAGGTTAAACAAATAAATAAATAAGGGTAGAGGATAGGAGCCAGTTTCTAACTATCAGGAAAACAGAACATGCAAATAAGCTCACTCAGCAGCCCCAGGCTCCAGGCTGCTCGCAGCCTGGGCTGACCGCTGGATCCCTAGGCATCAGGCCAGCACCAATGGGCACAGCCTTCAGGTGAACACTCTGAGCCCCCAAGAGAACAACAAAATGGCGGTAGTGAATCCTTGCCTAAAATTAATCTCCTATTGAAGAAATGCTCAGGACCTAATGACTTCATTGGTAAATTCTACTAATTTTTTCAAAAGAACTAATACCCATGATTCTCAAAATATTCCAAAAATATGGAAGAAGAGGGACTACTCCCAAATTCATTTTATAAGGCCAGTATTCCCTTAATACACGGGCCAGACAAGGGCACTGCAAGAAAAGAAAATCATAAGTCAATATCCCTAATTAACATAGATGCAAGAATCCTCAACAAAATCCCAGCAAACTGAATTCAGCAATGTATTAAAAAGATCATTCTCGGGACCAGCAGTTAGCGTAATGGCTATATCACAGGACCCCCATGTAGTCGACCGTGGTTCAAGTCCCGGACCCGGTGCCTTATACTCATGCTGGGCACATGTGCATGTGTGCCCAAGATCCCGAGAGGAGAATGGAGGAGAAGGGATTGTGGCATGGCCATCTTCCCTGGCGGGTGATTTCTTGTTTTCTGTCTCTCAGCCTCTCTCTGTCTTTCTGGCGAGTGCACGCGCCCTATAGAACCCCCCCCCCCAAAAAAAAATGATGATTCTCCAGGGCCAGCAGGTGGCATAGCGGTTAAGTGCTGGGTCCCACATGGTTGACTGCGGTTTGAATCCCAGACTCAGTGGCTTGAAACTCACACCAGGCATGCGTGTATGCCTGCCTGAAATTCGGAGAGGAAAATGAAGGAGAATGGATTGCAGTGTGGCCATCCCCCTGAGGGGTGATTTCTTGCCTTTTGTTTCTCTGGCAAGTGTATGCGCCCTATGGCAAAAATCTTCAAAAAACAAAAAGAGGATGATCACCATGATTACATGGGGTTTATCCCAGTGATACAAGGGTACAACATATGCCAATCAATAAATATGCTACACTATTAACAAGATAAAAGACAAAACCCAAAGATCATCTCAATAAACGCAGAGAAAGCAGTATTCAGGGTGTAGCCTGAGTTGTCTGGGACAGGGTGAGGTGCCCAGAGAGCTTTCTGGAACAAAGGTCAAAGTACCAGTGAGAAGGAAGCAGGGAAACAGCTTGCTCGTCACATTCATGTCCGCTCATGTAAAGAGAGGGACTAGGTCGCCTGGCACTATGGGGTGTCCACATGGAGAAGCACATTGGATTTGGATATGGGAAGTCATTCTATATGTGGCCCCATGCAGGGAACTTTGTCTCTCTTAGTAAATAGTGTCTATGAGATGGACAGGTAAGTGCTGGTTAAGGCACTGGACTCCCACATGGCTAAACGCAATTCAAGTCCCAGACTTGAGGCTTGAGAAACATGACTGGTGTGTGTGCAGGCAAGCCCAAAATCTTGAAAGAGAGGAGAAAATGGAGAAGGGATCGTGGCATGACCATGCCCCAAGTGGGGGTGATTTCTGCTCTCCCTCTCAGTCTCTCTCAGGGGAGAGAGCCATAGTAATATTAATAACGATAATTTCCAATGACCACAGTAGGAATAAGGACCACACTCGGCCACCTTGTGACAACTAATTCTTAGCAATGTCAGCATGGACTCCTGTTCCCCACACCTGGCATTCCTCTGGATCAAAACAGAAGAGAATGATTCCATAGGAAGGGTTTGGGAAAGGCGGGAGCCCGTCAGCTACGGAAAGCACAGGCGTCTCAGCTCTCGACACCCGGTCAGGCCCATCGCGGAGCGCTCAGACCGGTGGGTGGTGGACAGGAGCTGGGTCAGTGCAGACACCCACTAGCACCCCTGGTCTCAGGTAAAGGTGAAGTGAGCCAAAGGGAGTCCAGGGAACATGGCCTCTAGCCTCATCAGATCCTTGTTCTCCTGCAGCCTTGGGCGTGTCACTTGACTTCCCTGGGACTCATTCTGGTCATTGTAACGAGAGGTGGCATGGTGGTTAAGGGCGCTGGACTCCCACGTGGTCAACCGTGATTCTAATTCCAGACCTGGGGGCTTGCTTTCTCACTTTCCCTCTCTTGCTCTCTCTCATTCTCGCTCTCGCTCTCCCCTCTCTCTCTCTGTCCCTCTCGGTTCAAATTAAAATAAATAAATAAAGTTAAATAAAATAATTCTTTAAAAGAATAAAAGAGATGGTAACCTGAATCCCGAGTAGGTTGAGGAGAAAGGGGCGAGGCAGACCTAGGCCAAAGAGAGGAACGCAGCCTTGGGGGCTCTCCCTGGACTCTCCATCTGCATCGTGTCCTCCCGACCCCCCAGCCCGGTGGTGAGGAGCACTCTCCTGGGCAGTGGCGCTGCTGCTCGGAGCCTTCCTTCGGGGCATGCTGGCCCAGTGAGCAGAGCCACAAGGGGCTGAAGATCCTGGGGTTGGTAGGACAGAGTGGGCCAAAGGGAGAGAGTTAGAGATCCATGACCAGGGAGAGAGACGAGAGACCGAGGCCCAAGAAGGGTGGGGCGCCCCCAGGGGCTGCACGGGCCACAGCACAGGCCATGGGAGTGCGAGCGGCATTCTGCCTTTCTTTCTGCTTTATTTGACAGGGACAGGTAGTTAGACAGTGGGGAGGGCTGCATTTCTTTTTACATTCTTGTTCCTGTGATCCAAAGTCCTGGGCTTCAGACGTGGGCACAGCCCCTGTGCAAAGGGCTGAGGGAGCTGGGGAGGCCAGACACGCTCGCACTCACAGGAGGCTCATGCAGACATTCCCACAGAAGGTCAGACAGCAGGTGTGATTTTCTTGACATTTTTGGAAATATGAACAGTGATGGCTGCATAGGTTGACAGGAGGGTACTTCACACAGGCCTGCATTCCTAAAAATGGGCAGGAGCAGAGTCAGTGGAACCCTGTCTCTAGAGAGCTCCTTTCTCAAGCTCGAAGCTCCTACAAACCCGGAACCCAGGGCTGTTCCTCATCAAACATCAAATCCTAGTGACTGGTGTATCTTAAATTTCTTCTCCCCCCACCCCAAATAAATAAATAAATAAATTCTTCTCCCTACTCTAACCCTACCCCAGTAGGCCTCAACCCTGGCCTTCTTGAACGCTCTCCATACTCCTGCACCCAAGACCTGCCTCCCCTTCAGTCAGGGCCTTGACAAACTCACCCCATAGAGTTTACACTCTGACCCTTCTCACAGAGGCCCGAGACATCTTCCGAACCCTCTACCACTCTCCAGAGTTCACAGGGTCCAGAGAGGGACATAAGCAGCCTCTTGCCCCTGTCTCTCCTCTTCTCACCATCTCCATCTCCAGTCTCCCCGCCCCTTTCTTAGCTCCCCTTCCACTCCCACCTCCTGGGCCCTCTGGTGATCACTTCAGCCTGGCCTGTGCACCCCACGTTTTTCTAACCCCACATCCTTTCTCTGTCCACCTCCCCCGTTTCTATACCTGCACCTGCCCCCATGGCCTCTCTGATGTTCACCGCTCCCAGATGGGCACACAGACTAATCGTTCTGTTTCCCATCTCCTTCTTAGACCTGGTGCACTTTCAGGACAGCATGGACCATTTGCCTCTGGACATTTGGAACAGAGAAAAGAGATGTATGGGGCCAGCAGGTGGTGTGGTGGTTAGGGCGCTGGACTCCCACATGGCCAACGGCAATTCAAGTCCCAGACCTGGCAGCTTGCTTTCTCACTTTCGCTCTCTCTTTCTCTTTCTCTGTCTCTTTCTGGTCAAATTTTAAACAGCAATAATAATAAATGAATTAAATAAGTCTTAAAAAATAAAGTTGTAGGTCCGCCTCTGCCCCCATCACCACTCCCAGGACCAGGTAAGAGGCTGGAGGGCTACGGTTTGGGCCGGCCCAGCACCTGCCTGCACTGTGGTCAGAGCTGGATATGCTAAAAGGCACCAACTCCCAGGTCCTCCCCAGACCACCGCAGCCCCACCTCGCCCCCTCCACCTTCTACCGCCCATCCCAGCCCGCCACTTACTCTGGGTCGTCTCGTGCTTACGGTACCCCCCCTGGGCCTGCAGCAGCAGCACACAGAGGAGCAGGGTGGACAGCAGCGACTGGGGTGGCATGACTGACCAGAACACTGAGCCCTGAGTCTGGCTGGGCACAGCTTCTCCTGCAGAGCTGCCCACAGAGAGGCCGAGAAAGTGATCGTCCTCAGCTCACTGCCTCCACTGGCCAAGCCTGGGCAGGGCCAGAGTCCTTGTTTCCTCCCAGTGCTGACCCCATACCCTGTCTGTGCATGGAATCAGATTTTGCAAGGAAGACACCTCTGCTCACATGACTAACCATATATTTTGGCTAGCAGATTTTTTTTTCTGAAAAACACAATTTATTTCTATTTTCTAATTACAAAATATCTTACATTAAAATATATATATATGATATTTTTTGGAGAGGTTTTTGCTATAGGGCGCGTGTGCTCACCAGACAGACAGAAAGAGACAGAGAGACAGAAAGCGAGTAACCCCCCCCGCCCCGGGGGGATGGCCACGCCGCAATCCCTTCTCCTCCATTCTCCTCTCGGGATCTTGGGCATGCACGCACACAAGCCTGGCGTGAGTTTAAGCCACCGGGTCCGGGACTCGAACCACAGTTGACTATGTGGGAGTCCAGCGACATAGCCATTACGCTAACTGCTGGTCCCGATACATAATTTTTTAAAGGTTTTTGCCGTAGGGTGCCTGAACTCACCAGAGACAGAAAGAAGAAAAGTGGGAAATCACCCCCCAGGAGGGGATGACCATGTATTAAGCCCTTCTCCTCCATTCTCTTGGGATTTGGGGCACACATGTGTATGCACATGCATCCAGCATGATTTTCAAGCTCGTGGTCCAGGACTCGAACAGGTCAGCCAGGTAGGAATCCAGCACCATAACTATCATGCCACCTACTGGCCCCAAAATAGACACAATATTTTTTTTTTTTTTAAGAGAGATTTTTTTTCCTATAGGGTGTGTGCACTCACCAGGGAGACAGAAAGCGAGAAATCACCCCCCAGGGAAGATGGCTACACCATAATCCTTTCTCCTCCATTCTCCTCTTGGGATTTTGGGCATGCATGCACACACGCCTGATGTGAGTTGCAAGCCACCAGTTCTGGTTCTCAGACCATGGTCAGTCATATGGGAGTCCAGCACCTTAACCACCATGCCACCTGCTGGTCCCAACACATAATTTTTAAAATGATAACCTCACTGTTTAGAATTAACCCATGGTTCACGGTATGAGACTTAATTTTTCTGTTTATTTAATATAAACAATCCTTTGTTATCTCACATTTTTAAATAACTTATCTTTGTTACCTAACTTCTTTGTCTTTATTTAATCACATAAATATTTATAATGTCATTATTTCTCAAAAAGAAACCACTTGATATTCTGCAGCTACACAACTCTCATTCCCTCCCTCTTGCCAACTGTTTGGGATGTGCCAATTATTTTTTTTTTATTTTTTTTTCTTTCTTTCTTTCTTCCATGAGCAAGAAAGACAGACGGAAAAAGATGTTATCCCTACCAGGGTCACAACACCACAATCCACTCCCAGTTTCAACCCACCCAAGATCATGGGCACACACATTCCTGAAATACTCAAGGAGGTCTCTGGACTCGAACTGGGAACCTTCCCACGTGGGGTTGCCTCACAGAGCATCACATTTGACTGCTGTACCACCAACTGGCTTCCTGGAATGTAATGATTACGGATATTCTGAACAATATCATTGTAAACATTTTTATTCATAATTCTTTTACTATTTTCTAGGCCACAATAGCAGAAGTTAAATGAGCAGCTTGAAGAATAAGTACATATTTCATAAGTGCTCCATCTGTGCACACATGCACACATTCAAACACACACATACTTGGAAAGAGAGAAGAGAGGCAATTAATTTTTCAATTAAGTATGCTTAATTCAACAGAGGATGAATGTCAATTTCCTCAAATCCTGCAAGACAATAGAATATAAATGGGGATTAGCTGGCAGGAATGTGCCTCCCATTGTCCTTTGATAAATTTTGGGCTAGCAAGTAGAGTGGTAGTTAAGGCACTGGACTCTTACATGGCTGACTATGGTTCGAACCCTCGACCTGATGGCTTGAAAATCACACTGGGCACATGTGTGTGCATACCCAAAATCCCTAGAGGAGAAAGGATTGTGGCGTGGCCATCCTCCTGGGGGGGTGGTGATTTTTCACTTTCCCTCTCTCTTTTTCTGTCTCCCTCCAGTCAGTGCACACATCCTATAGCAAAAACATTTTTAAAAATGATTTAGGGGCCAGCTGGTGGGATGGCAGTTGGAGCACTGAACTCCCAAATGGTTAACCACAATTCAAGTCCCAGACCTGGAGGCTTGCTTTCTCTCTCTCTCTCTCTCTTTCCCTCTGGTAGGCATATGTGCCCTACAGCAAATAAAGACAATAATAACAGGGATCAGCAGGTGGCGTGGTGGTTAAGGCGCTGGACACTCACGCATGGCCGACCAGGGTTCAAGTCCTAAATCTGGTGGCTTGCTTTCTCACTTCCTCTCTCTCTCACTCTCACCCTCTGTCTCTCTCTAGTCAAAGCAAAAAAATAAATGAATTAATAAATAAAATAAAATAAATAATTATTTTTAAAAAGAAATAATAATAATAATAATAACAAATATGGGCCAGCAGGTGGCATGGTGGTTAAGGTGCTGGATACTCCCACGTGGCTGACCTGGACCTCCTGGACCTGGTGGCTTTCTCTCTCTCTCTCTCTCTCTCTCTCTTTGGTCAAATTGAAATAGGTGAATAAATGAATAAAATAAATAAATAATCATTTTAGAAAACAATAATAACAAAATTAAATAATTATTTAAAAAATAAAGTTTAGGTGTCAGAGGAATGTTCATAGGTTTTGTCATCAGGCAGAAATAAAATTGAATCTTAAGATTCAGCCAGTTACAGGACCAGCAGATGGCATGATGGTTACATCACACATGGTCAACCACAGTTAGAGTCCTGGACCCAGTGTCTTGAAACTCCAGGCACATGTGTGTGCATGCCCAAAATTCTGAGAGAAGGGATCACGGCGTGGTCATCCCCCTGGGGGGATATTTCTTGCTTTCTGTCTCTCTCTGGCAAGCACACATACCCTACCACAAAAATCTCTCTTGAAAAAAAAAAAATTCAACCAGTTTCTAACACTGTAAAAAATCCTATCACCTCTAAAGACTCAGTTTAACCCATTCTTTCTTGGTGATTCAGCTGTGAGGATGGAAATAAAATGACACCTCCCTGTGCCTGGCACACAGTAGGTACTCAATGTGTTATATCTGTCTTCTCAATCTTGTTTCCCATGCACACTTAACAAGCCCCTGGGTTCAGAACACCTCGTTTTTCTCTTAGGGTACATTGGGTACTAAGACTCCGCCCTGGCAGAGGATCCAGAAGAACACCCTTGGGGCTGGGAGTCAGGAGACTGGTTTATCCAAGTGAAATCACAAACTCTGTGTAAACTGGTAGCAGAATAGAAATTAGAATTCAAAACAGTCAGCTCAAATGCCGAGCATAGCTAGCACCATTGTCTTAAAGGATAAGAAATATGAGGAAATTATCTCTGTTGTATAGGGCGAGAAGGTGAATTCAATGGGAACTTATCCCATTGGCTGGGAGCTGATTACTCTACCTCATCTTCCAAATGCAATGCTTCCTTCTTATCAATGGCCTCTACAAACTATTCATCACCTGTCTCTTCTAATGCCACTTCTCCATGCCTGTGACCCTGGGCTCTCCACATACTTGTTTATACATTCTATCTAATACGTACATTACATATAAATAGCTCACATTTAGGGACCAGCAGATGGCGTAGCAGTTACATCACTGGACTCATACATGGCCAACTATGGTTCTAGTCCTGGACCAGTGGCTTGAAACTCACTCTGGGCATGTGTGCATGCATGACCAAGATCCTGGGAGGAGAATGAAGGACTGTGTGGTGTGACCATCCTCCCTAGGGGTGATTTCTTGCTTTCTGTCTCTCTGTCTCCCTGGAGAGTCCATGTACTCTATAGCAAAAATCTCTCAAAAAAAATGTATTTATTTTATTTGCTATAGGGCACATGCACTCACCAAAGAGAGACAAAGAGAGAGATAAAAGGAAAGTGAGAAAGCAAGCCATCAGATCCAGGACTCAAACTGCAGTTGGCCATGTGGGAGTCCAGCACTTTAACCACCACAGCACCTCCTGGCCCCAGGATTCTCACATTTTCTACATGAAACAATGTTATGCAAGAACACAGGATCCTCACTGTATAAAAGAGATAACTCCATAAGCTCCCTACCCAAATAGCCTCCCTCAGTAATTCTTACATGTTCATGGTTATCCAGTCTTTCTTTGGAGAACAAATCTGTTTTTAATTGCAAATAGCTGTAGAGCAAGCCGT
This sequence comes from Tupaia tana, assembly GCA_026018925.1. NCBI lineage: Eukaryota > Metazoa > Chordata > Mammalia > Scandentia > Tupaiidae > Tupaia > Tupaia tana. The sequence goes on along the minus strand of JAKSZU010000015.1, from coordinate 18,805,642 downwards.
CACTAGGACTCAAAAGTCCTAAGATTCTCTTTCACTAGTTCAGTCTCACATACTTCATCTATCTTCTTTTGTGGTCCAATCTTACCAATAATATTCTAAGATATAATATTCAACTCCAGACTTGCCCCTACCATTAAGTTAGCCATTTTCTTAGTTGTTTTTGAACTCTTATTTCTGTGTGTCTGTATTTAGTTTTCCTGGTATAGCACTCCCTTCAGAACTTCTTGGAGAGCTGGTCTGGTGTTAGTAAATTCTTTCAGGTTTTGTTTATCTGTTAATGTTCTTGTCTTTTCTTCCCCTATGAAGAATAATTTTGCGGGGCTGGCAAGTGGCGTGGTGGTTAAAGGCGCTGGACTCCCACATGGCCGACCACGGTTCGAGTCTCAGACCTGGTGGCTTGCTTTCTCACTTCCTCTCTCTCTCTCTCTCTCTCTGTCTCTCTCTGATCAAACTGAAAAATAATAATGATGTAATAATAAATAAAAGTTAAATAAAATAATTCTTTAAAAAAAAAAAAAGAATAATTTTGCCTGGTACAGTATTCTTGGTTGAAATTGCTTTCCCCTTACATTTTGAATATATTTTCCCATTCTTCCCGTGTTCGCATTGTTTCCAATGAGGGATCTGCTGTGAGCCTAATGGGATATCCTTTGTAAGTAACTTGATGTTGCTCTCTTGCCAATCTTAGTATCTTGTCTTTGTGGTTTTGGTCAATCTGGCTATAATGTCTTGGAGAAGATCTTCTAGGGCTGATTCTACTTGGGGTCCTTTGTATTTCTTAGGTCTGGATCTTTGAATGCCTCTCTAGGTTTGGAAAGTTTTCTTCCAGGATTTCATGGAATAGATTATCAATGCCCTTATTAGTCTCTTCACCTTCTGGTATACCCATTATCCAGATGTTTGGGCATTTAATGGTATCTAGTATTTCTCCTATATTACTCTCATTTTTTTAGCTATTTTTTCAATCTTCGTAGTGGATTTTTCTAGACTAGTGATTCTGTCTTCTACATCTGAAATTCAATCTTCTGTATGATCTAGTCTGCTTTTAATACTTTCAAGGGAGGTTTTGATTTTCTGTATTATAGCCTTCATCTCTAATAGTTCCATTTGATTCTTTTTTATGGCATGTATTTCCTCTTTCAGATTGTTCAAGAACTTCCTCACCTCCTGGAACTCATCAGCTCTTTTCTCCTGCATCTTCTGGAGTTCATTGTCTCTCTTCTCTTCCATCTCCATTAGCTTTGTCACTATGAATATTCTAAATTCTTTTTTTGTATTTTTTTTAATTTTTTTTCACATTATTTATTATTATTATTTTTTTTGTATATACTTTCAATCATATTGTTTGGCTTACAATGAGACCATTTCGATAGGTGAACATTTCTCCCCAGACCCGTTGATCAAAATATCTTCAACAAATAACACCACACCTCCCCATCCCGTCAATGCTCTACCTCTGTATCCCTTCTCCAGATGTCCTTCATTAGGACCCACTCCTCTACCTACACCTCATCTGACATTCACACCCATCTCTTGTGTTTGTTCAATATTCTAAATTCTTTGTCTGACATTTCTGTGAGTTCTATTGTAGTCTGGATGAAGAGGAGTTATTCTTTTCCCTTGGAGGAGAGGTATTTTCTTGCTTTCTCCTATTTCTTGTGCCCCTGCAGTGATTTTTAGTCATCTGGTGGGTTACATGTTCCTTCCTACTTCTTAAAGTTCAGTCTGAGTGCTCAGAGGCTTGTAGGAGGAGGTGATCTGCAATCTCTCTTCCATTCCATTTTTCACCCTTTGTGCATCAGATTAAGTGGAAATTGAGGGATAGTCTGACCCTAATAGTATTCAGATGTTTGGAGGCTGTTCACTTAGACCTGTCTAGACACTTGGTGCATGGAGGCTGAGTAGCCAAGGGATGAAGGTAAAAGAAAATGGAAGGGGGAGGGGGAGAAAAAGAAAAATAAAAGACAACAACTGCAGCACGTATGCTCCAAACGCCTAGCCAGAACAATGAGGGATTTAAAAATGGCATAAAAGTGGCCAGTAGGTGGCATGATGGTTGGAGCAATAGACTCCCACATGGCCAACCATGGTTCAAGTCTCTCAGACCTAGTGGTTTGCTTTCTCTCTTTCTTTCTCTCTCTCTAGTGAGTGTATGTGCCTATAGCAAACTTTTATACTAACAATAAATTAAATTAATAAATAATTTTTAATCTCTTTTTTAAAAGACAAAGTTTGAAGAGAAGAAGTACAACTGATATTAGCAGACGTTGAACTCTGAGAACACACCCAGAAACCATGATTAACAATGGGAGAATTTAGCAAACTAACTAGTTATATATCAATACACAAAAGTCAATTCTCTACATTAACAAAAGCAATAACTAAACAGTTACAATGCTATTTATACTTCATTTTTAAAATGCTGGGACCAGCAGTTGGCATAATGGCTATGTCACTGGACTCCCATGTAGTCAACCGCAGTTCGAGTCCCAGGCCCGGTGACTTAAACTCACGCTGGGCGCGTGTGCATGTGTGCCCAAGATCCCGAGAGGAGAATGGAGAAGAAGGGATTATGGCATGGCCAATCCCCCTGGGGGGTGATTTCTTGCTTTCTGTCTCTCTGTCTCTCTCTCTTTTTGGCGAGCACACATGCCCTATAGCAAAAACCTCTCCAAAAAAAAAAAAAAAATTCAAACCTTGGGACCCAGATAATCATATGATTGAGACATAACAAGGTCAAGATTAAGGGGATGTTAAGGGAGTGTGAACAAGAAAACACTATGCGGCCCTGGCATGAGCCATCTTGGGAGGTGCTTGGGTTTCTGCCAGACCCTCCAGTGAAAGGGCATGCCTCCACTGTGCCTCGTTCCGTCTTCCCCAGGCAGCAGGGCTTGGTCACAGCCAGCAGTCTGCCACCAGGACTTACCCACCTCTCCTGCCTGCACCATGAAGCATGTGCTCTCTCTCCAGTTCCTGCTGGTACTCTGCCTAGTGCCGCGGCTGGTGCCAGGGAGTCCCAAGACGCGTATTCTGAGTAGGTGCTGGATCTGGGCCCAGGGGAGGAAAGCAGCTCTGTGGAGAGGATCTGAGGGCTGACAATCTGACACACCTCATGAAAAACTACCGTGTCATGTCCAAGAGGCCAAGCTTTGTTGTCACAAGCTCTAGGTTTGAATCCCTGCGTTGTTGTTTACTGCATGGGCAAAGAGGGCCTCAGCTTGTGTCTTTATAATAGACGTAATGATATTGGGAGAGCTGGGGGTTATGAGATCATACATGCAGACGCAGAGCACACTTACTGGACCAGGGTACACGTCCACCAAGTCTTACCTAATGTAAACGTCATCATGTCATCATCTGTAATCTTACTGCCCTGGTTTCTTCATGGATGCTCGATCCCACTTTTTAAACATTAAAAGAGAGAGGAAAATGAAATTGTAGAATCAAGCTGGAATCTGCATAACCTTGGTCTTGGAAGATGTTTGGGGAGGGAGGGAGAGGTAGTCTTGCATTTTGTGTCACATTTTAGAAATCCAGAGGTACTGCCCAGTTACCAGCGATTGGCATCGATGGGATAGTGTAGAGCCCGTCTCATTAGCCACCACACCCAGCCAACCTAACAAGAGCAGTAATGCTGACCTTGGCCGTTATCAAATGGGAAGAGAGCTGTTCATTGTGCCTGCACTCTTCTGGGAAGGGTTCATCTTCAGAATATCAGGGGCTCAGAAGAGGGATATGTGGTATCTCAAATGCCTGGGAAACCAGGTCCTGTTTTAGGAATTTCAGAGAGGAAATGCAAATCTGTAGCAATGAGAGGGATTAAGTGATCTGCAAGAGCATAGGAGTAACCGGGGTAGAGTTAACTGGACAATCAAGGACTATAATTTGAGGAGAGGCACCAAGAGACTTTCTGAAAGACTGGCCAGTGCTATGAGTGGCATTGGGCTGCAGACACTCAGAAGGTGGCAAAACTTGAGAAGAGCAACCTCTTTAAGATCCATGGCTCATAGTCTCTTTCCCCACGCCATGCCACTGAGCCACAAGCTCTTCAAAGTGTGGACCAATTTCAATTTCTTGCACCACTCGATAGCTAAGAGGCCCCGAGTAAGTACTGTGTTCTGGTCTCTGCCAAACTGTCAACAGGTGGGATCTCGGCTTCTTTCATCCCATCTCTGGTTTCAATGGCTACTACAACTGTAGCCCCAACCTCATTCTTCACAATTCCTTTTAAATCATCATGATCACCCTACAAATACTTGCAAAGCAACAAATCAACAGATGGGCAATAAATACAATATCCCACCTAGGACTTTTGCCCCCAGTGAAAGGCAAGTTACTGGGTACAAAAATTAAGACCGGGCAGGAATTGGGGCTAATGGATTCCATCCCAATGCCTTAGAGCTAAAGAACAAAGAAGAGACTGTGGTTGGGCTTTGGGGCAGAATCCTTTAGTGGAGGTGGGTCTTAGCTCTGAAAGACTTAAGGGTGGGAGAGGAAGTGGGTGTCTACATGAAGATACTTATTTTTCTCAAGCAGTAGAAAGTGAAGGCATCCCGGTGCCCTGGCCTCCCAGTAAGAAGAAATCAGGGAGGAAGGAGAAGTTAAATCTTTGCCCCTCATTCTGAAATTCCTACCCTTCAGGATCAGCAGATGGTGGAATGATTACATCGCTGGATTCCCGCATAGTCCTGGGCCCAGTGGCTTCCAACTCATGCCAGGGGTGTGTGCATGCATGCCCAAAACCTCAAGAGGAGTATAGAGGAGAAGAGATTATGGCGTGGCCATCCCCCTGGGGGGTGACTTCTTGCTTTCTGTCTCTTTGTCTCTCTCCGTCTCTCCAGGGAGTGCACATGCCTTATAGCAAAAAAATCTCTCTAAAAAGAAAGAAAGAAAGAAAGAAAGAAAGAAAGAAAGAAAGAAAGAAAGAAAGAAAGAAAGAAAGAAAGAAAGGAAGGAAGGAAGGAAGGAAGGAAGGAAGGAAGAAAGGAAGGAAGAAAGAAAGAGAAAGAGAGAAAGAGAGAAAGAAAGAAATTCCTACCCTTCTATCATGAAAGAAATCTTTCCCAGAACCCACCTGTGTATTGGGCCCTGGCTCTCTGATCCAGTACTTTTCGTTTGCTATGTGGTATTCAACCTTTCCCAAATCCTGCCTTCCGCTCACTCTTCCCATACACAAATAGCCCGTGTTAGCTGGGCCCTTGTATAAATTGCTCAAGGCTGCAAAATTTGCTCAAAATCCACAATGAGTCAGTGCAGAAGGGATGTACAAACCTCTTTTGCTCTCCACACACACCATTCATACCTGTGAAATGTATGAATGGCTCTACGGGGACTTGGCATGGGACCTCCAAGGACAGTGAATAGCAAACAGATGCAGGGTTCCTTCGAATGCTATGTTTGATCACGTATCAAAGCCCTGATTCCCTGCTCAGAGCTCAGAGGAAGGCAGCACTGAGGACCAAATCTGATTCCACCTCCGTGATGAGGGTGGCAGATTTCCTGGGCTTTCTGGGTTCTAAATGTGAGTCCAGCCTGTTTAGGTCTCTTATCTGTTCTGTGTTCCAGAGTATATCCTGGAACCTCCGCCCTGCAGATCGGAACCTGAAAACTGTGACAAATTCTGTACGTTGCCGGAAGATTGCCAGGACGGACTTCAGTGCTGCTCTGCCTTCTGCGGGATAATCTGCACGTTAAACAAACCTCCAAAGCGCAAAAAGTAAGGGCTCCTGCCAGTCCTGATCCTAGAGCTGCTGGAGAGAGCTCACCACAGTCTCTTACGAGCCGCCATAGTGGACGCCTTTCTCTCTCTCTCTTTCTCTCTCTCTCTCTCCCTCTCTCTCCCATTTTTCCAACATTCTCCTCTTTACCACAGAGAATTTCCATAAAAGTCCTGGTTGGAAGACCCTCCTCCCCTCCCAAACTATTGCACATAATCCTTCTCTGTCCATCACCACAGTCATGAATCTCTGACTCATTCTGAACACACCTATAAACACCTCCATCCCTGGGACCAGCAGTTGGCGTAATGGCTATGTTGCTGGACTCCCATATAGTTGACCATGGTTCAAGTCCCGGACCCAGTGGCTTAACTTAAACTCACACTGTGCAAGTGTGCATGCATGCTCAAGATCCCCAGAGGAAAGTAGAGGAGAAGGGATTGCAGCAAGGCCAACCCCCTTGGGGGATGATTTCTCTCTCTGTCTTTCTGGCGAGCACACGCTCTCTATAACAACAACAAAAAAAACTCTCCAAAAAACAAAAACAAAAAAACACTTCCATCACAGACCCCCACCCCTTCCCAGAATTCACTTTTATCTCAGGGCCTTGAACATTGCATCTGGCACTACATATGTCACCCACATTTCCAAGTAAAATCTGTTCTCTGTTTTTGCTTGTCCTGCTTTTACCACACATCATCGTCCAACCCCATGTTCTCAGGATCTAGCTATCCAGCCCAAGGGAAGCTTTGGTTAATTACCCAGGCCCCAGATCTGCTAAATGGAGTGTGTTCCTGAGGCAGAGAAAGCACCTTAGGGTGTTGATAAGACTTGACCTTGGGGTGTTAACCCCATTGGCAACTCTAACTTTCCACAACCTTAAGTAAGAAAATCCCCTCACCCCTTTTTTAAAAGAGATTTTTGCTACAGGGCATGTGTGCTCACCAGAAAGTGAGAAACACTCCCTGGCGGGATGGCCACACTGCAATTCCTTCTCCTCCATTCTCCTCTCAGGGTTTTGGGCATGCACACACACACGCCCAGTGTAATTTTCAAGCCATATGTCCAGGACTTGAACCGCAGGTGGCCATGTGAAAGTCCAGCACCTTAACCACTATGCCACCTGCTAAACCCCAAAATTTTCCTATTTAACTTTATTTTTCTTATTAACAAAATGGAGATTCTGCTTTTTCCTGCCTTGTAAAGTTGGAATGAAATCTCAAAAGACCCACATAGGAGACTCAGCCTGTGAATTTCCTGGGGGAAGCTTGAGAGTCCTGTCCTCGGCCGACTCCCTGCCCCGAGCAGATACCCAGCGTGTAAGACAATGTACAGAGTGATTAAGTATGGGCCCAGACTCAAATCTGGCTTTACGATTTCTTAGCTGAGTGACCTCAGACAAATTAACTAACCTCTCTCTAGGTATCAACTTTCTCATCTTTAAGACTGGTACAAAAATAGTGAGATTAAAATAGTCAATCCAGGGACAAGCTGGTAGCGTGGTAGTTCAGGCAGCTGAATCCCACATGGCTGACTACATAGTTTGAGTCCCCTACCTGGTGGCTTGAAAAACACACCAGGTGCGTGTCCATGCATGCCTAAAAACACAAGAGGAGACTGGAAAAGAAGTGATTGTAACATGGCCACTGCCCAGAGGGATGCTTTCTCGCTCTCTCTCTCTCTTGCTCTCTCTCTCTCTTTCCCCCCCACCCCAGCAAGTGCATGTGTCCTATAGGAAAAATTTTAACATAAAAAATAAATAAAATAGTCAATCCATGTAAACTTTACAACACTACTTGCCCCATAAGAACCACTCAGTAAGTTGAAGCGATTAGGCAACCACTTCTCTCTCAAGAGACTGGCCCTTGCAATTGAGCTCCACATCAGTTGAGGCTCTGTGTGGTCACCATGCAACTGTAGTCACCAAGTCCTTGAGGTTCTGCCTTCCCTGTGGCAGGAAAAGTCAGTTTCATGGTCTAGTTTCAATATTCGAAGTAATGGGGAGTGAAAATTTTCTCTCTAAGACTAAAACAAATAATATTTGAAAATATTTTTCTTCTACAGACAAAAACCTAAGCTTTAGGAATCACCAGGCCTGACGACTGCGGCGTGTTTCCTGGAGCGTCATGTAAGTATCAGGGTGCGGCCAGTCTTTCCGGGTGTGACAGTTCCCAGGAGGCTCCCTCTCCTCCTCTGTCTTCTCCAAGGGTACTGGTATTCCCACCAGGCCAGAAAGGCCTTGTTGTCATCCAGAACACCTGCTCCTTTATTACCCCCCGCAAGGGACATCTTCGCACTCTCAAGGGCAGGGTGCAGTCCAGGGTGAGTTATGCAACAGAGTGACATGAAGAGGCAGGGCCGTGGCCCAGGACCTGAGGCTTTGCCAGGGAACAGGCTCTTCCAGCCTCCAGGTGGTCAGCGCCCTGGGCGGGAATCAAGCTGAGCTCTTCATGCTCTGTATGACTTTGCTGTACTCACTGTCCCCTTCTGAGACAGTCAACTCCCTCATGTGAAAGGAGAGAACATCGGGGCCTTGGGGTGCTGTGCGATTAATAGGAGCCACATGGATGAAAGAACTTGGTCACTGCAGAGACCGCAAATGTTAGAGGCTGCCAGCAACATTTTGTCCATGGTTTCTGGGTTTTTTGAGTTTGGTTTTGTTTTTTTTTTGTTTTTTTTTTTTTTTTTCAGTTTATTTCTTCCTTCCATGAGAAAAGGAGACAGAGAGAGAGAAAAAGACATCCCCAACAGGGCTTTACATGATCCTGTCCCCAGCCTCAGCTAGCCTGGATTGCAGACATATATAAACACATTTCCTGCGTGCATGGGCACACTACGGACACAAACCCGAGACCTCCCCAGCGGCCTCGACACTGTGGAGTGTTACACTTCCACCCGCCACTGCAGCTGGCCCCAGTTTTTGTTTCTTAAAGAAAGGAACCATTCATTTTTAATGGTTTACTGATGTTACAAGAAAAATTACCAAAATGTAACAAACGCTCTGTAACTCCAACCAACCAAAGATAGTATTCATAATTTGGTGACTCTGTCTCAGGGCGCTTGAAAACAATTAGGAACTCGGGATCTTCTAATGGTCTTTCTGACATCAGAGTTTCCAAAAGTGGAACGGTGGTATGTCAGCGCAGGTTTCTATTAACTCTGCAAGGAAGCGTGAAAACGGTAGCAGGTAGAGTCCAGTGGAGTGGTTAAGATTAGTTAGCAGTGGTTTCACCCTCGCTTAGGCCCTGGTGAGCCCGCCTTGGACATGACTAGCTGCCATGCTGCATACCAGCTGCCAATCAATATGTCAACGTTCTTAGATAATCCAGGGCTTGTGGAGCGAGAAGACACTGAGACCACAGTGAGAATCCAGGTGTTAGATTCAGGTGGGAAGCTAAGGAATGGTGGCTGGTACGATGATATTTTTATTGCAACTTGGAGACGAAATGACTAGGGGATATACAAACCTAAACCCTAACCTTAACACTTTGCCCAAAGAGGCAGAACTTCATCTTGGATGGGCAGAAAAATATCGCCGTCCACCTGAAGTGTCCTGTATGGGACAATCCTGTTATCTTCTGGTAGGCTTGACTGAAATCACACCCTTTTTACAACACATTTGCTGTAATGTCTGCTCTATCCATGAGATGGCATTTGTTCCGCCTGAACCTATAGCCAGGTTGCCCTGTACTCACCTCTGCAGTGGGTGGGGAAATTAGGAGGTTGGAGTCTTCTAATGGTCTTTCTGACATCACTTGAGTTTCTGAAATAGAAAAGGGGAGGAAATGGGAGTGCTAGTACAAGCCTGAGAAGATGCAGAACTTTTCCCGAGGAAGTGCAGTGTTGAGCTCTTCATGGTCTCCCAGGATGGAGGACAGGATGACCCAGGCAGACCTTGTCACAGACTTCTGCTAAATCCTGGACCTTGAAAGGTATAGTCAAAAGCTACTAACTTTTGGGACCAGAAGATGGCATAATGGTTATGTCGCTGGACTCCCACATTTGGCAACTGCGGTTCTAGTACCAGACCTAGCAGCTTAAAACTCATGCCAGGTGCATGTGTGCACATGCCTCAAATTCTGAGAAAAGAATGGAGGAGAAGGGATTGTGGCATGACCATTCCCCTTTGGAGGATGCTTTCTCACTTTCTGATTCTCTGTCTCTTCAGTAAGCACATGTGTCGTAATAGCAAAAATCTCTCTTTAAAAAAAAAAAAAAAAAGCTGGTAACTTTTAACATGAATTAACATTTACATGACATGCTTCATTTCGCTAGTCATCAGGACAACCATAATACCCAGTTCTCTGACGAGGAACCTGAGGATTATCACACTGAAGGGATATACTCAGCATCAGCCTGCTGGCAAAAGGTGGAATTCAAACCCAAGGCTGACCTGATAATGTGAGGCATCTCCTCAGTTCTCAGAGCCCCGGCATGTCCATCTGGAAACTGAAGATGGCCCCTTATTGGGCCGATAGTGGCATGGTGGTCAGGATGCTAGACGCCCACGTGGATGACTGCAGTACAAGTCCCAGACCTGGCAGCTTACATTCTCACTTTCCCACTCTCTTTGTATCTCTCACATACCCTATAGCAAATTTAAAATAATAATAATAATAATAATAATAAATAAAATTAGATAAGTAAATACTTTTTAGAAAAACACTTTATTATTGGGACTAGCAGGTTGTATGGTGGTTAGGATGCTGGACTCCCACATGGCCAACAGTGGTTCAAGAAAAACACCTTATTATTCATTTCTCAACCATCCTTTCTTCTTTTATCCAAAATTATTGTTGTATAAAGAATCACAGTATACATTTTATCTTAAACTCTTGTTAGCTGGTTTGTTTTTAATTTTTCTAGATTCCTATAAATTAACTCAAATTAATTAAGACAAGTGTGGAATTCTGTCATCTTCAGAACATCTTCTTAAGAAGAAATGAGGCTGGGGCCAGAAGGTAGTTAAGGCACTGGACTCCCACATGGCCAACAGTGGATCAAGTCCCAGACCTGGTGTCTTGCTTTCTCACTTTCCCTCTCTTTCTCTCTGTCTCTCTCTGGTGAGCACATGTGTCCTATAGCAAATTTTAAAATAATAATTATAATAAATAAATGAATAATTAAATAAATAAAATTTAATAATTATTTTAAAAAGAAACAAGGCATAATTATAAAAACGTACTGCATCCTTGAAAGATAATGTGATTAAACCTTATGGTGGAAGGTCAGTTCATTTAACAGGAATCCTGATTCTTCTACTAAACATCTAGTTCCTATGAAAGAGTTTGCTTCCCTCTGCAAATTCCATGCAGAAATTACCAACATGAAAATTTGCGGCTACCTAGTTCCACAATTCTACTTTTCTTCCAACTACATCCTTCTAAATGAACTCTTCCTGAGATAAATGTATCACAAATCCCCTCCTCTGTGACATCATTGTAATCTGACTGACTCCCTAGTGACTTCTGATGCCAAGCAGGAAGTACTGCCTAGAAAGAGCTTTAGAGTCTTTACCACCGGAACTGATCAATGTGGTTCAGGTTGACCTGAGCAAAGCAGGTCTCTCACATGTGGTTGAGCCCATTCGAACTGCAGTTATCACTGCTTTAACAGTCTGAGCTTGAATTCTCCAGTACCATAGGCACTGGTCACTAGAGGCTATGTAAATATAAGTCTATATTAATTACAACAAAATGAAATAAAATATTTAATCAGCTTCTCAGTCTCACTAGTTACTGAAGTTGTTCAATAATCACATGTGGCTAGTAGCTACCGCAGTACACATCACAGTATTGAACACTTCCAGCATCGCAGAAATTTGGAAGGAATTACTTTAAGCTATATAAAGCTGGTAGCTAATTAAAGATCATGATGACGGGCACCAGCAGATGGCATGATGGTTAAGGCAACTGGATTCCCACATGGTAGACCACAGTTTGAGTCCTAGACTCAGTGACTTGAAAATCATACCGAGCACATGTACATATGTACCCAAAATCCCAAGAGGAAACTAGAGGAGAAAGGATTGCAGAATGGCCATCCCCTCTGGGAGGGTGATTTCACTTTCCCTCTCCTCTGATGAGCACACACATCCTATGGGGGAAAAAAAAATCATGACAATGAAGAATTTTACAAAAATTTAATACTATAGACAGTTTTTTCATTACATTTAGTGTACTATTATTTAGTTCCAATTATTTGTCAAAGAAATAAAATTCCAATGTATATTCTACTTTTTGAGGCATGTACTTTGTACTCTGGGGAATGAGAATGTAATATGAAAAGAGCCTGAAGAAGGAACAGGTAGTATACAGACCAAGATAAGGGAGAGCTTCTATTTCATAGGCACATACCACATGGGTTTTCCAATGGAAGAAACTGTGGATGAAACAGGAACACACTCCTGGTTTTGAAGCATTAGGCAGGCCTTGGGACTGGAGGACTGATAAGTATCACACCAAGATAATATCTAGAAAGATATACTGAGATAGAATAATGATGGGGCAAATATGTACATGAATGCAAAATATTTGAAACAACTTTAATAATTCAATATTAGGAAAGTAGTTAGGTAAGTTATGGTAACTCTATGATGTAAAACACATGTGTATGTGATAGGTCACGGAATGGAACTTAGGCAGTTGTCTTAGATTTTAGCTGAGACTTCAAAGTTAGAGACATTCATCCATGAGTGTCCATGCATTTGAAAGAGAAGGATGAAACACATGGACAGGAAGGTGTTCAGGTATAGCCATAGTGGTCCAATGGCCATCATTCACCTCCAGCCAGTCTAAGAAAAGGTTACTGCTTTATTATAAAGAGAAAAATTCATGAAGACCTTTCTAGAAGGAATGCAATAGTGCTACAGAGTGCTATGCTTGCCTCCCCAAAGCTAGGTGAAGGGCTTTAAGAGAACCAGCTGGACCAGACATCACAGAGGTAAGACAGATCCTCTGCAAGGCTGCCCCACATGGAAAGGTTCTGGATTTGCATCCAGAGACCTCCCTAAGTACACCAGGCATGCACAGACTCATGACCTGAGGCTGGGGATGGATCATGGCATCAAGATGTTGTGGGGGTGTTGTCGCTCTGTCTCGCTCATGGAAGAAATAAACAAACTTTTTTAAAAAGAAAAAGCAGATGGGGTAAAGGTTATGTTGCTGGACTCCCACATAGTCAACAGTGGTTCAAGTCCCGGACCTGGAGGCTTGAAACTCACACCGGCACATGTGCATGCATGACCAAGATCCCAAGAGAAGAATGGAGGAGAAGGGGTTGCAAGGTGGCCATCCTCCTAGGGGGTGATTTCTCTCTTTCTGTCTTTCTGTCTCTCTGACTCTCTGTGTCTCTCTGGCGAGCACACACACCCAATAGCAAAGAAAAAGGGAGAGAATCAGCCATTCACAAGGGAATAGAAACTTCTGTCAAAGGATGACTGACATTCCAGCTCCAAAGCCACGTGCATCTGAACTGGATGGGGTGCTGGACTTCCACATGCCTAACTGTGGTTCAGCTTCCAGACCTGGCGGCTTGCTTTCTCACTTTCCCTCTCTCTTACTCTCATGCTCACTCTCTCACTCTGTCCCTTTCTGATCAAAATTTAAAATAAATAAATAATTATTTTTTAAATAATCAACTTGGGGTGGTTTTAGGGTATAAATGTGAGTCAAAACTTCTAGACAAAGTAGAGCCACAATGTCCCCCTTGTTCTTAGGTAGTGATTTAAAAGATAGATTCTGAAGTCAAGTTCACATCTTGTCTACACTACATGATAGATGAGTGGCTTGGACATAAAACTGAAGATGTGTCTGTTTCTTCATCTGTGAATGATCATAATAATTATACCTACCTCACAGAGTACATGTGGTCATTGATTTAGTATACATAGTGTTTAAAATAGTGCCTGGCATGAAGGAAGCACTACAGGGGTTACAACTAACTCTACTATTATTATTGTGTTTGTTGCCTTCTTTCTGGTATTCCAAAGACAGCTTCTTTTCTGCTGTAGAAGGTCATAAAGAGAAAGGAAACTATCCTTTATTAATTAATTGCTCCAATGGTTCTACTCTCCATGGTTAAACATATGCAGAAGCTCTGATCCTTATGTTTCTATGGTTTCTAAGTGAACATGGAACTCACTATCAGGGGTCCAATCAGTTTGGGGCCTCCAGTTTCATGACTGGCTACCCAAGCATTGACCATTCAACTCAACACCTAGTTATGCCCAGTCCTGGCCCTTGGGGTAGGTGGGCTCAGCCCTCTCAAGTATCAAGCCCAAAATAAAATATCAGTTGATACCAAGACTCTCCTACTGGCTGCTTGCTGCACCATGAAGCCTGCTGAGAAGCTGGGACTTCTTCTAGGGTTCTTCATCTTGTGCTCATTGATTACCCCATTATTGGGTGGTGTTGCTAGACTTACTGAGATGATATGCGGAGAACTCAAAGGTATGAAGTTACGGGAGGAAACAAACCAAAGGCCAATTACAAATGAGGAGTGAGGTGTTGAGGGCAGAGGGGGTATGCTATTTAGGTGATCCAGGAGGTTTCTCTTTTCATGGCCCTTGACTTAGGGTATTACTTACACTGGGGGTCTTGTGGATGTTTAATGAAAAAAAGTTATGATGAAAGTAAACCTTTCCAGATGGAGATCTCTTTTGCAGGAGATCCAAAGGATTAGAAGTATTTTGAACAAGAGGTTTTATGACAAATTTTAAAGATCCCAGAATATACAAGAGTATATATTGGGATGAGAGAAAAGGGAGATTGGAGACTGAGAAAACTGAGGCATTTTAAATACCTGGGTTCTGGTTCAGAGAGAACATTGAGTACATGGACCCTGATTAGAGACTCTCACAGTATAAACTTGAAGACAGTGAGACTTCCATTTTTTTAAAGAGGTTTTTAGGGTGTGTGTGCTCACTGGAGAGAGAGAGAGACACAGTGAAAGGGAAAGTGAAGTCTCCCCCAGAAGTGGATGGCCACATCGCAATCCCTTCTCCTCCACTCTTCTCCCAGAATCTTGGGCATGCAGGCACATGTGTCTAGCGTGAGTTTTAAGCTGCTAGGTCCAGGACGTGAACTGTGGTCAGCCACATGTGAGTCCAGCAATGCAACCACTACGCCATCTGCTGACCCTGAGACTTTCTTCTGTAGATAGCTCGTACCAGCTCATGCTTCCAGAGCATGAGGATATGGCACTATCTACGTGGAGTCAGACTCTACAAATTCTGGCCCTGTCACTCAGCAGAGGTTTGCCCTTGGATGAGTCACTCAACCACTTATCGTCTCTTAGCTTTAGTGTCCTGGTGTGTAAAGTGAAGACCAGAAAAGTACTCGCTGCCGAAGGCGCTCGTAAGTATAAATTAAGACTCTGCGTGTAACTCTGACTAAATAGCTAGTTTTATCAGAGTAAATTCCAGACCCCCTGGTTGAGTAGAGCAACCATCACCGGGTTTCCAATGCAAGCCTGACGGTGGCTATTTCAACCACTGCCTGACTCTTAACAGAAAAACAGAAGGTTTGGGACCAGCACATGGCGGAATGGTTATATCACTGAACTCCCATAGAGTGGACTGCAGTTTGGGTCCAGGACCCTGTGGCTTAAAACATACCCAGAGCATGTGTGTGCATGCCCAAAATCCTAAGAGTAGAATGGAGGAGAAGGGATTGTGGCATGGCCATCCCCCATGGGAAGGGGTGACTTCTCACTTTCTGTCTCTCTGTCTTTCTCTGTCTCTCTGGCAAACACACAGGCCCTATAGCAAAAATCTCTCTTAAAAAAAAAATCAGGTTTGCCTCTGAGAAGGCAAGAGGGATAAAAGATGACAGGCTGGGTTAGGGGAGCATTCCCCCCATGATTATGGATCTTGGTACGTGACCTTCTGTGAGGACAGCTGTGGACACAGTTACCTGGGTTTTGAGGTGCAGACTAGCATAATGAATGTATGAAAACTGGGGAGTAAGCATTCTGAATCACAGGTCCTATGTGGGCAGTTAAAAGGAAAGGAAGATGAAGGTCCGTAAGGTGGGACATATGAGGCACATCATCATTTTGTGCAAGATGGTGGCGGGACCTCCATTTGCCCTGCTCACCATTCCTCCAATACACTGACAGGACCACAGCATGGAACTGTTAGCAATTTGCATTGCACAAGGGTAACCTTGCCGAGTGATTCTAATTCCAAGAGAAAACTATATGCCTTTAAGTGACCTTGAATATAGAACTGTTTCTAGGCGCAGACACTTTCATGGACCCATCAAGTCAAGTCATGCTGAATCCTAACCAATTCCTCCTTAACTCAGTGGAGATCTCTCACACAGATCCCTGTAAGATGGACATGGAACCTGGCAGCTGCTATGACATTCAGTTTAGATACTTCTACAACACAACTTCCAAACTATGTCAAAGTTTTTTCTACACTGGCTGTAATGGCAACATGAACAACTTCGTGCTCAAAATAGATTGTCAAGTAGCCTGTGAGGAATCATACAAAATAAAGTAAAGAATCCAATCCTTGTCTTTGGGGGGAGGAGAAGGAGAGGTTCTGAGATCCCAAGATAGAAAAAGTTAATCAGGAACTAACCCTGGTTTAGGGTTGGAAGAGGGGAGGATTGTCCTGATTAAAAGGTTTCACAGTTGGGGAACCAGCAGTTAGCATAATGGCTATGTCGCTGAACTCCCATGTAGTCGACTGCAGTTGGAGTCCCAGACCCGGTGGCTTAAACTCACGCAGAGCGTGTGTGCATGCATGCCCAAGATCCCGAGGAGAGAATGGAGAAGGGATTGCGGCGTGCAACCCCCCAGGGGGTAATTTCTCGCTTTCTGTCTTTCCGTCTCTCTCTGTCTTTCTGGCGAGCGCACGCACCCTACAGCAAAAACCTCTCAAAAAAAAAAAAGATTTCACAGTTGGGTTCAATATCAGGATTACTCATTCATTTTGCTGTTAGGAAATCAAAGTCCAAGAGAAAATAATAGCCACCATCTACTGAATAATTATCAATTGCCAGGTGCTGCACTAAGCAATTAACAATTGGCATCGATACCATCTCAAATTAAAATCACACCAAGGTAGATGTGTATCTTTATTTTCATGTGACAGATGAGGAAACCAAGTCCTGCAGAAGTAGCCAACTAGCACTGGATCCAATATTAAATAGCACAGCAAAGTTTCTGATGGGTCTGTCACCAAGGTCTTGACCATATTACATGCATAGGGTCACCCAAACCAAATTCTTCCAATCCCAGACCTTCCAACTCTCCATTGCAATATGTTATTTTACATAACTAAGCTCCCAACCCACACTTGACTACAGTCCAGTCATTGAACTAGTAGGTCAATGGAGCCTAGCATGGCTGTGGTCTGACTGATTCCCAGGAGAATGAGAGAGAGAGTAACCTTGGGGGTACCTCAGAAACAGAGATTATATTTTGCTTATGTTATATTCCTAGTGAGATTTTTTTGAGAGATTTTTGCCGTAGGGCACATGTGCTCACTGGAGAGACAGAGAGAGAGAGAGAAAGTGAGAAAGCATCCCTCAGGTGGAATGGTCTCACCACAACCCTTTCTTCTCCATTCTTCTTTCAGGATTTTGGACATCCATGCACACATGACTGACATGAGTTCCAAGCCTCCGGGTCCAGGACTCAAACCACAGTCCACCATGTGGACCTGTGTCACCTCCTTGCCCACCTAGTGAATTTTGCAAAGCCTGGCACATAGAACACAATGATTAAGTTTTAAATAAATGAAAGAGTAGAAATTAATCAATGGAACAGGAGAAATATTGAAAAAGAACGTGACCTCTGGGCTTCCCCTAAGATAAAAATCACCTACATTAACCAGGGAGGCTTTCCAAAACCTGTAACACAGATCTGTTTTTTCTGCTTAAACAGGAAAACATGACAGCGTGTAAATTCATGGAGCTGCCTGATGCATGATGAGAAATAAAGATGCGAGAAAATTCAGACCGATATTGAGATCTTCGTAATATTTCTGTGATCCTTAAAACTTCTATTTGCTTAGTATTTTCCTGATCCCAGTTTTGTCTTTCCTGAGAAATAACTGTATGATCATTAAAATGAAAAAGCTTTGGGCTGGCAGATGGTGCAGTGGTTGAGGTACTGGACTCCCACATGGCCAACCATGGTCCAAATTCCAGACCCGGAAGCCCAAAAATCACAACAAATGAACAGTTAAATAAATAAATGTTTTTAAATAAATTAAAAAGAAAAAGAAAGAGCTTCGTGTCAACCTTTTTTTCCTTTCTAAATTTCTTTCCCCTGTCTTATCCAGAAAATGTCAGTAGGTTCCCCCTCACTCCTGAGCTATTCCTCATACATGCATGCTTAGCTTATTCAACCTACACTGTTTCAGGTGTAGCTAGTCATCGTTCTACAGGTTTGTATCACCACCACCCCCAGCAGACTGAGCTCGTTAGTAGAATCAAAGTATTTTGACCTTGAAATCAAACCTAGCAGTGAACTCGTGGTTGAATAAAATGTCTCTGTGCTTATAACACATTTTCATCATCATGCTTCCTGATTCCTGCCCCCCGACTCATGAACTCCAGTTAGTGTAATTGGACCTCCTGACCTGGTGCTTCTTGATGAGCAGTTATTTGGACATTTTTTTAGGACCTCAGTCATTGAAATTTCTTTTTCACTTTTATTTAGTTAGTGAGATTTAGAGGTTTTTGCTGTAGGGTTCATGTACTCACTAGAGAGAAAGATAGAGATAGTGAGAGGGAAAGTGAGAAATCACCACACACTCCCCACTAGGGCAATGGCCACACTGAAATTCCTTCTCCTCCACTCTCCTGGGATCTTGGGCACTCACATACACACTCCTGGTGTGATTTTCAAGCTGCTGGGTCCAGGGGTCAGCCATGTGGGAGTCCAGTGATGTAACCACAACACATGATTGTGTGCGTGCGAGCACAAGAGAGAAAGAGAGAGACAGGAGACAGAGAAAGTGCTCTCAACAGTGCCTCATCACACCATAATCCTCTTTTCCAGGCTCTCCAACTCTTCAGCATCTGAGTTATGCATGAGCCCCCAGCATGTTTTCAGGCCAACCCAGGGATCTGAACCCACAGCCACCCATGTGACTTTCAGCACTATAGTACAGTTTGCTACTGACTGCCACCAGGCTGTCAATCATTAAAATCTGACTTAGCTACTGTCGGCCCTGGAAAAGAAACTTTCAACTACCAAAGGAAAGGGCATCCAAACTCCGGTCCCAAAGTCTTGTGAACATAATGCTACACGGTCATGCTACATGGCCACAGTCTGTTCTGCTGTATGGTTCTCAGACTGACCATTTCGCCTCTGAACTTTCTCAAGCGTCTCAGCTGAACCTGCACTGAACAAAGAATGCCTGTCCTCATTCCTGTGGCTCCCTCTGCATACCTACCCTGTCTATCTTATAAATGAAGTTTATCCCTCACCTGTAAATCACAACCCAGACCAGTCAGTGGTTGGTAGGTCCAAAAGCAGAGGCCTCATCCACCTGTGAGACTCTGTAATTAGAAACACAGGCCTGACCTCTGCTCTGTCTTAGAACTAAGAACACCAATCCCCTAAATGAGATGAGTTTCTACAAAAATTTAGCTAAGTTCAGGCCCACAGCTAAACAGGGATATTCTCTGAGAAGGGAAAGTGTTAAGAAACCAATTTATTCTAGCATATTTTAACTGTTCAGCAGACCCAAAAGTTATGGATCATTCTAGAGCCAAATCAGCTGCAGGAACGATCCCATAATGATCAGCCCTATGAAATAATAAGGATGAGCTCATCCAACTGGTCCACATCAATGGAAGTTCTGAGGTTTTCCTGTTATGAGCCATGATGCCAGGGGTTTCAGAAGTGGTCCGTCTCAGGAACAAGATAGCAAACTCCCAGGGCCTGTTTGCTGCCTACTCCAGCCAACTCCTGAAAAATTCAGAAAAACAGAAAGAAGGTGCCTGGACTAAGACGCCTCTGAGAAAAGAGGGTCACTACATCTTAGTAAGAAAAGGAAATAGACACCCGATGCAGATTGCTGAGCGCTGAGGGGCAGAACGAGTTCAGCAGAGCTTTTGAGTTGTGTTAGCCTCCCCACCACGAAAAGCTGGGTCAGCCATTGCTTGCTCTCTTGCCAAAGCAGTAACAGCCATGAAAGACTGCAAGGGGGGTGAGATAGCACGTCATCGTCCCAGAGTCCAGCTAAGGTGAGAAGTGTAACAGGAGCAATTGAACTAGACAGATACAGAGGTACTGGCTTACCCTCCTTCAAACACACATTGATACATGACTAAACCTCAGAGAAAAAAATTCCATAGAAAATGTATCTAAGGGGGGACCAGCAGTTGGCCTAATGGTTATGTCGCTGGACTCCCACATAGTCAATCGTGGTTTGCGTCCCAGACCTGGTGACTTAAACTCACACCGAGCACGTGTGCATGTGTGCCCAAGATCCTGAGAGGAGAATGGAGAAGAAGGGATTGCGGTGTGGCCATATCCTCTGGAGGGTGATTTCTCGCTTTCTGTCTCTCTGTCTCTCTTTCTGGCGAGCACACACACCCTATAGTAAAAAACCTCTCCAAAGAAAAAGAAAATGCATCTAAGGGGACTTCCCCATAGCCTAGTGGCTAAGGGAGCCAAATTTCACATAACCAATTGCAGTTCAAATCTTAGTCCTGGCAGCTTGAAAAACACCAGGCATGTGCATGCCTGACTAAAATCCCTCCAAGGCGGGAAATGTGGAAGGAATTGTGGCATGACCAAGCCCCACTAGGGAGTGCTTCCTCTCTCTCTGGTGAGCACATACACCATCTAGCAATAAGAATAAAAATAATAATAAAAATTTTTTTAATTGAGGCCAGTTGTTGGCGTGATGGTTAAGAGCACAGAATTACACATGGCCAACTGTGCAGATGGAGTCCTGGACCTGGCTGCTTGAAAACCATTCTGGCCACATGTGCATGCATGCCCAAAATCCTAAAAGAAGAAATGTAAGAGAAGGGATTGCAGCTGCATGAAAACCATGCTGGGCACATGGACATGCATGCGCAAAATCCCAAAAGAAGAAATGGAGGAGAAAGGATTGTGGCATGACCATTCCCCTGGGAGGTTTGCTTGCTCTGTCTCTCTCGCTCCCTCTCTACCACTCTCTCTCTATTTCTCTTGCTCTTTCTCTGGCAAGTACACACACCCTCTAAGAAAAAGAATTTTTAAAGAAAACATGGTATATACACATAATGGAATACTATTCCACCCAAAAAAAAAAAAAGAAGGAAATCCTGTCGTTCATGGCAACATGGATAAACCTGGAAGACATTATAAGCCAAGCATGGGAGAAAAAAACCTTGCATGCTCTCACTCATCTGTGGAAACTAAAATAGTTGATCTGTGGAAACTAGAATAGTTGACCTCATATAAGTAGAGTGTAAAATAGTTGTTACTAAAGATGAGACAGGGTAGTGGGATGGGGAGGGGGGCCGCGGGAGGAGGAGATGTTGGTTTACTGGTACAAAATTATAGTCAGATACAATGGGTTCACTGGGCACTCCAAACTTTTCTCAAGCTTCTTTCCTTCATAGACCTTCACTCAACAAAACCAGAAGTTAATGATCCTACTGTTTTCTATCACATGACATTTTTTATGTTTTTTGGTCTTTTTTAAGTTCATTTGGGGGTTTTTTGTTGTTTTGTTTGTTTGTTTGTTTTTTGCTATAGGGCATGTGTACTTGCCAGAGAGACAGAATGCAAGAAATCACCTCCCAGGGGGGAGGGCCACGCCACAATCCCTTCTCATCCATTCTCCTCTGGGGACCTTAGGCATGTACACACACGTGCCCAGTTTAAGTTTTAAGCTACAGGATCCAGGATTCGAACCACGGTGGACTATGTGGGAGTCCAGCAATGTAACCATTACGCCATCTGCTGGTCCCTTCCCCATGACATTTTTATCCAATGTCTTAAACCCAGTACTCTGAAAGGAACATCTCATCCTCTCTCTCTCTCTCTCTCTCTCTTTCTCTCTCTCTCTCGACATGCAGTTCCAAATACTCATTCCCACACTTGCACATGGTCATATAGGCCCTCCAGGGGCCCAATGTTTAAACAGTAGTGTCATCGGATAGCTCTTCTGAACACACAGGGCAAAACTCAAGGCATTCAGCACTCTGGAACAAATTGATTCCTCTCTCATAGCCCTGGGTCTCTTCCACTCAGCCAGCCACCACCCAGCCTTGTCCTGATTAAAACAAGAAACCAGTGAGCAGGAGAAGCAAAGACAATAACCTCACCGGAACCACGGACCGAACAACCTCAGATTCCTTTCACGCAGACCTCTCTGGTCCCGACCTTCCGTCATGCTCTGGGGAACGTACTCTAGCCAGATACTTAGCCTTGATTCATTGACTATAAAATCAGATTTCACCTCCTTATACAAATTTATTATGCCAAAAGACTAAGAAATGATACAACTTTCGGGACCAGCAGTTAGCGTAATGGCTATGTCGCTGGACTCCCATGTAGTTGACCACGGTTCGCATCCCGGACCCGGTGGCTTAAAACTCATGCTGGGCACATGTGCGTGCGTGCCCAAGATCCCGAGAGGAGAATGGAGGAGAAGGGATTGCAGCGTGGCCATCCCCCCTGGGGGGTGATTTCTCGCTTTCTGTCTCTCTGTCTCTGTCTGTCTGTCTGGCGAGCGCACGCGCCCTATAGCAAAAACCTCTTCAAAAAAAAAAAAAAAGTGATACAACTTTGTTATAAAACCTTTTAAAAAGGAATCATTTGGCTCCCTTTAACAACGGATATGAGGTCTGGCAGGTGGTGTGGTGGTTAAGGCACTGGACTCCTACATGGCCAACCACAGGTCGAGTCTCAGATCTGGAAGCTTAAAACTCACATCAGGTGCATGTGCATGCATGCCCAAAATCCCGAGAGGAAAACGGAGGAGAGGATTGTGGAGAGGCCATTCCCCCTGGGGAGTGATTTCTCACTTTCTGTATCTCTGGCGAGTGCACATGCCCTATAACAAAAATCTCTCTCAAATAATAATAATAATGTCCTATCTATATCTATATTAAAGTCTTCTAGGACTGCCTACTACATATAATTTATATTGTTAATCATGTGAAAATGTGGATTCATAATATGGAATATAATTGATAATCTTTTCATATAAACTGAACTTTTTTGGGGGGTTTTGCCATAAGGCGTGTGTGCTCACTGGAGAGAGACAGAGACAATGAGAGGAAGAGTGAGAGAGAAATCACCCACCAAGGGGAAAGACCACACCACAATTCCTTCTCCTCCATTTTCCTCTTGGGACTTTGGGCACCCACACACATGCACCAGAAATGATTCTCAAGTCGCCAGGTCCGGGGCTTAAACCACAGTCTGCCATGTGCCTCAACCCCCACCTGGCCCCCAATGTAGGGCCCTTAGCCAATGCACCTTGGCGCCAGTCATCCTGGATAGATTCTGAGTCTTTCCATCTTTCATGCTTTCAGGCTTTGGTGCTTTCTAATGTCAATGCAGCTTTCCCTGGAGGATGATGTACTGATACAATTGCCAGGCTCACTCACTCTAAATAAAAAATGTAACCCCTCTTTTTCTGCTTTACCTGCTATGTGAGAAAACTACACGTGGATTTTTATAATTTTTCATACCTAAAAACTCATACTTTTTCAAATCATTTCTGATTTACATTTATTTTTTGAACACTTTTGTGGGATACAGCATGGTTTTTCTTTTCTTTCTTTCTTTCTTTTATTAATTTGCCAGAAGTCACATGCACTCACCAGAGAAAGAGAGTGCAAAAGTGAGAAAGTACCCCCCCATGGGGGACGGTCACACCACGATCCATTCTCCTCTATTTCTCACTCCTTCCAGGATTTTGGACACACATGCACATGCACCCAGGTCTGAGACTCGAACTATGCAGTTGTCCACGTGGAGGCCAGCTGCCTTAACCACCACACAGTTGCGGAAACAGACCACCAAGAAAACAAGCATCACCCAGAGAGTAGGAGAGCTCAGATTTGTTACGCCAGCAGACCCAGAGGAATTCAGTCTCCAAAATCTGGGCCCTGCCTTGGGGAAGGTGCAGGGTTACATTGGTTTTTGGTTTGGGGGAGGGTAGATACACTGGTCAGGGGTTACAGGTATTGCAGAAAAGGAAACGTTGCAGAAAGGTTACAAGACAGCTTGTCCTGTCTTGCAACCAGGTTACAGACACAGAATAGAATCTGTATCAACACCACGGGCTGGCCCAAATATGGTTTTTCAGAACCTGCACAGTGCATGATAATCAAATCACGATATAAACATATTCACCATCTTCAACAAAGACCATTACATCATATTGTGTACCTTCCATATTTATTCGACTACATTTTTTTCTTTTTGTTAGAGATACGGATTGGCAATGCCCTTTCTTACTCTGTTGTAATGCATTTCCATAACCAAGTCACCTTGTTTACTTGCATCCTTGTGTCTGTTCATTTTCTCCTAAACCAGCCAGAGACATGGTGGGTAGGCAGCTTATAAAATAAAAATTGTAGATACCCACATGGCCAACCATACAGTTCGAGTCCTGGATGCAGACGCTTGGAAAGCACGCTAGGTATGTATGCATGCATGTCCAAAATCCTGAGAGGAGAATGGAGAAGGTATTGAAGCGTGGCCATCCCCCACTGCTTTCTCTCTCTCTTCAGCAAGTGCATATGCAAATTCAAAAATAATAATAACAAACTCAAAATAATAATAATAATGATAGCAAGCTCAAAATAATAATTTTTTGAGCTCTTTATGTCCCCACCGCCAACCCCTACCATCTCTGATATCTATCATTGCCCTCTCTACTTCTTCACCATAGAGCCCTTCAGTTCCTGCTGTAGAGTGCAGACATTGAGTATATGTTAAGTGGAGACAGTATTTGTCTTTCATAGCCTGGCTTCTTTCACTTAGCATTTTATCTTCTAAAGTCATTCACTTGGTGTCAAATGACAAGTTTCCTTGCTTTTTATTATTAAATAGTATTCTATTGTTTATGTGTGACACATTTTCTGAATTCAGTCATCAGTTGTTGGGCATGTAGGTTGACTCCATGTCTTAGCTATTGTGAATAATACTGCAATAAACACAGATGTTCAAATGTCTCTCTGACAGAGGGATTTCCTGCCCTTCAGGTAAATACCCAAGAGTAGAGCTGATGCGTCATACAGTAGTTTCTCATTTTAAAAAAAAATAAGAATTATTTTTATTTTATTTTATTTATTCATTTATTTTAATTTGACCAGAGAGAGACAGAGACAGGAAGAGAGAAAGGGAAAGTGAGAAAGCAAGCCATCAGATCCAGGACTCAAACTGTGGTCAGCCATATGGGAGTCCATGCTACCTACTGGCCCCTCTAAAATTTTTGACGAAACTCCTTATTGTTTTACACAGTGACTGTACGAATTTACATAACCTCCAGGAATATCCCCTTTTCTCCGCAAACTTGTCCATATCTGCTGTTCTTTGTTTTGCTAACGATAGCCAGAAAACATTCTGACTGGGGTTAGGTGACATCTCATTGTGGTTCTGACTTGCATTTGTCTTATGATAATGGATGTTGAACATTTGCTCCTATGCTTTTTAGCCATTTATGTGTCTTCCTTTGAGAGTTGTCTGTTCAAATCAATTACCCATTTTTATTGTATTATTATTTTTTTGTGGATGAGATGTTTGAATTCCCTATATATTCTGATTAACAATCTTTACTTGCAGGTGTTTTCTCCCCTTCTGTGGGTCTCTTTACACATTGTTTGTTTCCTCCGCTGTACGGAAGCTTTTTACCAGGCTGTCAGAAAAGTCATGACATATTTTTTCTTTTTATGGAGAGGTTTTTGCTATAGGGTACGTGCACTCACCAGAAAGACAGAGACAGAGAGACAGAAAGCAAGAAATCATCCCCCAAGGGGGATGGCCACGCCACAATCCCTTCTCCTCCATTCTCCTCTCAGGATCTTGGGCACACACGCACACATGCCCGGTGTGAATTTAAGCCACTGGGTCTGGATTCAAACTACAATCGACTACATGGGAGTCCAGCGACATAGCCATTATGCCAACTGCTGTTTCCAATGGCATATTTTTTCTGACAACCCACTAGCTTAATAATAATTCTACTTGTCTTCTTTTGGTATTGTTGCCCATGCTGTAGAGGTCTTGTTTAAGAAATCTTTGTCTAACCCAGTGTCTTAAAATGTTTCTTCTCTGTTTTCCACACATAGTTGTGTAGTTTGGGGCTTTACATTTATAACTTTAATCCATCTTGAGTTATTTTTCTTAAAGTTGAGACCCAGAGTTCTAGTTTTATTCTTCTACAGGTGGATGTTCAGTTTTTCTCAGCACCAATTATTGCAAAGACTATCTTTTGTCCATTGGATTGTCTAGAGAACTTTGTCAAAAAAGAATTGGCAGGGCTGGCAGGTGGCATGGTGATTAAAGGTGCTGGACTCTCACATGGCCGACCGTGGTTCGAGTCCTAGACTTGGTGGCTTTCTCTCTCTCTCTCTTCTCTCTCTCTGTCCCTCTCTGGGTCAAATTAAAATAAACAAATAAAAAATAAAATAGTTCTTTAAAAAAAAAAGAATTGGCTATCTGTTGTTAGGTTTATTTCTGGAGTTTCTATTTTGCTCCTCTGGTCTGTTTCTGTTTTTGTGCGTACACCATGCTGTTTTGATTATTATGGCTTTGTGATACATTTTGAAATCAGGTACTGAGATCCCTCCAAGTTTATTCTTTTTGCACAGTACCTCCTTGGTGATATGGGGTCTTTCATGATTCCAGACAAGTTTTTTGATCATTTTTTTTTTATTTCTGTGAACAATCCTGCAAGTATTTTAATAGGGATTGTATTGAATTTGTAAGTTGGTTTGGGTAATGTTGTCATTTTAATTATATTGATTCTTCCAAACCAAGAAAAAGGGATGTCTTCCTTTTTTTTCCAATTTCTTTCTTCATTTTTTTTATAGTTTTTATTGAAGAAATCTTTTCACTTTGGTTAGATTTAATCCTGTGTGTTTGTGTGTATGTGTGGCTTTTGTAAATGGGATTGATTTCTTTAATTCTGCTTCAGTCCATATGTGTTGGTGTATAAAAACGCTATAGATTTTTGTATGCTGATTTTGTATCCTTTGACTTTACTGAATTCACTTATAATTTTTTCATAGATTTTTGAAATTTTTTTTTATGTATATAATCATGTGATCTGAAAACAGGGACAATTTTACTTCTTCCTTTCCTATGTGAATGTCTTTTATTTCACTCTCTTGTCTGATTACATTGGTTAGGATTTCCAGTATTATGTTGAAAAGGAGGAGAGAAAGTGCAATCTTGCCTTGTCCCAGCAGGAAAGCTGTCAACTTTCCCCTATCAATATGACATTAACTATGGGTCTGTCAACATACTCAAAATAGTAAATGTAATATGCCACATTAACAGAATGAAAGACAAAAGTAATATGATCATATCAATTGATGCTGAAAAGCATTGGACAAAATACAACATCCCTTCATGATTAACACTCTTAACAAGAGACCAGCAGTTGGCATAATGGCTGTGTCACACTGGACTCCCATGTAGTCAATTGTGGTTCGAGTCCCAGACCCGGTGGCTTAAACTAACACCAGGCACGTGTGCATGCGTGCCCAAGATCCTGCGAGGAGAACAGAAGAGAAGGGATTGCAGTGTGGCCATCCCCCCGGGGGATGATTTCTCGCTTTCTGTCTCTTTGTCTTTCTGTCTTTGTACATACCAAACATTCTCCTAACAGTCTTATGTTCGGCTATAAAACAAATCTAAATAAATTATGGAAGTATTTAAATCATATAAAATATGTTCTTCAACTACATTAGAATTTAAAAATTAGTAAACAAAGAAATTTTTTAATTTGCAAATACATTGAAATTAAACAATAACCAACAAGTCCTAAATCAGAAAATCTAAGAGGAAATCGTGAAGTTTAACGTGCTAAGTGGTGACCACTAAAAAAGAATGTCCCCATAATGAAGTGTTTAAGCACTGTGCAGAGGAGGGTAGATCTCACAGGTCCAATCAAGACTGAAATCTCAGTCCCTACAGGAATACACCAGGCATGTGCATATGTGCTCAAGGTCCTGATGGAATGGGGCGTTGTAGACTGCTGGGTCTGGGACTCGAAATGTGCTGTCAGCCACATGCGATCCAGCCATCTTAACCATCATATCACCTGGCTGGTCTTCATTCATTCATTCCAACTGCTATCTTCATCAGTTATCTACTGTTTATTTTCTTTTGATTTCTTTTGCTATTTTGTTTCCATTTCTTAGGTGCAAAATTTAATTTACTTTCAAACTTTTATATGTATATGTTAAATCATTGATAATCATTTATTTACAACTGTTCATTACAGCAAAGCTGATGTCCTGAGCCATAAGTGGTCATGATACCCAGATGTGGAGGAAAGGGGGTGGAGGCTGACTTTCACTGACAGGGTTCTGAAAAACCATTGCCTTTCAGGCTCTGTGGCTGGGTACTCAAGCACTCACTGTCCTGTTCACTAGGCTGATTCTGGAAGCACCAGAACCCTGCCCATGCTTAGGCCCTGGGGAGATGAAATCACAGAGATGAGTCCAACTCCTTGTGAAAAAAGGAGCTCCACCCCTAGGATATAATTTCAGCTGAGTTTATGACTCTTTATCTCCTGTCTGCGACACCATGAAGCCCACATGGATCCACTTTTCCATGTGGCTCCTCATCTTTTCTACATTCCTACACGTATTTTCAGGTTCCCTGTTTCCTCCCCCACTCAGAAAACAGCTGTGTGAAAGTGGACATCTTGGAGGTAAGGCAAAATTAAAGGGGCAAACCAGGACACTGTGAAAGAGAAGGAGGTCTGGGCATCCTAGAAGGTGTTGCCACTGATAACAAGAATCAAGTCCTCCTTTTATTTCAAACCACATGGCTCTAGGGCATCTGGTTTAGGAAGTTACATTGAGTTCCCTCTGTGGGTTGGAGGAGGAGGATAACAAGAAGTAGAATCCACCTAATTTTTTTTTTTTCAGTTTTTGCCAGGGGGCACTTGCTCTTGATAGAGACAGAGAGAAAGAGGGAAAAATAAAGCACCTCCCAATGGGGTATGGTCATGCCATAATCCCTTCTCTCCATTCCTTCATCCTCTAGGGATTTTCATGCACATATGTCCAGCATGTTTTTTGAGCTACCAGGGCCAAGATTTGAACCACATGGTCAGTCATGTAGTATCCAGTTTCCTTAACCATTAGGCAATTTGGCCAGCCTGAATCAACTTAAATTTTTATCATCAAATTTCAGTACAAGAGAAGAATTATGAAAATTGGATTTATGTTAAGGGTGTCCCAGAAACTCCTGTGTGTATATGTGTGTGTGTGTGTGTGCATGTGTATTAGATTAGTTTCAATTCTATCCCACATATATGCACAGGACCACCATGTTACATTCCACCAATACAGAGTTGCAGAAGACATTATTCGCATGCTTTAGGGACTCACATTCTACTAGTTTAAATTAGTTTCCTCTTGATTCAAATAACAGACATGTATGAAACACTCAGGGCAAGAGAGTCAAATTTCTAATTGTGAATAAGGACTGTAGTTGAACTTTAAGAAGACTGATAGTAACTCCTTCTTTGTTTCCAACATGGTCATCGTGACTTCTGTTTTTCCACCTGCTTCCATGGTCTCAGTACGCCCAGGTGAGTCTAACTGGTAGGCTAAGGGGTGGAGGTTAGGTAGAAGAGGATTTAGATACTGATGGAGACAGGAGAGTCTTCCAGACTAGGCATTTTAAGCCTTCAGAAGCAGGTATAGAAGGTGAAAGATCTTTTCAACTTATAGATTTGCTGAGACTCTGGTGAGAGAAGAGGGGTGTGCGAAGAAAGGGCTCTGAATCGTGTGTTCTTGAGAGAACAGATAAAATGTTCACTTCCAGTGACATGAGAGGCATGTCAAGAGGCAAGAAGTATGTTTGATATGCAAGAGGAATACAGTGAAGGATGGAGAGAGCCTTAAACCTGCTTTGTTTTGAACTTTAAAGTAGTAAAGTGACCTTATTGTCCTTCTCCAACTATTTCTTTGCTTCTTCAATCAAGCTATAGTCTATGGTCATCGCCCCATATCACACATACAGAGAAATGTATGCTCAATTAATTCTAGCTTGTTCCCCAGAGATAAAATTGGTCCGTTTACATGGATCGATGAGATTTAGTAGAATGGAGGAAAAGAGGAGCCTGTGAGGATAAGAATGCCAATGGGGCATTTTGACTGGAAGAACCATCTTCCTGTAATTCATCAAAATGACAAACACAAGGGAAAGAGGAGAGGTACCTGATATATGTTCTCTAAGCCATTCAGAAAACAAGGAGTGGTTCCTTTGACAACAAACATGCAATCTATAAGAAAAGTGATATTGTAGACATAAAGGAAATGGGTACTGTTCAAAAAGAAGTGCCTCACAAATGCTACCATGACAAAACTGGAAGAGTCTGGGACCAGCAAATGTCATAATGGCTACATCGCTGGACTCCCACATAGTCAACCATGGTTCAACTACTGGTGGCTTAAAACTCATGCCAGGCGCATGTGCTTGCATGCCCAAAATCCTAAGTGGAGACTGGAGAAAGGATTGCAGTGTGGCCAACCCCCTTAAAGGTGATTTTTCTCCTTCTGTCTCTATGTCTCTGTCTCTCCAGTGAGCATATGCACCCTATAGCAAAAATCTCTCAAAAAAAAAAAAAAAACTGAAAGAGTCTACAATGTTACCCAGCATGCTGTTGGTATTATTTTAAACAAACAAGTTTTGGGCAAGATTCTTGCCAAGAGAATTAATGTGTATATTGAGCATATTAAGCATTCTAAGAGGAGAGATAGCTTCCTAAAACATGTAAAGAAAAATGACCAGAGGGGCCAGCAGGTGGCATGGTGGTTAAGGGCGCTGGACTCCCACATGGCTGACCAGGGTTCAAGTCCTGGACCCGGCGGCTTGCTTGCTCTCTCTCTCTCTCTCTCTCTCTCTCTCTTTCTCTCTGCTCCACTCTGGTAAAAATAAAATAAAATAAAGAAAGAAAGAACAAATAAAACAATTCTTTATTTAAAAAAATAAAGAAAAACAATCAGAAAAAGGAGAGAGACAAAGAGAAAGATAACTGGGTTCAACTTGATAGAAACAACCAACTTGGCAGAAATAACAATTAATGTGGTTTATTTCTAAACACAAATGTGTGTGACCAACCCAGAGAAAGGTAAGCATCCCTTTCTCAGAATGATCAGGTACAGGAGGTTCTTTTATTCGATTTTTGAGAATGAGAGACAAGGTTTGCAATTTAATAAAAAGAGTCCTTTCATTGGTCTGACCCAAAAAGGCAGGACATCTGAAAGGGAAAGAGGAGTTATAAGTGGGTTTTATAATCTTTATAATCTTTATGTTGGTGATTGGAAAGGGAGGTCCATGTTTGGGGAAGGGATCAGCAAAGAGTGTACTTTAACAGAGATAAGGAAGATTGTATACAGTCACAAGATACTGTCCCAAGGACAGGATGTTGGAAAGGTCCTGTTATCAATGAGTCAAAATGGTCTGTTAATGATTGTGGGTGTGACTCACACATCACGGGGATACTATGCCAGGGACAGAATGTAGGAGGATTCCAGTTAGCAAATGGGCCAAAATGATCTGTTAATTTCTGTGGTGTGACTCACCCCAGGCCCTCTGGAAGGGATTTTAGAAGCAAGAAAAAGCAGTCAGACTTCTATCTTCAAACTGAAGTGCCTGCCTTCTCCACCCAGAGAAGCTCACTTTCTAAGAACCAATTGACAGGAGCCTGAGCTTCTGGAACTTATTCCCTATGGATTTATGGCATGATGGGTGTAAAAAAATAAATAAATAAACAAACTCTGGTCAATTAAAAATAACAATAATAAAAGAATGCCATCAGGGTGGTAAAGAAAAGCTGACTATGGGATTCTCATGCACAGAATACTGCAACTATCCTTTGAAGACGGGCACCTGTCATCTGATCTTGACCAGGTTCTACTACAACACGATGACATACTTATGTGAGCCCTTCATGTTCACTGGCTGTGGTGGCAACAGAAACAACTTTAAACATAAATATCTCTGTGAAAAATTTTGTCTTCCTGAAAAGTAAGTCTCTCATTATCTTGCCCCACTCCCAATGACACTGGTATCATGGTTTTTCAGGAAAAGGCAAGAGGCTAGGAGAAAGGGATATGAGGACAAGACCCTATATAAGGCTAGGTATAGTCAGTCACACACATAAACATCAGTATCTACAGTCACTTAGTTCAACCACACTCTTTTGAGTTGAAGCTAATGACTTGCCCAAGTTCACTCACAAGAAGAACATGGGTACAAAGTCCCCAGCTAACTACATAGCATATCACTACTACCATGATGGCATCAGGTATTTGAAATCCTATCCAACACCTTATTGTATCACAGTTAAAGGAAAAGTCATGGGGCCAGCCTGTGGTGTGGTGGTTAAAGTAGCTGGATCCCACATGGTTGGTTGCACGGTTGAATTCCATGACCCAGCAGCTTGAGAGACATGCCAGGTATATGTGTATGCATGCCCAAAATTCTGAAAGGAGAGAAAAATTGAGGAGAAGGAATTGTGGTGTGACCATTCCTCATGGGGGCAGTGCATTCTCACTTTCTCTCTCTCTCTCTCTCTCTCTCTCTCTCTCTCTCTCTCTCTCTCTCCAGTGAGTGCATGCATTCTCTGGCAAAATTTTTAAAAAAGAAAAGCTGTGAGAGGCTGGTCCTATAACCAAATGATTGGAGGATTCGAATCCCACATGGTTAATATAGTTTAAATACTAGTCTGTCAACTTGAAAAACACACCAAGCACATGTGTGTCCCCAAGATCCTAACAGGATGAAAAAAGAGAGGAGAAAGGATTGTGGCATGATTATGCCCCACTTAGGGGGTGCTTCCTCCCTATCTCTGCCTCTCTCTCTCTCTCTCTCTCTCTCTCTCTCTATCTCTATCTCTCTCTCTCTCTCTCTCCCTGTCTCTGGTGAGTGCATATGCCCTCTAGCAGTTAAAAAAAGAAAAAAAGAAAGAAAAGCCACGAGAATGTCAGGAGATGAGAAGACAAGGTATGTTAGATTCAGTATGTTCAGCGAATGGCTAAACAATGGTCTTTTGCTCAAGAATAGAGATATTATTCCATGGAGACCATTGGGTCTTCTATGTATACAATCATGTCGTCTGCAAATAGAGAGAGTTTCATGGAATACTACTCAGCCATAAAAACCAACAAAACCCTGGCTTTTGACAGAAAGTGGAAAAATACGGAAGATTTACTGCTGAGTGAGGCAAGCCAAGCTATGAAGGACAGACATTGTATGACCCCACTTAACATATACTGAATGTCTGCACTCTATGACTGAAACTGATTGACTAACGGTTCTACAAACACAAGAGATGGGTGTGGCTGTCAGATGAGGTGTATGTGGAGGAGTGGGGCCTAACAAAGGACATTTGGAGAAGGGATACGGAGGTAGAACATTGACGGGATGCAGAAGTGTGGTGTTATCGGTTGAAGATATTTTTATCAATGGGACTGGGGAGAAATGTTCACATATTGAAATGCTCACATTGTAAGCTAAACAATGCGATTGAATGTATATACAAAAAAAAATAAATTTTTAAAAATTTTTAAAAAAAGAATAGAGACATTATTTGTTATTAATGTGACCATCCCAGAGTCTAGCATAACATTTGCTCTCATCTTGTTAATATCTTATGGATAAACACATAGGTCAAGAAGAATATTCATATTAAAGTCAGCTATGAAGTTCTGCTGAGACATTAAGAAATAATCATGGCATTTATTTATCTATTAACAGGGACAGGAATAAAGTAAAAGAAGCAAATGAACCAGAAGGAGCATAACAGAAGAAGAAAAGGAAAAAGAAATATTCTTTATAAAAAAGGATGTCAAAATTATTCTGCATAAATAAACTGAGCTATTTCTGAAAGTTTTTTGAATTCAGATTTCCTGCTAATTTACTTGTCCAGATTTGCCTTTCATATTGATTAGATGTATCAAATCTTAACTGGACATGTTCTGTATATCAACTCTGTTCTAAATTCATTCATCTCTCCCAGCAGAGATTCTTCCAACATAAACTACAAAAGTCCTCCCTACAGGCTACAATCTATCCATGGAATGGATCAGTCTGTGTGAAGGTGATCATTGTTGACATACCTTTGACATGATTTGCCAACACTGAGCATTTCTGTATTTTCTCATTGATCCCAGTAGACTTCTATATAATTGGCACCAACATAATTATAATTAAATTATTTTATCAGCCCCAAATTAACAGGCATTCAATCCCAACCATAGTCATATTCTTTTTTTTAATTTGCATTTAATCACATCTTTACAGTGTACAATACTATGCATGTTAGTCAAGCCAAAGATATTACTCTCTAACTTATCAGCAAATAGTTTCTCATTTTTTTGTCAATTAAGCATACTTCTACTTTTTTTCCCTTCCCCTTTCCCTTCTCTCTCTTCCATACTAAACTTTTTTTCCACATTTTTTGATTCACAAAATACCTTAAGCTAAAAATATGGACAAAGCTAGAATCTAGTAACAAGTGCACTGTAATTTTCTTCTGAAACATTTTTTTTATAATTATTTGTTTTATTTTTTATTTATTCATTTATTGATTTTTAATTTGACCAGAGAGAGATAGAGGGGGAGAGTGAGAGAGAGAGGAAGTGAGAAAGCAAGCCACCAGGTCCAGGACTCGAACACCGGTCAGCCATGTGGGAGTGTCCAGCGCCTTAACCATCACGCCACCTGCTGGTCCCCTGAAACATTTTTTTTAATTAACTTAACATTCATCCCCTGAGCATTGTCACAATATACAAAATGTGATTTCCTATCCAGAATATACTGCATAGTGGCTTAATCATACATGTTATCATCAATAATTTTCCAGTTCTAGTTTCACACACACATATATATATGTGTGTGTGTGTATGTGTGTATATATATATACACACATACACACACACACATATATATATTTTACCCCTTTCTCATCCTCTGCCATTTCCCGCCCTCCTCTCACACTATCTCAGGTGTCTACAGCTGTTTTCCATTCCTTTTTTTCCCCACATTTTATTGATTCACAAATTTTTTAAATAATCTAACTACTTTCAATAGCAAGTTCAGCTAGTATATACATACCTGTGAATACATGTGTGACTTTAGGCGTGAAACTGAGTAGAATGAATATACTATAAGGTAGCATCTGGCTGATGTTATATAGCTTACTACGGTCATTAAATAGGTATTTTTAAATATATTTTTTAATTTCAAGAAAAGCAAGTTTAACTTTACTAAATCAAAGAAGTGCTAAGGAATTTTGCTTAAACCTTAAAACCAGGAAACAGATTAGGATTCTGTTCAAATAGTAGGTACATGAACCTATTGGCAGCTCAAGACAGGGCCAAAAATCTTAAAACTGGAAAACAAAACCTAGAAGAAAGTCAGCAATGTTTTAGTCAAAAGTCATAAAATTCTATTTGACCAGTTCAGTCCCATGTACTTTATCTTCTGTTGTGGTCGATCTTCCCAATTAAATTCTGGGATATAATATTCAACTCCAGACTTGTCCCTACCATTAAGTTGGCCATTTTCTTAGTTTTTGAACTCTCATTTCTATGTGTCTGTATTTAATTTTCCTGATATAGCACTTTTTTCAGAATTTCTTGGAGATCTGGTCTGGTATTGGTAAATTCTTTCAGGTTTTGTGTATCTGAGAATGTTCTTGTCTTTTCTTCCCATATGAAGGATAATCCTGCCAGGTACAGTATTCTTGACTGAAACTGCTTTTCCCTTAACACTTTGAATATATTTTCCCAACCTTTCCTTGCTTGCATTGTTTTCGTTGAGAGGTCCGCTGTGAGCCTGATGGGATATCCTTTGTAAGTAACTTGACATTTCTCTCTTGCCAATCTTAATATCTTGTCTTTATCTGTGGTTTCGGTCAATCTGGCTATAATGTGTCTTGGAGAAGCTCTTCTTGGGTTGATTCTATTTGGGGTCCTTTGTAATTTTTGGGTCCAGATCTTTGAATGCCTCTCTAGATTTAGAAAGTTTTCTTCCAGGATTTCATGGAATAAATAATCAATGCCCTTATTAGTCTCTTCGCCTTCTGGGATACCAATTATCCAGATTCAGACGTTTGATGGTATCTGGTATTTCTCGTATATTATTCTCATTTTGGGGGGCAATTTTCTCAGTCCTCACGGTGGATTTTTCTAGGTCAGCGATTCTATCTTTTATATCTGAGATTCGATTTTTCTGTATGATCTAGTCTGCTTTTAATACTTTCAAGGGAGGTTTTGACTTGTTATAGCCTTCATTTCTAACAGGTCCATTTGATTCTTTTTTATAGTGTGCATTTTTTCTTTCAGATCTTGCAAGAATTTCCCCACCTCCTTGAACTCATCAGCTCCTTTCCCCTTCCTCTTTTGCAGTTCATTGTCTCTCTTCTCTTCCATCTCTGTTAGCTGTGTCATTATGAATATTCTAAATTCTTTATAAGACATCTCCATGAGTTTCATTGTACTGTGTGAGGATGAAAAGGAGTTATTATTTTCCCTTGGAGGAGAGGAATTTTCTTGCTTTCCCATATTTCTTGTAATCCTGTGGTGATTTCTAGTCATCTGATGGATGGTGCATTTTTTCCTAATTCTTGAAGTTCAATCTTAGTGTTCAGAGGTGTGCAGGAGGAGGTGGTCTGCAATCTCTCTTCCGTTCCATTTTCACTCTTTGTGCATCAGATTCAGGAGGAATATTCTGGCCCTAATTGTATTCAGATGTTTGGAGGCTGTTCACTTGGACCTGTCTAGACACTCGGTGCATGTAAGCTGAGTAACCAAGGGATGAAGATAAAGAAAAAGAACTAGAAAAAAGGAAAGAAGAAAAAAAAAACTAAAATAAAAGGATAAAAAATTAAAAAGATAATAAAAAAAAACATTAGATTTTAATTTTAAAAATCAAAAAGTGAATGGCATGCACACACATCATGAAAAATCAATATTCTAAAGCTGAAGTTCAATATCCATCTCAGGATGGGCCTGGCCTGGGTTTGTGCCTTTCCTAAATGGAATGTGGAAAGGCACCAATTAACACAATAAAGCAGGGGCTTGAGAGCCCAGAGAATACTTTACCTTTAAAAAAATTAAAATTAAAAGTCACAGAGAGACAGCGAGACAGAGAGAGACAGAGAGAAATGGAAATAATGAGGCTGGGTAGTTCTACCCACTAGAAATGAATCTGGAGTAAGAAGTCTCAGCAGAAAACCTTCATTTTTGTTAAGGAAATCAGTATTTCAGAGCTGAAGTTCAGTATCCATCTCAGGATCCCCCCAATCATACTCATATTCTAGAGAAATGTTGTGAGTGCCCCACGTAAGTCTGAAGACAAAAATTGGAGATAATGATGACTCAGAATCCATTGTTTTACCTTCAAGTTTTTAGATTTCTTCTGGGCACTTGAATAACTGATCAAGTTCCCTTTCCGTCTCAATCCTAAATTTGCCTCTAGGAACATGTGCGCTGTCTGTGGTGCTGAAGGAAGAATTTCACAAAGTACCCAAAAAGATCCATAAAAAGGCACAGAGCCATATACATATTGCAGGCCTTCACACAGAACCATACACCCAAAGATTAACACTGGACATAAATTCGCAAAAAATTCAAGTGGGTCTCACATTAAATTCAACTGAGATATTTAGAGGAAATAATCACTGATAAAAAAGGAACAAAGGTGAAAACATAAAATGAGATCTTAGGGCATATACCAAAGACAGATGAAAAGATGATGATTCAAACTGTGAGTTATACTTGATCAATAGACAAACTGAAATGGGAAAATTCCAACGTATATGACAGAGAAATTTAAAGTAGTTTAAGAATGGTTCTGGTTTCTAGTTTCAAGAACTCCCAAAAGAAAGAAGTTGGTGAATTGGACCTTGTTATGTGGCACAAGCCTTTCAAGGGATATATTCAGAGTACTTTGCCTTCTTATCTGAATGCAGAGCAGGACCTGAGAGATTTAAAGGAAGGGAAATCCCATGATCATCACAAAGACTCCAATCTCTTCCCTACCCAATACTTCCACCCCATCTCCTACTAGGATAATACCTCTGTTCTTCCCAAATCTGCCCTCTCATGAGTCTAATGGATCACTCTTTCCGTATCATGTCCACGTCCATCACCCTGACACCAGTCCCATCCTGCCAGCATTTCCCCATCAGACTCGCTCATGAGCTGACCACCTAACAATGTCTTTCATTCTATTTGCTGCTCCCAGGAAGATTGTCCTTTAGTGCCATTTTTATTTTTCAGGCCTTTGAAGAATATGCAATGTCTATGGTTAAAAAATCTTAATTCCACACAATATACAAGTTCCCCATGGCCATCCTATATTATTACTATTTCCCATACCATGCTTTTGTCTCCATTTCACTAATCTTCTCATGGGTATCATGGATTTTCAGAGTGGAAAGTGACCAAAATTATCTAATCCATCCCTGATCTTGGAACTGAAGGTCTGAAATGTGAAATAACTCATAAGTGTTTCATAGTTTTATTTATGTTTCTTGGTATGTTTACCCTCAGATGGAAACTTTCTTTCATCCACAATGCAATCTCTCTATTTTCCACTCATTTGACACACTTGTTAAAATCCTATTATGGGGGAAAGCAGCAACACCAGATCCAATATGGCGGCCAGCAGAAGGCTGATGAAGAACAACCCTCCATATGACAAGAGGGCCTTCAGAATTGAAATCAACTTTCCAGTAAAGTACCCATTCAAACTACCAAAGATCACATTTAAAACAAATATCTGTCACCCGAACATCAATGAAAAGGGGCAGGTCTTTCTGCCAGCAATTAGCGCTGAAAACTGGAAGTCAGCTACCAAAACCAACCAAGTAATCCAGTCCCTCATAGCACTGGTGAACAACCCCCAGCCCGAGCATCCGCTCCAGGCTGACTTAGCTGAAGAACACTCTAAGGACCGTAAAAAATTCTGTAAGAATGCTGAAGAGTTTACAAAGAAATATGGGGAAAAGCAACCTGTGGACTAAAATCTGCCACAATTGATTCCAGCAAGTGTGAGTAGAGACCCCAAGAAGTGCATTCAGACACCCCACAAAGCAAGACTCAGTGGAAAATTGACATATGCCACTGCCTGGTGTTCGCTTGTGGCAGTTACTACCTTTCTACAGTTTGCTTAATCAAAAGTGGTCTAGGTAACCTGTAAAGAAAGGATTAAAAATTTAAGATGTTCTAAAATATAAATAAATAAAATAAAATCCTATTATAAGCCAGATACCATTAAGAATGGGATGAGGTGGTGAAAAAAGAGGACCAAACCCTGACCTCATAGAATTGACAATCTGGAGAGGAGTAAATATTACTCTAATAACCACTCAAGGATTTGATAATAAACTATGGTGTTTGATCCACAACAAAAAGACAGGGTAGGGACCAGCAGTTGGTGTAATGGCTATGTGGCTGGACTCCCATGTAGTTGACCGCAGTTCGAGTCCTGGACCCAGTGGCTTAAATCCATGCCGGGCACATGTGCATGCATGCCCAAGATCCCGAGAGGAGAATGGAGGAGAAGGGACTGGACCCAGTGGCTTAAATCCATGCCGGGCACATGTGCATGCATGCCCAAGATCCCGAGAGGAGAATGGAGGAGAAGGGATTGCAGTGTGGCCATCTCCCTTGGCGGGGGGGTGGTGGTGATTCCTCGCTTTCTGTCTCTCTGTCTCTCTCTTTCTGGCGAGCGCATGTGCCCTATAGCAAAAAATCCTCTCCCCTCACAAAAAAAAAAAAAAAAAAAAAAAAAAAAAAAAAAAACAGGATATTATTAGCAGATGGAGGAGAGGAATTTAGTCTACCCATAGATTGAGCAAGTACTTTTCAGAAGAAGAGCTATTTTAGCTTATATCTGAAGCATAATTAGACAAAAGAGAAACAAGTATTACCATCAGAGGGAACAGTATGAGGGAACATCAAAAAGTTTTCAGAAAATAGAATTAAGGTACTAAAATTGAAATTCATGCACAATTTTTTCATCACATACACTTCTCATGAACTCTTTGACTCATGACTCACCCCCCCCCAAAGTGAGCAAACCTTGAGGAGGAATAGACCATGACTTGAGTGAAAAGAATTGAATGTGCCCTATAGAATTGGGGGCATAATGAGGATATAGCGGTTTGTAGGGTCTAGGTCATGGAGGGCTTTGTCAGGGCAAGACATTTTGAAATTATAACTATGACAGATAAGAATAGAGGGTTTCAGGCCAGACAGTGGTGTGGTAGTTAAAGTGGCTGGATCCCACACAGCTTGACCGCACAGCTAAAGTCCCAGACCGAGCAACTTGAAGAACATGCCAGGCACATGTGTGTATATGCATGCCCAAAATCCCAAGAGAAGATTGGAGGAGAAGGGACTGTGGTTTGGCCATCCTCCCTGGGGTTGGGGGGTGCTTCCCCACTTTACTTTGTCTCACTCTCTCTTTTTCTGTCTCATGCACATAAGCACACATGCCCTACAGCAAATTGGGAGAGGCAAAAAAGGGTTTCAAAAAGAAAAATAAGGTTGGACCAGCTCCCTGGTACAACAATAATGTGCTAATAACAAAAGCAAGATCCCACATACAACCACAGTTCAAATCCCCGACCTGAAGCATGCTGGATACGCATGAGAGTATCCAGGATCTGATGAGCCAGAGTAGTGGAGGGAGAGGATAATAGCATGACCAGACTCTATAGACAGTGATTCCTCTCTGTCTCTCTCTCTCTCTCCCCCATACATGCTCTACCACAAATAAAGAAAAAAGGAGGGTAATATTTCTAAGAATTATTTATTATTATTATTATTATTATTATTATTATTATTATTATTAGTTAATTCACCAGAAAGAGAAAGCAAGCCACCAGGTCTGGGCCTCAAACTATGGACAGCCATGTGGGAGTACAGCATCTTAACCACCACACCACCTGCTGGCCCCAGAGAGTAATTTTTTTTAGATGCTTTTGCCCTAGGGCACGTGCACTTACCAGAAAGGTAGAGAGACAGAGAGGGTGAGAGAGAAAATGAGACATCACCCCTCAGGGAGGAATGGCTACACCACAATCTCTTTTCCATTCTCCTCCTGGGATCTTGGGCACACACGCACACCTGTCCAGCATGATTTTTAAGCCAGCAGGTCTGGGTCTTGAATCGCATATGGGAGCCCAGCAACATAACCACTAGGCCATCTGCTGGCCCCAAGAGTAATATTTTTAAAAGACTAACGAAGGAATTCTAGTTTTGATAGTGGCAGAATAGCACATAACAAATCAGCTATTCCACAGACAAAAATGACAAAAATCTTGACAAAAATGCAAAATATAATTGTTTTAAGGCACTAGAGAATGGCCAAAATTAAGGAGAAATTAGACAGGATTTTGCCTTGAAAGAAAAGAATTACACCTGTATGGCTTTTCCTCCGAGGACACTCCTGAACCCAACCTGCACATGGCACATAGACTCAAACAGGAAGTTGTGGCCTTCTGCCCTGCTGAGTCTGAGGACGGTTTGTGTTGGACCCTGAAGTGGCTATATAGTAATAAGCCAATCTCAGAAGGAAGGAAACCACAAAAAGGAAACCTCTAAAATCTTTTTATTTAATTGCCAGAGGGTGTGTGGGTGAGCTCTCCACTGAGAGGCAGAGAGAAGGAGCACCTCCCCCCACCCCACCCCCTCTCCCCCGGTGGGTTGTGACCGTGCTGCAATCTCTTCTCCTCCGTCCTATCTGGACTTGGGGCACACAGACATGCACCCAGGATATTCTTAAAGCCACCAGGTCCAGAACTCAGACCACACAGTTGGCCATGTGGGATCTGACTCCCTTAATCACTAGGGTACTGGGCCAGCCCCGTCCAAAATCTTTATGTGAAGTCCTCTCAGATACTTGATTGAAACTTCAGTGTCTTATGTACAGGTTAGATCCCAAAACTCCAAGATAAACAACACTTGGAAGGTTGAAAACCTGAGAAGAGTTTTCAACTATTGACCACCAGAGAAGAAGCTTAGATTTTGAACCCTGATGTGTTAGAGGGACTTAAACACCACAGCATGAGTTTCAAGCCACCAGGACCAGGACTTGAACCAGGGTCAACCATGTGGGGGTCCACCACCTTAACCACTGCACCACCTGCTAGCCCAGCACTTTCAGATAGACAAAATATGAGAGAAATTTTGTCAGCAGTCCCATGCTTCAGGAAATACTAAAGGAAGTTCTTTAGGTTAACAAGGGAGGTTACCCACTAGAAAGTATGATCTACAGGAAAATAAGCAACACACTCTAAATTGTAAATAGAAATGATAAGGTTTTTTCATTCTCTAAGAATTAAATTCTTAGAAATAAAAGACTCTGGGGCCGGCAGATGGCATGGAGGTTAGGGATGCCGGACTCCCACGTGGCCAACCTCGGTTCCAAACCTGGCAGCTTTCTCTCTCCCTCTCTCTCTCTCTCCCTCTCTCTCTCTGTCCCTCTCTGGTCAAACTAGAACAAATAAATAAAGTTAAATAAAATAATTCTTAAAAGAAAAAGAAATAAAAGACTCTCTGGAGAAAAAAATATTGACAATGTAGTGTGGAATCTGTAATACACATGGAAATGAAATGACACCAATAGCACACAAGGGAGGCAGTTAAACCCCATTACTGAAAGGTCTTCACATTGTGAAGTGGTGTGATATTAATTCCCGATTGTGATTGGCCATCTTCTACTACTCCATCTCCCGCAGCAGCAGCATCAACCTGTGCCCTCTCGTCCAGCAGAAGCAAGCCAGGCGGGAGGGTACAGTTGCAGGCCCACCGCCCAGTGTTGACCTGTCCTCCCCCCACACTGTGCCTGGGGTAGGAGGAGGGACTAGCTCTTCTTGTCTGCACAGTGCTGTGCTTATACAGCTATGTTCCAGAGACCTCTCTTTTATATTAAAATAAACAAGAAATGAGAAAGTGTTTATAAACTGTAAGGTAGTAACTCCTCATCAAACTTCGGTGCAAGTGACTGAAAACATATCCTTCCCTGGAAACAGGTGGCATGATCTGATGTAGCAGAAGGTGCTCGTCTCTCGCTCTCTCTCTCAAACATACTCTATCATAAATAAAATTTCTAAATGGAAAGATGTAACCTATAAAGTGGATCACAGAGAGGAACCAGCAGTTGGTGTAATGGCTATGTCGCTGGACTCCCATGTAGTTGACCGGGGTTCAAGTCCCAGACCCGGTGGCTTAAACTCACATCGGGCACGTGTGTGTGCGTGCCCAAGATCCCTAGAAGAGAATGGAGGAGAAGGGATTGCGGCGTGGCCATCCCCCTGGGGGGGTGATTTCTTACTTTCTGTCTCTCTGTCTCTCTCTGTCTTTCTGGTGAGCACATGCACCCTATAGCAAAAACCTGTCAGTCAATAAATAAATAAATAAATAAATAGGTCACAGAGGGACCAGCAGATGACCTAATGGCTACGTCGCTGGACTTCCATGTAGCTGACCGCAGTTCAAGTCCCAGACCCAGTGGCTTAAACTCAAGCCAGGTGCATGTGCGTGCGGCCCAAGATCCCAAGAGGAGAGTGGAAGAGAAGGGATTGTGGCATGGCCATCCCCCCCGGGGGGTGATTTCTCACTTTCTGTCTCTCTGTCTCTCTCTGTCTTTCCAGTGAGCGCACATGCCCTGTAGAAAAACCTCTCCAGAAAAAAAAAAAAAGGGGGGGGTAACAGAGAGGCCAGCACGTGGTGTGGCATGCTATAAGTTAAGGCACTGGATTCCCACATGGCCAAGTCCTGGAGTCCTGGACCTGGCAGCTTAAAAATTGCACTGGTCACATGTGCATGTGTGTCTAAAATCCAAGAGAAAAATGGAGGAGAAGATATAGTTTTGTGGCTATTTCCCCCCTGGGAGGTGATTTCTCACTTTCCCTCTCTCTGTCTTTGCCCAGAGAGCACATGCACCCTGTGTCAAAAACTAAAAAAAAAAAAAAAAAAAAAGAAAGAAAAAAAAAAAAGAAAGAAAGAGAGAAAAGATTACCAAACAAGTGAACCTAGAAATTAAAGCTGAGAACACTATATATCAAAAATATAAATAGCAACCTATCTGAAAGCTAAGAAGTGATGCAGAAAGAATGGAGGTTTTGTCATTAAATACCTCTGTTGATTTAAATTTGAATAAGATTAGAAACCTTTGAAGCCATTTGGCAAAGCCATGGGAAACAGAGCCAGCAAGAACTACAGAGTTCCAGAGCCTTGTTAAATGTGAAAAATAAATCAATATTGGGGCCAGCAGATGGTGTGGTGGTTAAAGCACTGGATCCCACGTGGCCAACTCTGCGGTATAAGTCCTGGACCCAGGAGCCTGAAAAATACGCCAGGCCCGTATGCGTATATGCCCAAAGTCATGAGAGAAGAATGGAGGAAAGGGGCCTGTGGCAAGCCCATCCCTTGCTGGGAGATGATTTTTTACTCTCCTTCTCTCTCTGTCTCTCTCCGGAGAGTACATGTACTCTACAACAAAAAATTCAAAGAAAATAAAAATAAACAAGTATTTAAGGAAATGGAAAACCTTTTTTTTTTTTTTCTTTTGGGAGAGGTTTTCACTATAGGGCACGTGCGCTCGCCAGACAGAGACAGAGAGACAGAAAGCGAGAAATCACCCCCCCAGGGGGGATGATCACGCCGCAATCCCTTCTCCTCCATTCTCCTCTCGGGATCTTGGGCACACACGCACACGTGCCCGGTGTGAGTTTTAAGCCACCTGGTCCAGGACGCAAACCGCGGTCAACTACGTGGGAGTCCAGTGACATAGCCATTACACTAACTGGTGGTTCCCCAGAATTGGAAAACCTTAACAATTAAAATTCATATATGTCTAGGACTCATTGATAACTGACAAGTGCCCATTACTGAATAGCAGGAATAGAGCATGTCCCATGATTTCTAGTCACATAAACACTTGCATAAGTGAATAAGGCAAATTTGGAA
The DNA here is from genome assembly GCA_026018925.1 of Tupaia tana. NCBI lineage: Eukaryota > Metazoa > Chordata > Mammalia > Scandentia > Tupaiidae > Tupaia > Tupaia tana. Next base: position 18,760,764 of record JAKSZU010000015.1, on the reverse strand, counting down.
GGCTGCTCACCAGCATGTAACAATAGTCATCTATGGGGGGAGAAATATATTCTATGAACTTTTCTGTATTGTTCGGATATCTCGACAGTGATTATGAAAAACAATGTGGAGGTTCCTAAAAAGAATAAAAGCCTACAGATAGAACTACCATATGACCCAGTAATCCCACTCCTTGGTATTTACCCAAAGAACAGGAAAATACTCAGTTGGAAAGGTATTTGCACATCCATGTTTATTACAGCATTATTCACGTTTCTAAGACACGGGATCAACCTAAGTGCCCAAGAACTGATGATTGGATTGAAAAAAATGAGGCAGGGGACAGCAGGGGGCATGGTGGTTAAGGTGCTGGATTCCCACATGGCTGGGCCTGCCAGCTTGCTTTCTCACCTTCCCTCTCCCTCTCTGTTTCTCTCTATTCAAATTAAAAAGTAATGATGATGATGATGATGAAAATTAAATAAATCATTCTTTTTTTAAAAAATGTGGCATATACACTCTATGGAATACTACTCAGTCATAGAGAACAATGAAACCTTGTCATCTGATACAAAGTGAGTGAATATAGCACATCTAATGCTAAGTGAAGTATGCCAGCCTATGAAAGACGAACATCGCATATCGCCACTCAAAATATACTGAATGTCAGCACTCCATGGTAGAAATTAAAAGATTCAAAGATATAATAGTAGGGAGGGTGGGGCCATCAGGTGGCATGATGGCTAAGGGCACTGGACTCCCACATGGCCAACCTCAGTACGAGTCCCGGACCTGGTGGCTTGCTCGCTCACTCTCTCTCTCTCACTCACTCTGTCCCTCTTCAGTCAAATTAAAATAAATAAACTTAAATAACTCTTAAAAAAATATACTAGGGAGGGCAAGTGTAGATACCAGACACTGTACAGGAGAGGGGTGGATAGTAGGGGGTGGGTGGGACAGACTCTAGGGAAAAACATTTAACAGACACAAGTTCTCTGTTGAAAATGATATATAGGGCCATATCTTTGATTTAATCATCATGCAGTATATGCATGCTTTGAAAAGACGTAAATATGTACAACAATTAAATGTAAATAAGAAGTCATAAAAAAGAAAGAGGAGATGGAAGAATGAGAATAATGAGAAATACTCATGATCTTAAGCATGTAAAAACCTCTGGGGGCCAGCCAGTGACATGGTGGTTAAGGTGACTGTATCTCACATGGCCAATAGCATGGTTCAAGTTTCTGACCCAGTGGCTTCAAACACCACCATGCTGGGGCCAGCAGGTGGTGTGGAAGTTAAAGGTACCATCTCACATGGCTGACTATGCAGATTGAGTCCCTGACCTGGGGCCTTGAAAAAAATCACACCAGGTATGTGTGCCAGTGTGCCCGAAGTCCAAAGAGAGGAGAATGGAGGAGAAAGAAGCATGGAGCGTGGCACCTACCTAGGGGGTGATTTCTTACTTTCTCTCTCTCTCTCTCTCTCTCTCTCTCTCTCTCTCTCTCTGTCTCTCTCCCATTAACACAAATGCCCTGTAGCAAACAAACAAACAAACAAACAAACAAAAAAAAAAAACAGAAAAAGATAAAGAAAAACCACCATTTTGTTGCCCAAAATGCAAAGAAAAGGATTTCAGCATGGCCATACCCCTTGGAGTGTTTTCTTTTTTTTTTTTTTTAAGGTTTTGCTATAGGGCACATGAATTCACCAGAGAGAGAGAGAGAGACAGTGAGAGAGAAAGTGAGAAATTATCCCCCGGGGGGATGGTCATGCCACAATCCTTCTCTATTCTCTTCTCGAGATTTTGGGTATGCACACACACACATGCCTGGTGTGATTTTCAAGCCTCCGGGTCCAGGACTCAAACCACAATGTCACCTGCTGACCCCTGGGGGGGGGGGCAAGTTTCCTCACTTTCCCTCTCTTATCTGTCTCTGGTGGGCACACACACTTTATCATAAAACAAACAAAGCTCTACAATTGCAGGAAATCTGAAGACGAGGAAAAACAAGGCAAAGTAAAGGAACAATGAACATTTAAGATTTACGAAATTAGGCTTCAAATTCTTAGAACTGGGAGGGGTCTTTCATGAACTTCTAATTCAGAGCTCCCCAAACCAGGACAACGATTACCTATTGAATCAAAATATCTGGGATGGGATTTGGGAATCTGTATGATGACAACCCCACTCAAGAGCCTAGAGCCAGGCCCTGGCAACCACAAATCTACTTTGTTTCTATGGATTTGCCTATTCTAGATATTTCGTATAAATAGGATCATACAATAAATGTCTTTGTGACTGACTTCTTTCACTTAGCATATTGTTTTCAAGGTTCATCCATGCTGTTACATGTATCAGTACTTCATTCCTTCTTGCGGCTGAATAATATTCCGTTGTATGGATATACCACATTTCATTTATCATTCATCATTTGATATTTGGGTTGATTCTACCTTTTGGCTATTGTGAATAATGTTTCTTTGAACATTTGTATTTAAGGTTTTGCTTGAACAATAGTTTTCAATTCTTTTGGGTATGTACCTAAGAGCAGAATTGCTGGGTCATATGGTAATTTTCTGTTTAAAATTTTGTATTTAAATTTTGAGGATCCACCAATCTTTTTATTTATTTATTTATATTTTAGGTTTTTGCCATGGGCCACATGCCCTTGCTGGAGAAAGACAGAGAGAGGGAAAGTGAGAAATCACCCCCCAGGGAACATGGTCACGCCCACAATCCCTTCTCCTCCATTCTCCTCCCAGGATCCTGGGCATGCATACACATGAGCCTGGCATTAGTTTAAGCTGCCAGGTCCAGGACTTGAACCATGGTCAACATGGGGGAATTCAGTACCTTAACCACCACATCACCTGCTGGCCCCCATTTTTCTTTTTTTAATGTGGCTACTAGAAAATTTGAAATTATACACATGGCTCACATCATATTTGTATTAGAAAGTGCTGTGCTAGCTGTTCTTTTCTCCTAAAGAATTCTACTGAGACTAATCTTTTTATATTTACCCTACCTGCCTCCAAACAGAACACAAAGGACTTAGTCCTACAGAACAGATTACATGAAACTGAAAATCATTAAACCAAGAGTAAAAAAGAATAGACAAGTTATGAAAGAGGGTGGCAGGAAGAGAGTGATTTTGTCACAGAAACTGAGAACAGATAGCTTTTGTTTATTGAGTGTGAATTTTGTGCCCGCCTCTGTGCCCGGAGCTTTCTTTAGATACTGACTCTTCCTTCACCGCACTCCTGTGAGGTAATGTGCAAACATTACTGTCCTCGTTTGCACACAGTTCATCTCCAGTAGAAGAATATAGATTCAACCGCAGGCCTCACTCCAAAACCCAAGTTTGGGTTTCCTGAAAGTCAATGCAAATATGAAACTATCGCCTGCAGAGAGCACCTACCACACAGGCTGGCAAGAGAAACTTTTTCCTGGTCTTGAGCTCCACAAGGAATTTGACTCTACGGCTTTGTAAAAGAAACACTGATATGACATGATGGATGATGTCCCCAAGACAAAGGTTACTAAAAATACAGCGGCATGCCACATCGTATTAAAAGGGAGGGCATGTTTGGTCTTAACATATCAAGTGCAATTCAGTAGGGACTCAGGAACTTAAGACAACAGAGAGTATGCTTTTCCTTTAACTGGGCTTTTAGAATGCCACGTTGTTTCCCTGGCATGGCAATGGAGTATGACGCAGAGTTCTGCTGCCCTCTAGTGGCTCTGAGAACAAAGTACCCAGCAAAGAATTCTTGCCCCTCTCTTGGGGACTTCTTCCCTTACCTTTGTGTACCTGTACAAGGACGGCCTTCTAAGCACCAATCCCCTTGACAAGAGAGCTTAATTTGCACAGGAAAGGGAAGACAGCCTTTCAACTCAAGGACGACCCCTGCCAGGGCTACGTGCTGCGCCTCCTGCCCTCCTCGCCCACATAGCCCAGGTGCTGATGACTTGATGCCCTACCAGAGAGCAGTGAGGTCCAGAACGGCAGTGGGGAGAGGCTGCAGGGGCCACGGGCACATCTGCAGAGATTTCTACAACCAGACCGCAGGGAAGGGGTGGGGAGGGGATAAGCTGCGAGAACCACTGGCTCTGGCCCTTGTCGGTCTTCACTCAACTGGCCAGTATCAGAGCCCCAGAAACTCCTGCCCAATGTGAGGAAGCTGAGGATCAGAGAAGGGGGTGGCAATGTGGCTTTCAACCTGGTCAGAGGCAAATTTCAGGGTGCAAAGTTAGGATCCACTGAAACCTGCTCTCCAAAACCCCAAGATTGAAATGAACTTAAAACTAGGGAAAGAAAAGGCTCTGGTGCTTCTTTGGTTTAGGTTACAATCCTAGGAAAAGCTGCCCAGAAAAGCCTGAGGGTAGGGGGAGGCCTGGCCCCATCTCACTCGCACATTCCACCCCAGCCCTCCCTTCGCACCCCTGTTCTGTTGCTCCCTGTAGGCAGGTCAGCAGCTCACAGGGCACACGGGGCTGCCTAGTGAGAAGGGAAGGTACAGAAGAGGTTGTTTTCTCTCGCTCAGCCTGAGCTGTGCCTGGGGCCCACACCTCCCTCTCCAGTCCTACTCTCCATCTCAACAGAAAATTATCCTATGGGTTTTTGTTTTTCAGTTTTGCGAAAGGGTGCATGAGTGCGCCACAGAGAGGGAGAGTGGGGGAAAGTGAGAAATCACCCGAGAGGGATGGCCACAGCACAGTCTCTTCTCCCCCACTCTTCTCTCAGGACTTTGGGCACACATGCACACGTGCCTGGCATGATTTTCAAACTGCAGAGTCCAGGACTTAAGCTGTATGGGGGCCATGAGGAATTTAGCCACCTTAAATTCCATGCCACCTGCTGGCTCTATCCTATGGTAATTTTTTAAAGAAGTATTTTTTTTAAGTTTTTTTATTGTTATTGTTATTTTAATTTGATCAGAGAGAGAGAAGGTGAGAAAGCAAACTGCCAGGTCCGGGATTCAAACCATGGTCAGCAACATGGGAGTCCAGTACCTTAACCACCACACCACCTACCAGCCCCTCCTATAGTATTTTAAGATTCCCATACTGTTCTTTTTCATTAAAAGTTCTACCATACTATGTGTGCACGTTATTTTAATTTTCTTAAAATAAACAACAAAACAATAAGCAAAACAGTGGGAGGGGATATGACAAATGACTCTCCGTCCGTCACACTGGCACTGGCCTTCCCAGTCCCTGCAACAGGAGTCCAGAGCTGGGGGAATCCCCAAGAGCAGCCACTGCGAGGTTCACACTAGCTGCTCTTTTTCACACCAGGCAACACTAACATATGTCCACACTAATGGAAGAAAATGAATGTTCTAAAACCAGGAGAAACCAGAATTCCACACACTTGAGTAAAAACGGAGCAGGGGAAGCACGAAAACATCAGTGACGGAAATGTGTTGTTTTAAAGTTATAACCTTGCCTGTTTCCATTAAAGTGTTGTCATTGCCAGATCATTTTTGTGATATTTGAGATGGGTACTGGTACCTACATAGTTTTCCTTATAAAAGCCCTGCCTACTTAGCAATTTCTTTTTTTTCTTTCTTTCTTTCTTTTGATCTGCTATAGAGTAAGGGTGCTTACTGAAGACAGAAAGAAAAAGAAAGAAAGAGAAACTCTCTGCAGGAGGGAAAACCACACCACAATGCCCCCTTTCTCCATTCTCCTCTTGGGATTTTGGGTACACACGCATGTACCCAGCATGTTTCTCCAGTCGCTGGGTCTGGGACTCAAACCATGGAGGTGGCCATGTGGGATCCAGCGCTTCAACCTCTATGCCACCTGTTGATCCCTGCTTATCAATTTTAATCCAAATTTTAAATGCATATGTTCAATGAGCTGATATAGCAAGTACCCAGTTCACTACCTACCTCCCTGAAAACCATTCTGTCCCTCCTTACTAATAAAACTTCCATCTATGGGCCAGATAGTGGCACAGCTGCAAGGCTCGACAAGGCTGACCCACATAGAAAGGTTCTGGGTCTATGTCTGGAAACCTCCCTGAACATACCAGGTACACTAGTGTCCATGACCCAGGGCTGGCCGAGCACAGCATGGGGACCTTAACTGGGGGAGGGGAGGTTTGAGATAAACTTTTTTTAAAGAGATTATTTCTATAGGGCACATGGGCTCGCCAGAGACAGAAAGTAAGAAATCATCCTCCCAGAGAAGATGGCCACAACGCAATCCCTTCTCCTCCATTCTCCTCTAGAATTTTGGGCATGCATGCACATGCACCTGGTGTGAGTTTCAGGCTGCCAGGTCTAGGACTCAAACTGCAGTCGACTGTGTGGGAGTCCAGCTACGTAACCATTATGCCATCTGCTGGTCCCAGATCAGATAAACTTTAAAAGAATGTTTCAAGAATGTCAATTTTGGGGGACCAACAGTTAGCGTAGTGTCTATGTTGCTGAACTCCCATGTAGCCGCCCACGGTTCGAGTCCTGGACCCGGTGGCTTAAACTCACGCCAGGCGCGTGTGCGTGCATGCCCAAGATTCCGAGAGGAGAATGGAGGAGAAGGGATTGCAGCGTGGCCCTTCCCCCTGGGGGTGATTTTTCGCTTTCTATCTCTGTCTCTCTCTATCTTTCTGGCGAGCAGGCATGCCCTATAGCAAAAACCTCTCAAAAAAAAAAAAATGAATGTCAATTTTGATGTTAGGTCAGCCCCTCCCCAGCGCCAGGGATGCAGCATGACTCATCTGAGACAGCCATGTTTCCATTCCCTTCGCAGATATTTGCTTTCTTGGCCTCTCTATGGCGACTTCTAGGGAAGAATTCATGCCGATTCACTGGAATAGCGTCATTGGGGATAAGGGTCTTGTGCCACTACCCTCTACACCACCGTCTCCCAGCTCTGACTTCGATAGCAGCAGCACCTGTGAGGTAACCCCATGAGGACCAAGGCGGGAGAAGGAAGGAATGAGCTTGGTCATCAGTGCTGTGGATAAGCTGCCGAACCAGCCTCACGCTGCTTCTCTGCACTGCAGTATGAGAAACTAAATGTCTTTGTTGGCTAAGCCACTGCTAGACTTCCCATTACTTGCAACCCAAATAATTCTTTTTGTTTTAATTTGTCAGAAGGCACAGGTACTCACTAGAAAGACGGAGAGAGGGAGCACCCTTCCGTGGGAAATGGTGACAACACAATCCATTCTCCTCCATTTCTCCTTTTTGGATTTTGGGTACACACACATATGCCTGGGGTTCCTCAAGCCACTGGGGACTGGATTTGAACCAGTCAGCCATGTGATATTCAGCTCCCTTAACCACAGGTCATAGGGCCAGCCCAAGAATTCTTAACTGATACACTAAGGAATTATAGTCATTCAGAAAATACTTAGTAAGAGCCCTCTCTTTGGTCAGGCTCTTTAAAGAAACTGGAATTCAGAGCCAGCAGGCCAGCACAGTGGTTGAGGTACTGGGCTCCCACATGGCAAACTGCAGTTCGAGTCCTGGAACTAATGGCTTGCTTTATCACATTCCCATTCTCTCTGTCCCCCTCTGGTGCCCTATAGCAAGCTTTAAAAAATAATGATAAGTAAAATGAAATATTTTTTAGAGAGATTTTTACTATAGGGTGCATGTGCTTGCCAGAGAAACAGAGACACAGAAAGCAAAATATCATACCTCCAGGGAAGATGGCCACACCACAATCCCCTCTCCTCCATTATTCTCTCGGGATTTGGGGCACGCATGCACATGAGTCCAGAGTGAGTTTTAAGCTGCCAGGTCCAAGACTTGAACTACAGTCGACTACATGGGAGGTCAGTGACGTAACCATTACAACATCTGCTGGTTCCAAAATATTAAAAAAAAAAAAAAAATCACTGGAATTCTACCACTAAGAATTTATCCAGATTTACCTGCAAAAATAGAATAAAAATACATATGTGCAAGAATATTAATGTCCAACGAAAGATGACTAATTAAATAAGTTAGCCATTTCTGAATTCTATTAAAGAATGTGATGACATGAAATATCTCTAAGATGTAAAATATGCCTCATTTTATGTACATAAAAAAAGGAATTTTTTTTTTACTTTTATCTTTTATGCCAGAGAGCATGTGTGAGCGCCTGAGAAAGAAAGTACCTCCCAATAGGGCTAGTCTTGCTCAGTTCCTTTTACCTTCATTCCTCCATCCTGTAGGCATATGCACACATACCTGGTGTGTTTTTCTAATCAACAGATCAAGGTAGAAAGCACCATCGGCCATGTGGGGTCCATCTTGCCCTGTACAGTGCTTAACCACTGTACTACAGGGCCAGCCCTAAAATTTTTTCCTTAGTTATGATAGGGCTTGTGGCATATACGTGTGAGTAGGAGAGCAAGAGGGCACCTTCCACAGGGTCTGGTCATGCTGGGATCCCCTTCCTCTAGTCCTTTAGTCTGCTGGATCTTGGGTGCTCACACACATGCCAGGCATGTGTGTACACCACAGTCGCCAATGGGATCTGGCTTTTCTGGAGCAGTGCATTGCTGTTGTAACATGGAGCTAGCCCCAAGACAGAATTTTTTAAAATGGCCTTGGTCCCAAAAATGCAGGGATGTCCCCTCCCTAGAGTAAAGCTGTATAGAGGGGAACACTTGGCCCTCAAGGAAGGAGGTTTACGGTACAGACATTCAAGTAACTGCAATAAACTAGCCACCCACCCATTCCACTCCTAATCCACACTCTCCCACAAGAGACAGAAGGTCTGTAGGCCCAAAAAGAGACTGAGCCCCCGCTCCACTACTCCTGGGGTTAGAAGACATCTATGACAAGTCATCCTAGATTTTGCCTCCACTCATCTCTCCTCTGGCCACACCCATCCAACATCCATTTTCTGAAAGAATGGATCTCCATCCTTCCTAAATATGTAAGTCTCACAAGCCCCCAGCCACGCTCAGATCCCCGGTTCTCCCATCTAATTTGAATCCTCAAAAAACACAGACAGGGAACCAGCAGTTAGCGTAATGGCTATGTTGCTGGACTCCCACGTAGTCGACCGCGGTTCGCGTCCCGGACCCGGTGGCTTAAAACTCACGCTGGGTGCGTGTGCGTGGGTGCCCAAGATCCGAGAGGAGAATGGAGGAGAAGGGATTGCGGCGTGACCATCCCCTCTGTGGGGGTGATTTCTCGCTTTCTGTCTCTCTGTCTCTCTCTGTCTGGCGAGCGCACGCGCCCCTATAGCAAAAACCTCTCAAAAAAAAATAAATAAATAACACAGACAAAAGGATCAGCACCAGCCTTTACTGGGGAAGAGAAGCACCACACCCGTGTCCAGTCCCAGAACTAGGCTGCTTGAGCTCCGGTCAGTAGTCGGAAGAGAAGCAAAGCAGGAAGGGCTATGGGTGTCCCTGGAAGCATGGCAAGCCCCAGGATGTCACCCTCTCCCGGCTGCTAGGAGAAGCCTCCCGGAGTCACCAGAGAAGCTTCAGACAAACCAGGACAGCTAGGGCCGCAGGTTCTCTGCAAGCAGAAAACAGCAAGTCATAACGTGTCCTCCTGCCTGCAGATGCCCAACGTTGCATCCCCTCCACCCTCGAGAAGCTTGGCATTTACTATTCTCAAACACTTTAAATGGTTCCCTGCTCCCTAGACAATCCAATCTAAACTGGAAGTGAGATTATTAGTCAGATCTCAACCTTATATCTCCTGTTATATATATAAAAAAAAAAAAAAAACAGGAAATGTGTCCCTTCTTTCCCCACCCTCCCTCAACCTCCACCCCCAAAGTTGTCACATGTATTTCCATCTTCTGTGCCTTTACCAAAAATTACCAGACTACTATCCCAGCATGCTCTCTGTGCTATACCCAGTTTGTCGTATCCGCCTAGCCTTTAAGGCCTGCATCAAATCCCATCGCTCCCAGAAAGACCTTCCCAGGAGCACACCCACTCTGAACATCTCTAAGTCCACACCATCTGTATAAGGGTTCACATTCGTGACACAGGATCTTTCTCTCCAACTAGACTCTTCTGACCCTCTGAAGTCCCCTTCCCAGCACCTTTGCCCACAGCAGTTAAGTCTATTGTTGATGACAATGGACTGTACTCACCTAAATCTGTATTGGACCTGCCAGTCAAGTTGGGGCTCATGGTCAGTTTCCGCTGCAGGATCGGCGGGACACAGAAGCGGCCACAGCCTGACTTGCAGCACTTCTCCCCGGCTTGACAGTTCTCATCCATCACGCAGCTAACAATGCACAGGCCTACCAGAACATCTGGGCAGCTGCCATCCCGCCCTACAGAAAATAAAAAGGCACAGAGACAGAGAAAGGCAGTCAGCCCCACTGTCTCCAAGCTCCCACCTAGTGTTCAGACACGGAGGCTCCAAGTCAATCAACTCCTGACTCTTAACCAAACTGGCTGGAAAACCACAGAGCTGGAGGCTCCAAGAATCCGAGGAGACCTAAGAAATATCTGGGCCAAGAGTTCTCAAAGGAAGTCCCGTGGCGGTAACTCAGGAGATTGACAGCTCAGTAGGTCTGGGGGTAGTGCTAGGTGGAATACAAAGCGACAAGCCTCAGACCACCATTCTCCCTCCCTCTATTTGGGCTTCCTCTGCCACCCCAGGGGAGATCTGCTGTCTCTGCTTTATGTTCCGTTAGCACCTCATGTGCTCCTCTCGTCAAACTCTATTATAGGGGCCAGTGGATGGCGTGGTGGTCACATTGCTGGATTCCCACATGGCCTACAGTGGTTCAAGTCCTGGACCTAGTGGCTTGAAACTCACGCTGAGCATTTGTGTGCGTTTATGCGTGCCCAAGATCCTGGCAGGAGAATGGATTGAGGTATGGCCATCCCCTCAGGGGTAGATTTTTTCACTTTCCTTTTCACTGTCTCTCTCTCTGTGTCTCTCTTTGGGGCAAACACATGTGCCCTAAGGCAAAAACCTCTAGAAAAACAAACAAACAAACAAACAAAAAACTCCATTATAATCCCTGATTTAATTGTCTGTCTTCCCTACAGGCTATTTGCTACATAAAGAAAAGCATCTGTGGCTGTGCTTTGACCAACCATTGCCTGGGGATCTGAAGGGATCGAGGCAATGTCTCGGTCAATGATTCTGAAATGGAGTTCCACAGTGCCCAGTAACTGAGAAGAGTCAAAAATATACTTTTTAAATTTCTTTTAAATAATAAAGGAGGCACCAGCAAGTGGCGTGGTGGTTAAAGGCGCTGGACTCCCACACAGCTAACATGGTTCAAATCCTGGACCTGGTGGCTTGCCTTCTCACTTGCCCTCTCTCTCTTTCTCTGTCTCTCTCTAATCAAACTGGAAAATAATAATAATAATAAATAAAGTTAAATAACTTAACTCACACCAGGCATGTGTGCATGTGTGCCCAAAATTCCGAGAGGAGAATGGAGAAGGGATTGTGGCGTGGCCATCCCTCCTAGGGGGTGATTTCTTGCTTTCTGTCTCCCTGTATCTCTCTGTCTCTTTGGCAAGCACACATGCACTTTAGCAAAAATCTCCCTCAAAAAAAAAAGAGAGAGAGAGAAAAAAAGAATAGATATGTGGTTGTATTTTTTTAAATAATGATAATAAAGAAATTAAACAGGAACACTTTTATCTGACATATATATGTATATATGTATGTGTGTGTGTATATGTATATGTATGTGTGTGTGTGTGTGTGTGTGTGTGTATATATATATATATATATCTTGCTTTCAACTACCATTTCATTTGGAGAAAAGGGAACGCTTTGCAATAAAAATTAGATTTGAGGGACCAGCAGTTATTGTAATGGTTATGTCGCTGGACTCCCATGTAGTCCACAGCGGTTCGAGTCTTGGACCCGGCGGCTTAAACTTGGGTATGCGTGCCCAAGATCCCGAGGGGAGAATGGAGGAGAAGAGATTGCAGCGTGGTCATCCCCCCTTGGGGGTGATTCCTCGCTTTCTGTGTCTCTGGCTCTCTCCATCTTTCTGGCAAGCGCACACGCCCTATAGCAAAAACCTCTTCAAAAAGAAAAAAGAAATTAGATCTGAAAATCAGTGATCTTGGGCAAGGGCCTCATTTTACAGATAGAATAACTGAGGCTCAAAAAGCAGGAGCTTCTTTTTATTTTTTAAAGATTTATTTATTTAATTCCATTTGTTATTATTTTTTAATTTGAGAGAAACAGAGATAAAGGGAAATGGAGAAAGTAAGCTGCCAGGTCCAGGACTCAAATCACAGTCAGCCATGTGGGAATCTCGCACCTTCAACCACCACTCCACCTACCAGCCCCAAAGAGGAAGTTCTTTGGCCAAGGTCACAGAGCAAATCCATAGCAGAACCAAACCCAAAACCCACATTGCCTGCCTTCCAGCCTAAGGGTTTTCCTACCATCCCACACCACCGTCCCCTAGATCTTTTAGTGCCAACATGGACCCCTTAGTCCTAGAGGAGGGGCTGTCTTGGGTTGGGGGGGGGGTCAGAGGAATAGGAAGGAGGAGAATCTAGCATTTCCTAGGGAGAGAAAGAGAAGGTAGCCACAGTGGGATCCCTCCCAAGTCAACTCTAATGCTCAGAGCACCCCAAGATTTCTTTCCAAAAGAGCCAATATACTAGGTCAGCTAGGTGGTATGGTGGTTAGGACACTGGATCCCACATGGCCAATAGTCTAACTTGAGTTCCGGACCCAGTGACTTGGAAAACATGTCAGGTATGAGTGCATGCATGCCCAAAATCCCAAAAGGAGCATGAAGGAGAAGGGATTGCAACATGTCTATCCCCCTGCAGGATGATTTCTCACTTTCCTTTACACTCTGTCTCTCTCTAGCAACCACACATACCTTAGAGCAGAAATATAAAAAGAAATAAGAACCAACATACCTCCCTCAATGTCTCCACGGCAGATGTGGCCACAGCCGGTGGAGCAGCATTTATGTCCTGGGGGACAGGATGCATCCCCATCACATAGCTCCTCACATGGAAGAGGGTCAGCAGGACATTCACCAACAGGCTCTGCCACAGAATCAAAAGCATTGTTGAGGAACCAGAGCAATGCCGTCTTGGAGCTAATCTGCCATTTTGACCCGACTTGACCTCTGCACATCCCCGAGCCCCATAGGTGCACTCCCAACATAATAACAGCCAACCCCACAGTCACTCTCTCTCTCTTTCTATGGCAGACATTTACACCAGTGGCCCCCAATGGATTGTGCCTCCTGGGACTCATGCCCTTGTGTGGTCCCCTGTCCATGTCGACTCTGGGCTTTGACCATATGACTTACTTTAACCAATGGGATATTAGCAAGTATAATGCAAGCCCAGACTCCATAATCGCTTGTCTATCAGGACTTCTTAGCACACTCCCTCCTGGAAACTACATGCTGTAAAGCAGCTTGGCCTAGACTACAGACTGAAGAGGCACTCCCTAGGGAGAGAACCTGGAGGAGGAAAGGCCATCCTGGACATTCCAGCTCCATGCTGAGCTCCCAGCTGAGTGCAGCGGCATGAGAGGCCTTAGCTACACCGCATGGGTGTACTGCCAGGAGAGGCCAAGCAACCCACTCAGCTGTGAGAAAGAATAAAGGGTTGTTCTTTTCAGCTAACCTTAGGGATGATTCATTATGCACAAGGGGAAACTGAGGCACTTATTAATAGAATCCCGTGTTTCTTCTGAAATCCAAGTCTAGCTAAGATGATTCACTTCCCCATATTTTCTTGAAACCAGGGGTGACCACAAACTAAGACATAAACTGGGGGAGATTTTGTATTCCCTTTCAAACTGCCCTCTCACTTCTTTCTTCCTTCAGTGCAAAGAGAATTAATACAGACAGGTGGAGCAGCCTTCTTTCAACCAGGAGGCAACTAGCATTAGGACAAAGTCAAAAACCACAGAGGAGGGACCAGTAGTTAGCGTAATGGCTATGTCGCTGAACTCCCATGTAGTTGACTGCGGTTTGAGTCCCAGACCCAGTGGCTTAAATTCACGCTGGACACGTGTGCATGCATGCCCAAGATCCCAAGAGGAGAATGGAGGAGAAGGGATTGTGGCGTGGCCATCCCCTCTGGGGGGTGATTTCTTGCTTTCTGTCTCTCTGTCTCTCTCTGTCTCTCTGGCGAGCGCACGCGCCCTATAGCGTTTCTCTCCAAAAAAAAAAAAAAAAAAAAAAACCACAGAGGAGAGAGACAGCCTCATCCTGTTACCATCAAGTACTCACCACGCCAGCCCTGGGCCTACTCAGGGCTTCTTAATGAAAAATAAGACCTTATTAAGTTAACTTTCTGCAATGTGCAGCCAAGCGTAATTCTGACGTGCCCCTCTATCAGCTCCATAAAGATAATAAAACAAAACAATAGATCAGGGCAAAAAAGGGCTTGTCCACAACTACGGTGTGAGTCAGAGGCAGAGCACGACACAGCTCTTGGTTCCCAGTGGAGTACTCTTTCAGCCACACCAGTGCGAAAACATGCAGACGAGTAGCCAGGTCCTCAAAGCAAGCACACCCAAGGCAGGCCACATCCAAACCAAACTGACACACCGTGACTCATTCCTCTCAGTGTTTACAGCAAGTTTTTTAACTGGAGGGAAAGGTGACAGGCCAGTGAAGATTTTATGGGAAAGCTAAGTAGGACTGGCAGTGCTTCTCAGCAGGAGCAGGTAAGTGTGACTGCACACAGCAGGCTCCAGGAAGTCTGCTGTGGTGGAAAAGGCAAGTGTCAGACTCCAAGGAGAACACAGGCAGCTGAACAGCCAGGGTTGGGATTTTCCTGAATGGGCTGCAGGGCTATGAGTCAACACTTCAAGTGTTCTATGTCACTGTGAGACTACATCAAAGCTATGTGTCCTGATTTCTGATTCAGAAAACATGAGGGGACTTCAAAAAATGCATAGGAAAACAAAGATGATGGAACCAGCAGATGGCGTAATGGCTACGTTGCTGGACTACCATGTAGTCAACCATGGTTCGTGTCCCAGACCAGGTGGCTTAAACTCACGCCGGATGTGTGTGCATGCATGCCCAAGATCCCAAAAGGAGAATGGAAGAAAAGGGACTGCGGTGTGGCCATCCTCCCTGGGGGGGGAGGGGTGATGTGATTTCTCACTTTCTGTCTCTCTGTCTCTCTTTGTCTTTCTGGCAAGTGCACGCACCCTATAGCAAAAACCTCTCCAAAAAAAAATGAAGATGAAGTCTGAGTTTATTTTAGGGCAAAAAAACTCCTTTTTTTTTTAGTTTGCTATAGGGCGTGTGTGTTTGCAGGGGGGCAAGGGGAGTAAAGTAAGAAATCACTACCTGGGGGGATGGCCATGCCACAATTCCTGCTCTTCCATTTTCCTCTTAGGATTTTGGACACTCATACACATGAGCCAGGCATGATTTTCAAGCTGCCAAGTCCAGGACTCAAACCACACAGCTGGCCTAACCTCCACACTACTTGCTGGCCCTTGGTGCAAACTTATTTTGATTTATGCATAGTTTTTTCACACTGCACATTTTCCATGAACTCTCTGAAGAATCTGTGTATGGTCACTATAGCCACTAAATGTACTTCTCAACACCTTTCCACCACTCCTCAAACTCTGAATTCCATTTATCAAAGAACAAAAGCCTTTTATCCCAGAGCTGAGAAGGCTGAGCATAAAAATCTCCCTGGAGAAAAAAAACCAGCAACATAAACTTTTCATAGAATTATACCAAGTACTCTGGAAGGTGGGGCCTCAGGCACCATGCCTCCCAGATTTCATCATTTTGCTGAGCTTGGTTCAAGAGACCAATGCCAGGAGTGCTCTCCTACTCTCTGCCCCTCTACCAGGCATAGAGCCCCTACCTCCTCTCTCTTCCAGACCAGGCTTCCTTGAGGCTCCCTAGAAGTAACAAAGAAACCCTTTGGGTCAGAGCACATCCCCTTTGATCAGTGCCCAGAATAGCCACCCAATTCCTGTGGAGCTGGAAGAAGCAACCAGTCTCACTGGGTGAGTGGCCCAGACCTCCCCAAGGACTATAAACCCAGCAGCCAGAATCGCCTCCCCCAGGCCAGGAATCCTGCTTGGACAGCAGGCTCTAGGACATCATGGGGGCTCACTCTTTCGGCTTGCCTGCCCAGCTCCACGGGAAAACAAAACCTCTCTGGGTTGGCCAGGGACCAAGCAGAATACTATCACAGTATCACAGAATACTGTGCCCTGGTGCCAGCCTTGCCCGCAGGCCCTGCAATTCAGCCATCAGCTTCAAACACTGGGAAGATTGTATCAGGTCCTGAAACTGGCAGCGAGTGACTGTCCAAGACAGATTCCCAGGCTTTGGTTCCAGAGCTAGGCTGCAAGAGTCCTGGCAAAAAGTTCAACCTTCTGTTCTCTTCTGTGGGCAGGCTGCCCTAGACAGCTGTGTCAGCCAGGCACAGACAGCCCCAGTGAGTACTGAACCTGCTACCTGGGGAAGTTCAACTGGAAAGAAAGAGGCTATCACATGCTGTAATGTCAGGGTTTCCATGAGAAAGTGCTCAGAGGAGGAGAAAATGGTCCTCGTTCTGGATCAAAGGGGCTGGTTAGAAACTGTACTCCTGACCCAATCCACCTTACAAGGTGAGAGGAAGGAAGCTTTTATATATTGAGGGCCAGTTTACCTACTTCAAGTTATTATGACAACCCTCTAGAGTTTATTCTTTCCATCTTAAGGAGAAAGCTTAAACCCAAGGCTTAGAGAAGCAGAAGAGACTTGCCCAGGGAGCTACTGGTCCATACCTGGCAAACCCCAGGTTTGAACCCAGGTCTCTGAGAAGCCATACCGAGGCTACTCCAGTCTTACATGCCGCCACATACACTCAGACAAGAGAATAGTTCCAGTTCCTTTAGAAAATGTCATGGAAGACATAATGGAAAATCTCACTTAAGGCAGAAGAAAAGAAAAGAGAAGATCTGGGCTAAACTTATCAAGAAATATTTTTAAATATTTTAAAACTATAAAACATCCTGATATATATGAAATACACTTGAACAATTGGAAGACATAAACATTCAACATTACAAAGATGTCAGAAGGGGGACCAGCAGTTGGTGTAACAGCTATGTCGCTGGACTCCCATGTAGTTGACCATGGTTTGAGTCCTGGACCCGGTGGCTTAAACTCACACTGGGCATGTGTGCGTGCATGCCCAAGATCCTAAGAGGAGAATGGAGGAAAAGGGATTGCCGCGTGGCCATCCCCCTGGGGAGTGATTTCTTGCTTTCTGTCTCTCTGTCTCTCTCTGTCTTTCTGGCAAGCTGACAAGTGCACACGCCCTATAGCAAAAACCGCTCAAAAAAAAAAAAAAATAACTGTCAGAGAGCTGGCTCCATGGTGTAGCATTATCATCATGTTCAAAGGAAGCTGGTCCCCACGTGGTAAACATGGTTCAAATTTCCAGCCAGATCAGCCTGAAACACACTGAGCACACGTGCCAGTGTTCAAGATCGGGTGGGCTGCAGGACTGGAGGAAGGAGTGTAACCAGACCCCATAGAGGATGCTCCTCTCTTTCTCTCTCTCTCTTGCTCTCTCTCACTCTCAAGTGTATGCATACATACTCTATATGAATAAAGGGGAGGAAATAATTAATTTAAAATGCCAGAATGGGCCAGCTGGTGGCACAGTGGTTAAGGCAGCTGGATATCCCACACAGCCAACTGTGCAGTTCAGTCCCAGACCCAGCAGCTTGAAAACTTGCCAGGTGTGTTTGCTTGAGTGCCCCAACCCCCAGGAGGAGAAGGAAGAAGAATGTACCATGGCCAGCCCCCCAGGGGGTGATTCTTACTTTCCCTGTCTGTCTCTGGCAAGTGCATACCTGCACACCACACATCCTATAGCAAATAAGTAAATAAAAAAATGTCAGTAATGGAGGCCAGACCCAGCAGGGGTAAACACAATGCTCTGCAAGGCCAACCCATACAGGAAGTACTGGGTTAACTTTGGAGATCCCCTAAGTGTGATGGGTATGCAGATGTCCATGATCTGGGGCTGGCTAAGGTTGGGGGTAGACTGTAGCATCAAGACGCTATGGCGGGGTGGGGGGCAGGCAGGTAGTTAAGGTACTGGACTCCCACATGGTCAACTACAGTTCAAAGTCCCACACTTTCTCACTTTCCCTCTCTCTCTGGTCAAATTGAAAAAATAATAATAATACGAGGTGAGCAGGTAGAGTGGTGGTTAAGGGCACTGGACTCCCACATGGCTGACTGTGGTTCGAGTCCCAGACCTGGCAGCTTCCTTTCTCACTTTCCCTCTCTCTCTCACTTTGTCTTTCTCTAGCCAAATTAAAATAAATAAATAAAGTTAAATAAAATAATTCTTTTTTTTTTTTTTTTTTGGAGAGATTTTCACTATAGGGCATGTGCGCTCGCCAGATAGAGAGAGAGAGACGTTAGAGACAGAAAGCGAGAAATCACCCCCCAGGGGGGATGGTCACACCGCAATCCCTTCTCCTCCATTCTCCTTTTGGGATCTCGGGCATGCACGCACACACGCCCGGCGTGAGTTTTAAGCCACCGGGTCCAGGACGCGAACCGCGGTCGACTACGTGGGAGTCCAGCAACATAGCCATTATGCTAACTGCTGTTTCCCAATAATTCTTAAAAAAATAATACTAAAGGGACCAGCAGTTAGCGTAATGGCTATGTCACTGGACTCCCACGTAGTCGACCATGGTTCGAGTCCTGGACCCTGTGGCTTAAACTCACGCTGGGCATGTGTACATGCATGCCCGAGATCCTGAGAGGAGAATGGAGGAGAAGGGATTGCAGCATGGTCATCCGCCCTGGGGAGTGATTTCTTGCTTTCTGACTCTCTGTCTCTCTTTCTGGTGAGCGCACGCGCCCTATAGCAAAAACCTCTCCAAAATAAATAAATAAATATTTTTTTAAAGACTTTATCAGAATTTCTCAATCTCTATCTCTGTTACTCCTAGAAGAAATAAACAGATAACCTTTTTAAAACAAAGTATCACTTCTGGTCATGGTGACACATGCCCTCTGGCAAAAACAAAATGCCAGTTCTCCCTAAGTCTGTTTATGTATCTACTATCACTCCAAAAAAAATAACATTGATATTTGGGAATAGGAGGGAAGAAAGAGACCATATGAAAAATAAAATTATTTGGAAGCACAAACAAAAGTAACCATGAAAATTGTGAAACAAGGGGCTGGCAGGTGATACGGTGATTAAGGCTCTGGACTCCCACATGGCCAACCATGGTTTAAGTCCCAGACCTGGCAGCTTACTTTTACACTTCCCTCCTCTCTCTCTCTCTCATCAAATTAAAAAGTGATAATAAAATTAAATAATTCCTTTTTATTAAAAAAAAAAGACATACCAGTCTATTAGTCTTTTTTTTTTTTTTTTTTTGGAGAGGTTTCCGCTATAGGGCGCGTGCGCTCACCAGACAGACAGAGAGAGACAGAGAGACAGAAAGAGAGAAATCACCCCCCAGGGGGGATGGTCACGCCGCAATCCCTTCTCCTCCATTCTCCTCTCGGGATCTTGGGCACGCACGCACACGCGCCCGGCGTGAGTTTTAAGCCACCGGGTCCGGAACGGGAACCGCAGTCGACTACGTGGGAGTCCAGCGACATAGCCATTACGCTAACTGCTGGTTCCCTCTATTAGTCTATTTTAAAAATTGTGAAACGAGGAAAATAACAAAGATACAATATCAATTTTTAACACCTTTCAGGAGCTTCTCAAGGGAATGGGGTTGAGGGAGGCAAGGGACAGCAGAAAACTGTTGCTCCTGCCTCCAAATTCTGTCAGTTCTATGCGTGCGTGTGTGTGTCTGTCTCTTTCATGCATGGAAGAAATAAATAAACTTCATTTTTTTCTTCAAAGTAAAGTAAAGCCAACAAGATCATGGTGTGTTCATATTTGAGAAGAAAATGAGCAGGCCAGATAGAGCACGGGGTAGGAGGGAGGGGGTCCTCACCCAGCTTCTGTCTGGGAACCGGGATTACGCAGCTCCTGTGGCAGCCGAACGTGCAGCATTTGCTTACACCTGGACACATGGCGTCAGTGGCACACGTTTTCCAACAGAATTGTTTCCGAACAGCCCTGGGACAATCTTTTCTCCCTGTAGCAAAAAAGGAGACAGCCACAGAGAGGAGACAATGGTGTCCAGTGACACCCACGGGCAGAGCAGACAGGCAAATTAGAGGAAGCCCTGAGCATCATTCAAGCCTCTCGTCCCTGTGCGGAGGCAGAGACAATAACAATGACAGCCACAATATAAATAGCTGACATTTATGCAACGCTCACTGACGTTGGCCTTGTGCTGGGGACATCTCATTTGACTCTCACATTCACCCCTATTTCACAGATGAAGAAACTGAGACTAAAAACTCAAAATTTAAAAAGAGCTCTTCGGGGTCCGGCAGGTGGCGTGGTGGTTAAAGGCACTGGGCTCCCACATGGCCAATGGAAATTTGAGTACAGGACCTGGTGACTTGCTTTCTCACTTTCCTTCTCTCTCTCGTCCCTCTCTGGTCAAATAAAAAAATAAATAAATAAATAAATAAAGTTAAATAAAATAATTCTTTTTTCTTTTTTGGAGAGGTTTTCGCTCTAGGGTGCGTGTGCGCGCCAGACAGACAGAGAGAGACAGAGAGACAGAAAGCGAGAAATCACCCCCCAGGGGGGATGGCCACACCACAATCCCTTCTCCTCCATTCTCCTCTCGGGATCTTGGGCACGCACACACACGCGTCCGGTGTGAGTTTGAGCCACCGGGTCCGGGACTCGAACCGCGGTCGACTACGTGGGAGTCCAGTGACATAGCCATCACGCTAACTGCTGGTCCCAAAATAATTCTTGAAAAAAAAAAAAAAAAAAAAAAGAGCTCTTTGGATATGACCTAATGGTTAAAGGGAGCTAGATTCTACATAGATGACCTCAGTCCAAGGCCCAGCTTCAGTGACTTGAAAAACCTGCCAGGTGCCTAAGCATGCATGCCCCAAATCCCTGATAAAACATGGACTAAAACATGGAGAAGGGATTGCAGCGTGACCATGTTCCCTTAGACAGGTGCTTTCTCCCTCTCTGTCTCTCTAGCTAGCACACATGACCTCTAGCTTAATTAATTAACTAATTAATTAAAAAGAGCTGGTTAAGTCTCATTTAAGGCTTACAAAGATCTACTTGGGGCCAGCCAGTAGCACGGTGGTTAAGGTGCTAGATCCCACATGGCCCACAGTGCAGTTCCCAGACTCAGTGGCTTGAAAAGCTCTCCAGGCACATGCGCATGTATGCCCAAAATCTCAACTGGAGAACAGAGAAGAAGAGAACGCTGTGTGCCAATCCCCCTGAGGGGTGCTTTCTCACTTTTTCTGTCTGTCAAGTGCACACACCCTAGAGCAAATTTTTAAAAATAAATCAGGTTCGCCTGGCACTAGGGTCTACTCTTAATCACTCTTAACTAGGCTTCCTTCATAATTCTGCCCTACAGCTTCCACAGGAACTCTGAGTCCAAAGGGAAAAACTAGATAATCAGTGGTATATTTTTTTTTCCAACACAGAAGGCAAAGAACTGGGGGTGCTGAATGATTAAAAGAGAAGGGACCTCAAATGGGAAAAGCAGAGGTGCTCCAGGTAATCTAAGATTTCAAGAGCCAGTCCAGGAAGAAGGAAGTTTCTGTGTTCCAGGATAGTCAGAGAACATGATGATAGTCAGAGAGCATGATGACTCAGGCCTAGTGCCCACGTACCCTCAGGAACGTGGGCTCGGCAGACCCGCCCACAGCCTATACTGCAGCACTTCTGCCCAGCCGGGCATGACGCGTCGCCCTGGCACAGCTCTCTGCACACGTTCTTAACAGGAGGACACTCTCCCTCTTTCACTGCAAGAGATGTCATGTGAAGTTGGGGTAAGACACCAGATCTCAAGACACAGGGAATGGAGGCCAAATGCACTTCAAGGATCTTCCGCCTCTTCAAACAATCCCGTCCCAGAAAATTTCTGTAGCTTCTTTCCCCTCCTCCCATGCGACTACTGGCAAGTATCTGCCTCTACTACTGGACCAGCGATCTGTGGACAGACAGAGAAAGGCTGGAGGCAACCCATTTTCTGGGGTCCCTCCCTTCTTGGGAGCTCTTTTTTCCTCCCCTCTCTAAACAGTCACTGTCCTCATAAAGTTTTTTAGATCAATAAAATCAGTGACCTTAAAAAAAAAAAAAAGAAAGAAAAAAAAAAGAAAGGTTGGAGTGATCCTGTTCTCATTTAAAGAGCTCTGGGGAGACCAGCAGTTAGCGTTAATGGCTATGTCACTGGAATCCCATGTAGTTGACCGCAGTTCGAGTCCCGGACCCGGTGGCTTAAACTCACGCCGGGCCCGTGTGCGTGCCCAAGATCCCGAGAGGAAAATGGAGGAGAAGGGATTACGGCATGGCCATCCCCCCTGGGGGGTGATTTCTCGCTTTCTGTCTCTCTGTCTCTCTCTGTCTGGCGAGCGCACGTGCCCTATAGCAAAAATCTCTCCCCCCCACAAGAAAAAAAAAGAGCTCTGGGGAAAAGCTAGAACCTCTCGTGAGCCCAACTGGAAGTCCCAAATCCTTGTCGAGAGAGTGCAAAGCATGCCAGGAAGACCTACGCTGGCTGTCCTGAGGACCCTACACCTAGTCCTATGCTATGGAATTGATCATCTCCACTAATGAGCAGCCCCACTCTGGGAGGAGGCAGGAGATGACTCTTCTACTCACTTGCTGCTACTGTTAGCCAGGGGCCCCGAATGATAGCTCACCGTGTTCTCCTGCAGTTACCCAGGACGCCAGGGACCCAAGAGCAAGAAGTGCCTTCAGAAGGAAGAGGCAGCTTAACATGGTCAGATGCTGAGAGTCGACAGCTCAGGTAGGCTAGGGATGTACACCGGGCCCAGAGGATCAACCAAGGACAGTGCCAGACTCCAGTATTACCCACAATCCAGTCCCAAAGTCTTTCGTTTCGCAATATTTCCCAGGAGTATTCTCCTGACAAGAAGAGTGATTGGTTGCTGGCGTGTGGAAAAATTCTTGGCACTACCAAAGAGCACATGTGACGGGGATGACCAAACTCTGTAATGCAATATGCACAACACTCCTAAATAATGATGGGAAACCTAGTGAGCAGCTGGGGAAAGGGAGGGATGGCCATTGGATTAAAGATCAGAGGGCCAGCAGATAGTGTGGTGGTTAAGGTACTGGATCCCACATGGCCAAGTCTGTGGTTTGAGCCCTAGACTGGCAGCTTGAAAAACACACCAGGTACGTGTGCATGCATGCCCAAAATCCCAAAAGGAGAATGAAAGAGAAGGTATTGCAGCATGGCCATCCACCTTGGACAGGGGTGATTTCTCACTTTCCCTCTCTCTCTGTCTCTTTCTTTCTCTGGCAAGTGCATGTGCCCATAACAAAAAAATCTAAAAAAAGAAAGAAAAAAGATCATAGGGCCAGCAGGTGGTGTGGTGGTTAGGATGCTGGACTCCCATATGGCTGACCACAGTTCAAGTCCCAGACCTGGAGGTTTGCTTTCTTTCTTTCTCTCTTTCTCTCTGACATGTGCCCTATAGCAAATTTTAAAATAATAATAATAAATAAAAATTTAAAGATAGGGAGCAGCAGATGGCATAGCAGTTACATCACTGACTCCCACATGTCCGACTGCAGTTTGAGTCCCAGGCCCAGTGGCTTGAAAAACATGCCAGACGTGTGTGCAGGTGTGCTCAAGATCCCAGCAGGAGAATGGAGAAGGGATTGCAGCATCGCCATGCCCCCTAGGAGGGTGATTTCTCACTTTCCCTCTCTGTCTGTCTCTCTATCCAGCAAATGCATGTACCATAAGAAAAAAACTCTAAAAACAAATTTTTTAAATAAAAACAATTTTTAGAAAATCATAGAAAGCCCTAAATGACTTTGGAAGAACAAAGCTATAGCAGAAATAACAGAAGAAAGAGCTAAAGACTCAACTTAAGAAAATAACTAAAGCAAGACCAGCAGTTGGCGTAATGGCTATGTCGCTGGACTCCAATGTAGTTGACCGTGGTCCAAGTCCAGGACCCGGCAGCTTAAACTCATGCCAGGTACGTGTGCATGCGTGCCCAAGATCCGAGAGGAGAATGGAGGAGAAGGGATTGCGGCGTAGCCATCCCCCAGGGAGGGTGATTTCTCGCTTTCTGTCTCTCTGTCTCTCTGTCTCTTTCTGTCTTTCTGGTTAGCGCACGTGCCCTATAGCAAAAACCTCTCCAAAAAAAAAGAAAAGAACTAAAGCTACAGCAGCACTGTGGTTCCTGATCACCCTAGCAACCTGGGAGACAGAATGGAACAGACCACTTAGAAACTATCGAGGAAAAAAACAAAACAAAAACTATAGAAAAGCAATGTCTGAGTTTGTTCAGAACTGATACAAATGGACCAAACACCTACATTTTTGTCCCTGTCATCCATAAAGGTCATTCTTGGACTATGTAAAGGATAGCAGTTGCTGTGACTCAATTAGTCTTGGCCATATATACTTCCTTTCTTGTTCTCTTCTTCCTGGTTTTTTTTTTTTTTTCTATCCTCATAATACTCTTTCAGAGCTAAGAAAACTGATTCAGAGGGGCTGAGGAAAAAAATGTCTGTAAGTGGTGGCTGCTGGAATTTCGTAATAGTAACAACAGATAGTACCGTTTGAGGGTTATTGGTGCCCACTGTAAGCACTTGACAGGAACAAACCCACTTGATCTTCACTTCAACACTATAAGCTAGGTACTATTATCCCCATTTTACAACTGGGCAAACTGAGGAACAGACAGTTTAAGAAACGCCAACCACACAATTATAGAGTGGTAGAACAAAGGCAGACAGACTAATCCCATAGTCAATGGTCTTAACCACCACACCGCACCGGATTTGAACCCAGATCTTTCTTTCTGCACTTTCCGCACCCCATACTGGGATCTGGCAAAATAACTCTCTCTACCACCAACAAACAGATCCGATTCTCTTCAGGCAGTCTTACCTCTGAGACAGAGCTGCGGGGAGTGCTGGCGGAGCCCCTGCATCCCCAGCCCACCCCAGAATCACTCGTCTGGGTAGAGAAGCCCAGCTCCCCGGGGCTGGGGAAGTCACCGGCCAAGACCCCAGCTTCATTCCGACGCCTTCAGACCCAAGACGGCCCTGGGGACAAGCCCGGAGCGAGCTGGTGGGGGACTGTTTGGGACCTCACGAAACACACTCTCCTCGCTGCCCTGGTTGGGTTCCTGGGTCCCTGCATCAGGCCCGCTTCACAACCAGGGGGCTGCGTGGCGGGCATATTAAAATCCTCAGTCCCCAAGACCGAGCCGCAGCCGCCACCGTACGAGACGCCCCCTCGGCTCCGAACACCAGCGGGTAGAAGCCGCTCCCCTCCTACCCCGCACTCATCCGCCGGCCTTGCCCCGGACCGAACGGCCCCCGACCGCCCGCAGGCCGCCCCCCCGGGCGCAGTCTTCCCGGCCGGAACCCCGCCACCCGCCACACAAGGCCTCCTAGAGTCCAGACCCTGGCGAGAGGCGGCGGCTCGGTTCCCATGGCAACTGCGCAGCTCTCCTCGTCGCGCTTCTCGGTCCTCTAGTGGCGCGCTCCAGTGACGTCACGGCACCACTTTCCGGCCGGTGGCAGAGTCGGGCTGAAGTAGTGGGGTCCGGGGGCGCCATGGGGGCCACTGGCGACGCGGAGCAGCAGCGCGGGCCCGGCGGGGCAGAGCGGGGCGGCCCCGAGCCGGGGGATGCGGGCGCCGCGGGGCAGCTGGTTCTGACGGTGAGGGCGCCCGGGGAGGCCGGGGCTCGGGCCGGGAGGGCCTCGGGCTCCCGGGACCCTGCCCGCGGGCGAGAGAACGCGGCGGCTGGCGCTGCCAAGGGGTTGGCATTTTCGCAGTCCGGCGACCTGGATTCAGATTCTGGGGCCGCCCTCCCGGCTAGGTGACGTGGGCCAGTTGGGGCCAACCCTGCGCCCCGGCTCCTCGTCTGTCCAGCGGGGACGTTCAGTACCTGCGTGTAACGTCGTGGGGTTGGGATCCGGCAAAGTGCCAGCACATCTCCTGCCACAGAGGACCCCTCGGTCAACGCCGCTTCCCTTCCTCCTGCTGTCCCAGAGCACGGCGGGAGGAACTGGGGACTTTAAGGCAGGAGACTTTTCCTCAGTTCTTCCCGGGCAGGGCCCTCCAACCACTGTCTCCCTGCGGTCCAGGAGTGAGAGGTGGCGAGGGGCTCTGAGAAGCGAGGATGTCTAGGTTTCGCTTCGTACGCGCCCCTCCCTCCACCCCATCCCAGCATCACGACCTCGGTGACATTTGCTCCCTTGGTCTCCACAGAACCCTTGGAACATAATGATAAAGCACCGGCAGGTGCAGCGAAGGGGCCGCCGCTCACAGATGACAACCAGGTAAGGCTGACTTAATCCCCGCCCCTGGCCTGGATGGTCGCTTCGGGATTCCCAGTAGAAAGAGTGCTGGATTGGAAAAGGAGAGACTCAGGTTCGGTAACTCTGTGTGTGCCCTTGAACCAGGACACGTACAAAATCAGGGAGGGAGTCTGTAGCTTGAATACTAAAATCCCAAATATCCACTGTCTCTGTGGTTGAGGTTCCTAAAGAGGTCAGCTCGCATGGGAGTTCATAGTGCAGGCTTTGGAGTTAGAACTGTTGTAATACAGACTCTAGGTGACCTTGGGCAAGCCACTTAACCTCTCTGAGCGTCTCTTTTCTCAAAGGTAAAACTGATAATATCTATCTCAGAGAAAGGAAAGAGCACAAAATTGGACTTTGGGATGCTAGTTATATATATTGTTTTTTTACTGGGGTGGTGATTATGTACAGGCTCACTATAATTATTTATTAAAGTGTAAGAAATATGTGTAAATAATATGTATCTATTTTATAAATATATTTTATAAAACACTTTGAAAATAATACCTACTGGGGCAGGTGGTGTGGCGGTTAAGACACTGGCCTCTCACATGACTAACCATGGTTCTAGTCCCGGATCTGGTGGCTTGCTTTCCCTCTCTCTTTCTCTCTCTGTCTCTCTGGTGAGCACACATGCCCTATAGGAAACTTAATAATAAAAAATAATAATAAATTAAAATTTAAAAAGAAATTAATGCCCACTTCATAGAGTTATTTATGAGAATTAAGTAAATGCATTTATGTGAGTTGCACAGAATCTGAACACATAACTAATTTTCAGCAAAATCTATCCATTAACATTGTTAAAAGATCCTTTGTCAGTAATCGGCTGGGCACATGGGGAGAGGGTATGTTTGGGACACACCCTCTGACTTTTGTCTTCCTCCTGAATGCAGTTTCACAGATCCTGCCATCTCCATGGATCTCCTCCGAGCTGTCCTACAGCCTAGCATCAATGAGGAGATCCAGACTGTCTTCAACAAGTACATGAAGGTGAGACAGACTGACACAGGATAAAAACTTAACAATGAGGGGGCCAGCAGGTAGCATAGAGATTAAGGCACTGGATACCACATAGCTGACTGTGCAGATTGAGTCCCAGACCCTGTGGCTTGAAAAACAACCCAGGTATATGCCTGCATGCCCAAAATCCTGAGGGGTGAATGAAGAAGAGATTGCAGCTTGGCCATCCCCCCAGGGAGTGATTTCTCACTTTTCCTCCCTATTTCTCTCTCTCTGTCTCTGGTGACCACATGTGCCCTATAGCAAATTAAAAAATAATAATGATAAATAAAATTAATCCTTTAAAAATTTTTTTTTAGTGTAAATAAATCCCATGTTGTCATTCCCCTGTTTAAAATCCCCTGGGGCCAGAGGGTGGCACAGCAGTATAACTTGACACCTCCAGGCCAACCACATTCCAGGTTCACATCTGGAGATCTTTCTGAGTACGCTGGGCACACATGTGCCCTCAATATGGGGCTGGCTAAAGGATAGGGTCACCCCATGATGGTCAAATGAACTAGATCCATGGGGTTCAAGTCCCACACCTAGCAGCTTAAAAAACACTAGGGGGACCGGCAGGTGGAGTGGTGATTAAGGGCACTGGACTCCTGTATGGCTGACTGTGGTTTAAGTCCTGGACCTGGCGGCTTGCTTTCTCACTTTCCTGCTCTCTCTCTCATTCTCTCTCTCTCACTCTGTCCCTCTTTGGTTGAAAAAAAGTAAATAAATCAGTAAAGTTAACATAATTCTTTTTTTATTTTAATTAATTAATTTTACATTCATTCACTGAGCATCATTACAGCATACAAAATGTGATTTCCCATACAGAATATACTGCATAGTGGCTTAATCATACATGTTATCACCATAATTTCTAGTTTCATATAGATGTTTATATATATATATATATATATACACACACACACACACACACACACATATATATATATATTTCCCCTCTATTTCTCACCCTCTTCCATTTCCCACCCTCCTCCCACACTATCTCTGGTGTCTACAGTTGCTTTCCATTCTTTGTTTTTCCCACATTTTTTTTTTTTTTTTTTTTTTTTTTTTGAGAGATTTTTTGCTAGAGGGCACGTGCACTCACCAGACAGACAGAGAGAGACATTAGAGACAGAAAGCGAGAAATCACCCCCCAGGGGGGATGGTCACGCCGCAATCCCTTCTCCTCCATTCTCCTCTCAGGATCTTGGGCACGCACGCACACGCGCCCGGCGTGAGTTGTAAGCCACCGGGTCCGAGACGCGAACCGCGGTCGACTATGTGGGAGTCCAGCGACATAGCCATTACGCTAACTGCTGGTTCCCTGTTTTTCCCACATTTTATTGATTCACAAAATATCTTAAATAATCTTAACTACTTTCAATAGCAAGTTCAGCTGAAATATACATACCTGTGAATGCATGTCTGATTTTAGGCGTGAAACTCTGAATAGAATAAATATGCTATAAAGTAGCACCTAGTTGATGCTATATAGCTTACTATAGTCATTAAATAGGTATTTTTAAATATATTTTTTTAATTTCAAGAAATGCAGTTTTAGCTTTAATAAATCAAAATTAAAGAAATGCTAGGAAGCTTTGCTTAAAATTTAAAGCCAGGAAATGGGTTGGGATTCTGTTCAAATAGTAGGTACATGCACCTATCGGCAGCTCAAGACAAGACAAAAATCCTTAAATCTAGAAAACAAAGCCTAGAAGAAAATCAGTAATATTTTAGTGAAAAGTCATAAGATTCTCTTTCACCAGTTTAGTCTCATGTTCTTTATCTTCTGTTGTGGTCTGATCTTACTGATTAAATTCTGGGATATAATATTCAACTCCAGACTTGTCCCTATCATTAAGTTAGCCATTTTCTTAGTTATTTTTGAACTCTTTCTTCAGTGTGTA
The DNA here is from genome assembly GCA_026018925.1 of Tupaia tana. NCBI lineage: Eukaryota > Metazoa > Chordata > Mammalia > Scandentia > Tupaiidae > Tupaia > Tupaia tana. The sequence goes on along the minus strand of JAKSZU010000015.1, from coordinate 18,731,498 downwards.
TGTATTTAGTTCTTCTGGTATAGCACCCCCTTCAGAACTTCTTGGAAAGCTGGTCTGGTGTTGGTAAATTCTCTCAGGTTTTGTTTATCTGAGAATGTCCTTGTCTTTTCTTCCCATATGAAGGATAATCTTGCTAGGTACAGTATTCCTGGTTGAAATTGCTTTTCCCTTAACACTTTGAATATATTTTCCCATTCTTTCCTTGCTCGCACTGTTTCTTTTTTTTTTTTTTTTTTTTTTTTTTTTTTGAGAGGTTATTTTGCTATAGGGCGCATGCACTCGCCAGAAAGATGGAGAGAAACAGAGAGACAGAAAGCAAGAAATCACCCCCCAAGGGGGATGGCCACGCCACAATCCCTTCTCCTCCGTTCTCCTCTTGGGATCTTGGGCACTCACGCACACGCACCCAGTGTGAGTTCAAGCTGCCGGGTCCAGGACTTGAACCACGGTCAACTACATGGGAGTCCAGTGACATAGCCATTACGCTAACTGCTGGCCCCACTCGCATTGTTTCTGATGAGAGGTCTGCTGTGAGCCTGATGGCATATCCTTTGTAGGTAACTTGATGTTGCTCTCTTGCCAATCTTAGTATCTTGTCTTTGTCTTTGTGGTTTTGGTCAACCTGGCTATAATGTGTCTTGGAGAAGATCTTCTTGGGTTGATTCTATTTGAGGTCTTATGTATTTCTTGGGATTGGATCTTTTCTTTTTTTGGAGAGGTTTTTCTTTTTTTTTTCTTTTTTTTTTTTTGAGAGGTTTTTGCTATTGGGCGCGTGCGCTCGCCAGACAGACAGAGAGAGACAGAGAGACAGAAAGCGAGAAATCACCCCTCAGAGGGGATGGCCACGCCGCAATCCCTTCTCCTCCATTCTCCTCTCGGGATCTTGGGCACGCACGCACACGCGCCCGGCATGAGTTTTAAGCCACCGGGTCCGGAACGCGAACTGCGGTCGACTACATGGGAGTCCAGCGACATAGCCATTACGCTAACTGCTGGTTCCCAGGATTGGATCTTTAAATGCCTCTCTAGGTTTGGAAAGTTTTCTTTCAGGATTTCATGAAATAGATTATCAATGCCCTTATTAGTCTCTTCACCTTCTGGGATACCCATTACCTGGATGTTTGGACATTTAATGATATCTAGTATTTCTCTTATATTATTCTCTTTTTCAGCAATTTTCTCAGTCTTCATGGTGGATTTTCCTAGGCCATGTAATTCTGTCTTCTATATCTGAGATTCGTATGATCTGTATGATCGTCTGCTTTTAATACTTTCAAGGGAAGTTTTGACTTCTTGTATTATAGCCTTCATCTCTATCAGTTCCATTTAATTTTTTTTTAGTTCATTTCTTTTATTAACTCATAAACAATTACTTGTTTTCTGGTTTGTTGAAACAGTAAGTCAGACAACATTTGCCACAATAATGTCTGTCAAAATGACTGGCCATAAAAACTCCAGCACCACATTCATCTGAAGGGCACTCCCAACGAAGGCGTCTAATTTTGCCATTTTCATCCACCTATTTCAGGATAGTCAGCTTAACCTTCTTTCTCTTATGCTTATTCTTCTTGGGAGTGGTATAAGATTTCTTCTTTCTTTTCTTAGCCCCACCACGAAATTCTCAACACAAGATGAAGCATGGACTCCTTTTGGATGTTGCAGTCAGACAAAGTACGCCCATCTTCCAGCTGTTTGCCAGCTAAAATCAGTCTTTGCTAATCAGGAGGAATTCCTTCCTTATCCTGGATTTTGACTTTTACATTTTCTATTGTATCCAACAGTTCCTCGAGGGTGATGGTCTTCCCTGTAAGGGTTTTTACAAAAATCTGCGTCTTGGTGGTGGTCCCACCGCAGATGGCAGATTGGAAAGAAAGCCTATTTGATTCTTTTTTATGGTGTATATTTCCTCTTTCAGATCTTGCAAGAACATCCTCACCTCCTGGAACCATCTACTCCTTTCTCCTACTTCTTATGAAGTTCATTGTCTCTCTTCCCTTGCATCTATTAGCTTTGTCACTATGAGTATTCTAAATTCTTTATCTGACATTTCTGTGAGTTCCATTGTACTGTCAGGATGAAGAGGAGTTATTCTTTTCCCTTGAAGGAGAGGTATTTTCTTGCTTTCTCATATTTCTTGTGACCCTGTGGTGATTTCTGATCATCTGATGGATTGTGTGATTCTTTCTAATTCTTGAAGATCAATCTGAGCATTCAAAGGTGTGTACAAGGAGGTGATCTGAAATTTCTCTTCCATTCTGTTTTTCACTCTTTGTATGTCAGAATCAGTGGGAACTGAGGAATATTCTGACCCTAATCATATTCACATGATTGAATACTGTTTACTTTGTTTTCTTTTCTTTCTTTTTTTTTTTTTTTTTTGGAGAGGTTTTTGCTACAGGGCGCGTGCACTCGCCAGACAGACAGAGAGAGACAGAGAGACAGAAAGCGAGAAATCACCCCCCAGGGGGGATGGCCACACCGCAATCCCTTCTCCTCCATTCTCCTCTCGGGATCTTGGGCACGCACGCACATGCACCCAGTGTGAGTTTAAGCCACTGGGTCCGGGACTCGAACCGCGGTCGACTACGTGGGAGTCCAGCGACATAGCCATTACGCCAACTGCTGGCCCCGAATGCTGTTTACTTTGACCTGTCTAGACAATCAGTGTGTGGAGGCTGAGCAGCCAAGGAATGATGTTAAAGAAAAAAAGGAAAAGAATTAGAGAAGAAGAAAGAAGAAGAAAAAAATAAAGAAGAAGAAATAAAACAATTTAAAAATTTACATTTTAATTTTAAATAAAGTTAAAGTAATTCTTTTTTTAAAGATAAAGGGTTTTTTTAAGAATTATTTATTTTATTTTATTCATTCATTCATTTTATTTTAATTTGACCAGAGAGAGACAGACAGAGAGAGAGAGATAGGGAAAGTGAGAAAGCAAGCCACCAGATCTGGGACTCAGACAGCCGTTGGGCCATATGGGAGTGTCCAGTGCCTTAACTATCACGCCACCTGCTAGTCCCCCCGTACTATGATTATTAATGTTTATGTACTATTTCACGGTATGGATATCCCATAATTTAACCTATACTTGGACATTTAGGTGGTTCTTTGATTTTTGTGCTATTTTTACATTAGTCTTTTAGGCACCTCATAATTCTATCCTTAAGAGAGTAAATAAAGAGGGGAGGGAGGAGCCAGCAGGTGGCATGGAGGCTAAGGCGGCTAGATCTCACTTGGCCCACAGCACAGTTCAGGTCCCAGGTCCAGTGGTTTGAGAATCATGCCAATGTGTGTGCAAGCAAGCCCAAAATCCCAAGAGAAAAATGGAAAAGAGGGGATTGTGGCATGGCCATACCCCTGGGGGGGTGCTTTCCCACCTTCTCTCTCTTCTCTTTCTGTCTCTGTCTCTGTCTCTGACAAGCACACATGTCCTATAGCAAAAAATAAATAAATAACAGGAGGGAGAGCCTGCGATATGAATCTCAATCTGTCTGATCCCAAAGCCATACTCATAAGCACTTTTCTGTGTGAGGGTGAGTTAAAAGTTTCTAGTTTGTATTCGGTTTCCTCCTCCTTGATGCCCATGAGCAGGACATCTGACCCCATCCTGTGTCCTGCTTCCCTAGTTCTTCCAGAAGGCAGCACTAAACGTGCGAGACAACGTTGGGGAAGAGGTGGATGCAGAGCAGCTGATCCAGGAGGCCTGTCGAAGCTGCTTGGAGCAGGTGAGATCAAAAGGGACTGGAGTAAAAAAAAAAAAAAAAAAAAAAAGGGACTGGAGTTGTGGGCACAAGATTTAGCCCTTGGGACTCTAAGAAATGTGATCCTCTGGGATTTGGGAAAATGTCCAACAATCCACTTATATCCAGAGAGCGCTTGGAGCCATTGCTGACAGAAAAGGAAAGGGAAGTAGCTACTGTGCCAGGCACTGGGCTAGATGCATTGTTTCATTATGTCTCTGAGGGAACTGGACAAAAGACATTGTTTATCCCTGTTTTATAGGTGAAAAATTGTGACTTAACTAACTCATAGAAGCAGAAAACAGAGTGGTGGTTGCTGGGGGGTGGGGAAGTAGCGGGATGCTGATCAAAGGGTACAAACTTTCAGCTGTAAGATGAGCAAATTCTGGGGAACCAGCAGTTAGCGTAATGGCTATGTCGCTGACTCCCATGTAGTCAACCGCAGTTCACGTCCCGGATCCGGTGGCTTAAAACTCACGCCGGGCGTGTGTGCGTGCGTGCCCAAGATCCCAAGAGGAGAATGGAGGAGAAGGGATTGCGGTGTGACCATCCCCCCTGGAGAGTGATTTCTCGCTTTCTATCTCTATGTCTCTCTCTGTCTGTCTGGCGAGCGCACGCGCCCTATAGCGAAAACCTCTAAAAAAAAAAAAAAGATGAGCAAATTCTGCAAGTCAAATGTACAACATGGTGCCTACAGTTAATAGTGCTCTGCTGTTTACTCAAAATTTGCCAAGGAAGTAGATCCTAAGTGTCTACAGGCACGGGTGCGAGCATGTGTACATGCACAAAATGGTCACTGTATGATGGACGTGTGGGTCAATTTTTTTTTTTAGAGAGGTTTTTGCTATAGGGCACACACTCTCCCCAGAAAGACAGAGAGAGACAGAGAGACAAAAAGTGAGAATCACCCCCCCAGGGGGATGGCCACGCCGCAATCCCTCCTCCATTCTCCTCTCTGGATCTTAGGCATGCACGCACACGCGCCCAGCGTGAGTTTAAGCCACCAGGTCCAGGACTCAAGTCCAGTGACATAGCCATTATGCCAACTGCTGGTCCCGGTTGGGGGGATTAATGGTAGTAATCACTTCACACAGTGTGTGTGTATACACACAAACACACACACACACACACACACACGCGCGTTCATATACATATCAAGTCATCATATCGTATGCCTTAAATACATACAGTTTTATTTGTCAGTTATACCTCAGTAAAGCTAGAAAAATAAAATAAAGACAAATCAGGGCCAGGGACAGCAGGTAACGTGAAGGTTAAGACATCTAGATCCCACATGGCTGACTATACAGTTCAAGTCCCAGACCCAGCAGTTTGAAAGTGTCAGGCACATATGCATGCATGCCCAAAATCCTTAGAGGAGAGTGGAGGAAAAGGGACTGTAGCATGGCCATCCCCCTGGGGGATAATTTCTTACTTTATTCTCTCTACCTCTGGCAAACACAAGTGCCCTATAGCAGAAACTAAACGGGGGGGGTGAGAAAAGAATAGAAACTGTGGCTTCCAACATGCAAGAATTAAAATAGTGGGACCAAGCAGGTGGTATAATGGTTACATCACTGGACTCCCACATAGCCGACCACAGTTTGAATCCCAGATCGAGCAGCTTAAAACTCAGACCGGGCATGTGTGTGTGCCCAAAATCCTCAAAGGAAAATTGAGGAGAAGGGATTGCAGTGTGGCCACCCCCTGGGGAATGATTTCTCACTTTCTGTCTCTGTCTATCCGGTGAGTGCATGTGCCCTGTAGCAAAAATCTCTCTTAAAAAAAAAAAAAAAGAAAAAGAATTAGAATATCTAAGCTGTTTCCCTTCTGCAAAGGCTTAGTGGATCTTCAAGTATTCAGGCCCTTGTGATGTCGTGGGACACCCTTGTTGCCTCCCTGCCTCAGGTGTGGTCAGGAGGCATGACTTCAGGTCTATAAAGGACTGTGTTCTTGAGATAGTAGAGAACCTGTTTATATATGTCAGCTGCTGTTATTAGTAGAAGTTGTAAGCATCACCCAGGTTATGTATTTCACTGTGAAGCCTTAACTGGCAAAGACAGAAATTCCCTTATAATAAGAGCCACAAGGACTCGTTTGAATTCAGTCCTATGAGGGTAGTTACAGTGAGATGAGAGAGGAATGTCTTCTGGGAGGTTGGCTCACTAGTTACTTAGGCATAGCCTCAGAAAGCCAACCCAGGGCCTGGGCCCCTGCTTTCAGAGGGCAGAACTCAGGGCTGGCCAATGGCGTAGTAATTAAGGCGCTGGACTCCATTTGGTCAACCATGATTTGAGTTCTGGATCCGGGGCTTGAAACTCACACCGGGTGCATGTGCTTGCATGCCTAAAATCCTGAGAGAAGAATGGAGGAGAAGGGATTGCACATACACACTATAGCAAAAAAAAAAAAAAAAAACTTCTCCATTAAAAAAAGGGCAGAACTCTCCCGTTAATATAGTAAAAACCAGTCTGGTTCTCATAAACTGTTCAATTTAAGCTAACCAAATTTTTAAGAGAACAACTCATTAATCTACTCTAGGACTACAGTATGTTATGATCCGTTGTAACATTTGCTAATAATAAAACACAAAGCTTAACTAACAATATTCTTGTAAGTTTGAGTTGAATCAAGATTAAATTGATAAAAACATGGGGGCCAGATGGGGTGGTGCTGTAGTACAATACAATGATCTGCAAGGATGACCCTTATGGAAAGGTTCCAAGTTCACGTCCAGAAACCTCCCTGAGTATGATGGGCACATGCTTACCCATGACCTGAGGCTCGCTGGGGGTGGCTCTCAACATCAGGACCCTGTTGAGGGTGTTGTGTGGGCATGTCTCTGTCTCTCTCTTGTTTACTCAGGAAAAAATTATAAACCTAAAAAAGAAATTAGAGGCCAGCAGGTAGCATAGTGGTTAAGACACTCCCTCATGGCTGACCTCAGTTCAAGTCCCAGACCTGGTGATTTGAAAATCACTCCATATGTGTGTGTGTGTGTGTGTGTGTGTGTGTGTGTGTGTGTGTATGCCCAAGATCCCTGGAGGAGAATGGAGAAGGGCCTGCGGCATGGCTGTCCCTCCTTGGGGATGATTTCTCGCTTTCTGTCTCTATCTGGCAAGCACTTGCACCCTATAGCAAAAAACCCTCAAAAAAAAAAAAAAAAAAAAAAAAAAAAAAAGGGAAAGGAAAGGAAAAAAGAAAAGAAATTTAAAACCTAGACTTTGATCCTAGTTCACATGAAACTGGATGAATGAAGAAATTTTGAACAAGTCTTTTAACCTTTCTGAGCTTCAATTTCTTCATCTCTAAAATTGGAAATAAAACCACTCCCTGCTACCAATGGTTTGCTGTGAAGATTAAATGGGAAACTACCAACACAGCACAAATACATACAACACAGAACATTCTAGATATTAAATGCATTCCAGTTACATTCATAATTATAATAACCATTATCTGTTTCACAAGAGAGCCTAACTTTCCAGTAGCCAGGATACTTGGAAGCTCTTTGGGATCCCCTTGTCTAAAGGGCATGCAGAACTTGTTGCATTAAAGGATTTTTCAGGGCCAGCCTTATAGCCTAGTGTTAAGGCACTGGATCACATATGACTGACTGAATGGCTCAAGTCCTGGACCCGGTGGCTTGAAATACATGCCGGGTACATGTGCATATGTGCCCAGAATCCCAAGAGGAAAGTGAAAGAGAAAGGACTGCAGTGTGGTCATTCTCCCTGAGGGGCGCTTTCTCACTTTCCCTCTCTATCCAGTGAGTATATATGCCCTATAGTAAACTTAAAAAAAAAAAAAAAAAGAATTCAAGCTCTCTCTCTCTCTTTTTTTTAAGTGACAGAAGGCACATACACACAAAGAGAGAAGTAGAGAAACTGGGCCTGGCCACACCACAGTACTTCGTTCTGTATTCCTGATAGAGCATGCACACGCACACGAGCAAGAGTGCATGCCTCTCCACATGGTCATACTGTGATTCCCCTTCCTCCAGCCTGTCAGATCTTGGGCACCTGCACCTGTGCCTGGCATGCTGAGGTCCGACTGGGTCAGAGATTCGAACTGTATCCCCCATGTATGATCCGGCTTCTCTTGAGCAGCACATTACCATTGTGTCATGGAATCAACACGCCAGTTTTTCTTTTTCCTTCAATTATCCATCCTCTCCAGATTCTGGGCATGCCACATGCACTGAGCATGGGACTCAGACCCTGGTCAGCCATGTGAGATCCGGCTTCTTCTGCACAGTGCCTAACCACTGCACCATAGGGCCAGCCCCAAACTTTCTCTTGATTTAGGCTGCCTTGATATGCGCTCTGGCTGTATCATAGCTCTTGCTACGACCATAGGCAAGTTGCTTCACTGTCTCACTGTACAAAATCTGTCTTCTCATCTGCAAAGGAGGGAAGGAAAAGTTGGAAAATAGAAGGAAGAAAATTTAAATTTTTTATATCTCACTACCCACCAATAACTTCAATTAACGTTTTTTTTGAGAGAAAGAGATTTTTGTTACAGGGTGTATACACTCATCAGAGAGACAGAAAAAGACACAGACAGAGAGTGAGATATCACCCCCCAGAAGAGAAGCCTGTGCCATAGTCCCTTCTCCATTCTCCTCTCAGGATTTTGGGCACACACACACTCACACACACACACACACACACACACACACACTTGCGCCCAACATATTTCAAGCCACTAGATGTGGGACTCAAGCTGCAGTTGACCATGGGGAAGGCCAATGTCTTAACCACTTCGCCACTTGCTGGCCATTGGGGCACTGAGAGTATAATGGTGAGCGATAGCAGACCACCCTCGAACCCACAGTCCCCTTCAGCTGCCACCCTATTTCTCTGTGCCCTTATATCACCCAGGTTGCTAAAAATCACCAGCATACTTGCCCACCTCCTATTTATTCTTCTGCTTACTTGTTTGGTTTCAATCCTTATCTCTTCACTAGAACCCCTCATATCAGGGTCACCAGTAACTTCCACATTGCCAAACCCTGTGGACTCTGCTGTCCTCAGCTTTTTCATTGGCATTTGTCACAGTGGGTCATTTCATGTTACTTAGAACACTCTTACTGGCTCCAGTGCCTCGACACTCTCACTGGCTACTCTTCTCAGCATCCCTGGCTAGTTCATCTCTCCCTGACCTAAAACTGCTGGTGCATTCCCACCTTCAGGCCTCAGACCTATCTCTTCTGTGGCTCATCCTCTTCATTGATGATTTCATCCAGTGCTGTGACTTTGAAGCCAGTTTAGCTACTGATGATTCACAAATTAGTATATCCACCCCAAGCTACGTCAGCTCTTACTCACTTCCATTCTCGCAGCAGCCAGCCTGATCTCTGAAAGATGAATCAGATGGTGTCACTCCCACCTTAAAACCCTTCAGTGACTGCCCATGGCAGGCAGAATGAAGTTCATCATGCCTTACCATGACCACAGAAGCCCTGCCTGGACTGGCCCTGCCTCTTTAACTCCATTTCGCTCCACTTCCCCTTTATTGACTGTTCTAGCCGTTGTGGGCTCCTTTCTGGCCCTGCAACCCACCACGCTCAGGGCCTTCTCACCTGCTGTCCTCACTGCCCGGCATGCACTGTCCTTAACTCTACAAGCTGGCTGCTGCTTCTCTCCAAATCTTAGTGTACATAGCACCTCGTCAGACCACTCCATCTAAAGGAAGTAGCCCCTCACCTCACGCCCTTCCCCACTTCCGGTTCCTTTCTGTCCCTTCACTTGTTTATTTCCACCATTTATTTCAATATGATTTTTTTTTTTTTTTTTTTTGGAGAGGTTTTTGCTATAAGGGTGCATGCGCTTGCCAGAAAGACAGAGAGAGGACCAGCCATTAACGTAATGGCTATGTCGCTGGACTCCCACGTAGTCGACCGCAGTTCGCGTCCTGAACCCGGTGGCTTAAACTCACACCGGCACGTGTGCGTATGCGCCCAAGATCCTGAGAGGAGAATGGAGGAGAAGGGATTGCGGTGTGGCCATCCCCCCTGGGGGGTGATTTCTCACTTTCTGTCTCTCTGTCTCTGTCTGTCTGGCGAGCTCATGCGCCCTATAGCAAAAACCTCTCCAAAAAAGAAAGAAAGAAAGACGGAGAGAGACAGACAGAAAGCAAGAAATCACCTCTTCCAGGGGGTATGGCCATGCTGTAATCCCTTCTCCTCTGTTCTCCTCTTGGGATCTTGGGCACACACACACATGCATCCGGCATGAGTTTAAGCCCCCAGGTCCAGGACTCGAACTATGGTCGACTACTTCGGAGTCCAGCGACATAGCCATTAAACCAACTGCTGGTCCCTCAATCTGAAATTATTAGCTCCATTGTTTATCTTCTGCTTCCCTGCCACTTATATCCCTACCTCAGCTAAAGTCTCAATCTTTACAAGATTTGAGGCCTTATCTTGGTCACCACTGTGTTCTCAGCCCTGAGATAGGATTTATTTATTTATTTTTAGATTTTTGTTATAGGGTACATGCACTTGCTGGAGAGAGACAGCCAGAGACAGAGGGGCAGGGAGTGAGAAATCATCCCCCGGGGGGATGGCCATGCCACAGTTCCTTCTCTTCCATTTTCTCAGGATTTGGGGCACTCACACACACACACACACACACCTGGCATGATTTTCAAGCTGCCGGGTCCAGTATTCAAACCACAGTAAGCCATATGGGAGTCCAGCACCTTAACCACCATGCCACTTAATAGCCCCTGAAATATGAATCTTAATATGTATACAGTAATGTTTGCTTAATGATTCAGTAAATGAACAGACAGATATCCTGCCCTCATGGAATGTACAGCTCAGTTGGCAGACAGGTATGAATTAAATTACCACAGAAACGTGTGTAAACACACATGCCAGTTTGTATGCTCTTCACGAAAGGGACAAAGTTGGAGGAGATCATGAGTCTAATGTTTGACTGAGCAAGTTCGAGACATCTCGGCATAGACATGGGGCAGACCATTTGGTAAGTCTAGACCCCAAAGGATATCTTTTCAGCTATAACTGAAGACAAAAAATTATAGAGTCTTCAATCTCTAGATGTTAATTAAAGCTGTGAGCATAGATGAGAAAAGATAGAATATCTAATGAGAGGCTAGAACGAGATTAAGAAGTATTAAGCCAGGGCCAGCTAGTAGTGTGGTAGTTAAGGCAGCTGGATTCCACATAGCCAACTGTGAGGTTCAAGTCCCAGACCAGCAGCTTGAGAAACTCACCAGTCAGGTGTGCATATGTACCCAGAATCCTGAGAGGAGAATGGAGGAAAAGGGATTGCAGTGTGGCCATCTCCCTTGTGGGGGTGATTTCTCACTTTCTCTCTCTCTCCCTCCAACCCCTACCCCCTGAAAACACACATGCCCTATAAATGGATCTTAAATTTTCTTTTACGGGGCCGGCAGGTAGCGTCATGGTTAAAGGCATTGGACTCCCACATGGCCTACTGCGGTTCGAGTACCAGACCTAGTAACTTTCTTTCTCACTTTTTTTTTTCTCTCTCTCTCTTGCTCTGTCCCTCTCTGGTCAAATTAAATAAATAAATAAATAAATAAATAAAGCTAAATGAAATAATTCTTTTTTAAAAAGTTATTTAAAAAATAAAATAAAATTTTCTTGTAAAAGGATAGGGGCCAGCAGGTGGTGTGATGGTTAAGGGTGCTGGACTCCCACACAACCAACCGCAGTTCGAGTCCTGGATTGGAGTCCTGGACCTGGTGGCTTGCTTTCTCTCTCTCTCTCACTCTCTATCCCTCTCTGGTCAAATTAATTAATTAATTAATTAATTATATTTAGTTTTTTTTTTTTTTTTTTTTTTTTTTTTTTTTTTTTTTTTTTTTTTTGCTATAGGGCACGTGTGCTCACCAGAAAGACAAAGAGAGACAGAGAGACAGGAAGCGAGAAATCACCCACCCCCAGGGGGGATGGCCACACCGCAGTCCCTTCTCCTCCATTCTCTTCTCCTCTCGGGATCTTAGGCGTGCACACACGTGCACCTGGAGTGAGTTTAAGCCACCAGGTTCGGGACTCTAACCACGGTTAACTACATGGGAGTCTAGCAACATAGCTATTACGCCAACAGCTGGTCCCAATAAAAGGATAGCTAGCAAGACTGAGAAAGAGTGGTTGGGAGTAGGAGAAACACAAGGCAGTGTGGCTGTGGGAGCCGGTAGAAAAGAGTGTTGCCAGCAGGGTGCGTGCCCAGCGCTGTCCTCTGGAACTGACTGTGTGCTCCTCTTAGACCCCACCCCCCTTTGTCCATTACTAGGCAGGCTCACCTTTTTTTCCCTAAGCGAGTCGGATCAATTCCTATTTTAGGGCTTTAGCACTCTTCTTAGCTGCTGACATGCTTTTGCTCAGCCTTTCTTACAGCCGCCTCCACATCTCCCAGAGAGGCCCCTTCTCAGCAAGGCTTTCCCTGACCAGCCCCTAAGTGGCCCCTGCTCTGGTGGATTTCTGTCACATCTGCCTGGGCTTTTGGTCTTCATAGGGTTTATCGTGATCTAAACTTAACTCAGGACCAGCAGGTGGCATGATGGTTAAGGATTAACCGTGCTGGGTCCCACGTAGCTCACAGCACAGTGTGAGTCCTGGACCCAGCAGCTTGAAAAACGTGTCAGGCACACGCACCCCCCACCCCCAAAAGTCCCAACCTAAAAAAAAATTGCCCTTGAATAAAACTTAGAAATAATGAAACTCGGGACCAGCAGTTGGCATAATGGCTATGTCGCTGGACTCCTATGTAGTCGACCGCGCTTCAAGTCCCGGACCTGGAGACCTAAACTCATGCCAGGCACGTGTGCATGCGAGCCCAAGATCCCGAGAGAAGACTAGAGGAGAAGGGATTGCAGCATGGTCATCCCCCCTGGGGGATGATTCCCCTGAGGGATTATTTCTCGCTTTCTTTCTGTCTCTCTCTGTCTTTCTGGCGAGCACACACATCCTATAGCAAAAACCTCTCCCGGGAACCAGCAGTTGGCGTAATGGCTATGTCGCTGGACTCCCGCGTAGTCGACCGTGTTTCACGTCCCGGACCCAGTGGCTTAAAACTCACGCCGGGCGCGTGTGCGTGCATGACCAAGATCCCGAGAGGAGAATGGAGGAGAAGGGATTGCAGCCTGACCATCCCCCCTGGGGGTGATTTCTCGCTTTCTGTCTCTATGTCTTTGTCTGTCTGTCTGGCGAGCGCATGCGCCCTATAGTGAAAACCTCTCAAAAAAAAAAAAAAAATACCTCTCCCCAAAAAAAAGAAAAAAATGGAGGCAAAATAGTGACTGTTAACACTTGATCTTTTCCTTTTCCCCCAGGCTAAGCTACTGTTTTCAGACGGAGAAAAAGTAATACCCAGATTGACCCATGAACTTCCAGGGATAAAGGTCAGAGTCGCTGTGTCCTTGGGTATTGGAGGGGAAGAGCAGTCAGGCTGAGAAGCAGGTGAAATATGTGGGCTGAGAAAAAAGTTTCAGATACCTCCATTTGTAGGGCCTGGTCCAGAGAGCATCATGCGGGATGGGCTTCTCAGGCCTGGGTCACGGAGGGGCTAGCGGGCTGTCATCCGGGGATCTGTGTTCTCAGAGGACCAGCAGCTTTCAGGCCCTGGTGTTCCACCGACTCCCTGCCCTTTCCTTCCAGCGTGGCCGGCAAGCAGAAGAGGAATGTGCCCATCGAGGAAGCCCCATTCCTAAAAAGGTAAACCACTTCCTTGATTCATTTCCTGACTGAGAAAGGGTCCTTCAACTCCAGAAGGTGCTGGGCCACTTCAGTACCCTCTTTGGGCCTTTTTAGGTGTGAGAGGCAGGAACCTAGAAAGAATCATTCCCCCCGTTTCCTCTCTAGTGTCATTTGGTCTCTTCAGAAAACCATCTCCAACAAGTGATCCTGGACCTGCCCCTGGGTGGAAGGGAAGGGGGCGGGGGGCTCCACAGGGACAGGCCTCCTGACAGCTGTTCTTTGTGGCAGAGGAAAGGACGGCCTCCTGGACACCTCCTGTCAAATGACCGTGCAGCCGCCGGCATGGTGTGAGTCGGGGCCACCAGTGTGGTGAGAGCCAAAGGGAACAGAGGGAGGGAGTGGCCCTGGAGGCCAGAGTTCTGTGTTCTGTGCCTGGTGCCATCGGCCCCATCAGCTTAGCTCACCATGGGGGACGGGGGTTCCCTTGGTTTGAGGGGTGAAGAAGGAGCACAGTGAGGTGGAAGCCATTTTATCCTGGGTTATTTTTGCCCCAGAACAGTTCAGCCCATCTTGTTGAAATGCTAGCGTCGTTTCACTGTTAGCAAATTGAATGCTGAATGCTTGCTCATACCTGATCCAGATACCTTATATTCTTTACCTTCCATCCTTATAGAAGAACTTGTTCTCAAAAGAAGAAATCATCGATTTTGCAAATAAAGAAAGAATTACCTGCCCAAGGTCATATAGTTAACAAGGGGCAAAATGGCCCAGCAGGTGGCATGGTGGTTAAGGCACTGGATTCCTACATGACCAACTGCAGTCCGAGTCTCAGACCCAGTGGCATGAAAATCACACTGGGCGTATGTGCATGCATTCCCAAAATCCTGAGAGAAGGGACTGCAGCATGGCCGTCCCTCCAGTAGTTGTTTCCTCACTTTCCCTCTCACTCTCTCTCCCACCCTCCCACTCTGGCAAGCACACACACCCTATGACAAAAACCAAAATGATGCAAAACTGCCTAATTGTGTCCAGAATTTTTTTAAGACTTATTTTTTAGAGGAGTTTTAGGTTCACAGCAACACTGAGAGGAAGGTACAGATTTCCCATATACTCCCTGTCCCCACACCTGCACAGCTTCCCTTTACCATCCTGCACCAGAGTGGCACGTTTGTTTTGATTAATGCATCTACCTTGGTATCATCACCCAGAGCCCTTAGTGTCCACTGGGGTTCACTCTCAGTCTTGTACACTCTGGGGGTTTAGCCAAATGGGTAATGAGGTGTCCACCCTTACTGTACGGTACAGTGTTTTCATTGCTCTAAAAATCCTCTGTGCTCTGTCTGTTCACATCATACCCCCTTGACCCCCATTTACAAAGTTTGTTGTTTTTTTTTTGAGAGAGAGAGAGAGAGAGAGAGATTTTTGCTATAGGGCACATGGGCTCACCAGAGAGACAGAAAGTAAGAAATCATCCCCCCGGGATGTGGCCATACCACAATCCTTCACCATTCTCATCTCAGGATCCTAAGCATGCAAAAACAAGCACCTGGCGTGAGGTTTGGTTTGGTTTTTAAGAATTATTTCATTTTATTCATTGTCATTATTTTATTTTTTATTTTATTGAAGTTGACCAGAGAGAAGGAAAATGAGAAAGCAAGCTACCAAGTCCAGGACTCAAACCATGGCCAGCCACGTGGGAGTCCAACTCCTTAACCACCACACCACCTGCCAGCCCCTTGGTATGAGTTTTAAGCCACCAGGCCTGAGACTTGAACCACAGTTGAGTACGTGAGAGTCCAGCGATGTAACTGTTACCCTACCTGCTGGTCCCAACAAAGATTCTTTTTTTTTTTGAGAGTTTTTTTTGTTTTGTTTTGTTTTTTTTTTTTTTTTTTTTTTTTGCTATAGGGCACATGTGCTCACCAGAAAGAGAGAGACAGAAGGATAGAAAGCAAGAAATCACCCCCCAGGGGGGATGGCCATGCCGCAATCCCTTCTCCATTCTCCTTTTGGGATCTTGGGCACGCACACACACTCACCCGGCATGAATTTAAGCCACCAGGTCCAGGACTTGAACCACAGTCAACTACATGGGAGTCCAGCGACATAGCCATTACGCTAACTGCTGGTTCCTCAAGAAAGATTCTTAAAGCAGCAGAATCTTTTTTTCAAACAAAACTTCACTTGGAAGCCCAATATATGAACCACATAAAGCCACACGGGTGTGATTAAGGGGCCAGGGATATTTGAAACCACTGACTTAGATCTTATTGTCATACCTGAGATTTGTCTCCTACCTAAAGCAGTTTCATTCCTCACAAACACAAGATAGTTGGGGCAGTCACTGTTGTCATCTTTTTTTTTTTTAATAATTATTTATTTAATTTTACTTATTCATTCATTTGTTTTCATTTGAGAGATAGAAAGACAGAGAAAGTGAGAAAGCAAGCCACCAAGTCCGGGACTTAAACTGTGGTCGGCCATGTGGGAGTGTCCAGTACCCCAACCACCATGCCACCTGCTGGTCTCTCACTGTTGTCACCTTCTGAGAGATGAGGAAACTGCAGCTCTGAGGTCCCTGGACAACCCACGCTGCTCCGTAGTACCCTGGCTCGTTCTAGAACGGCTCCTAGTCCGGTGTTTTTTTCCTTCCTGACATTTCCTGGTTACTAGGAAGAAATGCACCCCAGGCCAAGTGAGAGCAGCTGACACACCCTCCACCTCCAGCAAGCTTTCTTCCAGTCCTGACTTTGCTTTAAAGAGTTCACCTTTCTTTACTTCCAAGCAGGTGGAAGCCGAAATCCTGTGAACCAATTCGCCGAGAAGGCCCCAAGGTATGATTACGTGAGTGTGGCAGTGACAGCTATTCCAGGGACTCAGCCAGGGCTCTGCAGCTCACCATGAGGGAAAGGGGTAGGGGGTGGGAAAGGATGTGTGCTTGCCTTTCCAGAGCCATCTCCCCTGACTCCACATCCAGCCACACTAGCCCCCAAAGAGGACTCCATGCAGGAACTGGAGTTAGAGAGGGACAGAAGAAAGTGAGACAGGACCCCTGTGGACGCTGTAATCCCTTCTCCAATTCTCCCTTCTTCTAGGATTTTGGGCAGGCGTGTGCTTACATACACATAGCTGGTGTGTTCCTCGAGCCTCCAAGCCCAGGTTTTGAATTGCACTTTGCCATGTGGGATCCAGCCATCTTACACCATCCCACGCCCAGCCCTCCCCCTGAACAACACAGAATTACATGTAGTTTCTCCAACATGTCAAACCAACTCTCACCTGCATTTATATGTGCTGCCCTCTGTCTGGAATGCCCTTCTTTCCTCTATCCTGTCCAATGTATGCTCACCCCTTCAGAACTAACTTGGAAATTATCTCTTCGAAGAATCCTTCCTGGTTGGGGCTGGCAAGTGCATGGTGGTTGAGTTGCTGGACTCCCACATTGCCGATCACAGTTCTAAGTCCTGGACCTGGTGGCTAGTTTTCTCATTCTCTCCCTCTCTCTCTCTGGCTCTCTCTCTCTGGTCAAATTTAAAAAAATATAATAATTATTATAATGAATTAAATAAAATAATTCTTGGGGAAAAAAAGAATCCTTCCTGGCGTTCGGCACTCCTACCTTTGGCACTCCCCTGCCTCATTGCCTCATTGCCCCATTGCGTAATGGTGTAATTATCTGGACATAGGTCTGAGGGCTCCTGGGGAACAGGGATCGTGTCTCACTCTTCCCTTTAACCCCAGCATTTAGCACAGGGCCTGGCATGTTGTGAAAACTATTTCTTGAATAATGGATAAGAATGATGGTAAGACAAGGGTATAGCAGACAGCCTGGTGGTTAAGGCACTGGATCCTGCATAGCTAACAGTATGGTTCAAGTCCCTGATCCGGTAGCTTGAAAATCACACCAGACACACGTGTGCGTGCCCAAAATCCTGAAAGGAGAATGAGGGAGAGGGAATTACAGTGTGGCCTTCTTCCCTTGGGTAATTGCTCACTTTCCCTCTCTATCTCTCTTGGAGAGCACATGCACCCTATAACAAACTGAAACAAAAAAAAAAAAGAGAAAAGAAAGGGGAGGAGTGTTTCCTACCCACCACATGAAACCTCACCCCACCAGCTCTCTATTTTGTACAGTGGGACCCTGCTCGGCTGAATGAATCTACCACCTTTGTGTTGGGATCTCGAGCCAACAAGTAAGTCTTAGGAGCTTTGGCACTGACATGGGCGGGGGCAGCTCAGGGATCTACCACTGGGACTGAACCTGCTGGAACCCTGACTACTCATCTTGTTTTCAGGGCCCTGGGGATGGGGGGCACCAGAGGGAGGATCTACATCAAGCACCCACACCTCTTTAAGGTAGGTGCACCGAGGTTGGTGGGTGGCACACTGGGGAGGGGCAGACACCGACCTGGGGTCGGGGCATCTGGGCTCGAGGTGCCCCTCTGCCATTCACTTTCCTCTCATGATCACTCAGCTGCATGTTTTTCGTGTGCCAAACACCATTTTAAGTGCCACAAATCCATTGTCTCGTGGAGCTTTCCTTTCAGATGGCTGTCATTATTTTTATTTCATGAAGTGAGAAAAGCAGAGGTTGAGAAATTCTGAGTGACTTGCTCAAAGTTTCTCAGCTAGTAAGTAATGAGTCAGGATTCAAGTGCATGGGGCCAGCAGGTGGCATGGTTAAGGCCACTGGACTCCCACATGGCCAACTGCAGTTCGGGTCCCAGATCTGGTGGCTTGCTTTCTTACTCCCTCTCTCTATCCCTCCCTGATCAAATTTAAATAGATAAAGTTATATGAAATTATTCTTTAAAAAAAAAAAAGATTCAAGTCCAAGTCTGTCTTCACCAGAGCCTGCCCTCTTAACTACTACCTATTCAGTTGTCTATACTATAAAGAGACTGCAGCAAGGCAGGGACCCTTTCGAGAGGTGACTCAGGCCCCTCCCGACAGCCACTATGCTTTGACTTCCACCCTTTGAGGAGGTAATGGGGACATCTTTTTTTTTTTAAGAATGATTTTATTTAACCTTATTAATTATTTTTATTTTATTTCTAGAGATAAACAGGGGGGGGGGGGGGGCAGCATTGAGAAAGCAAGCCTCCTGGGCCAGGACTGAAGCAGTGGTCAGCCATCTGAGAGTCCAGTGCCTTTAACCACCAGGCCATCTGCCGGCCCCATTCACTTACCCTCATAAATGATTTTATATTTCACTGGTCACAAGGGCACCTAAATAGGTAGAGAAATAGTGGTACATATGTGGTCCAGACATGCTCCTTCACATAAGGCCTGGTGCCCCTCACCTGAACTGCATGGCCCGTGAGAACTCCCAGAATCACGGGCATATCTGCAAGTTCTTGGCAGGGCCAGCCTGCTCACTCTCTGTCTAGTCCTACAGCCTAGGGTTTTCGACACCTGGACGCTTTGCCCTACTTTATACGTCTTGTTTTTTTGTTCTTAGTGTCTTCACTAATTATTAATAATAGTTATTATTAGCATAGTTTCCTCAATTCCAAGATCCACCATTTGTGATGAATTTCCAACCCACATTCTCATTACCAGTAGATATTATCTCTCATTTTAATCTTTTCAGTCTATTTAGTAGAAGGAAAATATTTTTATTGTTTCACTTTACAGTTCTCCCTTAGGGAATATTAGCATCTTTCAGTCATTTAGAATCTACTTGTATTTCTTTTGTAAATCCATTATATCTTTTGCCCATTTTTCTGTCCTTCAAAAGACACTATTTAAATTTTACTGTCTTTTCTTAAATGTTTTAAATTATAGAATTTTTTTTCCTGTAGGGTGCGTGTGCTCGCCAGAAAGACAGACAGAGATAGAAAGTGAGAAATCACCCCCCGGGGGGGTGGGGGGGAGGGGATGTCCACACCTCAATCCCTTCTCCTCCATTCTCTTCTCGGGATCTTGGGCACACATGCACACACACCCGGCGTGAGTTTAAGCCACTTGGTCCGGGACTCGAACCGCGGTCGACTACGTGGGAGTCCAGTGACATAGCTGTTACGTCAACTGCTAGTCCCAAATTATAGAATTATTAACCCATTCTTGGTATAAGAAGATTCAGACAATACACAGGAGATGACAGAGAGTAAAACACAAAATGCCCCATCACCCTGACTCTGACTTCTCTCCCCTGGAGCAACCACAGTTGTTCACACGTGTCCTCAGTGCTCTCCAAACACAGATGTAGGCGTATGTGTGTCCTTTAATGATATTTTTCCTTGCTATTTTTTAAAATTAAATTATTTAATTTTATTTATTTATTATTATTTTTCAATTTGATCAGAAAGAGACAGAAGGAAAGTAAGAAAGTAAACCACCAGGTCCGGCACTCAGACCACAGTTGGCCATGTGGGAGTCCAGTGCCTTAACTACCACGCCATCTGCTGGCCCCTTGACCATGCTATTGAGATCTACTATACAACTGTCTCTGATTTTTTTTTTACCCAATAGTTTGGCCACTCATTGAACAAGTGCCTGTTATAGGCCAAGCACTCTCCAGTAAAGTACTGAGGCAGAGCAGTAAATAGACAGACACACAGACCTCCTTCCTTCCCTAGAGCTTACCTTCTGCTGCAGGCTGGGATGGTAAGCCTATAGCCTAGTTTTGCCCAACTCAGGTTTTTATGTTTTTAAAGGGTTATACAAAAGAGAGAAAAAGAAAAAGGATAGACAACACAGATGTTTGTGGCTGGCAAAGCCTAAAATATTTACAAATAGGCCTTCATGAAAGTCTACTGACAGGTGTACAGAATTCATAAACTAATCTATCATTTATTTTATCACTCCCCTGTTGATGGACTTTTTTTTTTTTTTTTTTTTTTTTTTTTGAGAGGTTTTTGCTATAGGGCACGTGCGCTCGCCAGAAAGACAGAGAAAGACAGAAAGCGAGAAATCACCCGCCAGAGAGGGTGGCCACGCCACAATTCCTTCTCCACCATTCTCCTCTTGGGGTCTTGGGCACACATGCACACATGCCTGGCATGAGTTTAAGCCACTGGGTCTGGGACTCGAACTATGGTTGGCTACATGGGAGTCCAGTGACATAGCCATTACTCCAACTGCTGGTGCCGATTTTTTTCCCCAATATTTGGTTGTCATAAACAACCTTACACCAAACATCTTTATGTATTGTGTACTACAAGGGTCCCCAAATCCCAGGCCACAGACAAGTACTGGTCTGTTGGGCCGCACAGCAGGGACCAGGCAGCAGGCAAATGAGCAAGGCTTCATCTGTGTTCACAGCCGCTCCCTGTGGCCCACACTGCCACCGGGCTCTACCCCCTGTTGGATCAGTGGTGTTATTGGAGTCTCATAGGTGCACAAACCCTGTTGTTGTGTGATCATTTCATTGCGTATTGCAGTGTGGTGGTGGAAATGGGATGCGTGGTGGATGTGGTATGCTCGGGTTATCCCGGGACCAACCCCCATCTATGGAGAGATTGTCTTCCACAAGGCCGGTCCCTAGTGCCAGGGAGGTTGGGGATCGCTTGTGTCCGATACATCCTTGTATGGGTGATTGTGAAGAGTAAATTCCTGGACATGGGATTGCTGGGTCAGAGAATATACACTTCGCAATTTTGACTAGCACACTACTTGGGAAGTGAGAAATAATTATTTAAACTCAAAGGGTAGTAACCATGTAAGCCCAGATTTCCTACCTTGGTCTCTTTTTCAAATATTCTGCCTGTTTTATAAAGCTTGTCTTTATTGAACACTTACTATGTGTCACCTACTGTATTTCACACTTTTTATGCACTATCTCACTCTTATCATTTATTCTTAACAACCCTGTAAGTAGTAATACTCTCCATTTCACAATTGAGGAAACTGGGCCTCAAAGAAATGATCACTCACAGACCAGCAGTTGCCGTAATGGCTATGTTGCTGGACTCCCATGTGATCCACCATGGTTCAAGTCCCGGACCCGGTGGCTTAAACTCACACCAGGCACGTGTGCATGCGTGCCCAAGATCCCGAGAGGAGAATGGAGGAGAAGGGATTGCGGCGTGGCCATACCCTCTGGGGGGTGATTTCTCGCTTTCCATCTGTGTCTGGCGAGCACATGTGCCCTAGCAAAAAACCTCTCCAAAAAAAAAAAAAGAAAGAAAGAAAAGTGTACACCATCTAAAGTAGCAGAAACTGTGATTTAATCCTAATTTGTCTCATTTCAAAAGCTGCTTCTTAACCATGATGCTATTCTGCCTCCCACAGTGTGGCCTGATATTTGTTGTAGAAAATATGGCTACCATAAGTCACAGGTGTAATAAGCTACCTCAGCTCGTTTTTTGTAAGAGGATGCTCTGAAATAATAGTCGTCTGTCCCTCCAGTTGCCAGGAATGCTGTGTTCTGAAAGGAAGGGGGCTTGGGAGCGGCTCCCCTGGGCTTGGCTCAGCTTGCCCTGAGGTGACCTATGTCCTGCACATTGCCAGGCTAGGGCAAGGTCCGGGTGGTAAGAACTGCTCAGGGGCCAAGTGTATGCCCTGGGGACAAAGGAAAACGTCCCTCAGAGCAGGTTAACCATCCAGCCCTGTGACTCCATCCCTCACAGTATGCAGCTGACCCCCAGGACAAGCACTGGCTGGCCGAGCAGCACCACATGCGGGCAACGGGAGGAAAGATGGTAAGCATTGTTCACACTCACCACTGCCACAGGCCTACCCAGCCCAGGAACAGCTCACCTCCACGTGTGGGACTCCCAAAGCCAGGTAGATGTGAGGAGGCCCATTTCTTCATGACAAACAACAGACTAGACTGTAATCTCTGGATTCCTGTCCTACTCCTAAACCTCCCTCTGCCCCTCAGCCCTGCACCCCACCCCTCCAAAACACGTATTGGGATCGTGTTAGCTCTATATGGGGACGGCAGCACCAGGCACGCTTAACACTGCTTTCCCTCATGGCCACTGATAGTATAACTCCATCACAATTGTCTTTTGATTTAGAATTGTTTTATTTACCTTTATTATTTACTTATTTATTTTTTTAAGGAACGATTTCTTTAATTTAATTTATTCATTCATTTTAATTTGACCAGAGAGAGATACACAGAGAGAGGGAAAGTGAGAAAGCAAGCCACCAGGTCTGGGATTCAAATCGTGGTCGGCCATGTGGGAGTGTCCAGCACCTTAACCACCATGCCACCTGCTGGTCCCCTATTTATGTATGTATGTATGTATGTATGTATGTATGTATTTTAACTTGACCAGAGAGGGACAGAATGAGTGAGATAGAGAGAGGAAAAGCAAGAAAGCAAGCCACCAGACCTGGATTTGAACCACAGTCAGCCATGTGGGAGTCCAACATCCTTAACCACCACGCCACCTGCCGGCCCCTCCATCACAACAATCTTACATCAGACAGTTCTAGAACCTCTTCTCACACAGCTCCTCCAGACAGCACCCTCGCTTAGCAGGAGTTGGTGCGTGCAATGCAATGTGTCTGTCACAGCTGGCAGCCCCTTCCAGACACACTTAGAGTTCTCAGATCATACCAAGCAACAACCTTAGGGGAAAAAATCATTGTCATGTTAAGTATCTTTTAAGTTTTTGCCGTGGGGCATATGCACTCACCAGAGAGACAAACAGAGAGAGGGAAACTAAGAGGGCCCAGCAGATGGCATTGCGGTTACATCAGTAGATTCCCACATGGCCAACAATGGTTCAAATCCTGGACCCGGTGGCTTGAAACTCATGCCAAGCATGTGTGCCCAAGATCCTGGGAGGAAAATGAAGAAGAAGATTACAGCATGGCCATCCATCCTTGGGGGTGATTTCTCACTTTCCCTCTCACTGTCTCTGTCTCTGTCTCTCTCTCGCACTGGTAAGCACATGCGCCGTAAGGCAAAAATCTCTAAAAAATAAAAAGAATAAAGTGGGAAATCACCTCCAAGGGGGGATGGCCATCCTGCAATCCCTTCTCCCTTCTCCTGGGATTTTAGGCACTCACACATATGCTCCTCAAGCCACCAGGTTTGGAACTCAAACCACAGTTGGCATGTGAGAGTCCACACTACCTACTGGCCCCAAGAGTAATTTTTTTTAAGTTCTTTCACTTTTTTCCAACTCAAGACCAACTTATTCTCAAGTTTCACAAGCACAGAAAGAAATACTTTCTTTGAATTAAAGGGCACTGAACAGGGCCTAGCAGATGACATAGTGGTTGAGGTGCCAGGCTCCCGCATGGCCAACCACAGCGATTTCACCTGGGGGGTGATTGCTCACTTGCTATGTCTCTGGTGAGCGCTCATACCCTATAGCAAAAATCTCTTTAAAAAGGGGGGGGGATGGGAACCAGCAGTTAGCGTAATGGCTATGTCGCTGGACTCCCACGTAGTCGACCGCGGTTCGCGTCCTGGACCCGGTGGCTTACAACTCACGCTGGGCGCGTGTGCGTGCGTGCCCAAGATCCCGAGAGGAGAATGGAGGAGAAGGGATTGCGGCGTGACCATCCCCCCTGGGGGGTGATTTCTCGCTTTCTGTCTCTATGTCTCTCTCTGTCTGTCTGGCGAGCGCACGCGCCCTATAGCAAAAAACCTCTCCAAAAAAAAAAAAAAAGGGGGGGGGGCCCTAAAATTTTTCAATGTAATGCCTTTTTTTTGTTAATTTTGCCAGAAGGTGCATGTACTCACCAGAAGGGGAGGGGCATCATCAAGCCACAGTTCCTTCTCTTTCACTTCTCCCTCCTTTTGGTATTTTTGTGCATACACACACAACAGTCGATGTGTTTCTTTCCCAAGATGCTAGATCCAAAATTTGAACCATGCAGTTGCCCATTTAGCATCTAGCCACCTCAACCACCACGCCACAGGCTGGCCTCTACTGAAACTTCAACTTTAGTTCCAGTTGAAATTTCAAAGCTTAAGCTATAATGCTCATATTCTTAGTGCTACTTCTTAAACCTCATCTTGATTTTGTTTTTCTTTTTTTTTTCTTTTTTTTTTTTAATTTTCCAGAAGTCACGTGGACCAGCCAGAGAGAAAGAAAGGGAGAGGGAGAAGGCATCCCCCTTGAGGCATGGTCACACCAAAATGCCTAATGCATTTTTCCATCCTGTCAGGATTTAGGGCACGCAAGCACACATGCCCGGTGTGTTTCTCAAGCCCACTGGGTAGAGGAGTCAAACCACTCAGCCATGTGAGATCCAGCTCTCTTAACCACTAGGCCACAGTGCTGGCTTTCATCCTGTTTGTTTTGGTTTTTGTTTTTTTTTCTTTTTTTGGAGAGGTTTTTGCTATAGGTCGTGTGCACTTGCCAGAAAGAGAGAGAGAGAGACAGAAAGCAAGACATCACACCCCAGGGGGAGTGGCCACGCCGCAATCCCTTCTCCTCCATTCTCCTCTCGGGATCTTGGGCATGCACACACGCCCGGTGTGAGTTTAAGGCGCCGAGTCCAGGGCTCAAACTGCAGTCGACTACATGGGAGTCCAGCGACATAGCCATTATGCTAACTGCTGGTCCCTCATCCTGTATTTTAAAATCTCTTTTCTTGCCATCTAGATTTTTCTTCCTTGTGTGGATGGGGAGGAATATATATAACAAAATAATTCAAACACCGTTTAAAAAACAGGAGTTGAGGTCCTAGGCAGTTGAGAAGCTGCCAAACAATTATATTTACTGCCAGAATACCACAATGGCAGGACAACTTAAGAATTAGGATACTGGGACCAGCAGATGGCATAATGGTTACATCGCTGGACTACCACAAAGTCAGCTGTGGTTTGAGTCCAAGACCCAGCAGCTTAAAATTCACGCCAGGCATGTTTGCATATGTGCCCAAAATCCTTAGAGGAGAATGGAGGAGAAGGGATTGTAGCATGCCTATCCCCCCTGGAGGGAGTGATTTCTCATTTTCTGTCTCTCTGGTGAGCGCACACACCCTATGGCAAAAATCTCTCTCAAAAAAAAAAAAAAAAAAATTAAGAATTAGGATACTAAGGGCTAGCCCTGTGAACTAGTGGTTAGGGGAGCCAGATGCAACATGGCCTCCCATCGTTCAAACCCCAGCTGCAGCATCTCGAGAAACAAATTTACTGGGCTTGTGTGTGTACATGCCCCAAATCTCAACAGGATGGAGAAGGGATTGCAACATGACCACTTCCCACTAAGGGGTGCTTTCTACCCCTCCTCACTCCCCTATACCCACCCCTCAACCTCCACCACTCACCCCTGAGATGAGCACACAGGCCCTCTGGTCATTACAAAAAATTTAAAAAGAATTAGAATGCTAAGATGAAGACTATTGAGCAATCTAGCAGTCAAAGTTTGGGGGTTTGTCCATTCATTTCATTTTCATGGCTGACCTGGGAGACCTGTGCATGAATGTAGATGTGTGCAGATTCAGTTCTAGGCCCCTCTGTAGGACACCTGCTCTGTCACATCGTTCATAGTCCCTGTAAAATAGTCACATTACTCAAGGGACATGTGATCATTCCTGACCCTAAGACCAGAACGAAAATTCCACAGAAGACTTCTGAATGTGATGGACAAGTTCCCCCTGTGAGAAGCTCCCAGGGCTCTCACCTGCTGCCAACCATGGCATAGTGCCAGTGCAGTCTACAGGCCCCGGGTCCTGACCCCCAGTTACTAGATAGCACTTCAGTGTATCATTCTCCCTGTTGCTCAGAGCTCAAACCAAGCTATCTTAGTCCCCAGAGTTAGCATATGGCATCCTCCCCCTGGTTTTCTGTTTCCTTGTGTATTTTGCCAGCTCTCTTGCCATTTGTTGTAAGCCCACTCTGGTCTTTTTTTTTTTATATATAGAGTTGGAGGCAGGGCCAGCAGATGGTGTGGTGGTTAATGCACTGGACTCCCACATGGCCGACCGTGGTTCAATTCCCAGACCTGGCAGCTTGCTTTCCTTCTTTCCCTGTCTCTCTCTGGTCAAATTTAAAAAATAAATAATGATAACAAATAAAATTAAATAAATAAATTATCTTTTTTAAAAAGAGTAGGAGGCTATAAATAAATTACTCACCAGTCCTACTCTCCCAAGCTGTTAAGTTTCTATTTGTGTGAAAGATTTTCCCAAGGAACCATTCCTGTATAATTATATATTTATTATTTAACTCTCCCCTGCTAAAATGTAAAAAGTCTGTCCCTCTGCCACTTCATAGCAGGCCTTACATTAAGCAGATGTTTCTTAGTGTTACTGAGTTGAAGTGAAAAGAATCAGGCAATGACTACTCCCTTGCTCGTACCCTAGGCCTACCTTCTGATCGAGGAGGATATCCGAGACCTCGCTGCCAGCGATGACTACAGGTAAAACCAGTGGGTCTCCTGCTCCCTACTCTTCCCCCTGGGATAAGGCGAGATCTTCCTCCTTCCTTGCTTCAACTTCCTTCCTTGGCTTTTCCAGGGGATGCCTGGACCTGAAGTTAGAGGAGCTGAAATCCTTTGTCCTACCCTCTTGGATGGTTGAGAAGATGCGCAAGTACATGGAGACACTACGGACAGAGAATGAGCATCGTACTGTGGAAGCACCCCCGCAGACCTGAGGCCAGGTCTCCTGGCTACGCTTGGCAGCCTGCCTCCAACGCTCTCTTTCCCATGTGGCAATGCCACCATGGGGACTGCTCCTAGATGAATCTCAGCGGCATTAAGCTGTGCCTGGGCTAGTTTGTAGTGACTCACTACAGAGCCTCCCCAGACTGGCATGTGGTTCTATATTTGTAAAGTTATTAGGATACAAAGCAATTAAACAGTTTGTAATAAACACAGATGGTGAGCCTGCTGTGCGGTCTGCCTTGTGGGGGCTGACAACATCAAGGGCTCTAGAGGAAGTGAATGTAGGAAAAGACCTGATACCCTCCCTCATCACGAGGCAGACCCAGGCTTTTTGTTTTTGCTTTTTTTTTTTTTCTTTCTTTTTTTGGAGAGGTTTTTGCTATAGGGTGCGTGCGCTCGCCAGACAGACAGAGACAGAGAGAAAGAAAGCAAGAAATCACCCCCCAGGGGGGATGGCCATGCCACAATCCCCTCTCCTCCATTCTCCTCTTGGGATCTTGGGCACGCACGCACACACACCCGGCGTGAGTTTAAGCCGCCGGGTCCAGGACTCGAACCATGGTCGACTACGTGGGAGTCCAGCGGCATAGCCATTACGCTAACTGCTGGTCCCTTGTTTTTGCTTTTTTAAAAGAGATTTTTGCTATAGGGCACGTGCACTCATGGGAGAGACAGAGAGACAGAAAGCAAATCATGGGGGGGGGGGGTCTATGCTGCAATCCCTTTTCCATTCTCCCCTTGGGATTTTGGGCACATACACATGCCCAGCATGAGTTTTAAGCCACTGAGTCCAAGACTCAAACCACAGACGACTACGTGGGAGTCCAGTGACGTAACTATTGTGCCATCTGCTGATCCTGAGATAGACCCAGGCTTTATGAGACCAAGCTAGGCACACCTTGTACCTCACCAACTTTCTCTGGCCTTCAGGAAAATTGGCCTTCACCCAAATAATGTAAGGATGTGGCAGAAAGTGATGCCTAGTCCCATTGGGGTTTGATGACAGCTAGTAAGAAAAAAATAGGAACTTGGCTTTTATTACATGTGTGCCAGTTCAGACACTAGTTGATCTCCTCAAGGTCACAGAGCAAACCAGTTGGAGAGGCAGTATAGGAACCTACGTTTCCTAATTAGGGAGGCTGCTGCTCTGACCACCAGCCTCTAGTTTTTCCTCTTGCAGGGATTTTCAGATACCTGGGCCCCAACAAAGGCCCGCAGGCCATTATAACAGAGGAGGGGCAGAGGCTCCTGGGGACCCTTCTTGGGGTAAGGGTACAAGCGCAGCAAGGTTGGAGCCATTCCCTTCCCTTGGAAAAGGGCTCGAAGCCAGGCGTGCCGCGTACTCCTGGGGGTAGCAAAGGAACTTGACCTTAAAAGTTCACCCCACGTGGATGGTTTCTTAGCCCTTTAAAGGTCGGCGTTTTCTAATGGCTACCAACCGGCACCGGTTCGTTAGCTAATGGCAGCATCTCCTGCCAATCAGTGGGCAGAAACAGGATTACCGCTGTCCAATAGCGGCGCGCTGGTGGGTGGGCCTAGCAGTTGCGCCGTGACGCTGCGCTCTGGCTCGCCCCATTAGCTGGATCAAACCCAAGCGAGCTGCTGATTGGCCGGCGCTGCTAGAAGGTTACGATTCAAACGCGGGCGGGCGGCCGGCAGCCCTGCAGTTGCAGTCGTGGTCGTAGAGTTCTTGTCTCCTTGCCAGCGCAGCCCGGATGGCCTCCCAGAACCGCGACCCAGCCGCCGCCAGCGTGGCTGCCGCCCGTAAAGGAGCCGAACCCAGTGGGGGCGCCGCCAGAGGCCCCGTGGGCAAGAGGTGAGTGGCACGGAGGTAACACTTGCTGGGTTTGGCTGGCCCTGGGCATTGGAGCCAAGGGTGAGGACTTCCGGGACCCGCACCTCCTGGAGCGGTGAGACTTGGGAGATGGAGGGACACCACACGGGGTCAGACCCTCCCGAAAGAAGATAGGAGGGTAGGAACGCTGCCAGGGCTCCCCGCGGGTGAGCCATGATGAAGATGCGCAGAGACGCTGACTCGGCGGGGCGAGCCGGGCGGGGGAGGGGAGCTCCTCAGAGGGCAATGGAGATTAAGAACACGCCAGAATCACCCTGCGGGAGCCTGGAATTACGGAAGGTGAGGCCGCACTAGGACCTCCCTGTGGACGTGGTGAGTGTACCCCCGAGCTGAGTCTGACTTTGGAGAAGGGAGTACCCTCCATGACAGCTCATCTAGAGAGGTTCGCGTGGGAGCAGAGGCATTCTCCTGAGCCCTGGCCGGTCCAGACTCCCAGGTGACCCCGAATGCTCTTTTTCAGGCTGCAGCAGGAGCTGATGACCCTCATGGTGAGTGACTTTGCTAGACAGAGGTACAAAGATGACTTGCTTTCTTGAAGTTCATACACTCCACCTACACCTTTTCTTCCAACAGGCTCCTCCCAATTTCATCTCCCCCGTGAAGCCCTCTCTAAAACCCAGTCCCGGGAGGTCTTACAAGGCCTGCTCTGGCCTGCCTGTTCCAGCTTCCCTTTCACCTCACACCCAGCTCCCCACCCTTATGGTATTCCTAGTCCTGTTAGACCCTGGAGTTGCTCCCTTCTTAATTCTCCTTTTCTGCATCAGCTTTGAATGTTTAACCCACACCCTTCGGCACCCAACGAGATTGTGGGTGCAGAGCTGCCTTTCCCTGTACGAGCTCTGGAGGTGTCTTCCCCAATGGCACCTACTTGGCACCAGGAGTCTAATCACATCCTCAGAAATACCCGTAATTCAATCTGGTGGCTTTACTTTGGATCAGACTGATGAGATTAAGGGATAGGACTCACCCACCCACCTTAATTATGCCCAGAAGTATACTCTGCAGTCTCAAGTGCTGTGTCTCCTCCCCAGATGTCTGGTGACAAAGGAATTTCTGCCTTCCCTGAATCGGACAACCTTTTCAAATGGATAGGGACCATCCATGGAGCAGCTGGCACGGTAAGGGTAGGGGTGGGGTGGGTGAGTCTGGCGTATGGTGGGGGGTGAGATGTGAATGCCGCCAGGTCTGCCTCAAGCCTTTAGCTAGGCAGGATGTCCCCCGGATCTGTCTACATGCGTGAGTGGCCTTGTTCTCCCTCTCTACAGTAGGAGGGCTGCCTTAAAGCAAGCTGCCTATCTTAAATGCCTGTTGGGGGCCTGAAAACAAGGACATGAAAGGAGGGAATGAGAAGGCAAAAATCTCAAGGCAACTTTTTCTTGTTGCAGAAACCCATATCTGTGGGTCTGGTCCCATGGCCTAATGGTTAAGGGAGTCCAATCCTACATGATAAGCTAAGGTTTGAATCCCAGCCCTGGAGACTTGAAAAACATGTAGGGCGCATGTGTATGTGTGCCCCAAATCCTGACAGGATGGAAAAATGGAGAAGGGATTATAGAGTGGCCACACCCTGTTGGGGGTGCTTTCTCCCTCTCTCTGGCAAGAGCACATGCCCCTGGCAATTAAACATTTTAAAAGAAAGTATGAAGAAATTCAGGTCTGTAACAAATCTCCTTTTTATTTTCCCACTGAAGAGTCTATACACTCGGGACTAGCAGTTGGTGTAATGGCTTTGTTGCTGGATTCTCATGTAGTCAACTATGGTTCGAGTCCCAGACCCAGTGGCTTAAACTCACACCGGGCATGTGTGCGTGCATGCCTAATATCCCAAGAGGAGAATGGAGGAGAAGGGATTGCGGTGTGGCCATCCTCCCTGGGGGGTGATTTCTTGCTTTCTGTCTCTGTCTTTCTGGCAAGCGTACGCACTCTATAGCAAAAAAAAAAAAAAAAATCTCAAAAAAAAGGAGTCCATACACTCATCAGAGACAAGAGAAGGAAATTAAAAAATCCCCACACAGATACACCCAGAGGGGGTCACCATGCTGTAGTCAATTCTCTTGGGATTTTGGGTGCATATGCACCCAGCCTGATTTTTCAAGCCACCAGGTCCAGAACTCGAACTGCACAGTCAGCCATGTTAGATCCAGTGCCTTAACCTCCTCACCACCTGCTGGCTCTCCAAATTTCTGTTTTTGTCAGAGGATGTTTGTGCCCGCCAGAGATAGAAAGCAACACCCTATGGGGCATGATCACGCCATAATCCTCCTCTCTCTATCCCATCAAGATTTTGGACTCATGCACACGTGCACCCAGCTTGTTTTCCAGACTATCAGGGCCAGGATTCGAACCACAGCTGGCTATCTGGGCCACGGCTCCCTTAACCACAGTACTGGCCCCAAATCTCCTCTCATTTTTATATGTTAGTGCCTAATACTCTTTTGTTTTTGGTTTTGGTTTTTTAGTTTTACCATAGGGCTTACCAGGGAGAGAGAGAGAGATGGAAAGTGAGAAATCACCATCCCCCTGCCCCCAAGGGGATAGTCATACCCCAATCCTGTCTCCATTCTCCTCTCAGAATCTTGATAATGCACATATGCACCCAGAGTGATTTTTCAGCCACTGGGTCTGGGACTTGAACTATGCACC
This sequence comes from Tupaia tana, assembly GCA_026018925.1. Lineage (NCBI taxonomy): Eukaryota > Metazoa > Chordata > Mammalia > Scandentia > Tupaiidae > Tupaia > Tupaia tana. Next base: position 18,700,043 of record JAKSZU010000015.1, on the reverse strand, counting down.
CATGTGGGATCCAGCACCTTAACCTCAGTACCACCTGCTGGCCCAGTAGCTAATATTCTAATTAGACTCAAGTACAGCTGTGGTAGCCCTTGGGATGCCAGTTTACAACCTTAGACCAAAAGATCACTGATGACCCTGCCAGATGAGAGGAAGCACTCAAATGTTCTGGTCTACTGTGTAGTCCCAGAAAGGAACTCAGAAGGTCCTACCAAGCAGGCCCCTGTGTGGGACTGGTCGGAATATGAGACTTGGTTGGGAAGCTTACTCCCTGCCCCTCTCTCCGAATGCCAGGTATATGAAGACCTGAGGTATAAGCTGTCCCTCGAGTTCCCCAGTGGCTACCCCTACAATGCACCCACAGTGAAGTTCCTCACGCCCTGCTACCACCCGAACGTGGACACTCAGGGTAATATCTGCCTGGACATCCTGAAGGACAAGTGGTCTGCCCTGTACGACGTCCGGACCATCCTACTCTCCATCCAGAGCCTGCTAGGAGGTAATTTCCCAGACCGCCCCTACTAAGCACCCTGGGAGCCCGTCGGGGCTCTCCCCAGGTCAGCCTCTGCCCCTTAACCATTCTGTCTCTGCACCCGCAGAACCCAACATTGACAGCCCTTTGAACACACATGCCGCTGAACTCTGGAAAAACCCCACAGGTAAGCCTTTTGTCCTTGAGCGCAGGGCAAGCCTTCCCTAGCCTTCAAAGGCTCCCTCAAACAAGAGGCCCTCAGTGACCTGGGACTGGATTAGAGGGAGACCCAGTTCTGCCTCTGCCCCAATGTTCCTGTGTGCTATTTAAGAAAAAAAAAGAAAAACAGGAGGTTAACTAACCCCCCTCCATATGAACACAGGTTGAGGGGGGTTTAGTAGACCGCATTGCCTGTATCCCCCAGCCCTACCCCGCAGTCTCCCTGGGAGCAAGCCCACCCAGAACACCCGACTCGGGCAGCCCAGGGAGAACCTGCCTTGCTGGGAAACCAGGCGCCTCGGGCCTCCTCCCACCTTTGCCTCTCGGGCAGCCCAGGGAGAACCTGCCTTGCTGGGAAACCAGGCGCCTCGGGCCTCCTCCCACCTTTGCCTCTCTGGTCAGGCTGCCCACCTTAATGACCTCCTCCTGTCCCCTTCACTCACTGAGACCCACCTGTTCTTTTTCAGCCTTTAAGAAGTACCTGCAAGAAACATACTCCAAGCAGGTCTCCAGCCAGGAGCCCTGACCCAGGCCGTCAGCCTCTCCTTCTGTCATCTTTTTCCTTATTTGATCTGTCCTTGATTTCTGTTAGGACTCTGTATCTCGAGCTGTGGTGTTCTTTTTGTTTTGTTTCCGTTTTTTAAATTAAGTGTCTGTTTAAGCCCTCGTGTCACACATTAAATAAATGCATTTTAGTTGGTTTTTGTACACATTGTCACCTGCAGTTACTCTAAGCTCGGAGGTGCTCAGGGTAGGCAGAGGCGGGTTTACGATCTGGGCTTTCAGAAGCAGCTCACAGGCTGTAGGACTGAGCGGTGGAGTGACTAGAGTTTGTTCCCTTGTACTCTTATTTTATGACTGCTTCTTTATAACATGAGTGTCATAATAATACCTACTTGAATGAGGTTGTGACGTACACCAGGATTGAATATTAGTGAACATTAGAGCTGTCCCAGCTGCATTGCATGAGGCTGAACCAGACCTTAGGATGAGACACGATAGCTATCCAGAAAGAGAAGGTGTGTGTGTGTGTGTCCGTGTGTGTGTCTCGGGGGGAGAACCAGCCACTCACTGACACATTAGTAATGGTTTGGATGGCACCACACTCCAAAGGGACACATTGACCTGCTCCGTCTCCACCAGCAGCTCCTCCATAGCTGCACCCCCTTGGGCACCTTTGTACTGACCTGCACAGGTTCTGGCCTTTGAGCCCCTGGGAGGAAGTGCCCACAGTGGCAGGCTGAGGCCATCAACCGGCCAAGTCCTCAGGAAGATCCAACATAGACAAATATAGCACCCCATGCGTCCCTCCAGAACCAAGCCCAGCCCTGCCCGCAGCTGGCTGTGTGGGCCTGGGGTGGGGGGGTATGTCGGAATTTCCGCCCACTCATTTATTCCTGCTAGCCCAGGCCCCTCTACTAAGCAGCTGTGTGCAAAACGGACTGGAGTCGTTGGGTCTGGGATTGAAATTTGGGTGTCCTCATGTAAAACTGCTCTTGGCTCTCAGTGCAGAGCAGTGTTTTTTCAGTCTAACAAGCACACACGTGAGCCAGTGTGCTTGTTATAGTGCAAATTTAGATTCTGTAGGCCTGGAGTGGGGGTCGAGATTCCTTTTTCTAATCATTTGCTGTGGTCAAGTTAAGAAACAGGTTTAGGGCCAGCCCTTGGCCTAGTGGTTAAGGGAGCCAGACCCTGCATGGTTCAAGTCTAGGTCCCTATAGCTTGAGAACAACCAAGTTCATGTATGCCCAAAATCCCAGCAGGATGGAGAAGGTAGTACAGCATTACCACACCCTACTGAGGTGTGCTTCCTCTAGCTAGTGAATGCAGGGGCACCCTCCAGCAAATGGAAAAGAAAACAGGGACCAGCAGATGGCGTAATGGTTATGGCTTTGAACTCCACATAGTCTACCACGGTTCAAGTGCCAGATCCAGTGGCTTAAACACACTGGATGCATGTGCGTACATGCCCAAGATCCTGAGAGGAGAATGGAGGAGAAGGAACTGCAGCATGGCCATCCCCCTGGGGAGTGATTTCCCACTTTTTATCTCTCTGTCTCTCTGGTGAGCATTTGTGCCCTATAGCAAAAATCTCTCTTAAGAAAGAAGGGGTCGGCAGGTGATGTAAAGGGTGTTGGACTCCCACATGGCCTGGTAAGAGGACAATGGTGAAGTGATTTTGGCATGACCATCCCAAGGGTGCTTTCTCACTCCCCCTCAACCCCTGTCCCTCTTTAGAGCATAAGCACCCTATGGCAAAAAAAGAAAAAATATATCCCAGACCTGTAGCACAGCACAGAAGAACCTGGGTCCCACATGGCCAACCAGGGTTCGGGTCCCAACCCTGCCTACTTGAAAAACACACTGGCCATGTGCATGTGCATGTGCGTTCAGGATCCAAACTAGATGAAGGGATGAAGAGGAAAAACAGGTGAAGGAGCATAGATCTTGGGTCACAGTGACCTGTGAGGCCTGATTAAAATTCTTGAACTTCATCTTGAGGACAAGGGGAAGCTATGAAACCTTGAGTAGGGAAAAGATTGATCTAAGATCAGATCTGTTCTCAGAGCCTGCTGGCTGCCGTCGGGGAAACGAATGGCCAAGCGGACAGCAGGATAAGCAAGGGTGGCCTGAGTTATGGGGCTGAGTGGGCACAGAGAAGACGGTGAGGAGGATGCAGCAGGGTGTAGGGAGTAATTGCAGGGTGGAGAATGAGCACCAGAATCCTGACGTGGGCCCCATCCTCAGGTACCACCCCTGAGACGACACAGGAAGATGGAAGGGGGAGAAAGATTCATTAGTTTAGGGCAGGGCCAGTTTGAAGTGCTCAGGACATCCATATAGAGCTATCAACAGGCAGACGGTATCAGAGTTGAGAGCTTTGCTCCTGTTCCCACCACAGGGCGACATCTAGGCCCTTACCTGCGTGCCTGTGTACTAGCTAGGCCTTGGTTTCCTCAACCGTACCACGGGCGTAATAGCATCTACCCTGGAGATGTCTGAATGAATGAGACAGTCCTTGTAGGGCACGGGGCATCAGCACTTAATAAACAGTGATGATTACTAAATACTACTCCAACCCTGGATGGAAATGCAAACTGGGAAACCAAAAGGGGAGAAGAGAATAGGACAGAGAAGGGGAGGAAGAGTTGGAACGGTAAGATCACCACAGGGTCGGCTGCCCAGCACAGCAGTTGGTGCTACACACAGGCAGCCAGATCCCCACTGGACTATCAGCGTTCAAGTCCCTGGCCTGGCAGCTTGAAAGACTGGGCACCTTTGGGGATGCTTTCTCTCTCTCGTATTCCTGTGCAAACCCTCCAGTATTAAATAGGGAAAAAAAAAAAAAAAAAAAAAAACTGGGCTATCCCGTGGTATGGTGGTTAAGACAGCTGGATCCCACATGGCCGAATGCATGGTTTGAGCCCCAGAACAAGCAGCTTGAAAACCACACAGGTACATATATAGCACATATATAGGGCACATATTTGGGGCATATGTGCCTCAAATCCTGAAAGCAAAGGTAAAAGAAAAGGGATTGTGGCATAACCATTCCTCTTGGGTAATGCTTTCTCACTTCTATCTCTGGTGAGCACACACGACCTCTGGCAAATTTTTAAAATAAAATCAATAAAATATTTAGTAGAGTTTGGGGTTCCGAGAATGAACACAACAATGATATTAATAATAGCTAGCATTTATTAAGTGTTTACTATTTTATTTAACTGTTTTTTTTTTTTTTTTAATTTGACCAAAGAGGGACAGAGCAAGAGAGAGAAAAAGTGAGAAAGCAAGCTGCTAGGTCCAGGACTTGAACCATGCTCAGCCATGCGGGAGTCCAGTGCCCTTAACCACCACACCACCTGCTGGCCCCTACCAGGCACTGTTGTAGGCACTTTACACACACTAACTCATTCTCTCAATCCTGGGAGGTACCTACTATTGTCCCCATTTCACAATGTGGTTTAATTTGCCACAGGCAGTGAGGATTCAAACTCAGGCTAAACTATCATTATGCTTAATTAGCTATGGCCTGGACCCTGCTATCCTGAGCATGGAGCCAGGTCCCAGCCAGTGGGGCAGAGATCAGGGAGGAGATGGTATCTGAGCTGCCTCTTGCGGCTGAAGGATTTGCAAGGTTTATGAGGAGAAGGGCATGGGCAGGGTGGAGCGAGGGAGCAGGATGTGTAAAAGCCCAAGGGCTGGAACATGCACCCCATGTTGCCAGTGCGACCCGCCAGGACACCCAGAGGGCTGTGACAAGGGAGAGGGGTAGAAATGGAAAGAATTTGGATTTGATTCCAGAAGCAATGGGGGCCCTTGAAGGACTTTCAATAGGGGAGTGGCCGGTCAGATTCGGTTTTAGCCAGATCTTGCTACTGGCCCTCTGTTGAGGATACCCGAGGGAGCTGAGGACAGGGAGACAGGCAGAGGCGGGGATCCAGGGCAGAGGTGATGAGCTGTGTGCCTCCACCCTCCCCTACCTCGCCACATGGAGCCCTGGCAAGCGCTGGGGAGAAGTGGGAGGCCAGGCAGAAGTAAAGCTCTCTGCCTCTCCCCAACCCGGCAGCCAGCCAGCATGATGCCCAAGAACCAAAAGTTCCAGAAAAGAAGAAAAGTAGGGGAAGGTTCTCCCCTGCCTGGGGTTCTAGGCTCCAGCGGCGTCATCACCATTCTCGCCGGCCAGGGCACCCTCTGCGGCCCGCCAGCTCACCCTGAGTTAGCTCAAAGCCCTCGAGGCATTCCTGCTCCAGAATCAGGCCCAACCGCTGCCAGTCGGCCGCCCACGCCCAGCGCCGCCCCCGCAGCGGCCCTGAACCAGCAGATCACGTAGAACGCCCCCAGGACTCAGCGACCGCAGCCTCCGGCTCCCCCACCCGGCTCCTTCCCTATCGGGACGCCTCTCCCCGACCCCTGTGGCACTCGGGTGGTGCCCTGGGCAGCAGCCCAGCCAGGCGTCCCTGAAACCTCTCCCGGCCCCGCTCATTCAGGCCACGAGCTTTGCAGTGTTGGCTTTTATTCCTTCCAGACACTGACCCGGGCGGGGCCGCGCCTTTCTCGTGGGGCGGGGCAGGGACACGGACCGGGTGGAGGCGAAGCCGCCCACACCCCAGGGACACGCGGTCTGGGTGGAGGTGCCAGCGGGCTCCTTACTGCACGCCCTCCATCATCTTCAGGAACTCTGCGGGGAAGGAGAGCGACAGGGGTGCCTTGTCATTAACTGATACATTGCACAGAGCCACAGGCGGCGCTCCCTGCCTGCTGGGAGTTCCGGGGAGCTTGGCCCAGCGCCACCCACAAGCCAAGGACACCCGCGAGGGTGCCAGCTGCTCGGCTCCATCCCCCTCTTCCCAAGTCACCGTGCCCTCACCGTCAAAGTCAATGCGGCCATCGTTGTTCTTGTCCCCGTCCTTCATCAGAGATTCGATCTCGTCTTCTGTCACATTCTCCCCAGAAGCCCTGAAGATCTCAGTCAGCTCCTCCGCATCGATGTAGCCGTCTGCATTCCTGTGGGAGACGGGGGCAAGTGGGCTGTCCTGGCCGCTGGAAGCCCCACACACGCACCCCACCTCTACCCAGAAAGCCTTCCTGCTCAGTCGCTGGGTCCCGGGTCCCAGGTCCCCAGCGCACCTGTCAAAGATGCGGAAACACTCGGCCAGCTCCTCCTCGCTCTTCCCTTTCGCATCCTCTTTCATCTGGCGCACCATCATGACCAAGAACTCCTCGAAGTCGATGGTGCCGCTGCCTGGGGGACGGGTGGTGGATGAGCTCCTGCCCGGTCCCCTCTCCCCTGCACCCCTCGCCTGGGAGGGCCGCCCGCTCACCATCCTCGTCCACCTCCTCAATGATGGCGTCCAGCTCCTCTTTGGTGGGCGTCTGGCCCAGCATCCTCATCACTGTGCCCAACTCCTTGACGCTGATGTCCCCACCGCCATCAGCATCAAACATGTCGAAGGCAGCCTTGAACTCTGAGAGGGGAAGGAGGGTGGAGTCCTAAGACCATCCTCCTCACACTTCCCTTCCCACCCTTCCCAGCCCATGCGCCCTCGCTCACCAGCGATCATCTCCTCGCTGAGGTAGGACCGGGCCTCGGCCTGCTGGTCCGTCTATGGAAGGAGCAGAGAGTCAGAGAGCAGAAAGGGTGGCCGAGAGCATATCCTCACCTCGGCCCCCACTTCTGTAAGTAAGTGTCCCTTGGTCCTTTGAAGAACAGCTCCTAACTTGTGGCATCTCTGTGCCCCCACAGCACCCAACTCCAGTTTTGTTGTCTGTTTTGTCTTTTTTAAATTTTTGCCATAGGTGCATGTGCTCACCAGACAGGAGACAGCCAGAGAGACAGTGAGAAGGAAAGTGAGAAATCACCTTCCAGGGGGATGGCCACACTACAATCCCTTCTTCTCTGCTCTCCTCGAGATTTGGGATACACACACACATACGCACACACACACACAAACACACACACACACGCATGCCTGCTGTGTTTCTCAAGCTGCGGGTTCTGGAATCGAACCTGGCAGTAGGCCTTGTGGGATCCAGCTGCCTTAACCCTTGTGTTACCTGGCTAGTCCATCAGCCACTGTTTCGAGAATAAGAGAAAAGACATGCAGGCTGGCTCCAGGGCACAGTGGTAATCGCTGTTTGAGAGAAACTGGATTCCACATGGCTACTGCAGATGGAATCTCTGACCTGGGCAGTCCGAAACAGACTGGGCACATAGGCAAGTGCCCGATGGGCTGGCAAACTGGAGGAAGGGCCCATGGGGATGAAGGAATGACCAGACTCTGGGGAGGGTGCTTCTTCTCTCTCTCTCTCTCTCTCTCTCTCTCTCTCTCTCTCTCTGTCTCACAAATGTGTGCATGTGAAACAGTAAAGCCTCCATTATGAGAAAAGAAAACAAGTTTGGGGCTAGTCTGTGGCCTGGTGGTTAAGGCAGCTGGATCCCACATTTCAGATTGCATGATTCAAGTCCAGGGCCTGCTGGTTTGAGAAACACACATGTGTGCCCAAAATCCCAAAAGGAGGGAAATGGAGGAGAAGGGACTATGGTGTGATCAGCCCCTTGTGGGTGTTTTCTCACTTCCTCTCTGTCTCTGATGAGTGCATGCACCCTCTTGTAAATTAAAAAAAAAAAAAAAAAAAAAAAAAAAGATTTTTAAAAGAGGAAGAAAAAGAGGAGACAAATTACACCCCTCAGTGACCTTGAGCAAGTCACTTGTCAAGCCCTCAGCAGCTTTTCAGGGATGCGATGAAATCAGGTGGGCCAGCAGCATTCCAGCAAGATTTCCAGTCTTCCCTAGTTGCTAATGGTGCCCGATGCTTTAATAGCTGCTCAAGGGACTGACAGGTGGTGTGGTGGGGAAGGGTGCTGGACTCCCACGTGGTCAACCGCAGTTCGAGTCCCAGACCTGGCGGCTTGCTTTCTCACTCTCTCTCAAATTAAAATAATTAAGTAGATAAATAAAGTTCAATAAAATAAGTCTTTAAAAACAAACAAACAAAATAGCTGCTCAATATATGTTTGTCCCCAAATAAATTATAATGCAACACAAATTTGACAACTTGCTAAGTGTCAGGTCATGGAGACCAGGCATGGGGACACCAAGGGAAGATGGGAATACATCGTCCCTCCTCTGCAAGAATTTGCAGATGGGAGGTTTTAATTAATTTTATTATTATTATTATTATTATTATTATTATTTAATTTGACGAGAGAGAGAGGGAAAGTGAGAAAGCAAGCTGCCAGGTCAGGGACTTGAACTACATTTGGTCATGTAGAAGATCAGCGCCTTAACCCACCACATCACCTGCTGGCCTGAGATTTTTTTTTTTTAAGAATTATTTAATCTAATTTTATTCATCGTCATTATTTTATTTAATTTTTTGAAGTTGACCAGAGAGAGACAGAGAGAGAGAAAAGGAAAGTGGGAAAGCAAGCTGCCAGGTCTGGGACTGAAACTGTAGTCAGCCATGTGGGAATCCAGCTGCCCTAACCACCAGGACACCTGCCGGCCCCTGGCCTAAGACTTTTAATCATAATCCTATCATTGAGTCATTGGTGTAAAAACCTCTCACAGTGGGTAGAATCTGAGGGGACCTTAGTGTGAAAATGGGTTTCTGGGAGCGTGGCCAATGGTTCAGGGGTTTGGACTGAGGCTGGTGGTGAGGAAGGGCTGAGGCATCCAGGGAGTCCTTCAGCCATTGGCCAACGGCCCTTCTCCTTCTCCTCCCCCTCTCCCTCCTCCCTCCTCTCTCCCAGTGCCAGGAGAGCAGTCTATTTTTAGTTGGGCAGGGCATGGGCAGCTGGCCTCCAGGGTCCAGTTACTCCTTGAAGTGAAGTGGGGAGGGGGCTCTCAGAAGAAAATGACAGCCCCAAGTCGGAAGCTCTCTTGAGCAAGCTGGAGTCTCTCTAGCCCTGGGCTGCCATTGCTCCTCCTCCTCACCCCTCAGGGCTCTTAGCTGGCTCAAGGCCTCCCATCTTCCTAACAGTGGGAAGGTTTGGCTGGCTTTCAGCTCACCTGGCCACTGGCTTGCTGGGTAACTTGTTCTGATCCTCAAGGTCCCCATCTCTTCTATGACAGAGATAAGCTAAGACCCCCTTACGCTGTGAATGGCGTTGCTGGGAGTCTCAGAAGCCGAGCGGGGAGTTGGTAGGCCATGAGGATCATGTCTAAACCTTCTTCCCAGACATCTGTGCTCCAGGAACCTCCATGTTCCACCTTCAATGGACCACCCAGGTCTGGCCTGAAAGAGCCCCAGAAGTACCCCAGCAAGCAGAAGACTGAAGTCCCCCTTGGCCTTACCATGGTTGCTGGTCACTGGGACTCCACAGCAGGTCACCTCCTCTGCACTCCACTGCCCAAAGATGCTCTGGCCCACTCCAGCCCTGGGGATTTGTAGGGGCCCCCTCTCCTCCCACCTCCCTGCTCCCCAGGACTGGATACTCCACCCAATCAGATCCTGGGGTCAGCGAGCCCCACCCCTCCCAGAGTCCTAGCCCATTACCTAATTTAGCCAAGGTCCCTTGCAGAGAAATTTAAGCCTTGAGCAGGTGGCAGGCCTTGACGTCCTAGATTCTTCTGAGGAGGGCCCGCCCCACGCCACCACCTTAGAGAGCCCCTCCCCCCAGGCATGTTGCTCCTAGATGGGTAAAGACAGTCAGAATAGTGACAAGTAAGGCAGCATGGTGGAGTGGAAGAGCACGACCCTTGAGTCCAAACCTGCCTCTGCAAGCTGTGTGACCTTGGGCAGGTGGTGAAATACTCTGGCCTAGTTTCCTCATCTGTGAGATAAGGATATTCTTTCTGCTTTTTAAATATCATTCATCATCATTTTTTTTTTTTTTTCAATTTGATCAGAGAGTGAGGGCAGGGGAGTGAGAAAGTAAACTGCTGGGTCTGGAACTCGAACCACAGTCGGCCATGTGGGAGTCCAGCACCTCAATCACCATGCCACTTCCCAGCCTGAGATAAGGATAGCTCTAAGCTCCCTCACGGACATGGTAAATGGGAGTAGGTGTAAGTCCCCTCACTCATAACAGGTACATAGGGTCAATGCTTGGCAAATTCAATGTCCTGTGTTTGAACCATGGTAAAGGGGCAAGGGACAGTAGAGAGGAAAGTGACAGCAAGGTCACCACTTACTGAGCTGCTATGACATGCCACACACTGTGCTAAGCTTTTTTTTTTTTTTTTTTTTTTTTTTTTTTGAGAGGTTTATGCTACAGGGTATGTGCGCTCACTGGAGAGACAGAGAGACAGAAAGCGAGAAATCACCCCCCAGGGGGGATGGCCACACCACAATCGCCTCTCCTCCATTCTCCTTTTAGGATTTTGGGCATGCATGCACATGCACCCAGTGTAAGTTTGAATTCAATGGGTCCAGGACTCAAACCATGGTCAACTATGTGGGAATCCAGTGATGTAACTGTTTCACCATCTGCTGGTCCCAAGCATTGTTTGTTTGTTTTTTATGCAAGAAGGCACATGTGTATGTATGTATGTATGTATGAGAGAGGGGGAGAGAACCCCCCCAATGGGGCTAGGTCATGCTACCATCTCCCCTCCTTCAACTTTCCATGCCATCAGGATCCTGTGTACATGCCCACCTGGTATGTTTTCCAAGCTCACAGGGCCAGGACTCAAACCCTGGTCAGCTATGTAAGATCCAACTTCTTCCTTCCACAGCAAACTGTAGCACCACGGGCCCACCCTGTGCTAAGTACTTAACCAAATGACCTCACCTCGCACTCATCTTGTGAGGAAGCCGCTATTATTATCTCTATTTGACTGGAGGGCTTTGGACATCCCGCAGGTCTACGGTCATGCTGGTGATCGTTATCCTTAGTCCTGACTGGGGAGAAGGTGAGGCAGGCAGCCATTAGAGGAATACATCCAGAGAAGTGCACGGAGGGATCAAGGAGAGAGAGGTATGCAGATGGAGGAGAAAGAAAGTGGACGGGCCAGCCGGCATGGTGGTGAAGGCGGGTCGATCCCACGTGGCCAACTATGTGGTTCAAGTCCTGGACCTAGTGGCCTGAAAAACACTCTGGCACATGTGTGTGCATGCCCAGGGTCCCAGGAGGAGTAGGGACTGTGGTGTGGCCATCCCCCGGGAGGGTGCTTTCTCATTTTCTCTCCCTCTCTCTCTCTCTCTGGGGAGCACACATGCCCTGTAGCAAATTAAAAAGAGAAAGAGAGAGAGGGAAAGGGAGGGAGGGAAAAAGCAACTATTCTTTCAAAAAATATATATTTATTTAATTCCGTTTGTTATTATTTTTTAACTTGAACAGAGAGAGACAAAGCGAAAGGGAAAGTGAGGAAGGAAACTGCCAGGTCTGGAACTCGAACCGCAGTCCGCCATGTGGGAGTCCAGAGCCTTAACCACCATGCCACTTGCCAGCAATTCATTTCTATTTTTTTAAAAAAGTTATTTAAATTAAGTTAAATTAAATTAAATTAAATTAAATTAAATTCATTTGACCAAAGAGAGACACACACACAGAAAGAGAGAGAAAGTGAGAAAGCAAGCCGCCAGATCCAGGACTCGGATCGTAGTCAGCCATGTGGGATGTCCAGCGCCCTAACCACCACGCTGGTCCCCAAAAACAACCATTTTTTTCTTATTTACCTTCTCTCAGGAAAGGGTATTAGGGAGACTCTTTGGGGAGAGGGCGTGGGCAGGATCTGTGGGTGGTAAAGGGGCAGCGAGGCCCTCTCTAGAGCTCAGCACGGAAACGTGCAGGAGCCCAGCGGATCATCTGGAGAGCGAGGGGCGGGTAGACCAAGTCTGAAAGGAGCCCACCCTGAGAATCCCAGGTCTAGTCTGGGCCTGGGGAGTAGGCAGGGTGCACAGACAGCGGCTGTCACAGAGAGCACTGAGAGCTGAGAGCAGGGTCTGGGGCCAGGAAAGTGGGGCTGGACACCAAGGTAGGCAGATGGACAGTGGCAGCTGGCCTGCCCCCTTCCCTATATATAGACATTCCCGAGGAGAGCTCAGCCGGCCAGGCAAGGCTAAATAAGGCCTCCCCCATCCAGGCAGAGGGCCACGAGCAAGACCCAGAGGGTTCCAGTTTGGACACAAACACTGAAACCTCTTGGTCCCCTTGGAACAGAGGGAGTGGAACCCTCGCTTGCTCATTAACTTACGCTTTTGTTTATTCGAGGAACTAGATAAGGTCCAGACTCTTTAGTGTGACCAAGCAAGGTCCACCAGCCCCTCTAGTCTCACCTTCCCTCCCTCCGCACCTTGTATGCGGTTCTGCTCTGGACAGACTGAAATACTCATTTTTTTAATAATTATTTATTTAACTTTATTCATTATTTTATTTTATTTTATTTTATTTTGACCAGACACAGAGAGACAGAGAAAGAGAGAAAGTGAGAAAGCAAGCCATCAGGTCCAGGACTCAAACCACAGTTGGCCATGTGGGAGCATCCAGTGTCTTAGCCACCATGCCACCTGCTGGTCCCCAGACTAAAATATTCTAATAAATGCTGCACCAGAGGCCAGCAAGTGGCATGGTGGTTAAGGCACTGGACTCCTGCATGACCAACTGTGGTTCAAGTCCTGAACCTAGTGGCTTGCTTTCTCACTTTCTGTCTCTCTCACTCTCTCTGGTCAAATTAACAAAAATCATAACAAATAAATAAAATTAAGTAAATAAGTCAATAATTCTTTTAAAATAAACAAATAAATGTTGCATCAAACCCCACTTTTTTAAGCCTGTAGGCCTTTGCATATGCTGTTTTTCACTGCCACAAAGTCCCAGCTTCCATGTCATCTTTCTCAGCTTTTTTTTTTAAAGAATTATTTTATTTATTTATTTTAATTTGACCAGAGAGGGACAGAATGAGAGAGAGAAAGTGAAAAGGCAAACTGCCAGATGTGGGACCCAAACTTTGGTGGGCCACGTGAGAGTCCAGCACCCTTTACTACCACGCCACCTGCCGGCCCCTTTCTTTCTCAGCTTTAACAGCACTTCTGCCAGCATCTCGGCTCCCTGACACCCAGGCATCAAAGGTGGTCCCGGGAGTTCCCTCAACCACAGCCCTGAGCAGGCTTTATGATCACAGCCTATTCTGAGTGCTCGGGGACTGCTTCCTGTTCACCTCTGAATTTCCCAGCACCCAACACTTGGTAATTCTCAGGCACTCATTAAATACTGTATTTTATGTAATAATAACTGCACTTAATGCCATTTGGTTCAATATGAGGACTGTCTTACAATTACGGTTAAACGATACCGTGAATGTGTCCCGAACCTGGCAGCTTACTTTCTCACTTTCTTTTCTTTTTTTCTTTTTTTTTTTTTTAAGAATTATTTCATTTTATTTATTCTTTTCTCTTTTTGGAGAGGTTTTTGCTATAGGGCGTGTGCGCTTGCCAGAAAGACAGAGAGAGACAGAGAGACAGAAAGCGAGAAATCACCCCCCAGGGGGGATGGCCACGCCGCAATCCTTTCTCCTCCATTCTCCTCTCGGGATCTTGGGCACTCACGCACACGCGCCCAGTGTGAGTTTAAGCCACCCGGTCCAGGACTCGAACCGCAGTCAGTGACATAGCCATTATGCTAACTACTGCCCCCCCCCCTTTTTTTTTAATTTGACCAGAAAGACATAGAGAGAGAGAGAGATAGAAAGTGAGAAAGCAAGTCACCAGGTCTGAGACTCAAACTGTGGTCGGCCATGTGGGAGTCCAGCACCCTTATCCACCATGCCACCTGCTGGCCCACTTTCTCACTTTATCTAACTCTCTCTCTCTCTCTCTCTCTTTGTCCCTCGCTGATCAAATTTAAAAAAATAAATAAAGTTAAATAAAACAATTCTTAGAAAAAAAGTAACGTGAATGTGCAGCTTCAGAAGGTAATAAGCTCAGTGTCCCTGAGTCTACACAAGCAGAATATTTCCCTACAGTCTGAGAGATGGTCAGAGAGGCTGCAGGGAAATATCCACAGAGCATAAGGGAGGAGAAGAGGGGTCAGTAGATGGCATTGTGGTTAAGGCACTGCACTTCCACATCAATGACCGCAGTTTGAATCCTGGACCTGGTGGCTTGCTTTCTCTCTCTCTTTTTCTCTCTCTGGTGAGCACACAAGCCTTGTACAAATTTAAAAATAATATTAGTGATAAATAAAATTAAATAATAAAAAAAAGTTTCAGCCATGGCCAATGAATGAGTATTGAGTGAATAAAACGTCTTTTTTGCTCTCAACATCATGCCTATAATGTGATCAGAGTATTAGAACTTTGAAATTACAAAGATTTGGCCTTAAATCCCAGCTCACTGATTTCCCAGATGTGGATCTTGGGGAAGTCAATTTATCTAAGTTTCTTACTTTTTTTTTTTCTAGTTTTTGCTATAGGGCACATGTATTTGCCAGAGAGAGACAGACAGAAGACAGAGAGGAAAAATGAGAAATCATCCCCCAAAGGGGATGGTCACACAACAATCCCTGTTCCTCCTGTCTTCTCAGGATTTGGGGCACACCCACACATGTACCCAGCTTGTTTTTCATGCTGTGGGGTCCAGGACTCCATCTGCGCAATCAGCCATGTGGGATCCAGCGCCTTAACCTCTATGCCACTAGCTGACTCCTGGTTCTTTTTGTTTTTAAGTTTTGCTCTAGGGTGCACGAGCTCCTGAGAGAGAGGGAGAGAGAGAGAGAGACAAAGAGAGAGAGAGAGAGAAGAGACAAAGAGGGAGAGAAGTGGCCACAACACAAACCCCTCCTTCTCCATTCCCCTCTCTGGATGGAGAGATAATGGCCCAATAATGGTCCATTTTCAATATGAAAAAGCTAAACTAAAGCGAAACTGGGTCAGTCAGGTGGTGTGGGGATCAAAGTGGCTGGATCACACATGGCAGACTGTGACATTCTTGTCTCGGACCCAACGGCTTGAAAAAGTATGCAGGGGTTGGGACCAGCAGTTAGCGTAATGGCTATGTCACTGGACTCCCACGTAGTCGACTGCGGTTCGCGTCCCGGACCCGGTGGCTTAAACTCATGCCGGGCGCGTGTGCATGCGTGCCCAAGATCCCGAGAGGAGAATGGAGGAGAAGGGATTGCGGCGTGGCCATCCCCCCTGGGGGGTGATTTCTCGCTTTCTATCTCTCTGTCTCTCTCTGTCTGTCTGGCGAGCGCACGCACCCTATAGTGAAAACCTCTCAAAAAAAAAAAAAAAAGTATGCAGGGGTTGTGTTTCTCTTGTCCAAAATTCCAAGAGAAAGGATTGTGGAATGACCATCACTCCTAGGGGGTGATTTCTTGCTTTGTCTCTGTCTCTGCCTCTGTGTCTCTAGCGAGCACACATGCCCTATAGCAAAACAAAAACAAAAACAAAAACACACACACAGAAAATGGACCGGTACTGTCCAGTTCAGCCTCTTCCACAGTGCGTTGTGAGGATGCCATGTGACAGAACTAATGCGCTACAACAGGATGTAGGGACAGTGGGACCTACAAAGAGCTCCAGCCCGCCTGCTCATATGGAGATTGGGGACAGCGTTTTCTAACCTAAGGTATTTCCTCATCCCCATCCTGTGCGATTCAGAAAGGGAAGAGCTACTGGCAGAGATCTGGAAAGCTGTGTGACTTTGGACAAGTAACTCAGCCTCTCTGGGTGTCAGTTTCCCCGTCTGCCCATTTCCCATGACATTGTGAAAGCCTGTCAACACTGTAGGAGCGAAAATTATGTAACCGATCATTTCGTCAACCCCTGCTGTACGCCAGGCGCTGGCTCTCATAAGAGCGGCAGAATTAAGAGTTAGTATTATTGTTCCCGTTTTACACATGAGAAAATCGAAGCTAGAACAGGTCCGATTCCAACTCAGATGGCGCGTCCTTAGTTTTCTCACCGTAGAAGCAGGCGCTCTAACGTCGCGAAATCACTTCGTACAGTTCAAGTGCACGGGATGGGAACTGCGGGAGAGTTTAGGGCTGACCCGGGTCTCCAGGAGGGACGGGAGGATGCAAAGACGGCGCTCGGGCTAACCAGGCCCGGCTGCGCAGGAGGTCTGGGCTCACTCAGGCCGACTCAGGATTCCCAAGTCGCTCCTGCAGCCAGAGCCGGGGATTCTCGGGCGGCTCCGGCTAGCGGGCGGGGCCGGAGGCGGGGCGGCGGCAGGAAGCGGCCTGAGCGGCGCTCGGTGCGGCCTGGGCCCGGCCAAGCCCGGGCGGCCGCGGGCAGCCGCGGGGAGCCGGACCGGGACCCCCGGGGAGTGGCGCGCGCCGGAATGCACCGCGGGACGCGGGAGGTAGAGACGCTCAAGGGGCGAAAGTGACGTGGGGTGCGCCCGGGCCCCTCCCAGGAAGAACACGACCCTCGTCTGCGTGGGCGGGGGGAGCGAACCCCGCGGGGTTTCGGGTTCGCAGGACCCCCCGCGGCAGGGGTGGGGCCTGCGCTGCGCCCCTCCCCCTGGGCCCCGCCCTCCTCCCGCGGCGGGCTGGGGTCCCCCTCCGGTGCCCGCCGCCGCCCCCGCCACGCCCGGCCCGGCCCCAGCGTCTTGCGCTCCCCCCAGGGTGCCATGGCCTCGCGGCTGCTGCACCGGCTGCGGCACGCCCTGGCCGGAGATGGCTCCGGGGAGGCGGCGGCTAGCCCCGAGGCCGAGCAGTTCCCGGAGAGCTCGGAGCTGGAGGACGACGACGCCGAGGGCCTGTCCTCCCGCCTCAGCGGCACCCTCAGCTTCACCAGCGCTGAGGAAGACGACGACGACGAGGACGAGGACAGCGAAGAGAACGGCCCCGACCCGCTGCCCTCCGGGGAGCGGGCGTCGGGAGAAGACGCAGGCGAGTGCGGGAGGCCAGAGGCGGGAACCTGGGCTGCATTAGGCCTCATCCCAGCCTCGATCCCCGGAGCATCTCGGGCGCTCCGAGTTAATCCGAAACTCCGACACTTCTTTAAACGCCCCTAGCCACTTCATGGCTGTGTGACCTTGACAGAGTCACACCACCTCTCTGAGCCAACTTTTCCCTGAGTCGGATGGGAAAAAATCACTCCCATCGCAGGGATCTTTCCGGCTTTAAGTCCAGGGCCCCGGATACAAATAGCGATGGCGCGCTAGCGGTGTGGGGGTGGAGAGATTCACTTAGTGCTCCATGTGTGCCAGGCGTGGTGTCGGCACCGGTACCTCTGTCAGTTTCCACTTCTGTAAAAGGGGCACAGCACCTACCTCCGGTCCGAAGGACGAGTGAGGGATGGAACTTTCTGTACCTGTGCCCTGGGCCAGGCCTGCTGACGACTGATCGTGTGCTTGTGCAGAGCGGAGCCCTCCACCTGACGGGCAGCGGGGTGGTCAGCTCCTGGCCCGGCAGCTGCAGGATTTCTGGAAGAAGTCCCGGAACACCCTGGTACCCCAGCGGCTGCTCTTCGAGGTGACCAGTGCCAACGTAGTCAAGGACCCGCCCTCCAAGTACGTGGTGAGTGAGGGGCCAGGACTCCCTGGGTTGTGCATCTAGAAGTCTGGCTAAGAGAAAGGACAGTCTGGCAGTTAGAAGTGGCTGCCCCGTTTACACAGGGGGAGACTGAGGCCGGGAAGGGCATGTAACAGGAGCAGGTCCTCAGGCAAAGGACTTGTTTCTCTGAAGCTGAGTGAAGGAGGGATTAAGGATCTGCTTCCCCCCTAGGTTTTCTGTTTGTTTTGTTTTGTTTTTAATTTTTTAAGAATTATTTTGAGATCAGCAGTTGACTTAACGGGCTGTGTGGCTGGACTCCCATGTAGTCGACCACAGTTCAAGTCCTGGACCCGGTGGCTTAAACTCACGCCGGGCGGGCGCGTGTGTGTACGAACCCAAGATCCCGAGAGGAGAATGGAGGAGAAAGATTTGCAGCGTGGCCATCCCCCCTGGGGGGTGATTTCTCACCTTCTGTCTCTCTGTCTCTCTCTGCCTTTCTGGCAAGCGCACGCACCCTATAGCAAAAACCTCTCAAAAAATTATTTTATTTAACTTAATTTTTTAACTTGACCAGGGAGGGACAGAATGACAGAGACAGAGACAGAGAGGAAAAGTGAGAAAACAAGCTGCCAAGTCCAGGACTTGAACTGCAGACAGTCATGTGGGAGTCCACCGCCCTTAACCACCATGCCACCTGCCACCTCCCCACCCCACAGGGTTTTTGCACATTGTAAATAGCAAGATGTAAGACACTAAGGGGTCAGACTTGAGACTCAAATCATAGTTAAGGAAATAGGCTTTGGAGCCAGACCGACCCTGATTCACATCCCGCTTATTACCCGTCATCTGGCCTTGGCTGAGTTGTATAACCTTGATGACCCTCGGTTTCCTCCCCTGAGCAATGGGGATAATGCAGAGGATTGCAAGAGAAGTTAAAAACCCTTGGCACTGTGCCTGCGTGACAAAGTGCTCGATAGGGGGCTGTCAGGGGGCATGGTGGTTAAGGGGAATGGACTCCCACATGGCTGACTGTGGTTTGAGTCCCAAACCTGGCAACTTACACTCCCTTTCTCTCTCTCTCTCTCTGTCCCTCTCTGGCCAAATTAAAATAAATAAATAAAGTTTAAAAAAAAAGTGCTTGATAAAATGGTACCTATATTATCTTTTAACTTGGGGTTGAAAATACTTGGCATCAGGGACCAGCAGGTGGCGTGGTGGTTAAGGCGCTGGACATTCCCACACGGCCGACCACGGTTCAAGTCCTGGACCTGGTGGCTTGCTTACTCACTTCCTCTCTCTCTCTCTCTCTCTCTCTCTCTCTCTCTCTGTCTCTCTTTGGTCAAATTAAAATAATAAATGGATGAACAAATTAAAAAATTAAATAAATAATTCTTTAAAAAAAAAAAAGAAAAGAAAATGCTTGGCATCAGGGCCAAAAGGTGGAGTGGAGGCTGGGGTGTTACTAATAGATCCCACATGGCTAACTCCACAGTTCAAATCCCAGAACTGGCTGCTCGAAAATCCCATCAGGCACTTGTGTGCCCAAGATCCTCGGAGATGAGAAGGGACTGCGGCATGGCCATCCCCCAGGGGATGATTTTTCACTTTGTCTCTCTCTGTCGAGTACACATGCCCTATTATGAGAAACTAAAATAATAATAGAGATATAAAAAGAAAGAAAGAAAGGGGACCAGCAGGTGATGTGGTTAAGGCGCTGGACACTCCCACATGGCCAACCGTGGTTCAAGTCCCAGACCTGGTGCCTTGCTTTCTCACTTTCCCTCCCTCCCTCTCTCTCTTTCTCTCTTTGTATTTCTCTCTGGTCAAATTAAAATAAATGCATAAAAAAATAAAATTAAATAATTCTTTAAAAAAAAGAAAGAAAATACTTGGCATCTAGGACCTGCTATGGCCTCCTCCTAACTCAGGTGAACCCATTCTTGAGCACCTGCCTGCCCAGATTATCTTGACTTACGGGCTAGGCTTAGGGGGTTGGTGCAAAGAGCAGTGTGGTGAGCAGTGTGATGGAGAGCCCTGGCGTCCCTGTTTGCATAGCTGTGGACAGGAGAGATTGGCACAGAAAATGCAGTCTGCCAGGTCCTGCTCCCAGCCAGTCCTAACACCAGCTGAGATGGCTGGTCCCTACCTGTCACTCCCCTCCTCTTCACCACCCTGCTCCACCTCTGACTCAGCAAGAAGGGAGCCTGGAGCCCTGACCCACTTCTGGGCCTCTCCACCCCCACGCTGTAGTGTCAGTAAATAAGGACCACACCCATGGAGTGACTGCTCCAATTTGAGCAGGGATCGACCTGATGAGCCTTAAGTAGCAAAGGTCCCAGAGCTCTGGGTGGACAAGGAGTCATGCACAGGAAGGGGGTCAAGGATCAGAGGTCCCAGAACTCATAGGGCACAGGGGTCATGCACAGGAAAGGGAAATGCAGGAGCATCTCAAAGGCAGGGAGGAATGGGGCTGACTCCAGGTGCCCGGATGGGAAGGAAATGACAAGATAGAGCAAGGTGGCCAAGTACGCCCTGGCCTGTGTCTGCAGAAGCAAGTTAACTTTGTGCAATGGTGGCCCTAAGGCCCCGTGTAACTTCTCTGCAGCGGGGGGTTGAGGGTGAGGTGAGGTGGGGTGGGGTGTGGAGTAGAGAGCACAGGCTTTGGAATCAGATGGAGCTGGGTTTGAATCCTAGCTAAGCTGCTGGCCAGCTGTGCACAATAGGGCAAGTCTTTGAGTCCTTTTCCTGACTGTAAGCCTGCTTCCTCTGCCATCAGACAGGGACACGTTCCTCCCAGTGCTGCTGTGGTGATTAAAGGAAATCAGATGTAAAAGTGCTTGGTAAGGGGCCAGCTGGAGGTGCAGTGGTTACCACGCTGGACTCCCATATGGCCAACCATGGTTCAGGTCCTGGACCTGGTGCCTTGAAAATCACACCAGGCACATGTGCATGCATGCCCTAAGTCCCAGGAGGAGAATGGAGAAGGAATTGCAGTGTGACCCTATCCCCTGGGGGGGTGATTTCTCACTTTCCTTCTCTGACTCACTGGCAACCATAAGAGCCCTAAGCAAAAACCTTAAAAAAAGGTTGGGTGGTGGTGTTTGGTACAGCACAGGCAGAGGTGAGTGCTCAGCTGATGGAACTACTGTCCCATCATTATCCCTTCCCTCAGCAGAATGCGACAGAGATCCGATAAGACAATGGATGTAGAACTTTTTTGCAAAAAAAAAGAAAAGAAAAGCTATTGGGTCGTTGGAAAAGGCATGACATATTTTTGCATAGATAAATTCAGAAAAATATATCATTGAGACCAGCAGGTGGTGTGATGGTTACATCAGTAGACTCCCACGTAGCCAACTACAGTCTGAGTCCTGGACCTGGAGCATTGAAACACACCAGGCGTGCGTGTGTGTGTGTGTGTGTGTGTGTGTGTCTGTGTGTGTCCACAATCCTGAGAGGAGACTGGTGGAGAAGGGATTGCAGAGTGGCCATCCCCTTTGGGGGCTGATTTCTTGCTTTCTGTTTCTCCATCTCTCTTTCCAGCAAGCAGCACGCACCCTATATCCCCCAAAAAAAAAGCTCAGAAAAAAAGAAAAATACATCATGAGTTTTCCGATGACCCAATAGGATGAACATAAGGAGTTATTATAGACCAGTGCTTCCTGAAGTCTGTCCTGCAGAAAACTTTCCCTGGAGGCACCAGCAAATGGCATAATGGCTATGTCACTGGACTCCCATGTAGTGGACATGTAGTCAACCACAATTTGAGTCTCAGACTCGGTGGCTTAAACTCACACTGGATGCGTGTGCGTGCGTGCCCAAGATCCAGAGAAGAGAATGGAGGAGAAGGGATTGCGGCGTGGCCATCCCCCTGGAGGGTAATTTCTCACTTTCTGTCTCTGTCTCTGTCTTTCTGGCGAGTGCATGCGCCTTATAGCAAAAACCTCTCAAAAATAAAAAAAGAGAAGAAAACTTTCCCTGGAATGTTAATAACTGTTTTAGGGTGCCAGCAGGTGGAGTGGTGGCTAAAGGCACTAGATTCCCATGTGGTCGACCACGGTTTGAGTCCTGGACCTGGTGGCTTGCTTTCTCGCTTTCCCTCTTTCTCTGTCTCTCTGGTCAAATTAAAAAATACCAATATTTAAATGAAAAATTAAAATTAAAAATGGAAATAAGTAAGATTAAAAAAATAACTATTCTAAAAAAAGAAAAAATAGGTGCTGGAAGGTGGAGTGGTGGTTGAGATGCTGGACTCCCACATCGGCAACCATGGTTGAGTCCCGGACCTGGTGGCTACTTTCTCAGTGACCCTTTCTCACTCTCTGTCTCTCTGTTCAAACTAAAAATATCAATAATAGGGACCAGCAGGTAGCGTGTTGGTTAAGGCATTGGACTCCCACATGGCTGACCGTGATTTGAATCCCCAGCATGCTTTCTCAGTTTCCCTTTCTCTCTCTCTCTCTGTGTCTCTCTCTGGTGAGCACACATGCCCTATAGCAAAATTAAAAAACTAATAATAATAAATGTTTTAAAATAATAAAATTAAATAATTATTTAAAAAGAAAGATTTTGTAGGCAATGATTTGGAAATGGAGAGTTGAATGAGAATAAAATAAGTTTCTTTATTCTTAAGCACTTTTTTTTTTTTTTTCCTTTAGAGCTCATGTGCTTACCAGAGAGAAACAGTGAGAAAGCACCCCCTACTGGGGAAATGGCCACACCACAGTCCCTTCTCCATTCTCCACTGGAGGTTTTGGGCACGCATGCACATGCACCCAGTGTGTTTTTTCAAGTCACCAGGTTCGAGACTCAAACCATGTGGGCGCCAGCTGCCTTAATCACCACACCACTGGGTGGCCCTATTGTTTTTAAATGCTTGATGTTAATGTCCCCTGTGAACTGTCAAGAAAAGGATAAAGTAAGCTAACTTAAATGATTAAATGTGGCTAGAATATTGGCAGTTACGCAGAACAAATTCGAGAGAAACATCTGGGTTTGGTGTTAGTGTACCTGTAATATCTAACAGTTGCTAAGTCCCTTTTAAACTCGTTGACTCAGTATTATATTTTTTTGACTCAGTATTATTAAAGATTAATCATATTCAGGTTCTTAGACCCATGGGGAAACGTGGTTATCTTAGTTCGATGTTTCCCAAACCTCTGGCATTCCAGTGCCACCTTCAAGATTCTTAGCATGTCTAAAATGCTACTCATGCCACATTTGCTTAACATTGTTCTTTTTTTCTAGGAGAGGTTTTTGCTAGAGAGGTTTCCTAGAGAGTTTTTTTCTTGGAGAGAGGGTGCATGCACTCGCCAGAAAGACAGAGAGAGACAGAGAGACAGAAAGCGAGAAATCACCCCCCCAGAGGGGATGGCCATGCTGCAGTCCCTTCTCCTAGAAACACACGTCCTGATTGGACACGTGGTATCTGGTATCTTCTATGCAGCACTTAACTGTCTAAATAAGTTTAAAAGTCAACTTTATAGCACTATGTATGTGGGGAGCCTCAGTTGCCATAGAGAGAAGCAAGCCATAAAAATGAAAGTGGTAGGGACCAGCAGTTGGTGTAATGGCTATATTGCTGGACTCCTATGTAGTCGTGGTTCGAGTCCCAGACCCAGCGACTTAAACTCATGCCGGGCGTGTGTGCGTGCGTGCCCAAGATCTTGAGAGGAGAATGGAGGAGAAGGGATTGCAGCGTGGCCATCCCCCTGGGGGGTGATTTCTCACTTTCTGTCTGT
Source organism: Tupaia tana (assembly GCA_026018925.1). Classification (NCBI taxonomy): domain Eukaryota; kingdom Metazoa; phylum Chordata; class Mammalia; order Scandentia; family Tupaiidae; genus Tupaia; species Tupaia tana. The sequence goes on along the minus strand of JAKSZU010000015.1, from coordinate 18,676,723 downwards.
CTCTTTCTGGTGAGCGCACGTGCCCTATGGCAAAAATCTCTCCAATAAATAAATAAATAAATAAATAAATAAAAAACAAAAATGAAAGTACTAGAAAAATAAGGAAATAAATAAATAGAAGCAGTGAAATGAAACAGTCATTAAATCCTGCCCAGATGCTGTTTCCTGAACGCCCTGACCTGAGGTTTGCTTTCTGGCTCTTTGCTAAAAATGGAGATGAAAAGTGTTAGAGAAGTGCTTTTTTTAAACCATACTGACAGCTTCAGTAGAAAGATGACAATAAAGACTAAAGGAGTCACCTCCTGTCCTTGGTGCAGCGTTAGTCACTCTAGTATGTGTCACTTAAAAACCTCGGGTCCCAACACTTACAGGGGTCCCATCCTTGAGTGACACTGACCTGACCCAATGCTTCCTTCACTAGAAAGGGAAGTGGCCCCAGGGGACCGCCCTGCCTGAGGTCACACAGGGAGGAGTAGCTGACCCGAGACTAGAACTTGAGTCCTGGTCCGGTGTACTTCTCACAGTTGGGGCTGCCTGAAGGCCAGTCCTCTTGATGCGCATTGGAGTAGCCTGGCCAGGGAGGTGGGGGCTGTGTCCAGAGTGGAACCCAGCTCCGAGTTGGCCCTGAAAGCTGGCTAAGACCCCGGAGAGCGGCCTGGGTTTCAGCTCACCTCTGCTTTGCCAGAGAGGCTGTCAGAACTAACTGCCCTGTGGGAAGGGAGTGCTCCCCAGAGGGGCAAAGGGGGCACAGCCCCAGGCATTGAAGCTCATGTCTGTCTTTCTTTCCCTGTGCTGCCTTGACCTGGTCATTTCAGACGAGCCTCAGGTAAGATGGGACAGGGCTGCCTAGCTGTCCCGGCTCCTGGGCCCCCTTCCCAGGGAGAAGGGAAGCCGAGGAGCAGAGCTGGGATGGGAATTTGGGCAGGGAAGGGCCTGTGGACAGCTTGTGCCAGCGCTGACGCCCACCCTCCCTGCAGCTCTACACCCTCGCCGTGATGGGCCCAGGGCTGCCAGATGGACAGGCGGCCCAGATCTCTCGCCGCTACTCGGACTTTGAACGGTTGCACCGAAACCTGCAGCGGCAGTTCCGGGGCCCCATGGCTGCCATCTCCTTCCCCCGTAAGCGCCTGCGCCGGAATTTCACCGCAGAGACCATAGCCCGCCGTAGTCGGGCCTTCGAGCAGTTTCTGGGCCACCTGCAGTCAGTGCCCGAGCTGCGCCATGCGCCGGACCTGCAGGACTTCTTCGTACTACCAGAGCTACGGCGGGCACAGAGCCTCACCTGTACTGGCCTCTACCGTGAGGCCTTGGCACTCTGGGCCAATGCCTGGCAGTTGCAGGCCCAGCTGGGCACCCCCTCTGGCCCAGACCGCCCTCTGCTGACCTTGGCAGGGTTGGCTGTGTGCCACCAGGAACTGGAGGATCCCGGGGAGGCCCGGGCATGCTGTGAGAGGGCCCTGCAGCTGCTGGGGGACAAGAGCCCCCACCCTTTGCTGGCACCCTTTCTGGAGGCTCATGTTCGACTGTCGTGGCGCCTGGGCCTGGACAAACGCCAGTCAGAGGCCCGGCTCCAGGCCCTGCAGGAGGCAGGCCTCACTCCCACACCGCCCCCTAGTCTCAAAGAATTGCTTATCAAGGAGGTGCTGGACTAAGCCTTGCTGAATTAAGGCCCTTGTGGGGAGCGGGGCTGCCCCAGGTACAGAAGGCCCCTATGAAGATGGAGAGTGGCAGGGAAGCTGAGGGGGTGCTGGGAGCCCCTAGAAGTTCTGCAGACAATTTGCAGCAGACCCAAGGAACCTGAGGAGCCTGGCTGCTTCTGCTGAGCCGGGCTGAGAATGACCTCTGGCCTGGTCCCCAGGACGGGACAGGGAGGAAGTCTTGACAAACTCGCACCGACAGCCAGCCAGGAGCTGGGGAGCTGTGGCCCAGGTCAGCGTCAGTGTTTTCCGTGGGCCTCACGCTGAAGGCCTGGGGCTTCGCCCTTGGAGTTGAGGGATGAGGGAGGGCTGCAGTTCTGGCCCAGGGGAATTAAAGGCCAGCCACTCCAGTGGTATGAGTCTCTTTATTGGATGTGAGGAGCAGAGGGCCCAGCTCTCGACCAACTCCGTATCAGGAGTAGTGGTTGAAGGGGTGTCCTTGAAGTCCCGGGCCAAGCTGGTATCTCTGGCTACAGCTTGCTCTCCAAGACCCGCGGCTTCACTCGGATCACGCCCTCCTGGGCACAGGTCACAGCCAGGACCCCGTCCTGACGCCATAGCCTTCCGTGGACCAGCCCCCGAGAGCCACCTGTGGGCGAGGAGAAGGGTGAAATGGTCTCTGCTTCAGCTCAGCCAAATGTGCCTTTTGAAGGGGTCTAGCACACTAAAATGTAAGGATGCTCCAAATCGCCAAGCACCCTTTCTGAGCCCCTAAGGGACAGTCATGAGAGGCAGCTCCTCCCACAGGAACCCCCTTGACAGTTGAAAAGCATTTTCACATACCCGCTCCTTCCTCACACAGATCAGAGGGAAGAGCTCTGAGGACTCCTTTAGTAGCTCGGCCAGCAGACTGCCGCCCCTCTGGCCACTGTGTTAGGATACCCATTGGTCCCCTTTATAAGAAGTCAGGTCCCCCAGGCTGGTGACTCATGGAAAACGCCAGCAATGCCACCACGAAGGGGAAGAACGGGCTCGGGGGCTCTGAGGCCATGAGGTCTGCCCTCCCCACCTGGAGATTTTTTTCTTTGCTGTCCCTGGACCTGTGTTTATGAAGAGAGCTACTGGCATCCCTTGGTCCAGAGTTCCCTTAGTTCTCACTGTGACCCAGAGAAGTGGGCATTTCTTCTCCCGTTTTCCAGATGATGACACTGAAGTCCAGAGAGGCTCAGAAACTTGGCCCCAAAGATCAGGCCAAGCTTAAACCCACATGTCCCAACTTAAAGATTAATCTTGCATATGATGCTATTTGTTTGTTTATTTGTTTGGAGAGGTTTTTGCTATAGGGCACATACGCTTACCAGAAAAATAGAGAGCCAGAGAAACAGAAAGCGAGAAATCACCCCTCAGGGGGGATGGCCACGCCGCAATCCCTTCTCCTACTTCTCGGGGTCTTGGGCACACATGCACACATGCCTGACGTGAGTTTACGCCACTGGGTCCGGGACTCGAACCACAGTCAACTACATGGGAGTCAGCACATAGCCATTATGCCAACTGCTGGTCCCATATGATGCTATTTGTACTAGAGTGGCCCTTCCCCTTCATTTCTGCCCCATTGTAGAAAGTGTGGCTTTTCTTCATTTGAAATGTGCCTCCTTGGGATGGAAGCTGGGGTTCTGAAACTAGACAGTGGTGAATGAGTCTGGGTTTCTCTCTCCCCTAAAAGAAGTCTCCAAATAGGCCCCGAGACCACTGAGTGCCCTGATCCCCAACCAGCTTAATTAGCAGAACCAGTTGGGGGTGCTTCTTAAAGATACAGTTTCCTGGACATCACCCAAGACCTGCTGACTCAGTCTTGGGGGTGAAATCAGATTCAACTTTGAAAAAGCTTCCCCAAGTGGCAGTCTGATCCCCTACCAGGTTGGCTACCACTTCTGTAAGGTCGCCCTATTTGTTTAGTTGGGGAAACAGGCCCAGAGATGAGACAGGATTAGCCTGAGTTTGTCCAGAGAATCTGAAGTGGTTCTGGGACAAGGACCAGGTCTCAGATTAAGCAATCCCATTCCCAGCATGATTCACAAATGTAGAGCTGAGCAGGTTCCCCACCCTCATTCTCACTTTGAAGACAAGATGCCAAACCCTGGGGGCTGGGGAGCGAGCAGGAAAGGAAGTGACCTGTGCAGTGGCCCACAGGAAGTATGGGGGCAGCACTGCCCCAGAAAGCAAGCCCCCTGCCACCCCAGAGTCAGTGCTCTGTCCCACGGGGTCCCACACTCACCAGCCCAGGGGCTCTCGCACTCATAGAGCATCCAGTGGTCGGCTCGGAAGGGGGCGTGGAACCACATGGAATGGTCAAGTGAGACCATGAAGCGCACCTTATACTGCCACTGGTGGGGCAGCAGCGCCGTGGTCAGGAAGGCATAGTCCGAGATGTAGGCAGCCACGCAGCAGTGCATCTTGATGTCACCCTCCCCTGCAACAGTTCCGGCCCCATCAGTTCTGGGCTCCTGGGCTTTACAGCTCAGGACCTGCAGGGAGGTGGGGAGAAGAGGGCTGCCGTGCATGGGTGTGCAAACCAATCATTGCACAAGGGCCCCTGGCCCGAGGTATGTGTGTGTGACGGGATAAAGGAGGTGGGGCTGTGGAAGAGGGATGTGAGGACTGCAATCCCGGAATCCAGTCTTCACTCTCATCTCCCACCCTGGGCCCCAGAAGAGGTAGCTTTCAATTTGCACCATGAACCTCATGGTTAGCAGTGAACCTGGACAGACTCCTCAGAGAGGCACCTTGCCTTCCCTAGAGGGTCCCATGTTGGGATCACAGTCACCTCTCCACTGTCCCCATGCAAAAAGCTGGGGCCTCGGTGAGGAGCCAAGCCACCTTCTGCATAATGCACACAAGGAAAGAGGTCCAGAGAAGGGAAGTAACATGCCCAAGGCCACACAGAGCCAATGAATAGCAGGCCTAGAGCCTTGGAGAGTGTGTTCCTCCAGCCCATGCGGTCCTCTTACCAATATGGCCCTGGGCTCGCACCCAAAACATCTGTTTGGGCTCCATTTCCTGCAGCTGGCTCAGGGCAGGTGGCTTTACCAACTTGATCTCAATAGGCACCTCCTGGGCAGCAATTCGGTTCAGCTCCACTCGGTACTTCTCTTGGAGGTTAGGGTCCCTACAAGTAAAAGGGAGAAGGATGGGGGGGACCCAGAGAGAGAGGGACACCTCATCTACACCACCTCTTCTGGACTGCCTCATTCTCCCACAGGGACTCCTGGCTTATCCCCCCAACTCCCCTCACACCGGCAGGCAGGATAGTTTAGTATTTGATTCTCTTCTTTGCCACTTGTAAGCCATGAGGCAACGCTAGTAATCGCTCAGCCTAATGATAGTAATCGCTCAGTTACTAATGATAGTAACTGCTTAGCGAGCATCGTGAGAAAGATGAGCTAACACACCTAAGATCTGCATAGTAGCAGGCGCCCCTGGGACATGTATCATTCTGAGCACTGCACACACACTAACTTACTCTTTTTTTATATATAAAATTTTTATTTTATTGGGACCAGCAGTTAACATAATGGCTATGTCACTGGACTCCCACATAGTCGACTGAAGTTCGCGTCCCGGACCCGGTGGCTTAAACTCACGCTGGGTGCATGTGCATACGTACCCAAGATCCCGAGAGGAGAATGGAGGAGAAGGGGTTGCGACACGGCCATCCGCCCTGGAGGGTGATTTCTCACTTTCTGTCTCTCTGTCTCTCTCTGTCTGGCGAGTGTATGCACCCTATAGCAAAAACCTCTAAAAAAATTTTTTTTAATTTTATTTAATTTTATTCATTGTCATTATTTAAAAAAAAAAATTTTTTTTAAGTTGACCAGAGAGAGAGCAAAGTGAGAGTAAATTGCCAGGTCCGAGAATTGAACTTCAGTCAGCCATGTGGGAATCCAGCTGCCTTAACCACCACGCCACCTGCCGGCCCAACACATTAACTTACTCTTCATGACAACTCTATGAAACAGGTACTTGTTAAAATTTGCCAGTGGTGGGACCAGCAGATGGCATAATGGTTATGTCGCTGGACTCCCATGTACTTGACCACAGTTCGAGTCCTGGACCTGGCAGCTTAAAACTCATGCTGGGGACAGGTGCATGTGTGCCCAAAATTCCAAGAGGAGAGAATGGAGGAGAAGGGGATTGCGGCATGATCATCTCCCCAGAGGGTGAGCCCTCATTTTCTGTCTCTCCAGCAAGTGCACATGCCCTGTAATAAGAATCTCTCAAAAATGTTTCTTGCCAGTGGGTGCATGCACTTGCTGAAAAGAAAGGAAAAGTGAGAACCCCTGTGGAGAATGGTCACATCACAATCCCTTCTATTCCACCTCTCACCACTTTCAGGATTTTAGGTGTACACTCATGTGCTCACTGCTTTTTTAAAGCTACTTGGTCTGAGACTCGAACCTCACAGTCAGTCATGTGGAATTCAGCTACCTTAACCACAATGCCAGCTGGCCTGAGATAGGCACTATTACCACTGCCGTTTAAGAAATGAAATAAGCGCAGAGTCCAAATAGCTTGTTCAGAAAGTGGAGAGGGGCTGGCTCAGTGGTGTGGTGGATTAAGGCAGGTGGATCCTACGTGGCCAACTGTACTGTTTGAGTGCTGGATCTGGCCACCTGAAAACCATGCCAGGCATATGTGCTCAAAATCCCCAAAGGAGGGACAGGTGGAGGAGAAGGGATTCTGGTGTGCCTCTTCTGCATGGAAGGTGTTTTCTCCTCTCCTCTCTCGCTCTCTAGTGAGTGCACATACCTTTTAGCAAGAAAAAAAAGAGAGAAAGGAGAGGAGATGGTAGGATTTGGACTCAGACAGTTTTCATGCTCTTAATCAGTTTATTATATATATATATATTTTTTTAAGATTTTTGTCATAGGGTGCATACACTTGCAGGAGGTGGGGGGCAAAGTGAGAAATCACTCCCCAGGAGGGATGGCCACACCACAATCCCTTCTCCATTCTTCTCTCAGGATTTTGGGCACACAGGTACCTGTGCCTGATGTATTTTTCAAGACGTCAAGTCCAGGACTCGAACCACGGAGTTGGCCATATGAGATCTGACCTGCTGGTCTCTCTTAACCACTTTATTATTCTGAACACTTAAGAGATAGGTTGCCAACTTGAGCTGAGTTACCTGACCCTGAACAGCAGGTAATGTGGTGTCCCTGTGGGGATGCAGCCCATTTCCAGGTAAGCCCCTTGGACAGCACTCATACCACCATCTTTACTCCTAGGCCCTGGAACATTATCCAACAGAACTTCTGTGATGATGGGCTTTATCCGAACTATCCACTATGGTAGCCTCTAGCCATGGGCTACTGAGCACTTGAAATGTGGCATGGGGCCAGCAGGTAGAATAGTGGTTAAGGCGCTAGATTCCCACGTGGCCAGCCATGGTTCAGGTCTCGGACCTGGAGGCTTGAAACTCATACCGGGCACTTGCGTGTGCATGCCCAAAATCCAGTGTGGCTATTCTCCTGGGGGTGATTTCACACTTTCTGTCTCTCTGTCTCTGTGGTGAGCACACGTACCCTATAGCAAAAACCTCTCCCCCAAAAAAGAAGGGGCTGGCAGGTGACATGATGGTTAAGGCACTGGACTCCTATATGGCTGATCATGGTTTGAATCCTAGACCTGACAGCTTGCTTTCTCACTTGCCCACTCTCTCTCTGGTCAAATTTAAATAAATAAATAAATAAAGTTGAATAAAATAATTATTTTTTTAAAAAGTGTGAGTTTAATGCAACTGAGGAACATGACTGTTATTTCTCTTTAATTTTTTTGGGGGGAGAGAGGCTTTTGCTATAGGGTGCGTGAACTTGCCAGAAAGAGAGAGGCAGAGAGACAGAAAGTGAGAAATCGCCCCCCAGGGAGGACAGCCATGCTGCAATCCCTTCTCCTCCACTCTCCTCTCAGGATCTTGGGCACACATGCACATGTGCCCAGCGTGAGTTTAAGCCATTGGGTCTGGAACTCAAAACAGAGTTGACCACATGGGAGTCCAGCAACAGAGCCATTATGCCAACTGCTGGTCCTTATTTCTCTTTAATTTTAATTAATTTACTACAGCCTAATATGGCTGGGGGCCACCTTACTGAACAGCACAGCTCTGAATTTAGGGTCCTTTAACTAGTGTCTTCCTTCCACTTCAGCAAACAACTGTTGAGTTCTAACCACCTAGCAGTCCCATGCTTCTCCTGTTAATAAAGGTATAATTCAGGGAACCAGCAGTTAGCATAATGGCTATGTCACTGGACTCCCATGTAGTCGACTGCAGTTCGCGTCTCGGACCTGGTGGCTTAAAACTCACACCGGGTGCATGTGCATGCGTGCCCAAGATCCCAAGAGGAGAATGGAGGAGAAGGGATTGCGGCGTGACCATCCCCCCGGGAGGTGATTTCTCACTTTCTGTCTCTATGTCTCTCTCTGTCTGGCGAGCGCATGCGCCCTATAGCGAAAACCTCTCCCAAAGGGAAAAAAAAAATAATAATGGTATAATTCACTGAGCACCTACTAAGAACCTTATATCTCTTCTTTCATTTAATCCTTACAATGGTCTTATGTGATAGGAATTATGATTATGATTACTGTCATCATTTAAGTGAGGGTATAGACTCAGAGTAGAAAAGCAGCTTGCCCAAACTCACACCGCTAGTAGACGGGCGTTTCAGGCTCCCAAATCCATCCCATCACAGCTGCTGCCTCTCCAGTGTCCAGCACAAGACAGAGAAGCTCTCTTCTTAGGATACAACTGGGAAGGAGGCAGGGCAGCAATGATCACATTTCTGAAGAACGATGGCCCCACAAGGCCGGGGAGTTGGGCAAAGCTGCACAGCAGGCAAGCACGAATGGAGGCAGGGCCCTGGCCAGAGGCCAGTCTGTCTCATGTCTCCACCCAGTGTGCTTGCCCCTCCGCCAGCATTTTTCAAACTTTATTAGCTATGATTCAAATAAGAAATAAATTCTCCAGATGATATTCAAAGTAGCTAACATGCAAGAAGGCAAAGGCAATGACCAATCAAGTATGGCCACAGCTCCACAGCTAGATCCTAAAGGACTGTTACCCCACCAGCCATTAACTCCTAAGCTGCTGGGTCACAGCCTGAATGGGAAGAGGGCATCTCTCAGGGCCTGGGGGTGGCTATTTACCACATGGTTATAGAAGCATTTCAGTATGTTAACAACTAGGAACATATAATAGCGCCTGTACTGGCTGATATTAGCCCTGCACTGTTTATTTATTTTTTAAAATAATTATTTATTTTTTTATTTAACATTATTATTTTAATTTGTACAGGGCTTGGACACTCACCACAGAGAGAGAGAAAGTGAGAAAGCAAGTCACCAGGTCTGGGACTTGAACCGCAATATCAGCAATGTGGGAGTCTAGCACTTTAACCACCATGCCACCTGCTGGCCCCTATTTTTGTTTATTTTTATTTGCCAAAAGAATACACGCTCACCAAAGGCAGCAGGGGGTAGGGGTGAGAAAGCACTCCCCTTGGGGAATGGTCACACCACAGTCCCTTCTCCATTCTCCTGGGATTTGGGACACACACACACACACACACACACACACACACACACACGCTACCAGCGTGATTTACTTTTCGGAGAGGTTTTTGCTATAGGGTGTGTGCGTTCACCAGAGAGAGAGACAGAGAGACAGGAAGTGAGAAATCACCCCCCAAGGGGATGGTCACACGGCAATTCCTTCTCCTCCATTCTCCTCTCGGGATCTTAGGCATGCACGCACATGCGCCCAGTGTGAGTTTAAGCCACCAGGTCCGGGACTCGAACCGCAGTCAACTACAGAAGAGTTCATTGACATAGCCATTACGTCATCTGCTGATCCCCCTGCGTGATTTTCAAACAATCAGGTCTAGGACTCGAACTGCAGCCAGCCATGTGTGAATCTAGCACCTTAACCACCACACCACCTGCTGGCCCTAGTCTATTTTTTTTAAATGCTGGCCAAGACCTTCTAATGGAGTCCATGACCCATTAACAGGTGGCAACTGCAGTTTATAACCACTGCCTGGGGTACCAGCAGGTGGCATAGTGTTTAAGGTGCTGGACTCCCACATGGCCAACCACGGTTTAAGTATCAGACCTGGTGGCTTGCTTTTTCACTTTTTCTCTCTCTCTGGCTCTGGTCAAATTTTAAAAAATGATGATGATGATGAATAAAATTAAAATAAAAGGCACCACCCAGAGCCTCCAGTCTTTCGCCTCACAGTCTCTCACCTCAAATACTGATTGATGAGGGTCTCGGAGTCGAGCAGCTCTTCTGGCGGGGGCACGACAGGCATGGAGAACTGGTGCTGCACAGGGCTGGGCTGGGCCTGCTGGAAGGAGGCCTGGCAGATGAAGATGGGCTTGCCATGCTGCATGGCCTTCACAGAGCGCACCGAGAAGCTCGTCCCTGTCCTTGTCCGCTCCACCTGGTATAGCACTGGCACCTTCGGGTCCCCTGCAGTGGGCACAAAAGACATGGGGCACCCCAGGTAAGCCCCCCAGGCCCTGTCATCCTCCCAGTGGCTGGACAGGCACCTCTGCTGCTCACCCTCCATTCCATCTCTGCTCAGTAGCTACTGACTGAGGCCTGCTCCGGCCCGGGGAATGAGGAGAGAACCTGGCCCTGTCATCAGGCTGCTCCCAGTGCCCGGACGCTTCTGATGACAGCACAGGACAGCAGGGACACTGCCGCATTCCCTGCATTCCCATTCTGGCTCTGCCACTCACCCCTGTGTGACCCAGGGAAAGTCACTTACCTTCTCTGAGCAGTGTACTCATTGGTAAAATGAGGGAAATCATCAAGCTCCTACCTCACAAGGTTTTTTAAACAGAAGTTTTGCTTTAGGATGTACTCGCAGGAGAGAGACAGAGATAGAAAGAGTGAGAAATCACCCCCCAAGAGGGATGGCCATAGCACAATACCTTCTCCTTATTCATCTCCTGGGATTTCAGCCAACATGCACACATGCCCAGCATGATTTCTAAGAGACGAAGGCCAGGACTCGAACTACTGTCAGCCATGTGGAAGTCCAGCGCCTTGACCACCACGCTACTGGCTGGCCCCAGAGTCCTACTTTTGTGCATGGTTTGGTCAGTCTCGCTCAGGAAAGGCCCGTTGTCAGTCACTTCCTCCCCAATGTAAATGGAAGCTGATTGGTCCTTCTTGCTGAGCCTGTGGCCAACCCAGAGTAGAAGGCACTGGTCAGGCATGAGGACTATCAGCCTTCAGCAAGCAGGTTGGGGGGAACTGTAGCAGAAGAGATCCTCTCTGGGGTCCTGAAGTCTTACACTTTGTCTGAATCAGGCTGACCTTGGGGAACCCTGACTGGGCCATGAGATGTCTTGAGGGTGCTTTTCAACTTTCAGATGAAAGAAGGTCTAGAGAAGTGTGGCCTCTGCGTCCCCACCTCCCCACACTCCCACCCTCCGGGGAGAGCTGACCAGGCACCTAGGGTGTTCTACAGCAGTGACCATCACTGTCTGGAGCTGTTACTCAGCACTCTGTTAGCAGGCTTTGCCATAAGGCTTTTTATCAGACTGGGAGAGCCTCAAGGTCAAAGGCCTTTGAAGAAGGCCTACACAGAGTCTAGCCCCTGGAAGGAGCTACATGTGCAGTCTGATTCTAGAACCCCTCCCTACCATGGAACTTAAAGCTCTAGTCTAATCCTTGGGCTGCAGCTAAAAGGCAAGTTCCCCTAGACAATCACAGAGCTTTCAGGACTGTATTTCCCTTTCAGTGTGAATGACATTCAGGCCTGTTCTGGGACAGTTACTGGAAAAGAACTGGTAGGTAAGTTGCTGGGTGCCAGGCAGCATTAGACACAATTACTATGCAGTGAGTCTTGTCCCCGAGTATAGGACATTAAAGACCTACAATACAAATTTTAGCATATAGCTACGCTCATCTGTTTATGTATTGTCTAGAGTTGCTTTCATCCACAAAACCTAAGAAATTTACTAGCTGGCCCTTTATGGAATATTTGCTGACCCCTGCTCTGGACTCTCCAAGCTTAAAATCAATACCAAGTTAGATGACCCCTGCGCTATGTTCTCTTACGTCTATAGAGAAAAAAAAAAAAAAAAAAAAAAAAAAAAAAAAAAAAAAAAAGCTCTTAACTGATCAACAATCCTTCCTACGCTTTTAGAAGAAGTTGATATAAATGGCCAAGCACTCCCCCACCGCGTATCTTTGACTTAACAATATCATTGGCTTTTAAAATTTGATGTTTTCAATAGAGGGTCCATATCACAAACTGATAAAAGTGCTTCCCTTTTTGCCTATTTCCAGGAGGCTCAGAACTGAACTTTGTGTAAAACTGCAATATGCCTTAGCCGTTCTCCTCTCAGGATTTTGGCACGCACATGCACTTGGAAACTGCTGTGTCTAGGACTCAAACCATGTGGTTGTCCCCAGGGGATCATGCCACCAGCTTGCCCCTTAGCCCCTTAGCCTAGTTTTTCACGAACATCATCATTTTAAGCCACCGGGTCCCCGAACCGCGGTCGAAATCCCACGTTACTACTGACCTGTTACTACTCTTTGACTTTTTGTTTGTTTTTGAGAGATTTTTGCCATAGGGCACTTGCACTCTCCAGAGAGACAGAGAAAGAGACACAGAAAGCAAGAAATAACCCCCAGGGGAGATGGCCACACCATCTCCTCTTGATATCGTGGGTATGCACATGTGCCCAGTGTGAGGTTTAAGCTGCTAGATCCAGGATTCAAACCACAGTCAACTGCATCGGAGTCCAGTGACAACCATTACACCATCTGCTGGTCCCATTGACTTTTTTTTTCTTTTGGAGAGGTTTTTGCTACAGGGTACGTGCGCTCACCAGAAAGACACAGAGAGACAGAAAGCGAGAAATCACCCCCCAGGGGGATGGCTATGCCGCAATCCCTTCTCCATTTTCCTCTCAGGATCTTAGGCACACACTCACACCCAGCATGAGTTTAAGCCACCGGGTCCAGGACTCGAACTGCAGTTCACTACACAGGAGTTCAGCGACATAGCCATTATGCCAACAGCTGGTCCCTTTTTTTTTTGGAGAGGTTTTTGCTATAGAGTGCGTGCACTCGCCAGAAAGACAAAGAGAGACAGAGAGACAGAAAATGAGAAATCACCCCCCTGGGGGATGGCCACACCACAATTCCGTCTCCTCCATTCTCCTCTTGGGATCTTAGACATGCCACACATGCGTGAGTTTAAGCCACCGGATCCAGGACTCAAACTGCAGTCAACTACATGGCAGTCAAGCGATAGCCATTACGCCAACTGCTGGTCCCTCGACTTTTATTTTTTATCTTATTTTTAAATTTTGCTAGAGGACATGAATGCTAGCTGGAAAGAGAGAGGGAAAGTAAAAATGCACCCACCAGGACTAGCATGTGGCATGAAGGTTAAGGCAGCTGAATCACACATGGCTAACTTCATGGTTGAATTCCTGGACCCTGTGGCTTGATAAAACCCTGGACACATGTGTGTGCATGCCCCAAATCCATAGAGAATGGAGAAGGGATTGTGGGGTGGCCACCTCCCCCACCCAGATCATCTCTCCCCCTCTCTCTCTGGCAAGCACATGTATCTTATAGGAAGCTGAAAAAAAAATAAAGGGGGATGATCACGCTGCAATCCTTTCTTTTCAATTTTTCCTTTTGGGTTTTGAGCATGCACACACACGTGCCCAGCATGTTTATCAAGCCACTGGTTCCAAGACTCCAACTGCACAATTGGCCATATGACCCGGCCCCCTTAACCACCATGCCACTGGCTGGCCCCTAATGTTTTTCTAATACAAATTTATTTTTTCTTTTTAAGGTTTTCACCATAGGGCATGTGTGCTGGCCAGAAAGACAAAGAGACAGTGAGAAGGAAAGTGAGAAACCACCACCCCTCAGGGCGGGAGGAGGGGATGGCCATGCTGCAATCCCTTCTCCTCCTTTCTCTTTTCGGGATTTTGGGCATGCACATACATGCACCTGGCATGAGTTTCAAGCTGCCAGATCTGGGATGCAAACTGTGGTCAGACATGAGGATCCAGTGCCTTAACTGCCACACTACCTGCTGGCCCCACAAATCATGTATTATCAAGTTCCACAAAATCTCCTCCGTTAATGGGTCTGTGCAGAAGACAGTAGCTCTTAAAATTGGGGGCATCTGGGGCCAGCAAGGGGTGCAGTGTTTAACGCACTGGACAACCATGGTTCAAGTCTCGGACCTGGCAGCTTGCTTTCTCACTTTCCCTCTCTCTAGTCAAATTTAAAAATAATATTAAATTAAATTTTTAAAAAGCTGAAAAAAAATTTTTTAAATGGCTTCTGCCCTGTGGTAATGGAAAAAGAGGTAAGCAACAAAAATTCTATTTTTTTTTTTTTTTTTGGAGAGGTTTTTGCTATAGGTGCATGCGTTCACCAGAAAGACAGAAAGTGAGAAATCACCCCCAGGGGGATGACCAAGCTGCAATTCCTTCTCCTCCATTCTCCTCTTGGGATCTTGGGCACGCATGCACATGTACCTGATGTGAGTTATTTTGTTTGTTTGTTTGTTTTTTTAAGAGAGGTTTTTGCTAGAGGGTGCGTGCGCTCTCCAGGAAGACAGAGACAGAGAGATACAAAGTGAGAAATCACCACCCAGGAGGTATGGCCACACCACAATCCCTTCTCCTCCATTCTCCTCTAAGTATCTTGGGCACACACGCACGCACCTGGCGTGAGTTTAAGCCACCGGGTCTGGGACTCAAACCAGTCAACTACATGGGAGTCCAGTGACGTAGCCATTACATCATCTACTGGTCCCATCTATTTTGTGTTTTATAAAAGAGTGTGGTCTTTTTTTTTAAAAAAAAAAAAGAATTATTTATTTTATTTTATTTATTTAAATGTGCAGGACCGGCAGATAGTGTAATGATTACATCGCCGGTCTCCCATATAGTTAACTGCAATTCAAGTCCTGGACCGGGCGTCTTAAAACTCACACTGGAGGGACCAGCAGTTAGCGTAATGGCTATGTCGCTGGACTCCCACGTAGTCAACCGTGGTTCGAGTCCCGGACCCGGTGGCTTAAACTCACACCGGGCGCATGTGCGTGCGTGCCCAAGATCCCGAGAGGAGAATGGAGGAGAAGGGATTGCGGCGTGGCCATCCCCTCTGGGGGGTGATTTCTCGCTTTCTATCTCTCTGTCTCTCTGTCTGTCTGGCGAGCGCACGCGCCCTATAGCTAAAAAACCTCGCCAAAAAAAAAAAAAAGCTCACACTGGGTTGGGACTCACACTGGGTTGGGACCACCACGCCACCTGCTGGTCCCAAATGACTACTCTTTTATTTGACCCTGGAACTGAAAGCAGTTGTAGAGATCATCCCACTAAACAGCCTTGGTCCTCCCTGTTCTTCATTTTACAGATGGGTAAGCCAAACCTGGGGCAGGGAGGTAACCTCACTCTAGGTCGCACAGCAGATGGGCACAACTGGAATAGGCCTGAGGTCCCTTGATCTCAGGCTGGTGCTCTCTTCCCTGACCTAGATGCCCACCCTCGACACCCTCGCAGAGGTTACAACACTTGCTCTGAAGACTGAGCACAGTGGTTGGCACCAGAAGAACACAACGAAGGAAGAATGAAAAGCCCCCAGGGAGACTTAAGCAGCAGTTTTGTGTCATTATGAGCCAGATACTAAGAACCCAGTGGGTTTCATGGTTCCTGCCTCCCTAAGCAACTCGTGGATGGGAGGTCTCCCTTCCCTTCTCCCCTCTCTTCTCATTCTCTACTGTCAGCCCCCAATGCCAGGAAGAAGAGGCAGCCGGGCCCCCAGGGCTTGGTTGGGGGCGGGAGGGGAGGTTTACCTGCCCGAACAAAGTAGCAGTGCAGGGAGTGCACGTGGACGTCTTCACTCACAGATTTGGCAGCCGCTACCAGGGCCTGGCCCACGATCTGCCCCCCGAACAGCCGCTGGGTGGTGGGTACCCAGTAATGCCTTCCTCTGTGGGGAGATGGGGAGAGTGGGGAAGAGTAGGGGCTCAGCCTTAATAGCCTGTAGGGCAGGATCTCTTAACCGTACTGGAGTTGGCGATCCTTTTGAGAATTGGGTAAAACCACACCTCTTTTCCCAGGTAAGCATTCTTACCTCACTCTGCATGAAATTTCAGTCATGACCACCCAAACCCTTCTGAGGATTTCAGTTAAGGATAAGGATTACACTAAGAGAACAGGGCTCAGAGACAGAAAGTGGCAAGCAAGGTCACACAGCGGATACATTGCCAATCCTGGGCAGTACATGGTCTTTTTGACCTCGGATCCAAAGTTTTTTCCGCTCCCCATACCAGGTAGGGCAGAAGCCTCTCAAGGCTTTTGATAATCAAGATGAACCCCAAGAGCTGAGCTGGGGATGGATGGCATGAAGGCCTGCCACTTACGCTCCCTCAACCAATTCCTCCAAGACTTAACACTGTATAGTAGCTAGAACGGCCCTTGGACATCAAGTCTAACTCCACTGTACAGGCAAGAAAAAAGCAGCCCCAGCCCACAGCTCAGAGAAGCCAGCACTGGCTGAAGGATTTACATCTCCATCCACCTGGGCCCAGCCAGAGTTTGGCATTTTCCATAACAATGCATTGGAAACTACCCTCCAGGAAGTTCTTTACAATTCCACAAGGGAAAGGAGAGGTCACAGAGAGCTCCCAGAAAGCCGGCTGGAGACATTGAGGTCTGAGCAGTTACCCACCGCACCTACAGTCAGGAATTTAAGTGATTGTGAGGGAAAGAGATGAGTGAAGAACTAGGACTCCACCAAATGGTGCCGGGGCTGGGCTACGAGAGAGGAAAAGGATTTTACACCTGATTAGCTGTGTGCCCTTGGGGCTCACCACCCTCTGGGCTGGCTCCCCCTGCGTAAGCTGCAAGCGGGCTGCCCAGGGCGGTATCTCAGGTTACCACTTTATTAGTCCAGATCGCCAGGATTTCTTAGCGGTGAGACTGCACAGACATCGCGCGGAGAGGGAGGGAGGACAGCCCGACGAGGACAGCATTTCAGGGACAAGTTCTAGCCTAATCGCGGCAGAGCCTGCATCCCTCACAGAGCCCATTCTAGTCGCGGAGCTGGGGACCCTGGGGCGGCGGCAGTCGCGATCAGGAGTGTCTGTCCTAAAGAAGGGATGCGGCCACTACCTGAAGAGATCCTCGTCCAGCGGCTCGAGATTGAGCACGCTGGTAACCAGGACGCTACGGAGGTCCCCGGGAGGATCTCCGCGGCCGCCGCCGCCCTGCCCGTCCTCCGAAGCCTCTGGGGACGACATGCCGTTCACTCACAGCCGACCGGGAACACTGCGCTAGGCGGAACCCGCGGAGACCCCCTCACGGACCCCGGCGCTTCCGGCAGATTGCTCTAGTGATCGGAAGTCCTCTGCGGATCCCTGAGAAAGCAGGATGAGGATTATGAATGGTTGGTGCGCCTGTCAGTCCTCAGGTGGGTGTGGCTACCTTTCTCTACCGGTTAGGGAGAATAAGTGCCAGTCTGGGGGCCCGCTGTGATTGGACGTTACAGGAAGGGGCGGAGCCTCAGGGCTGAATAATTAGGACTGAGCGTCGTTTCCCCTTCCCCCATCAGACAGCGAAGACGCCTCAGCGTCGTTTAACACCGTCGGGCTTAGGGGTCCTCCTGAGCCCCGAAATAGGCCACCAAGTTAGGGCGGACCCTTAAGATGCCCTGGGCCCACGCCAGCCTGTAAACCCTCCTAGTGTAATCTCTGACCCCTGGTGTTCCTAGGCTGTAGCTGGGGCCAGCCCCGCGTGTGGCCGTGGGACTGTCATGGAGCTGGGCAGCTGCTTTAAGACCTACGAGGACTTCAAGGAGTGCTTCAGCGCCTACAAAAAGGAGAACAAGTGCTCCTTCATTCTCAGGGACTGCGTCTCCGTCCGCTTCCACAACCTCAACAACGGCACCTCCATCCGTGAGGACATCCTGTAAGGGCGGGCCGGGGCGGGGCGGGGCAGGAGGGTGGAGAGGAGGCCGAGCACCCCTCCCGAGGGCGGCCTGGAGGAGGAAGGAATGCACTTGGGTCCAGTTCTCCCTTTGCGTAGCCATTCATTCAACAGGCACTCACTGGGCAGCTGCTGTGTGCCTTAATGGGCATCGCTTTTTGACCACCCACTTGACTGGCTCATTCACGCCTTCATTCGCAGGCTTTTCCAGAATACATAATAGCTGCAATGTCTCCCATGTATTCCAAGCACAAAGTAAGGCCTTCCCAAATAGATTGAAAATGCCCTGACGATAATTTCCTTCATCAGTTTCTCTTCACAAAGCAAAGACATGACCATTTGTGGGTTAGTTTGTTTCTTCATTCCCTTTGTAAGTGGTTCTTGAGCACTTGATATTGCTATGACAGCCATTTCTCTAAAGCATGCCTCATCCCAGCCAGCGTTTTTTATTTTATGCATGCTTTACCCTGCAAGGCTGTTTTCAGAATTATAGATAAATGTTATTTTTCCCATTTGACGCTTGAGAACAGGTGTACAGGCAAAGATGGGATTTGAAAACTCAAATGCCTTTAAGGACTCAGGTGAAATGACCTGCGATAAGAAAGTTTAATTAATTTTTACTCACAGAAAAAGATGAAATAACAACTGTCCCAGGTCTTTGTGCATGGACAAAATGAAGAGTAGGTTCTATCTAATCACCTCCGGCTAATGGCTGCCACATGAAAATGAAGATCCAGTGTTGTCAGAGTTTGGTCTAGAGTTGTCAGAAATTCAGACTGTGGGGTGCAGCCAGTAGCATGGTGATTAAGGTGTTTGACTCCCACATATCCAAGTGCATGATTCAAATCCCAGACCTGGTGGCTTAAAAAACACACTGGGGGGACCAGCAGTTAGCATAATGGCTATGTCTCTGGACTCCCACGTAGTCGACCGCGGTTCGAGTCCTGGACCCGGCGGCTTAAAACGCCGGGCGCGTGTGCGTGCGTGCCCAAGATCCCGAGAGGAGAATGGAGGAGAAGGGATTGCGGCATGGCCATCCCCCCTGGGGGGTGATTTCCTGCTTTCTATCTCTCTGTCTCTCTCTGTCTGTCTGGCGAGCGCACGCGCCCTATAGCAAAAACCTCTCCAAAAAAAGAAAAAAAAAAAAAAAAAACACACTGGGAATGTTGAGTGCATGCTCAAAATATTTTTTTAAGAATTATTTAATTTAATTTAACTTATTATTATTTTAAATAATTAATTTATTTAACCTTATTTGCTTATTTATTTTAATTTGACCAGAGAGGGACAGAGTAAGAGAGAGAGAGGGAATGTGAAAAAGCAAGCCGCCAGGTCTGGGTCTTGAACTGTGGTTGGCTATGTGGAAGTCCAAAGCCTCTAACCACCACACCACCTGCCGGCCCCTATTATTATTATTATTATTATTATTATTATTTTAAGTTATTTTATTTAATTTTATTTATTTATTTATTTTTAAATTTGAACAGAGAGCAGAAGAGAGAGAGAGAGGGAGTGAGAAAGCAAGCCACCAGGTCCAGGACTCAAACCACAGTCGGCCATGTGGGAGTCCAACACCCTTAGCCACCATGCCACCTGCTGGCCCCTCCTATTATTATTATTTTTAATTTGACCAGAGAGAGGGAAAGTAAGAAAACAAGCTGCCAGTTCTAAGACTTGAACCACGGTTGTTCATGTGGGAGTCCAGCACCTTAACCACCACGCCTACCTCCTGGTCCCACACGCTCAAAATCTTAGGAGAAGAATGGTGAAGGGATTGCAGCATGGTCATCCCCCAGGGGTGCTTACTCACTTTGTCTCTCCCCCTACCCCAGCAGACGAAAGAGAGATGCAAAGAAGGACATGACAAATGCCTGGGCAGTGGGAAACAGCTTTGCGCGGAATACTGGTTTCTCTGGGATGTGACTGAATGCTTAATTACTGAGTAGCATTAGAGCAGGTTGACCAGAAGGAACTGCAGAAGGACCTGTGGGAGCAGGGCCACATATATATGAAAGCAGGCGGCGTGTCTGAGAAACTGGGGTGTCATGGGCAGCAGGAGATGAAGTAAGTCGCCGTCCACCTGAAAGGTCTCTAGGTACCGTTGCTGAGGTATTTGAATGTTAGCCTAGGTAGATGGCACCTTGCTAAGTGATGAGAGGAGTATAAAAAATGTACACTTGGACCAGCTGGTGGTGGAGTGGTTAAGGGGGCTGGATCTCTCTTGGCCGACTGCACAGTTCGAGTCCCAGACTTAGTGGTTTGAAAAGCACGTTGGGGGACCAGCAGTTAGCTTAATGGCTATGTCGCTGGACTCCCATGTAGTCGACTTCGGTTCACGTCCCGGACCCGGTGGCTTAAAACTCAAGTCGGGCGCGTGTGCGTGCGTGCCCAAGATCCCGAGAGGAGAACGGAGGAGAAGGGATTGCGGTGTGGCCATCCCCCTGAGGGGGTGATTTCTCGCTTTCTGTCTCTCTGTCACTCTCTGTCTGTCTGGCGAGCGCACGCGCCCGAAAGCAAAAAAAACCTCTCAAAAAAAAAAAAAAAAAAAAAGTCAGATCAAGTTAGAAAACTGAAGCTTATCAGGCCGACGAAAGAGCGGTGTGAGAACAGGGATTCAAACTGATGATGGGAAGAAGCCAGGCCACAGCAGTCATGGAACAATGGATCAAGTAAAAGGAAAAAGTACCTTGAACTTCCTTCTGACTGGCTGTTGCACATTAATCTGTTTATAGCAAGTAGAGCTGGTTAAGCTGTTTTGTCCCTAGCTGATTTAATTTCCCTGAGTCCTACTGGCAGGGTGTAAAGCTTACCTTCATGTTTTATTTATGATTAGAGTTAGCATTTTAAAGAAATGAGGATACTGGGACCAGCAGGTAGTATAGTGGTTACATTGCTGGACTCTCACATGGCTGACTGTGGTTCGAGTTCCAGACCCAGAAGCTTGAAACTCACACCAGGCATGTGTGCATGCATGCCCAAAATTCCAAGAGGAAAATGGAGGAGAAGAGGCTGCAGCATGGCCATCCCCCCTGGGATGACTTGGGGGTGACTTCTCTCATTCTGTCTCTCTCAGGCAAACACACACACACTATGGCAAAAAAAAAAAAAAAAAAAAGAAAAAAAGAAAAAGAAAAAAGAGTCTCTCTTAAAAAAAAAAAGAAAGAAATCAGGATACCTTAAGTTCGGGCAGTTGGCCTTTGGGCATATCTAAATTGTGGTCTCTTGTTTATTTTTCTTTAACGTCCCTGTCACCTGGGAGACCCTATGACTTTACGCCCAGTTTCCCCATCCCTATGTGGATCCAGCTGTGTTACCACTATGCCACCATCATTTAAAAAATTCCACTCACATTTTTCCACTGTTTACTATGAAGTGTTTCTGGGGCTGTTTTGGTTGTAGTTAACTGAAAACCAACTCACGGCTTATTAGTTGCCGGTACTTCGAATCCCAGAGCCGGGGCCCCACAGCTGACTGTCTCAGCGGCCGTGGGTATGAGCATGCTTCCAGTCTTCCATCTTCCGTCTCAGCTCTGTCCTCCGGATGGCTCCCAACAGGACACAATGCAGGAGTCGCATCCGGGAAAAGAAGCCTTCCTTGGTCTGGGACAGATTCCCAGAACTGGGCCAGTTTCCATGCCCATTCCTAATGAGATTACCCTAATGGGCTCAGATTAGCCCTGAAGCACAGAGCTGTGTGGGGGAGGAATGGCAGCCTCGGAAAACCAGCCCTCTGATAGGAAGAAAGGAAGGGACAAAAAGATGTTGGAACCAACCAACAGCGCCTATCACAGCCTTTTAGATGAATTCACCTTAAGTGGTCCTGATTATTCTCAGATCAAGTACTGATTCTTCATAGAATCTGTTACTGTTATTTCCATGTTTATAGATAAGGAATTGGAATCTTAGAGAAAAGTAAGTAGCTTTTTTTTTTTTTCTTTAAGAGAGAGAGTTTTGCTATAGGGTGCATGTGCTTGGCAGGCTGAGAGAGAGAGATAGACAGAAAGTGAGAAATCACCCCCCAGGGAGGATGGCCGCACCGCAGTCCCTTCTCTTTTCGGGATTTTGGGCACGCACAGACATGCACCTGGCGTGAGATTAAACCACTAGTTCTGGAACTTGAACTGCAGTCCTCTACGTGGGAGTCCAGCAATGTAACCATTCCGCCATCTGCTGGTCCCAAGAAGTGGCTTTTCTAAGGTTATACAGTTAATAATTGGAATTTAACTCACGTCTTCTGACTCTTAGGAATCTTGTCCGTAACTCGTTATATAATATAAAGTGGCTTTACCTACTCTCCACCTACAAAAATCCTATTTATTGTTTAAGGTGTAATTGACACACAGCACAGACCTGGGCCAGCCTCATCAGGCAGTGGTTGAGGGCTGAACAGAAGTCAGATCCCACATGGCCAACCAGGGTTAGAGTCCCAGCCCTGGCCTGTTCATACCGGGTCTGCACACATGCCCAGGATCCTGACAGGGTGGATAACTGGAAGAAAAAGAATTGTCATGACTAGGCCCCACTGGGGTGTCACTCTCTCTCTTCCTCTCTCGTGAATTCCTGATTATCTTCTCACTGTGCTTATGTTCTTCACATACCTGGAGAACTCGGGTCTTCATTGACTTTGGTACCTTACTAGTCCCCCTGGTGGTCACTTGGACCATTTTGTCTTCATTTGCCCTCCTTGAGTAGCTTATTGAAATTATCTTTTGGGAAGGACAGTGTGTCAAATATACCAAAGAGGACTTTGATGTCAGAGTGCCTGTCCAGAAAATCTTTGAGAAATTCTTAGAAGTCAATCTGGAGGGGCTGGCAGGTGGCATGGTTGTTAAGGGCACTGGACTCCCACATGGCCGACCACAGTTCAAGTCCTGAACATGGCGGCTTGCTTTCTTACTTTCCCTCTCTCTGTCTCACTGTGTTCCTCTCTGGTAAAATTAAAATAAGTAAATAAATAAATAAAGTTAAAATAAAATAATTCTTTAAAAAAAGTCAATCTGGAATCAGAACACATTCCAGCCACCTCTTGTTTCCATGTAATTAACCGTGTATTTACTGCTACTGCCATTTGGCCAGGGACTTCCCCCTTTTTCCCAGAAGATTTGCCAAAGCTGAGCTCTATGGAACAGGAGCAATGGATTTTGGAGTAGGTAGCTTTGTTTGTGGGAGTGCAATGGTTTGTCCAGAGATGAGGAGGAGAAAATACATGGAAGGATCCAGATTTAATTCTTTTACAAGATCACTGTATTCGGTTTGGCCATTTGTCTCCCCAGGAGTAGGCTGATTAGTCATTAGTCATTATAAAATCAGTAGGCTATCAGGAACATTTAACTGAGTGTGGAGTTCATTTTTTTCACCCTAGTAGTTGTGAAATTGATGACATCACTGCTCTTATTTTTTCCCTACTGGATTGTGGCCATCAGCATTATTGTATTATACCAGCTAGCCCTTACTTTACCCCACTGAAGCGGTTAATTTTGTAGGTCACCGATGGCAGTGGCACAAGAGTTGGCTTATTGAATGCTGACTGAGAAGGAATAATCTCCGTATTCGGGTATGTGGCAATATACATGGCTGGTGTACATACAGGGTCCTCTGTGCTTAAAAACAAGCCACCTATCAAAGACTGGATGAAAGTAGCATGTTGTCTTCTACTAGCAGCAGGCAGCCTCCTCATATCTCTTTACATAGTTCAAATAAATGTAGAAGCAGTATCTTGAAGAATGGCTAATTTAGAGCCTTTTGTATTTGGATAGTTGCCTCTAGTCTAATACTTCTTAGTTTATTACTGAGTGATATAATTATGAGTTTTGCCAAATTTCTGATTAAAGGGGCTCTAGTGCCATGTTCTTGGAATCCTACCCAGTCACCCACTACAAATGAAAAGTATTCAGAATCTCTAGTAGCTGAAAGGAACGTAGTCTGTTTAATCACAGCTATGAATGAAAGCCAGTTTCTTGCTGTCAAATATAACTGACCTGATCCATCTGATGGTAGATACATTACACAGCAGTACTTTACGGGCCTTGTTTGCGCTTCATTTTTATGTGTTTACTAACTCTTTAATTACATATGTACTATATTTGCAAGATTAGACTATAAAATTCCGATGATCATGGGGCCAGCAGGTGGTGTGGTGGTTAAGGGCGCTGGACTCCCATGTGGCCAACTGCAGTTCAAGTCCCGGACCTGGTGGCTTGCTTTCTCACTTTCTCTCTCTCTTTCTCCCCCTCCCTGGTCAAATCAAAATAAATAAATAAATAAATAAATAAAATAAAAAGTTCAATAAAATAATTTTAAAAAAAAATTCCGATGATCAATAGCAGTAGGGTGTATCTGTATTTTGGCAATATTTTAATGGAGGGTTTAGAAAATGTGCATTTGGCAACCCAATGTTAACCATATTTAATATAAAATTAGTGTCAGTCCTTCTCTAAAACAGTTCTGATGCTTAATTTTTTAATGTATCTCAATCTCAGTACTATAAAACAAACCAATAGAGAATAAAAAGAAAAAAAGAAAGAGCTTTGTGATCGACAGCAGTATTTTTCCTTAGAGTAGCTCAAACATTCACTAAACACATAAGGCCAATGGAATTTGATGAACTAGAGTTAAGCCAAGATGTTGAGCTTGCAGAAGATTAAGGTCCAGTCTAAGGACTTGAGGAAGGCTTCCTAGAAATGATGATCACATGTAGACCTAAAGGTAAAGGACGCTTTGAGATAAAAAGTGGGAAGGCCATTTCAGATATAGGAACAAGTGTGAGAGATGAGACAGTTTAGTGAATACAGAAAGTCGTAATGATGTAGGAGTGCTGTGTGGTCAGACCTAACACCCATGCTGCTCATGTTCTACGCTCATGAAGAATTAGAGACGTAGACACAGGACAGTAAAGCGGAGTTTATTACGGAAGAAGGAAAAGCTTCCAGTGCAATGGAAAGGGGACCCAAATGGGTTACTGAAGAGTAGCTGGATGTGAGGGGCTTTTATCTAGCAGTCTGAGCAATGAGCCAACTTTTTGGTAAGGAAGTGGGCTTTAGAAAATGGTTACATGGAACCATGGGACCAGCAGATGGTGTAATGGTTACATCTCTGGACTCCTACATAGTGGATGGCACTTTAAGTCCTACATAGTGGATGGCACTTTAAGTCCTACATAGTGGATGGCACTTTAAGTCCCGGACCCAGTGGGTTAAAACTCACACCAGACATGTGTGCATGCGTGCCCAAAATCCCAAGAAGAGAATGGAGAAGGGATTGTGGTGTGGCCATCCACCCAGGGGAATGATTTCTCACTTTCTCTCTCTCTCTCTTCTCGTGCTCTCTTTTCTCTCTCTCTCCTCTCTCTCTTCTCTCTTGCTCTCTCTCTTTCTCTCTCTCGTAATCATGCCCTGTAGCAAAAATCTTTCTCAAAGAAGAAAGAAAGAAAATGGTTATATGGTAGTCTTAAGTGATTTATGACCCTGTTCTTTATGGGGTCAGCAGACCATAGCGTTCTGTACTTCTTTTTAGAATACAGTTACTAAGGGGCCAGCAGGTGGTGGGCGTGGTGGTTGAGGGCACCGGACTCCCACATGGCCAATCATGGTTCGAGTCACAGACCTGGTGGCTTACTTTCTCACTTTCTCTCTCTCTCTCCCTCTCTGGTCAAATTAAGATAAATAAATAAAGTTAAAATTAAAAAAATCTTGGGACCTGCAGTTAGCGTAATAGCTATGTCGCTGAACTCCCACGTAGTCGACCACGGTTCAAGTCCCGGACCTGGTGGCTTAAACTCAAGCCAGGTGCATGTGCGTGCGTGCCCAAGATCCCGAGAGGAGAATGGAGGAGAAGGGATTGCGGTGTGGCCATCCCCCCTGGGGGGTGATTTCTCGCTTTCTGTCTCTCTGTATCTCTCTGTCTTTCTGGCGAGCTCATGCACCCTATAGTGAAAACCTCTCCAAACAAACAAAATTTTAAAAATCTTTTTAAAAAAATACAGTTACCTGTGTAAAATCAGCCAATTATGTTAAACTAGCATATCTGCCTTTATTGTGTTATTAGCCTGAATAGTAAGGCCTTTAAAATGATTTTTCTAAGGAAGTATTTGAATGCGTTTTGTTTGGTATTGTATTTATTCAATAAAGTAATTAGTGCTAAAAAAATACAGTTACTAAATAAAGACTGTTGCTCTTAGGTACAGTAGCTTTGAGTCCCAGTGCATCCAGCTTTTGGCTGTGAAAACTTAGTCACTGGGACTCCATCTTGGGTCTTTACCCTGTGTGTGGTCAGTATCCCCATCTCCTGCCTTATTAGCAAGAAGTCATAAATTCCTTAGAGACATGTAAAAGGAGTATATATTGTACATTAACTAGACCATAGAGGGAAAACATAGACTTCATTAAAAAGAAAAGCAGCGAGGGGGCTGGCGGGTGGGGTGTGGTGGTTAGAAGCACTGGATTCCCACATGGCCAACCGTGGTTTGAGTCCTGCACCTAGTGGCTTGCTTTCTCACTTTCTCTCTCTCCATTAAATTTACATTTAGTTGTTTTCCCTTTCTGTCTATCTCTGTCTTTGGTCAAATTGAAAAATGATAATAAGGGACTGGCAGGTGGCGCTGGACTGCCACATAGCCTACTGCGGTTGGAGTCGCAGACTTGGTGGCTTGCTTTCTCACTTTCCCTTTTACTCTCTCCCTCTGTGTCTCTCTGGTTAAATTTTAAAATTAAAAAAAAAAAAAGTAAATAAAGTTAAAATAATTATTTTAAATTTTTAAAAATTTAAAATACGATGATAAGAAATGGAATTAAAAAGATAAATAATTATTTAAAAAAAAAAAAAAAAAAAGAAAAGAAAAGCAGTGACTTCCCTCCAAGGCCTTACCCTATCCACCTGTAAGTGGGCCTAACTCCTATCTCATTAGTCACTGGTTTGTCTTTCTAGGACACAATAAATGAGATGATAAAGGGTGGAAAACAAGCCTGGAGATATAGGCTGAGCCACATGGTGTCACCCCTCACTGCCTGGTCAGCCCTTCCTGGCCCAAGCTAGATGTGGTGCTGCCCCCACACCATGCACACAGCAGGTACAGGCTTTTTGGCCCCAGGCCCCTCCACCCTGTTTTCCTAAGCTTACCTCACAGGGTGAGCAAACAGGACCAGCTGGATTTGAGTGTTTAGGAAAGAGGGGTTGGGGTTCCCAGGCTGTGCTGTGTCAGGCCAAGGGCTGAGGGATTTTTTTTTTTGTTTTCCCCTCTGGTCTGTGGGTTGTGACACTCCCCGTAGAGCAAGGGCAGAATCCATTCCACCTACTGGTGGTCCTCATCCATACAGCACATCACTGATAAGCGGCCCTGAGGCAGTAGCATTGCTAGGTGTTTGGACACATTTAGGGATAATTCAGTCTTGAACTTGAGACATCCCACCCCGTTTGGAAGGCTCTGCATAAACATATGATAGACTGTCACAGTCTTAAGAGCTATAATCATAATGGTAACTGGGGCTGGCAAGTGGCATGGTGGTAAAAATGCTGGACTCTACATGGCTGAGCACAGTTCAAGTCCTGTACCTGGCAGCTTGCTTTCTCACTTTCCCTCTCTCTCTCTCTGATCAAATTAAATAATAATAATAATAATGAATAAAATTAAATAAAATAATTTAAAAAATAATGGTAACTAACTTTTTTTTTAACTTTTCTTGGTCTTATCCTCTTTTGCATTTTTTTTTTTGAGAGGTTTTTGCTATAGGGTGTGTGCACTCGCCAAAAAGACAGAGAGAGACGGAGAGACAGAAAGTGAGAAATCACCCTCCAGGGGGTGGCCACACCGCAATCTCTTCTCCATTCTCTTGGAGTCTTTGGCACGCACGCACACGCACCCGGCATGAGTTTAAGCCACCAGGTCCGGGACTCGAACCGCGGTTGACTACATGGGAGTTCAGCAACACAGCCATTATGCCAACTGCTGGTCTCCCTTTTTTGGATTTAAAAAATTTACATTTAATTAGCATAAATCTTTATTTTATTTTACTTTATTTTAGAGTTTGTTTGTTTGTTTGTTTTGCTGTAGGGTGTGTGCGCTCACCAGAGAGATAAAGACAAAGAGACAGAAAGTGAGAAATCACTCCCAGCAGGGATGGCCATGCTGCAATCCTTCTCCATTCTCCTCTTGGGATCTTGGCCACACCTGCATACATGCCCAGCATGAGTTTTAAGCCACCGGGTTTGGGACTCAAATCGTGATCAACTACATGAGAGTCCAGTGACATAACCCTTATGCCATCTGCTGGTCCCATTTAGGGTAGATTTTTTTTTTAAGAAGTATTTATTTATTTAATTCCATTTTGTTGTTGTTGTTGTTGCTATTATTATTATTTAATTTGACTAGAAAGAGAGAGAGAGACAAAGGGAAAGTGAGAAAGCAAGCCGCCAGGTCTGGGACTCGAACCATGGTTAGCCATGTGGGAATCCAGAGCCCCTAACCACCACACCACCTGCTGGCCCCCAGGGTAAATCTTTAAAGCATGCAAAATGCTTTTTCCCATTATGCATGGCAGTGCCTTATCAATCAAGTCAAAGATATTACCATATACATTATCATCCACAGATAACTTGTCATTCTTGTGTCTGTTAAATTTTTTTCCCTTGAGACCAGCAGATGGCGTAATGGCTACATCGCTGGACTTCCATGTAGTCGACTGCGGTTTAAATTCATGCCAGGCACTTGTGTGTGCGTGCCCAGGATCCCGAGAGAATAATGGAGGAGAAGGAAGTGTGAGGTGGCCATCCCCCCTGGAGGATGATTTCTCACTTTCTGTCTCTGTCTTCCTGGCAAGTGCACGTGCCTTATAGCAAAAACCTCTCCCCAAAAAATGATAATTTCTTTCCCTATAGTAAATAACTGTTAAGCATAATAAAAGGCTGAACCAGGCTCTGGGCTAAATATTTTGCCTGTGGCTCATTGAGTCTTCATAACAACCCTAATGAGATAATCTTATTTTGATGCGGAAACTGCACATAATGGTAAGATGACTTGCCCAAGACAGAACAACTTTGAGTTGCAGAGCTAGGATTCAAATCCAGGTGGCTGGCTTCTGAGGTCAGGAAAAATTCCTGTGGTCTGAGAGTCTCTACAAAGGCCTGCTGGAGAGATGGGGTGATTTGGGCTTGAAGCATGGGATGAATGGGAGTAGGAAAAGAAAACGGACAGATAATTTAATTACCCGTCTCCTTTGGATCATCGCTGGCAAAACTAGAAGGGACCTTAAAAGATCACCTAGTCCAGTGGATAGCAAACTTTCTTAGGATGTGGATGTTTTTCTTCAAATGAAAGACACTGGGGGACCAGCAGTTAGCGTAATGGCTATGTCGCTGGACTCCCACGTAGTTGACCGTGGTTTGAGTCCCAGACCCGGCGGCTTAAACTCATGCCGGGCGTGTGTGTGTGTGTGTGTGTGTGTGCGCGCGCGTGCATGCCCAAGATCCTGAGAGGAGAATAGAGGAGAAGGGATTTCGGTGTGGCCATCCCCCCGGGGGGTGATTTCTCGCTTTCTGTCTCTCTATCTCTCTCTGTCTTTCTGGCAAGCGCACGCGCCCTATAGCAAATGAAAGACACTGGGCCACCCTCTGGCCTAGTAGCTAAGGTGGCTAGCTCCCACATGGCTGACTCTCTGGTTCAATTCCTGAACTTGGCAACTTGAAAAACCATGCCAAGTACATGTGCAAGAGTGCCCCAGATCCTGAGAGGAGGGAGAAATGGAGAAGGAAGTGTGGTATCAATATGCTTTCTCACTTCTCCCCTGCCCCCAGCACACTGGCCTGGGGGCAAAAATTTGAAAAAGAAAGAAAAACAGATCATTTGGAGATGGCTCTTTAAGAGGAGGCCCAGATACACCCTAATTCCTGAAGAGCTTGTCTGATAACCACTGACCTAGTCCTCTGTCCTTAGAGCCTCCTATTATCTTTGCTATCTGGAGGAGGAGGGGAAGACAGCATCTCCCAAAGGCAGGTAGAAGGGAACCCATTTTAAACTGGGAGCAACCAGCCGGGCAAGCCAGGTACTTTTGTTGCTGTTCGATCCCTTGTCTCTGACCTCAGCTTTAATTGTTGGCATCTACGAATAGCACCAGGGAGGGAAGAAAAGATGCTGGGACCTAGGCCTGCTGTAGGAGAATATGAGAGACGGGTAGCTGGGGAAGGTCTGGACAGGGAGCTGAGAGTACTTTGAGACCAAAGAGTTCATGTCAACCTTCCTTACGTTCTACTTGACACTGGGGTGTCCAGGAATCTTATTAGCCAATTGAAAATCCTTCAGGGCCTTATCTTATTAAAAGAGAGGGGGCAGTCAGCATCTCACTCACTGTCACCTCTGCCTTCCCTAGATATGTGCGGGTGAAATTTGTCTGTATTCGGACCCAGTCAAACAGGAAGAAAAAACGGGCGGCGAACACGTGTCCAGCGTATTTGCTCCTGCAGTACAGCGAGAGACTAGATAGACTGTTTATCAGTGAGCTGAACACCCAGCATACCCACGTCGACTCCAGAACCACTGGCCCAGGAGGAGACAGCGCTGGCAGAGTTCAGAAGACAACATGCCTGCAGAAACTCCAGCCCGTACCCACAGTCCAAAAGGACCTTGGTACCGTCACAAAGTCCCTGGTTGAACCATCATTTTGCCTAAATAAAGTGCATGTGCCCTCAGAGCCAGAGCAGGAGGGACTCACCCCTTCTGACCTGGCTAAGATAGCAAAAGTGATGAAGAACTTCCTTAAGGTAGATGAGGGTTCCATGGCCTCTTTCAGTGTGGGCAACAGCCAAGATCTAGACCGGCTCAGCTTCCAGAGCAGCAAGATGAGTGACCTATTCATCCGCTTCCCAGAGAACCTCTTGCTGCACCGGGTGGAGAACACACAGGGCCACATCCTTTATGCTTTCTTGGTGGAGAACAAGGAACGAGAGGGTCGAGTGGTGCACTTTGCTGTGCTCAGGGCCGAGACGGCCACCTCTGTGGCCAAGATGCTGAGCATCTTCACAGAGTTCAACTCCGACTGGCCCAAGGTCAAGGTGGTCTTTGTGGACCCTTTGTTCCCTCACCGGACCGTCCTACAGGAGATCTTCCCTGCTGCCCGCATCCTCCTGTCCATCTACCACACCACCCGGCTTTTGGAGAAGAAGTTGCATCGTAGTTCGGCAACTCCGTCCTTTAAAAGGCTCATGAAAGAAGCCCTGCGGGAGGCTGTGTTTGTCACTTCCGACGCCAGCCTGAAAAATCTCTGTCATATGTCCCAGGCTCTGCTCGACGACGATCTTTTCAGCTTCCTGCAGGCCCACTGGTTCTCCTGTGAACTGCTCTGGTACATGCACGTCAGGAAGGGCCTGCACGCGTGCAGCACCTACATGGACAGCCTGGACATCGTCACCAGCAAGGTGTCTAGCCTCTTTCGGGAGCAGCAGTCCCTGCTGGACTGCATCCTCCGCTTTGTGGATTATATAGACTTCTTTAATACCAAAGGCTTAAAGAACGTGCCCACAGCTCCTCCCAAGTTGAAGAGAGCCCGGCCAGCAAGCATGCCGCCAAAGTCCAAGAAGGCTTTTGGCATCTGTGGGGGGAGCCTTGGCAGGCCCCCTGTGGGAGAGACAAAACCAGAGGCACGGCAGGGTCAGCTGCAGGGGCACCCACAGGTGCAGCCCTCCCAGGGTGGCATGCTAGACACTCTGCACCAGAGCTCTGAACTAGCCTACAAGCTGTGCCACAACGAGTGGGAGGTGGTGCAGAACTCCACCCACCTGGTGGACATGACCGGCTCCTCGGTGGACGTGCAGCTGCTTGAAGACTCCCAGCAGGTGAGCAAGGATGGCTGCAGCTGCAGCTGCTTCTTTCAGCAGTGGTACCACCTGCCGTGCCGGCACATTTTGGCCCTGCTTCACACCAGCCAGCAGCCCGTGGGGGAAGCCATGGTGTGCCGCCGGTGGCAGAAGAAGTATCAGCACCTCCTTGGGCCCAATGGGGAGCTCCAGGACCATAGTGTGGTCCCCAGCACAGGCCAGCCCGAGAAACAAGGACAGAATGACAGGATCCAGGACCTAACCAGGGAGCTAGCCAACCTGCTAATGCAGGCAGAGGGGCCTGAGCTGGAGGAGCGCTATTCCACCTTGAGCACGATTGTGGACATCTGGGCTGGTCCCTGTCAGTCATCTGAGTCCCGTCATCAGCCAGTAGACTTCAAGGATGTGGGCCGCCTCCCTTTTCTGTGGGGAAAGCAAGAGGAAGGGGAGGGACTCCCTTCTGCTGCAGCCATGATTCATAATTAAAGCATTTACACTGGCACATTGGACCACAAACCCCTGCCCTTGAAATTTGGACAGTTCAAAGTGGGCAGGACTAGTTAGTGGTCGGCACTTTAACCACTGTCTTCCTTAGTAGGGCTAGGAAGATTATTACAACAGGGAGAAGAACCCCACTGTGTGACAGTGCTTTGAATCTGCACCCTTTTAGCCCTATTTTTGGCTTTCTTTGGGAGCCTCATTCATCGTTCAAGGCCAAAGTAATCTCCATGCCAAAAGGTCACCTCTCTTCCTCCCCAGTCTCTGAAATCATGTCTTATTTGACCTAGACAGATGAACCCCCTGCTCCAGGACAGGGAGAGACAAAATGGGTCTGTTGTCAGGGACCAAGGGAGGGAGGGAGATCCTTGCTATCACTGCTCTTTATGAAGATTCTGTTATTTGTTCTTGTTTTTATTCATATTGAATAAAGTTTTTTATTTAAAAAATCAAATCAAATAAGGGAAATGTGTTTTGCTTGATCAGGGAAGGAAAGGGAATTGCTTAGCAGTAGGACTCCTGACTTTACTGTCAAGAGTGGGTGTCTTAGGGTGGATATATTGTTTGTTTGTTTTATTTTTTAAGAGATTTTTGCTAAAGGGCTCATGCACTCACTGGAAAGACAGAGACAGAAAGTGAGAAATCACCTCCTGGGGGGATGGCCACAACTCAACCCAGTGTGAGTGTTTTTTTTTTTTTTTTTTTTTTTTTTCTTTTTTTGGAGAGGTTTTTGCTATAGGGCGCGTGCGCTCACCAGACAGACAGAGAGAGACAGAGAGATAGAAAGCAGGAAATCACCCCCCAGGGGGGATGGCCACGCCACAATCCCTTCTCCTCCATTCTCCTCTCGGGATCTTGGGCACGCACGCACACGCGCCCGGCGTGAGTTTAAGCCGCCGGGTCCGGGACTCGAACCGCGGTCGACTACGTGGGAGTCCAGCGACATAGCGATTACACTAACTGCTGGTCCCCCCAGTGTGAGTTTTAAGCTGCCAGGTCTAGGACTTGAACCACGGGGGACTATGTGGGAGTCCAGCAATGTAACCATTATGCCATGTTCTGGTTCTGAGGGTGGATATATTAGTTTTAAAGGAAAATACGAATTACCAGTCAAATGAGGTTATGGAGCCAAATAGAACCTAATGCCATGGATTTAAAGACAGCAGTCCACCACTTCGCCCTCTGCCTACCAACTGAGGCTTCGGCACTGATTTCAGGATACTTTATGTTCTGGCAGGAGGAGGCCAGATAGATCGGGAGGGAAGACACCTGGATCCTAGGCCTGACTCAGTGCTTGTTGGGGGCTGTGGGCAAGTCCCTAATTGCTTTGATCCCAGTTTTCCCATTTGTAAAACTTCGTGTGTTGGCCTTGTATAACCCTGCGTTTCTCCTCTACATTTATATAAAATAAATGTAGACACACACACACATTTGTTTATCTTTTTTGCCAGAGGATGTGTGTGCTCAGGAGTGGGGGGTGGGGACCGGCTGGGCATGGTCACACCACAATCCTCTTTCCTCCATTTCTCCATCCAGTCAGGCTTTTGGGTATGCATGCACATATACCTAGGCCGCCAGAATCAGGATTCAAACCCAGATCAGCAATGTGGATCCAGATTCCTATGCACTGGACTTCACTGCTGCACTAGGAGGTCGGCCCTAAATGACTTTTTGATGCAGTAATAAGCGCCAACACTGACTTCTAAATCCAGGTAGCCACCAGCTTTCTAAGACTGCCACCTTCAGAGGAACTGACAAGAGCTGGCAGTCAAGTCGGCCCTTGACCTGATCCGCTAGGACCTTAAACAAGTCACAGCGCCATTCTGGACCCGTTTCTTCTGTAAATACTGGCGGGAGTTGGGCTGGACAGCAAGGTTGGCTCTCTCAAGAGGATCAGGACTTCAATTCCAAGAGTTGGAGCCCTGACTCCTAAAAGAGGCAGTCTGAGACTGGGACTCAGTTTCCCAGTAAGATAGAATCCCAGTACAACCAAATCACCCTCTCCTAATCCTCGGGGATTTGGGAATTCGACGAGGAAAAAATAAAAATCGTAAAACACTGGTATTTATTTTTCTTTCCCTTTTAAGCCTTTCAAGGAGTTTCCATAGTAACATGCCCATCCAGTGGTCTAGCCTGAATGGAGGCGCCAAAGTTCCTGCCTCAGGGCGCAGACTGGCCTGGATGCCAGCGTCCTCAGGTGTTCTTTGGTTACTGCAGCCGGAGCCCTTGTAACGTGGTAACAGCGCCCGCCCACGAATCATTGGACTACGATTGGTCCGTGACCCTAAAGCCCGAACACGAACTGCGCAGGCTATTGGCTCTAGTCCTACAAAGCTGACGCTGTGATTGGTGAGCCTAGGGGCCAGTCAGAGTCGGAGGCAGGGTCAAATAGGGAGATATGGCGACGACGCGAGCCTGTGGATGAGTGGTTTCTGAAGGGTTGGAGGTGTGAAGCACCCGATCACCGCGATCTGCCTTCGCACCGCTCCCAAAGAGGTGGGAGGTTGTTAGACATCCACATCTCCCACCCGGGTTACAGGTGAGAGGTCAAGGGATGTGTTCTCCCTCTGCTCCTGGTTTTTGGACCCCATGTGCCGTGAGTTGTAATCAAGATTCTGAACCCAAGACTCGGCTTCCGGCTACTTACAGAGTAATGGTGGGCAAGTCACTTAATATCTTTGAGCTTCAGTTTCTCATCTGTAAAATGGGGACAATAACCGGTCTAGAGCTAAAGAGAGGAAATATTTGAATAGAGCATTGCAGCTGATAGAAGCAGGAGGCGCTATATACATTTGTTGGCCCTATTATATGGTGGAAGGAATTGAGACCCATGAGATGGTCATGACTTGCCCAAGATCACACCAGTTTGGAGCAATTGCAGTTCTCGTCTGCATAGCAGGATCACAAAAGACCAGATGCCAGTAAGTCATTTGTAAATATAAAGTACCATACACATAGTTAAGATGGTATTTAAAAAAAGAAAGCCTTATGTAACTGTGGCTTTCATGTCTACTTAATTTTCCTGGAACTATATCTTTGCATGGCTGGCTTCTCATCATTTGAGTCTCAGCTCCTGTATCAGCCATCCTCCTCTCCCCCTTCTACCCCACAGGCCTTCCCTGACCATCTTAACTAAAGCATCCCTCCCTTCTCCACCTTACTCTCTGATATGTCCCTTAATTTTGTGGTCTTTGTAACTTTCATAACCTAGTATGCCCTTATTCATTAACACGTTTATTATATATCTCCCCCTAGAACATTGCTGACACATAGTAAGTGTTCAATAAATAATTGCCTGGATGAGTAACTGAAGATTCAATGCCTTCCTGTCTCCTTAAACCTCTGTTCCTCTTCATAGGCGCAGTTTTGAAACTAAATCTGACAACTACAGTCCAGCCTGAAGCCTCAGCTTACTTGAAGCTCAGGAGACTGAAAGCCTCTCAGACGGCAGCCCTGCAGAGAAAGTATTTTGACTTTGGCATTTAGGTCTCTCCCATGGCCCTGACTGTGCTGAATGGGCTCCTGATTAAGGACTCGGGCTCACCTATGCTGCTGCCCCAGGTTAGCAAGAGTCCCCAGTTAGATACCTTCAGCTACCAGAACTGCTTTATGCAGGGAGTCTTTGCCCATTTCCCTGAGATCTTATTTATCCACCGGACCTATAACCCCAGGGGCAAGGTGTTATATACCTTCCTGGTGGATGGACCTCGGGTGCAGCTGGAAGGTCATCTTACCCGGGCAGTCTACTTCGCCATCCCTGCCAAGGAAGATGCTGAAGGCCTGGCCCAGATGTTCCAAGTGTTCAAGAAGTTTAACCCAGCGTGGGAAAGAATCTGTACAATCCTAGTGGACCCCTACTTCCTCCCACTCTCCATCTTAGCGATGGAGTTCCCTGCAGCTGAGGTTCTATTTTCAGCTTTCCACATTTGTAAGTTCCTCCAGGGCAAGTTCTATCAGCTGTCCCTCGAACAGCCTGTGGAAAGGGTGCTCCTGACCTCCCTGCAGAACACGATGTGCTCAGCCACCGCGGGCAACCTGCGGAAGCTGTACACGCTCCTGAGCAACTGCGTCCCCCC
The DNA here is from genome assembly GCA_026018925.1 of Tupaia tana. Classification (NCBI taxonomy): domain Eukaryota; kingdom Metazoa; phylum Chordata; class Mammalia; order Scandentia; family Tupaiidae; genus Tupaia; species Tupaia tana. Next base: position 18,640,669 of record JAKSZU010000015.1, on the reverse strand, counting down.
GACACAGCTGCCTCAGCTCCATTCCCACTGGTTACTCAACGACCGCATCTGGCTGGCGCATCGCTGGAGAAGCCGAGCTGAGAGCACCCGCTATTTCCAGAACCTTGAGGTCACCACCCGCATCCTCAGCCAGTCCTTTGGTACCACCCCATCTGAGAAACAAGGTGTGGCCTCTCTGTTCCGGTACATGCAACAGAACTCCGGAGACAAGGCAAGCTTCAACCCGGGCTTGAGTCACCAGAACGATCGCAACCCCTCGGACCCCAGTCCCGAAACCCCCAAAGTGGAGCAGTTGGTAGAAGCCCGCATCCAGCACTCCCTCAATGCCATTTGCACAGGGCCGGCAGCCCAGCTCTGCCTGGGAGAGCTTGCAGTGGTCCAGAAATCCATGCACCTCATTGGCTCCGGCTCAGAAAAAATGAACATCCAGATCCTGGAGGATACCCACAAAGTGCAGCCCCAGTCCCCCGCCAGCTGCAGCTGCTACTTCAACCAGGCCTTCCACCTGCCCTGCCGCCACATCCTAGCCATGCTCAGCGCCCGCCACCAGGTGCTCCAGCCCGACATGCTGCCAGCTCAATGGACAGCAGGCTGTGCCACCAGTCTAGATGGCATCCTGGGCAGCAAGTGGAGTGAGACCCTGGAAAAGCACCTGGCAGTGACTTTCCTTACTGAGAAGGTGAGTCAGCTTCTGCAGCACTGCAGCAAGGAAGAGTTCGAGCGGAGGTATAGCATCCTGAGGATACTGGCTGACAGCTGGATCGGCCCTTATGAGCAGGTCCAGCTCTGATGACGCCTGATGTCCAGGATGCTCACGCACGTGTACACACTCACACGCCCCCACACGAACACGGGACTTCCGTGGGCCCTCCTTCTAGAAGGACAACAGGGTTTTCTACTCTGTCATAGATAGCCCGCTACCTAGAATGTGTCCAGCTCCATAAGGCAGGAGCCAGCAAACTTTCTGTAAAGAGCCAATAGTAAATATTTGACTTCATTGGCCACACAGTCTCTGTTGTATATTCTTTGGTTTAGTTCTGTGTTTAGTTTTTGCTATTGGGCTTGTGTGCACACTGGGGAGCTAAAGAGAGGGAAAATGAGAAATCACTCCCCAGAGAATGGCCACACTGCATTCCCTTCTCCTTCACTCTCCTCTTGGGATTTTGGGCACTCATGCACTCGTGCCTAGCGTGAAACATCGCAGGGCCTGGGACTCAAACTATGGAGTCAGCAAAATGGATCCAGCTGACTACTTAACTTTCGGGCAACCTGCTTGCCCCAGTTTGGTTTATTTTTGACAATCTTTTCTTAAGATAAAAACAATTCTTAGCTCAAGGGTCTTACAAAAGCATTTGCTGCTCCCCACCCCCTGCTCCCCAGTAAGTGAAGAGATAAGATCTCTTGCAGGCTGGGGTTGGTAGCAGCTGCCGGTCATGAGATAGCTCACCTGACCCACCTTCCTGCATGAGCTGGCCTGGGAGATTCCCCACAGAGGACGCCCCTCAGGGGAGGCAGCTCCCAGCATTCTCTCCTTGCTCATCCTGGGGTCAGTAAGGCTGCATGCTGCTTATTCCAGCACTTGTCTAGTTCCTTGTTTCCGTTTAGGGCTTATCAGAGCGTGACCCTACATCTGAATCCTGGCCTGCCTGACTTACCAGCTTTTTCCACCTTTTACTGGCTTTAGAACTCTGGGCAAGTCACCTCTCTAAGCCTCAGTTTGTTTATCTGTACAACTGGGGATCCCCACGGGGTTAGTAAGATTAAAGAGCAGTAATGTTATGGGCCAGATGTCAGGCGGGTACTCAGCTAAGTTAATTTTCCTTCCTTGTCTAGGGTCCTATCACCTGCCCTCAACAGGCTGGGTAACTTAAGACAGATACATTGCCTAGGACTGTATACAAGAAATTTCGGGTGTCTTTAAAACAATATAAAAGAAGCCTTTTCTCTTCGAGTGGGGCTCCCTGCCTAGGGCACGTCTTTTTCTTTCTTTCCTTTTTTGCTATAGGGTATGTACACACAGTGAGAGGGAAAGTAAGAAAGCACCCCCGAGGGGGGCATGCTGCAATCCCTAGCCCCTCAGGATTGGTATGCACATGGGCACATACACACACACACACACACACACACACACACACACGGTGTTTTTCAAGCCCCGGGTCCAGAACTCCAACCACAGTCAGTCATGTTGGATCCAGCCACCTTAACCTGCATGCCATCTGCTGGCCCCTCTCAGGTCATTTTAATCATTTCTATGACAAGACCTATCCCCTGGCTTAGTGGTATCTGGAGTGACTTCCTGGGGTCTGGCGCCCCAGTAGAGGACTGGACTCCGTCAAGAGTGGCTCAGCCACCCACATTCTCCCCGTCCCTGCCACAGGGCCCACCCCTCCCCACCCTGTCAACCCAAAAACCATACAGAGAAGCCACCCTATGTGTCTGGTGCTATTTCATCCAGCTACAAGCAAGAGCCAGAATGCTGGCCCCTCCTGGATCTCACTAGGGGCATCTGCCCAGAGGCTGTGTGGGTGTGCATCTGCTCCCACCGTGCCCCCTCCACGGCTCCCTCTGGCTCTGGGTGGGCCATCACGAAAGCTTGAGCTGCCCGGATCAGGTCCTCTTCCCGCAGGCCTGGGACGGGCACAGTGGGGATGCCAGCAATCATCATGGCCAGGGTAAGGATGCAGATGTCAGGCTGAGAGCCGGCCTCCTTCCCCCCTGCCTCAGAGGGTATGGGCAGAATCCCTGGTGACAGCCCACACAGCAGCAGGGGCCCAGGCCTGCTGGGGCCACCCAGGTGTGGAGCTCTGCTTCTGGAGCAGCCATCTTCCCAGCCCAAACTCTCCAGCTGCCTCACTGGGGGCAGTTTGTGGCAGTATCGGCTGTATTCCTTCCTCCGCGGTGTCTCCCAGCCAGCACCCCCAGGGCAGCCCCTGGCTTCCGGCACTGCCAGGACTGGGCCCCACACCTGGGCAGCAGGCGTCACCTGCTCAGCTTTCTGGCGCAGTGGGCCTAGTCCACCAGAGGCCACCACCACTGGCTCTACAGGGCTATAGAGGCCCAGGGATGAGCCCGGAGAAGCAGCCCCACCTGCAGAGAGGAATGAGATGGGATGTTATTCTTGGTCTCTTTGAGGAGCAGCCCTGAGGGGCAGGGCATAGAAGCAGGAGCAATTAAGACCAGACCAGGGGACTGTCTAGAGGTTGGGCACTAGCTGTTACTCAACCAGTGTCCCGGACACTGAGCGGGTGATGGAGAAGTGTCAGTTGAACGAATGAGTAAGCAAGTGGCAAGGACTTGCTATTGATGGGCAAGGACTTATGGAATGGCTTTTCTTCTGAGAATTAACTCCAGGGACACCCCCCCCCCAAATGCTCAGCAGAACCTCCAACCCCCAGAGCCAGGATGCAACCTCTCAGGGGAACTTGCGGTGCCCCTTCTGATTCCAGGAGCCCCTCTCACCTTGGCCAGGAGTCAGAAGACCCGGATGAGTTTGTGGAGACATGAAGTAGGACATGGCTGCCCCAAAGCCCCTGTTTGTGAGGAAATAGTCATCTGCCTCCTATCCCACTCTCTGCACCCTTCTAGAACATTACCTCACAGTCCCTCCCCTTTACACCCGGAACCCACCTCACAGCATTGGCCTGCTCCTTCTAGAACCTTGATATGACAATGGGATGGGGTTAGAAGAGCACTGGACCAGGACCTGGGTTCTAGGTTCTTGCCCTTACCTTGGGTAGGTCACCCGGACAGTTGCTTCTTGCTATCCTCATCTGTAAAGTGTGTGTGATGACTGCTCTCTACTTCACTAGTTGTGAAGATGAAATAAGATCAGCAGTTAGCGTAATGGCTATGTCGCTGAACTCCCATGTAGCTGACCATGGTTCGTGTCCCAGACCCGGTGGCTTAAACTCATGCCACGCACATGTGCGTGCGTGCCCAAGATCCCAAGAGGAGAATGGAGGAAAAGGGTTTGTAGTGTGGCCAACCCCCTGGGGGGTGATTTCTCACTTTCTGTCTCTCTGTCTCTCTCTGTCTTTCTGGCGAGCACACACACCCTATAGCAAAAATCTCTCAAAAAAAAAAAAAAAAAAAAAGATCACGTGTGGGAGCAAATGACCAGACACAAATAAAGGCATCTAGGGCTCTGTGCCCTGCAGTGAGGCAAGGAACACACTGCCTGCAGCCACTTGCTGTGTGACCTTTGATGAATTCATTCTCATCTCTGGGCCTTCGCTGGTCTAAGAACACTGGTTCTCAGCCCAGGCTGCACTTTAGATTGGGAAGCACTGAGTATCCTGATGGCCAGACCCATTCCAGATCAGTTAAACCAGAATGCTAGACTCTCCAGGGGAGTATTTACAAAAAGCAATGTCTAGGGGCAGACAGGTGGCATGATGGTTCCGCGGCTGGATCCCACATGGCCAGCTGCACAGCTCAAGTTTGGACCCAGTGGCTTGAGCCATACAACGTGCATCTCCAAAGTCCTGAGAGAATTGAGAGAAGAAGAAGAGAATGGAATCGCAGCATGGCCATCCCCCTGTGGGAGGGTGATTTCTCACTTTCTCTCTCTCTCTCTGTCTCTCTCTCTGTCTCTCTCTGGAGAGTGCACATGCCCTATAACACATAACATTTTTTTAATTAAAAAAAAAGCAATGTCTGGCCTCATCCCTCAACAAATCAAATGAGAATCTTCAGAGACATTCTGTTAGTATCCTAGATAGTTCTAACGAGTACCAGGCCAGGAACCATTGCCCTACATGAGATCTAAAATGCTCTCGCTCGCTCTGACCCGCTGAACCGCAGTTATTCTAAGAGAAGTGCCCCTCACAGGCTGAGGGGCAAGGAGACCCTCCAGTGATCAGAGTCCGCATCAGCTGTTTATTTCTGGTCCTGGCTAGCAGCGGTGTGGCCAGCTTCAGACTGGCCACTGCTCTGGGGCCAGGATGCACTTCTGCGGCCCTGCTCCAGGGCGGTGGCGGGCTTCACTCATACTTGCAGAAATCCTTGAGTCCTTTGGGCAGGTGCAGCCCATCGATGGCCAGCCGGTGCACCACACTCCTCTGGATCACCAGGCGGCACAGAGTCTGCAGGGATGGCACTGTGGAGAGAAGGCTGTCAAAGGCAAACTGAACTGGAGGGTGGGCCTGAGGCTGAGAAGATCTGGGTCTTGGTCCCCACTTTGCCATTAGCTCGGGCTTCACCGGGCTGGTCCTATGGCTCAGATAAGCACCTCTTCCTGAGCTTTCTCGGGGCTGCAGCCGGTTTCTATTGACACTCAGCATAGTCCCTTCCCCCTTCACTTAGTTTCTGGGGCAGTGGTCTTCTCTGATGTGCCGGTGCAACAGTAACCTCTGGCACATGCCTGGCACAGAACAGGTTCTAGTTCACTGAATTCAGAAATGTGGTCTTAATGAGGGCTCACCAGGGCTGTAATGAACCAGACCGCAGGATTAAGGAGCTCTCCTGCCTCGGAAATGCTGTGCCCCTGGGCTGGCTCAATGGCCTGGTGGTAATACTCTGCTCAAGAGAAGCTGGATCCCACGTGGTGACCGCAGTTCGAATGAATCCCAGCCTGGGCAGCCTGAAACACCCTCGAACACCCTGCCCAAGATCTGAGGAGCTGGAGGACTGGATGCAGGGGGTCACAGCATGACCAGACCCCATGTAGACTGCTCCTCTCTCTCTGACTCCTAAGAGTATACATCATTCTATTATAAATAAAGAAAAATAAAATCATGTGCCTTAATCTGAGCATTTTTAAGGGCCAAGGAGGCCCAAGATCTAAAAAATCTGTTTAGGATCCTTACCCTAAGTTAATACAGAAAACATGATCAAACGATTACTTTTTTCTTTTCTTTTTAATTTGCCAGAGGGCACCTGTGTTGGCCAGAGAGGGAAAGTGAGAAAGCACAACACAATCCCTCCTCTTCTCTAGGCACTCACACATACTGGGTGCCTACCAGGTCTGCAGGCTACAACCTCTCCTTGGACCATGTGGGATCCGTTCCCTTCAACTACTATGCCAGGGGCTGGCCCAGCAATGACGTTTCTTTTTTTACGTGTTTGCCATAGGGCATGTGCTCTCCTGTCAGCGTCCCCTTTCCCCCTGCCCATGGGGGATGGCCATGCCACAATCCTGTCCCCTCCACTCTCCTCACAGTGTGAGTCTTCAGCTGCCTGATCTGGGACTCAAACCATGTAGTTGACTATATGGGATCCAGCTACCTTTATCCACCATGCCACCTGCTGGCACCAACAATGACATGTTAACCGATGCAGGTGAATATTTGGAGGCCCAGGGCCCAAGGGAGTGACTTGTGCAAGATCACAAGCAGAGGTGTAGTTTGAAGCCAGATTCTCCCACTTCTTGTTTTCTGGTTTTGCTTTTTGAGAGATTTTTTGCTATAGGGTGCTTGTGCTTCCCAGAAAGACAGAAAGTGAGAAATCATCCCACCCCTCAAGGGGGGATGGCCACATGGCAATCCTTTCTCCTCCCAGGATTTTGGGCATAAGCTCCAAACTGAGTTTTTAAGCCACCAGCTCCAGGACTCAGACCATGGTGGGCTACGTGGGAGTCCAGAGGCACAACCATTACGCCATCTGCTGGGCTCAGATTCTCCCACTTCTAAACTGTGCTGGACAGGACGAGGTAGGTAGGGTGTCTAGCAGGTTTGTCCCCACACTGGCCCAGGAAGGGTTGCTGGCCAGAGGGTGGAATACCTACAGCCATACTCGAGCTGGACAAGGCGCACGCTCTTGGTGGAGGCGAACACATCCACCACTGCGTAGAGAGGCTGGGCAGCTGGCAGTCCCCGGGCGCTGGGGCCCATGTCCTCGCCGTTGATGACGATGTGCATGTCCGCCGTGCCATCTGGGCGCGGGCAGAAGAGAACGCCCAGGCGGCTGCGGCGCGCAGTGGGAGGCAGCACGTTCAACTCATAGAGCTGGTCCAAGAGGTGGCTGTAGAGCCCTGGCCGGCTGCGGCCCACGAGGCGATCCCGCGGAATTCGGAACTGCTCAATGCACAGATACGGTTCCATCAGGAGGGCCGGGGGTCGGCTGGGGGCCACTGCCTCCGACTCCGGGCGGCCTTCCCGAGGCACGCGGTTGTGGTGGCGCGTGATAGCGAAGACCCAGGTGTGGCCGAGGCTGACCAGGTCCGGCAGCGAAAACTCAGGCACCGCAGCCAGACTAGCCGGGTCCAGGGCAGTCAGGCCGAGGCGCAGATGCCCGCACCAGCCCAGCTCTTTCTCCTCGATCTCCACCAGGAACACCTGGCCCGGGGCCAGCGGCTCGCGACTGAAGCACACGCCGTGGGCGAAGCTCTCCACGCGCGTGGCCCGCGTCCCAGAGGGGTCGACGCGGATGTTGGCACCGTGCACCCGGTGGAACCGAGTGGGAGGGGGTTCTGGGCGCGCGGGTGCCCAGGGTGCACCGGACAGCACCGGCTCCGAGGCAGCAGCCATCTCCCCGCCCTGAGGCAGGCCAGCAGGCGCCAGCAGCTATTTTGGGCCGCGAGATCAGATGGTGACCTGGGGGAACTATGTGAGGCATTTCCCCTGACTCTGTCGCTGTCTGGGGGTCCTAGCGCCGCTTGCTCAGTCATCCCATCTAAAAGGGAGCACCCCGGGGTGGCTGCGGTAACCTGGCGGCCCACACCCGGATCATGTGATCGCCAGCGCGCGGGTTACGACCAATGCAGTCTGCAGACTTTGGGCATTGACCTGACCGACACCCCACCCCCAAACTCGCAGTCCAACGAGGGGCCAGGAGGGAAATTGTCACATGACTCCAGAGCTCACGTGACTCTGAGTACACATGACTTCAGCTTCCAGGCGCTTCCGTGAGAGCTAGGACGCTGCGAGCAGAGGTGAGCGGACCTTAGAGGCTGGAAGGGATCCCTAGTCTCCGGGTCGGTGCGTCGCGGAAAAGGCTCAAGTGGCTGGGAGCGAAAGCTGTGCAGGGGCTGGGGCTGGGGCTGGGGCTGGGGCCGGGGGCTGGGGCTTCCCTGGCGGATGTGCCGCCAGTTCCTCCCCAGGGGCAGCGCAGAAGTCCTGAGGAGCGAGGGAGCGTGTAAACAGCCGTTGCCCGCTGCTGTTTCCCGCAGATGGCCCGGCCTAAGTTGTCGCCGTTGTTTCTGCTACTGGTGGTCTCGTGGGCGCGCCGAGGCGAGGCCGCCCCGGAGCAGGACGAGATCAAGTCCCTCCCGGGGCTGACCAAGCAGCCGTCTTTCCGCCAGTACTCGGGCTACCTCCGAGGATCCGGCTCCAAGCATCTCCACTATTGGTCTGGCGCCCTGCCTCTTAGGGCGAGCTTGGGAGGGGATGCTGCAAAGCCCCTGCTGGAGGGGGGCGGTGACGACAGAGGGTTTCAGAAGACCCCCCAGGGCCCCTCGGATCCAGAAAGGCTGAAAGAGACGTCTGTGTGCTAACTCTGCTCTGACCTCCCCCTCCCAGGTTCGTGGAATCCCAGGAGGACCCCAAGAACAGCCCTGTGGTGCTTTGGCTCAACGGGGGTCCGGGCTGCAGTTCCCTAGATGGCCTCCTCACAGAGCACGGCCCTTTTCTGGTGAGTGGACAGCAGCTCTCCCCTCCCCTAACCCAGGGAAGACGGTGACGCTCCCTGGAAAGAGGTTGGGGAGGTCCTTCGGCTTGGTGATTTTCCAGAAATGTGTCCTTCCCGAGCCTCAGCCTTTTCTCACCTGTCACATTGGCTCAACTGTCTGTCCCCCAACCCAGCTGACCCTTGGGACTTCCTCCGCCATCTCTTTCCTCCTCAGGTCCAGCCAGATGGTGTCAGCCTGGAGTACAACCCCTACTCTTGGAACCTGGTATAGCGGAGGGGTGGGTCCTGGGGGTGTCCTGGCACTTGGATGGGGTGGGGGACTGCTTCAGCTCATCTCCTCCACCCTCTAGATTGCCAACATGCTGTATCTTGAGTCCCCAGCTGGGGTGGGCTTCTCCTACTCTGATGACAAGTTGTATGTGACCAATGACACTGAGGTGAGTCTGGTGCCTGCCCATCATGCTCCGGTGACATAACTGGGAGGAAAGATTACATGGCCTGGGAGTCCATTCTTGGCTCTGTCATGTGCTATCTTATGTGGTCATGGGCAAGTCACTTCCTCTTGCGCGAACAGGGTGAGTTGATGTCATTATCTCGGCACACTTTCCAGATCAGATGCCAAATCCTGATTTCCTCCATCTTGCCATCTCCAGGTCGCCCAGAGCAATTACGAAGCCCTTAAAGATTTCTTCCGCCTTTTTCCGGAGTACAAGGACAATAAACTTTTCCTAACAGGAGAGAGCTACGCTGGCATCTACATTCCCACCCTGGCCGTGCTGGTCATGCAGGACCCCAGTTTGAACCTCCAGGTGCAGGGCAGCTGCAGGAGGGAGGGAGGCATCGTGAGGCCGTAGCTTTGGGGTCAGCAGGGTCGGACTAGTCCATGCCCCATCCAAACCAGTCGGCGCCTAACCTCCCTGCCACTGGGTGCCCTAACTCTGTCTGCATACCTCCCACAACAGGAAGCTCACCTGTCAGACTGCCAGCTCTGTGCTTTACATGGAGTGGCCTCCCCACCCAGCCACCCCCACAAACTATCTGGGTATCCTCTTCCAGATTGCTGCAGGTCTGGGTGTAGGTCAGGGCGGCTCCTCATCCCACTCCAGATGAGCTGAGCACCTGGGTGTTTCACAGGGGCTGGCTGTGGGCAATGGACTCTCCTCCTATGAGCAGAATGACAACTCCCTGGTCTATTTTGCCTACTACCATGGCCTCCTGGGAAACAGGTATGGAGATGGGCTGTTGGGTAATCTCAGGTGGGGTTGGTTACACAATCTCTGATCGGCATGTGCTATCCCAGGCCTGGCCCTGGTTCATGAGCAGAAGGTGGGGGCTGGGGTTATTTCGAGGGTTTGGTGCTGAAAGGCCAAAGAACAAAGCTCAGAAGTTAAAGGGACCGAGGGCTGTCTGGGGCCCTGGGGCAGCTTTGGTGACCTCCATACTAAGCCTGTGCTACCCTCCCTCATGCCTTGGAGCCAGTGCCTGACTCAGGAGGGTAGAGGAAGGCGGTGGGAGAGTGGAGGCGGGTGGCGGGGTGTCCTGTGCTGTCCACCATGGGCTAAGCCTTCTCACTGATACCCCACAGGCTCTGGTCTTCCCTCCAGACCCACTGCTGCTCTCAAAACAAGTGTAACTTCTATGACAACAAAGACCCGGAATGCGTGAACAGTGTGAGCTTCTGCCCAACTTTGTATCAGCCCTGCTGTCCTTAATCCCAAGAACAGGGCCTTATGCCCTCCTGAGGACTCCCCGTCACCCCTCTTTGCTTTCCTATCCTGCCTTTCAGCAGTTTGGTGTCCTCTGGGATGTGAGTCTGTGTGCATTCCCATCACCACCACTTGTGACTTTCTGGACTCATCTATGACGCTCTGGGGGGTCATATACATTTACCCAGTGCCCATGCTATGCCAGGCCTACTAAGTCTTCAAGACTCTCCTTTTGGAGCCTTCCTCCTAGCCACCTTCCCCAGATGGAGACACTGAGGTCCAGGATTTTGAAGTCACTTGCCTGAAGTCAGAGTGCAAGGGAACAGTAGTGGTAGGATTTAGGACTCAGGTCTGGAAGATTCTTTGCACTGAGCTTCAGTTTCCCTACCTGTGAAAAAAAGTGGGTGAGGAGTCTTTGACTAGAAGCAAAGCAGGACCACGGTACACCCTGGGATATGTTGGCGAGGTTGTGCAGGCCGCCAGGGGTCCGTAAAGCACCACTTGGTGTGTCATTGCAGCTTCACGAAGTATCCCGCATTGTGGCCAGCTCTGGCCTCAACATCTACAACCTCTACGCCCCGTGTGCTGGAGGCGTGCCCGGCCATTTAAGGTAGGTACTGCCTTGGGCTTTCTGGGCCCACCCCAGCCCCATCTGCGTCCACCCCTCACACTTTTCTTGCAGGCGTGAGACGGACAGTGTTGTGGTCCAGGACTTAGGCAACATCTTCACTCGCCTGCCAATCAAGCGGATGTGGTACCAGGTGTGCAAGGACACGTGCTTCCTGCTGGTGGAGAGGGGCGGGGCAAGAAGTGAAGACCCTGACCCACTTTCTGTACCCCCCAGGCACTGCTGCGTACTGGGGATAGGGTGCGCATGGACCCCCCCTGCACCAACACCACAGCCGCTTCTACCTACCTCAACAACCCTTACGTGCGGAAGGCCCTCCACATCCCCGAACAAGTGCCCAGATGGGACATGTGCAGGTGAGGGTCTGTGGCTACTTGTGGCTCAGGGTGGCAGGCAGGCTATTGGGGTTCTTGGGGATCTTTGGCTGGGGTTTTATGATGGGGCACTATGGGCATTCAGAGCATGAAAAGCAGATGTTGAACCTCCCTGACCCCTAAGTGGACTGATCCTTGGCCAGTTCACTCATAAACTGGTTAGTAGCTATCACTTCTGTGTTTAGTAAATAGAGACTATTTAACCCCCATGGCAATACCGTCCCCAGCTCCGAGCTCTCCTGTTCCCTCCACATGTCAGAAGGTGACCCCAGGTACAAGGGCCACTTAGATCTGTTCTGATCGGGGCAAACACTCTGTCTACCCTGTTATGCCTTGAGTCTGACACCAGCTGGCCCCTAGAAGCCAAATGCTAGTTGCATCCCAGTGATAACAACCATCAAGTATCCTGTACATTTCTCACTGGGGGGGGTGGGTTGAGGACTTCTGCATTCCAGCTCCCAACCAGGTAAGTCCCAGAGAAATGACAGACCCGAAGAGGGGGACCAGGCTGGAGCTTGGGAGAAGAAAGGTCTGACCTGTTGACTCTTTACTCCCCCAACCCTTGGTCTCCCTCGGGCCGGTGTGCGTGTTCCCGGCAGCTTCCTGGTGAACTTACAGTACCGCCGTCTCTACCAAAGCATGAACTCACAGTACCTGAAGCTGCTCGCCTCACAGGTGAGTGGGGACAGCAAGCTGGGGGTCCCTTGAGAGTTCCCCCCAGGATGGAGAAGCCAAAGAGCCAAGAGTTGGAGTTACCTGTGAGGTCCTAGGGTTGCCAGGGTCAGGACTTGATCCCAGGTTTGTCCCCACCCTGCTTTGCTGGGAAGCCGAGGATTCTTTAGGATAAGAGCTGTTGGATCCTGTCACCAGTGGGCAAATGGGTCCAGAGTGGGAGAGGGCCTTGGCAGGGGCAGATTAAGACTAGGTTCAGTACAACATGGTGGGTATAAGCATGGGCCCTGGGACTAGCAGGTGGCATGGAGGTTAAAGCAGCTGGATCCCATATGACCAACTTCACGGTTCGAGTCCTGGACCCAGTGGTTTGAAAAACACCAGGCTGGTGTTGATAGGTGGTGTGGTGGTTAAGGGTGTTGGACTCCCACATGGCCAACCACGGTTTGAGTCCCAGACCCGGCAGCTTACTTTCTCACTTTGTCCCTCTCTGGTCAAATTTAAATAAATAAACTAATTAAATAGAATAACATTCAATTAAAAAAGAAAGAAAGTAAACCACACTGGGCATGTGTACATGTGCACCCAAAGTCCCAAGAAGAGGATGGATTACAGTGTAGCCATCCTCCCTTGGGGTGATTTCTCACTTACCCTCTATCTCTGTCTCTCTCCTGTAGAGAGTGCATGCACCCTATAGCAAGAAAAAAAAAAAGCATGGGCCCTGGAATCAGATTGCCTGGAATTGTCGTAACAGTCAGAAACATCAATTTCCTGGTTCCTGCTATCTAGATGGGCCCCTTGGGTTCCCTGAGGGACAGGCATGGGCTTATTTCAGGCCTCCCCATACACACATTCCCCTCCATCCTGTTCCAGAAATACCAGATCCTGTTATACAATGGGGATGTGGACATGGCATGCAATTTCTTAGGGGATGAGTGGTTTGTGGATTCCCTCAACCAGAAGGTGAGACAGGGGTTCCTGGCCCTGGGATACAGCTGGGTGTGGGGACAGGGGTGGGTGTTCCTGGAGTGGCTGGCCCTGAGGACTTGCTGGGAGCTGGCCACAGGGCGATGGGGCTGCTGTGGGCTAATGTCTCTCCTGGGGGGCAGATGGAGGTGCAGCGCCGGCCCTGGTTAGTGGACTACGGGGAAAGCGGGGAGCAGATTGCCGGCTACGTGAAGGACTTTTCCCACATCACCTTCCTCACTGTCAAGGTAGGGCCTGCTGAGGGTTGACGGGGCCGGAGGAGCCACGCTTGCCCTCTGGCTTCCTTATATGTGGGGCTACCATCTGGCCTCTGGAAGGCTGAGTTTTTGGGGGACCGGGAAGAATAAAGGGCTTGGACGCAGGGAGAGCATCACAACGCTTTGCCCCCCAGGGTGCCGGACACATGGTCCCCACCGACAAGCCTCAAGCTGCCTTCGCCATGTTCTCCCGCTTCCTGAACAAGCAGCCCTACTGACCGCGGGCTGCTGCCTGATGCTGCCTGGTCCAGCCCCTCGTGACCTCTCGGGCCAGGACGTCGGTCCTGTTTTATGCAAAGTGCCGCCATGGGGCAGGTCCCTGCCTCCAGAACCAAGCCCCTTCCCCAGCCTCGAGCATTCCAGACCAGGCCCCAGGGCCTCACATCCACAGCCAGGGGCAAGTTAGCACTTTATTCCCACAGCAGTTCCTGAAGGGTAGCCTGGACCCTCCCTGCTTAAAGAATGCCTTTTTCCACACACTGATCCCACCCGAGGAGCCCAGAACAGCCCACAGGGAAGGGCTGGACAAGGGCTGGACGGATTGGAATTGATTATGGAATTAAACTGAGTACAGCTTCACGCCCCGGCTTCTCTGTGGCACTGGGGGTTAAAAGTGACACTACAGGCTGTGAAGGGGAGAGGGCAGGGCTGAGGGGCTGGAGTCCCGAGTGGCAGCTGCCAGGGTGGGAATAAGGGCTCAGACAGCTGCTGTCAAGGGTGGAGGGGCACTGGTGCCTGGGGATCCCTGGTGTCCACAGGCCGGTTCTTCTCAATCACTTCTCGCAGGCCTTTGGCAAAGTGGAGGTCAGCCCCAATCGTGATGAAGCCCTGTGCGATAGGGCAGAGAGGGGAGTCTCATCTATTTGTCAATCATCAGGCCAGAGTATAGAGATAAAGAGTCCTTGACCTTGAGGGGCTCTCATTCTAATGGAGCAAAGTAGCAAAGCAGTTCTCATAATTCTGTGTCAAGGGTGCTAAAATAGGGGCTGCTGGGGCACAGACTATGGGTATCAAGGAAGGCTTCCTGGAAGAGGTGAGTTTTTAGCTAAGACCTAAAAGGTTAGTAGGCATGACGAGTGCAAAGGGCTGGAGGGGTCTGGTGTAAAATTGAAGTGAGATCTCAGTTGGTAAGGGATCAGCTGGCTGGGGTCCGGTCTTAGCAGGCTCTGGGGACTGCAGAGGAACCTCCTTCGCCACGCCCTACTCACCACATTATTCATCACCACCTCACGCACAAAGTCAATGCCCTCGGGTAGTGGGATCTGCACCCCACGCCACATCCGTTCTGCGGGTGGAAAGAGCTGGCTCAGCCTGGGCCCACCCACTCAGCCCTTCCTCCTCCCTCTGCACGCCCCCAGCCCTACCGTTGAGCATGGGCATCACACCAATCTGCAGCATGGCCTGCAGCGGGGTCTGCAGCGGGATCAGCTGAAGGGGAATGATGAAGATGGCAGCCAGTGAGGGGAGGGTTTGCCTTAGCGGCCCACCACAGCCCTGCCCGCCTGCCATTCCCCACTCACTGCCAGCGACTCCAATGCAGACTGGTTTGAGTAGATTCGGAACCTGTGGGAGAGAAACGAGTCCAGCGGCCATGAAGCCTGGAAGTTCCCAGTTCAAGGCCCCCAGGCCCACCTGCCAGGGTTCCTGAGTTTCAGTGCTCAGTGTCCCACCGATGTGCCTAGGCACTGCCACTTCCCTGGGGCGTGTCTTTGGGCAGACATTTCCTGTCTCTGTTATCTCCCCTCCAAGTCTCCTTTTTACTTGAGCATTTCTGGCTGCCAGATTCCTGCTGAGAGCTTTGTAGGTGTTTATTTAATAAACTCAGTGTTTACTCCCTTTTAGATACAAAACAGGTTTTTGTTTGTTTGTTTGTTTGTTTTGCTTTGTTTTAGAGAGATTTTTGCTATAGGGCATGTGCACTTGCCGGAGAGACAGACAAAAAGCAAGAAATCACCCCCCAGGAGGGATGGCCATGCTGCATGCAGTCCCTTCTCCTTTCTCCACTCAGGATCTTGGGCACAAACACACATACACCCGACATGAGTTTTAAGCCACCGGGTCCAGGACTCGACTGCGGCTGACTACGTGGCAGTCCAGCAATGTCACCATTATGCCATCTGTTGGGCCTGTAATCCCACGTAATGGACCGTGGTTCAACTCCCGGAATGGAGGAGGGATTGCTACATGGGGGTGATTTCTTGCTTTCTGTCTCCAGTGAGTGCACGTGCCCTAGCAAAAATCTACCCCCACCAAAAAAAAAAAAAAAAAAAAAAAAAAAAAAAAAAAATTAAATGCTACTTTTTGAGAAAAGTGTAATGCCAGAGGGTGTGTGTGTGAGAGAGAGAGAAAGGAAGCACCCCACACTGGTCTGTTCACACTGCAGTCTCTTCTCCTTGGATCCTCCATTCTGTCAGGACCCTGGGTGTGCACGTACCCACCACGTTTTTCAAGCCATGTGGCATCCAGTTTAACTGTTGTATTAAGGGACCCCAGGGAACCAGCAGGTGGCGTGGTGGTTAAGGCGCTGGACACTCCCACTTGGCCAACTGCGGTTCAAATACCAGACCTGGTGGCTTGCTTTCTCAATTTCCCTCTCTCTCTCTCTCTCTCTCTCTCTCTTTCTCTCTCTCTGGTCAAATTAAAATAAATGAATGAATAAATAAAATTAAATAATTTAATAAATAAATAAAATTAAATAAATAAAAAAGGGGGCCCAGTATTAAAATATTTTAAAATACTAGAGCCAGCAGGTGACATGGTAGTTAAAGGTGCTGGACTCCCACAAGGCCGACTTCAAGTCCTGAACCTGGTGGCTTGCTTTCTCACTTTCTCTCTCTCTCTCTCTCTCTCTCTCTCTCTCTCTCTCTTTCTTTCTCACTGATCAAACTGGAAAATAATAATAAATAAAGTTAAATAAAAAATTATTTTATTTTTAAGTACTAATTAATGTTGTCTTCAAAACAACTACTACAGCCCCAGCAAGTGATGTGAGGATGCTGGACTCCCACATGGCCTGGCCAACTGTGGTTTGAGTCCCATACCTGAAGACTTGAGACTTACACCAGGCATGTATACATGTGTGCCCCAAATCCTAGGAGGGCAGTAGAGGAGGGGATTTTGGTATGACTGTCTCCCTGGAGGGCTGATTTCTCACTTTTTCTGTCTCTCCAGTGATCACATGTGCCCTATAGCAACAATCTCTCTCTTAAAAAAAAAGGGACCTGTAGATGGTGTAATGGTTACACCACTGGACTCTTATTTATTTAGTCAACTGTGGTTGGAGTCCTGCACGTGGCGACTTAAAACTAAGGCCGGGTCCATATGTGTGTGTGCCCAAAATCCTGAGAAGAGAATGAGTAGAAGGAATTGTGGCATGGCAATCCCCCCAAAGGGTGATTTCTCATTTTCTCTCTCCAGCAAGTACACATGCCCCATAGCAAATATCTCTCTAAAGAAAAAAAAAAAAAAAAAAAAAAAAAAAAAAAAAACCTATTATAATATGCAGTTTATAGGTGATGTAAAATGAGGTCCAGAGAGGTAAAGCAATTTGCCTAAGGTCACATAGCCACATAGCTTGTGTCAGAACCTGCCCGTAGAATTTAAGCTCTTTTTTTTTTTTTTTTAAGAATTATTTAGTTTTATTCATCATCATCATTATTTTTATTTATTTATTTATTTTTGGAGAGGTTTTTGCCATAGGGTGTGTGTGCTTGCCAGGGAGACAGAAAGTGAGAAATCACCTCCCAGGGGGGTGGCCACACCACAATTCCTTCTCCTCTATTCTCCTCTTGGGATCTTGGGCATGCACACACACACACACCCGGGCATGAGTTTAAGCCACCAGGTCCAGGACTCTAACCGTGATCGACTACATGGGAGTCCAGCAACGTAGCCATTATGCCATCTGCTGGTTTCCACAATTATTAATTTGTTAATTCAACTACAGAGGGAAATTTAGAGAGCAAGCTACTAGGTCCAGGACTTGAACTGTGGTTTGCCATGTGGCAGTCCAATGCCTTAACTACCATGCCACCTGCCAGCCCCTAAGCTCTCTTTAAATTATTATTATTATTTTATTTATTTTTTAAAGTTTGCTATAGGGCACCTATACTGACCAGAGAGACAGAGAAAGAAGGAAAATGAGAAAGCAAGCCATGCTGGCCCTGTGGGAGTCCAGCAGCTCAACCACAATGCCACTAGCTGGTCCCTGGAATCTAAGCTCTTAATCACTATTCTGCATCATTTAACCCCTAGAACAGCACTGTCCAATAGATCTTTTTTTTTTCTTTTTTTGGAGAGGTTTTTGCTATAGGGCACATGCACTCACCAGAAAGACAGAGAGAGACAGAGAGAAACGAGAAATCACCCCCACCCCCCGGGGGAGATGGCTGCACCTCAATCCCTTCTCCTCCGTTCTCCTTTCGGCATCTTGGGCATGCACGCACACGTGCCTGGCGTGAGTTTAAGCCGCCTGGTCCGGGACTCGAACTGCGGTCAACTACATGGGAGTCCAGTGACGTAGCCATTACGCTAACTGCTGGTCGCTCCAATAGAACTTTCTGTGAAATGTTCTGTGTCTGCCTTGTTCACTGTGGTAGATGTTAGCCATGTGTGGTCAGTGCAACTGAGGAGCTATTTAATTTTTTTTAATTAATTTATTTTAATTAGACCAAAGAGGGACAACAGAGTGAGAGAGAGCTCATTTAAGGAGCTATCTTTTTTTTTTTTTTTTTTTTTTTTTTTTGAGAGGTTTTTGCTATAGGGCGCGTGCGCTCGCCAGACAGACAAAGAGAGACAGAGAGACAGAAAGCAGGAAATCACCCCCCGGGGGGGATGGCCACGCCGCAATCCCTTCTCCTCCATTCTCCTCTCGGGATCTTGGGCACGCACGCACACGCGCCCGGCGTGAGTTTAAGCCACCGGGTCCGGGACTCGAACCGCGGTCGACTACGTGGGAGTCCAGCGACATAGCCATTACGCTAACTGCTGGTCCCAGGAGCTATTTATTTTTAATGAATTTAAATGTAAGTAGTTACTGGGGCCAGCAGGTGGTGTGGTGGTTAAGGATGCTGGACTCTCAAATGCCCAACTGCAGTTCAAGTCCTGGACCTGGTAGCTTACCTTCTCACTTTCTCTCTCTCTTTCTCTCACTCATTCTGTCTCTCTCTGGTCAAATTAAAATAAAGTTTAAATGAAATAATTCAGGGCCGGCAGGTGGTGTGGTGGTTAAGGGTGCTGGACTCCCACGTGGCTGACGGTGATTCGAGTCTAGACCTGGTGGCTTGCTCTCTCACTTTCTCTCTCTTGCTCTGTCCCTCTCTGGTCAAATTAAAAAATAAAGTTAAATAAAATAATTCTTGAAAATTATTGAAAAATAATAATTATTGAAAAATACTAATTCTCTGGGACCAACAGCTGGCATGGTGGTTAAGGCATTGGACACTCCCACATGGCTGACCATGGTTCAAATCCTGGACCTGGCAGCTTGCTTTCTCACTTTCCTCTCTCTCTCTCTCTCTCTCTCTGATCAAATTATAATAAATGAATGCATAAATAAAATTAAATAAAAATAATTTAAAAAATACAAATCCTCTGAATACATAAATGTAAATAGTTACTTTACCTAGTATCCACAGCCAACAAAGACCTAGGAAGTACGGAGATGCTACCTTTTTCTAATTTGGGACACCTCACGAATTTGCAGGTCCTCTTTGCCCAGGGGCGGTATTAGTCTTCCCTGTGTTGTTCTCATTTAGAAAATGTGCTGCGAGGGAAGCACAGTAGATGCTACTTTTACACGCATTTTGCAAACGAAAACACGGCTTAGAAAGAAAAGCTGGCCCTGTAGTCTGGTGGCTAAAGGAGCTGGAACCCATGTGGCCGACTACAATTCAAGTCCCAGCCCCAGAGGCTGGAAAAACAAGCTCTGTGTGTGTGTGTGTGTGTGTATTGTCCATGTCCCAAAGTCCTGACAGGAGGGAGAAATGGAGAGGGGACTGTGTTGTGATGACCACATCCCATCAAGGGGGGGGTGCCTTCTCTCTCTCCCTGGGTGTGTGTGTGTGTGTGTGTGTCTGTCTGTCTGGCAAGCACACGTGCCCTCTGGCAATAAATAAATATAAAACAACTTGCCTCATGGTCACAAGGCTGTATTGTATGGAGGTTTCTGGCGAGCGCCCTGTTTCCTCCTGGCTATGTGACTGTGGGCATGCCTTTTAACCTTGCTGGACCAGTTTGCTCATCTCCGATACCTACTCTGCTCACCTCTGGGTTGTGAAAACACGCAGAAGAGTTACACTTCAATGAAGCACTTTCATATGCATTAACAAGGGCAGACCCTGGCTCTCTGGGGGCTTGTAGGTAAGACTGAATGGGAGCTCCGCCACTCTGTGGGGCAGGTGTGGGTATCCTGAAGACCCTGAGTTGGGGGCAGAGGGGCCTGCCCCGGCTGGGACATTGGCATACTTGCGCAGGTCCAGCTGTGTGCGCAGCGCCTTCCCCTGCAGTGTCATCTTGGCGCTGAAACGGGCGTCCTGCAGGAAAGTGGGGAGGAGGACGAGGTCACTGACCAGGAAGGTCTACACCCAATTCTCCCAGGCCCCTACAACCCCCACTCGGGCCCGCACCATGATCATGCTGGACAGCTGGACCTCAGGCCGGTCTGGCGGGACCAGGGCAATTGTGACGCCGGCAGTGACAGAGATGGTGGTGCCTGAGGGCTTGATGGTGCAGCGTGGTGGGGCCGTGACCCGCAGCTCCAGCTTCAGCGGAGAGTCGATCACTGCAGGGTTCTGGGCACAGACCAAGGAGGGCCGCATAAGTTCTCCATCTGTTACTTCATGAGCCCCCAGGTAGGAAGGGTGAGGCAGCCTTTGCCCTTCGGAAGCCCAGAGATTGCAAATACGAGACTGCTCTGGCTTCCAAAACCCCCGGGACTGTCCAGCCTACGTGCCTTTGCACGCACAAAGGGATGTTTCCATCTCTTTCTGCTTTCCTAAATATTGCATGGCGGGAAAAGTCCTGATGCATTTCTGCATAGAAAAACAGGCGGGATAGCCATGCCACCATCCCTTCTCCTCCTTCTGGGATTTGGGGCACACAGTGCACACGTGCCTGGCATGACCCTCAGGCTACCAGGTCTGGGACTCAAACTGCAGGCGACCATGCAGGAGTCCAGTGCCTTAACCACTGCTAGCCCCACCTGCTAGCCCCACCTCTCTCTCTCCCCTCTTTTTCTCTTAAGTCAGGGTCTTATTTTTTGTTTGTTTTGGTTTTCCATCTTTTTAAAATTTGCTATTGCAGGATCAGCAGATGGCATAATGGTTACATTGCTGGATTCCCATGTAGTCAACCACAGTTCGAGTCCAGGACCTGGTGGCCTAAAACAAGCTGGGCTCATGTGTGTGCGTGCCCAAAATCCTGAGAAGAGAATGGAGAAGGGATTGCAGCCTGGCCATCCGCCACCCCCCCCCCCCCCGGGGGGGGGGGGTGCTGATTTCTTACATTCTCTCTCTCTGGCAAATGCACACACCCTATAACAAAAATCTCTTCCACCCGCCACCCCCCAAAAAATTTTGCTATAGAGTATGTGTGCTTGCCAGAAAGAAAAAGAGACAGGCAAAGCAAGAAAACACGGGACTGGCCACACTGTGATCTCTGCTTTTCCATTCTCCTCTTGGGATTTGGGGCATGTATACACATGCATCAAGTGTGTTTTCCAAGCCACTGGGTTTGGGACTTGAACCATGCTATTGGCCATGTGGAACCCAGTTGCCTTAATCACCCTGCCACCAGCTGGCCCCTGTTTGTTTTAGATGGGGTCTTGCTGTCCTGATATTCCTACCTCAGCCACCCCGCTGGAGCTACAGGTGTGTGTTACCACGTCAGAGTCTTCATTTCGACAGGGTCTTGCCCTGTTGCCCAAGTCAGCCTCCAGCTGCCAGGCCTGTTTCAGCCTCCTGGAATCGCTGGGATTAGAGGCACACACGGCCGTGGCTGGCCTTTAAATTGGACTGGGGGTTGAACCTGGGTCTCCCATGTGGTCCTGGCCTGCAGAGCACAGTGTCTCAGCAGCACGTGCCACAGCTGGGCCCCAGAGTCCATGCTCTTAACTGCTCAGCCGTAAGTGTGACAGTGGCGCCCACAGCACAGCAACGATAGCAGCTGGTGCTTGGTGAACACTCTGCACCAGGTCTGCTCCAACTGCAGGTGAGAAGGTCAGTGTGACCTGATGTCACAGGTTCAAATTCTGTCACTCAAAGTTGAACCAAGGACAGGGACCAGCAGTTGGCATAATGGCTATGTCGCTGGGCTCCCATGTAGTCGACTGCGGTTCAAGTCCCGGACCCAGTGGCTTAAACTCACACCGGGCGCATGTGCGTGTATGCCCAAGATCCTGAGAGGAGAATGGAGGAGATGGGATTGCGGTGTGGCCATTCCCCCTGGGGGGTGATTTCTTGCTTTCTGTCTCTCTGCCTCTCTGTCTTTCTGGTGAGCGCACGCACCCTATAACAAAAAAAAAAAAAAAAAAAAAAAAAAAAAATAACCTCTCCCCCCAAAAAATAAATAAATAAAAAACAAACAAACAAACAAAAAATTGAACCAAGGACAGACACATCCGTTAAGGATAATAGAGGTATTTCTTTCAAGCTATTTAACTCTCACATCCCTCCCCATTAAACAAGGAGAAATAAACAAAGCAATATATAGGAATTAATCATAAAAAATCACTGGGGCTGGCAGATGGCATGGTGCATAAGGGTGCTGGACTCCCACATGGCTGACCGTGGTTCGAGTCCCGGACCTGGTGACTTGGTTTCTCACTTTCCCTCTCTCTCTCACTCTGTCCCTCTATGGTAAAATTAAAATAAATACATTTTTTAAAAAAATCATCTAAAGGGCATGTGCCCTTGCTGGAGAGAGAAAGTGAGAAAGCACCTCTCGTGGGGAACGGACATACCACAATCCCTTCCCTTCTGTCTCTCCCTCTTTTCAGGATTTTGACCACACACACACAAGCCCAGTGTATTTCTCAAGCCACTGGGTCAGGGACTGGAACCATGTGGTTGGTCATATGGAATCTAGCTGCCTTCACCGCCACGCCATCGTCTGGCCCCAGAATGAATCATTATTAAAGCTCCTACGCTCACAAAGCTTGGATTATCCCATTCCTTGCAGCAGCTCTGTGAGGGACAGGACAGGAAATAGTACTACCGAGCTTGGCAGGGTGAGAGGACCTGGCCACAGCGAGAGGCCAGGCCTTCTGTCTCCAGGGCTGCTGTGGGATCTCCACTGCACGCTCACTGAGCCCCCTGCTGGTGTGCAGGTGGCATGCCCTAACCCCAGACACATCCCCTCCTCCACAGATGCTCACCAGCAAGACGATGCTCCCCAAGTAGGAGGCTCTCAACAGCATGTCCAGATCATGGGGTACCTGGACCAGGAAACAGCAGTGAGGCAGGGTCATCAGCTGCATAACGGACCCATCCCACAAATGGGTCTGGCTTACCTTGTCCCCCACCAGTGACAGCTTCAGGGACCCCGCCCGGAAGTAGCTCTCCATGGCAGAGTCGAAGAAGAACTCAGAGAAGGCCACGTACACCATCCGCTCCTCCTCCTGCAGCTGGGGCTCCACTGCCCGGTTGGGGAGGCTCCAGTTCACCTCCGCCAGGGGAAAGAAGGCTCCCTGGAGTGGGGGGAATCAGGGTCAAGGCAGACTGGCCTGATACCCAGATGACAGCAGATATCCCCAGCCCTACACTAGGCACTGTGGGAGGATGGTGGGGGTCAGACCCAGCCACTGTCCTTGGAAGGCTCACAGCATCTCTCTCTCCATATTTAAAATTTTGCTGGGAACAGCAGATGGTGTAATGGTCACGTCATTGGACTCCTACATGGCCAACTGCAGTTCAAGTCCTGGACCTGGCAGCTTAAAATTCACTCCAGGTGCACATGCAGGGGTGCCCAAAATTCCAAGAGGAGAGTGGAGGAGAAGGGATTATGGCATGGCCATGCCTGAGGGGTGACTTCTCACTTTCCATCTCTTTGTCTCTCCATGAGTGCACGCTCCATATAGCAAAAATATCTCTCTCTCAAAAAAAAAAAAAAAAAATTGCCAGAGGGTGTGTGCACTCATGGCGGGAGAGAGAGAGAAAGTGAGAAAGAACGCCCCATGTGGAATGGTCTGCGACAGTCCCTTCTCCATTTCTCTATTCTGTCAGGATTTGGAGCAGGCAGGCACATGTATTTCAAGCCACCAGGGCTGGGATTTGAACACATGATTGGCAATGTGGGGTCCAGCTCCCTTAACTATGAGGTCACAGGGCCGGCCCTGTGCATAGAGCCACAGGGAAGACAGGGAGGCAGAGACCACACACACCAGCCCAGGAAGCTCACCCGGAAGTCCATGTCCAGATTGCTGGGAGAAGCCACGGGGTCCTTCAGGAGGGAGTAGTCAATGCCCACGAGGTCGTCCACAGGACCACGCACTGTCGGGGGTGGGGAGGGGGCCCCAAGTCACTCAAAGCTGTGTGATGTCGGGTAAGGTGCATAACTTCTCTGGGCCTCGGTGTCTCATCCATAAAATGGTGATATTTTCCTCATCGTGGTGTCGTGAGAATCAAGTTAGCTTTATGTCCAAAGCACATAGTGCCCGGTGTGCACTGTATTCAATCACCTTAGCTATTATTATTTCTATTACTACCACAGGGTTTCATCAAATCACTGACAGGACGTAAAGGGGCTCCTTTTCCTCCTTGGCTTCCCCACCTCCCCCTCCCCTCCTATGTCCTGTGTGTTGGGTGTGATGGGACAAGGCCTCTGTCCTACAGTAGACAAAGATCACAGCTTAAGAAAAGGGAATTCATGTTAGCTGAGCACCTATTACGTGCCAGGTGATGAAGACAAATGGGGCCCCGCTGATCAGCAAGCACATACTGAGGACCTTGACAGCCATCCCCACAGCAGCCCCAGCAGGGAGGCGTTGCCAGCCGAGTGAGGAAACCAAGCCCAGAGAGGACTGAGTGCTTGCCCACGACCAGGAGCACGTCAGCGGCACAGCCACACTCAAGAGCAGAAAGGCCTACTCCACAACTGTACGTGACCACTGCACACTCGGCCTCCTCAACCCCACGCCACCACCAGGGCCTGGCCCAGAGCTCTCGGCCTCAGCAGGGCAACTCACCAGGCACGGTGTCCAGGAGTGAGTTCAGCAGGACCATCCCTGCGTGGTGGAGCACGGGGCAGATCTGGGAGGTGAGGGCCAGAGTCAGGGCTTTCTCAGAGAGGGCATGCCCACCCCCGCTGGCTCCCTCCCCACCCCTGCCCACACCTGCTGGTTCAGGAGGAAGCGCATCCCCGAGGTGATGAAGGTGGAGAGAAACTGGTACACCTTCCTGTGAGGAGGGCGAGAAGATGCCAGGTGAGCCCAGCTCCTGCCCATAGCCCCAGCCAGGTACAGGAGAAATCACAGTAGCCATAGATGGTGGTGGGAGGGCCTCCTCAGCTTTGGCTGAATCACCAACCCCTCCATGCGGCTTCCTCAAGACCTAGGCCCAAATGCCCTCTTCAGCCTGATTCTCACAACTTCCTCTCCTACTCAGCCCCCACCAGCCAAGTGAATTCATTCACAGTTCCTCAAGCCTACTCTGTACATCCCCAGATCCATACACTTACTGGGGCCCTCCCCTCCACCCTCAGCGCTCCTGCCCTGTATTCCCCCCATCTGGGCTCAAATGCTTCCTCTTCCAGGCAGTCTTCCCAGATCACCCTCTTTCTTGGCCCTTCTTCTCTCAAGACCTTGATAACAAATGTTGTGTCCCCCCAGCGAGGCTTTGAGCATCTTTCTGAATCCTCAGGACCTGGCGTATATTCTCTTTGCTGAATAAATAAAAAACTGACAATGTACCAACACCCGATGATAAAACCTCCAACTTTTCTCCCTCGCTCTCTCCCAGTCCATGTACAAAGTCCCCTTGTCAGCCTAGAACCCAGAACAATGTTATTACTTTTGTATTGGAAGAGTTGCCAGTTGTGAGAACTAGTACATGCTAGAGTAGTAACACCTGTGCATGCTAAAACAGTTCCTCTTACCTAAAGGCTAGCACTCAGATAAGCACTTATTATGTCTTGGATATTGTTCTAAATCTTTACATTTATGAATGCAATATTCACATGATCTTAAAAAACAGGTTACTACATCCCCATTTGACCAGTGGAAACTGAGGCACCGAGCGTCAGTGATTTGCCCAAAGGCACACAGCCAGGAAATGGTGCAGCAGAGATTCGGACCCAGCTGGCGTGACTCCTAAGCCTTTGCATTTCACATTGCGCTGTTCACATAGGTCGTGGGGCTCAAAGCAGGTGTAGTGGGGTCGACGAGGGGCTTACTTGAAGGTTCCCCCGAAGGCTGCATGCATTCTGGAGACAGAGGCCTGGCAGGAGACATTGGACACTTTCATCCGGCCAGTGGCATCCCGGGAGAGCTGCAGACCAGTGCGGATGGACACACCCTCGGCCGAGGCATTGATGTAGCCTCCGTCATAACTGCCAAGGAGGGGTTCATGTTGGCCCCAACTGGGAGCTTAACTAAGTCATCACCGCCCTCCTGTGCCCCCATGCATCGTACCTCTTAATAAGGCTTCACTTCCACAGTTTACTAGCCCAACTACTACACCCTAACAATCCTTACAAAGTGGGTTTGGCTGTTCCTACCATGCAGACGAAGAAACAAACTCAGGAGGGCTGACTGCTCATGGCCCTACAGCACCCCCTGCCCTCCGGACCCCCCACTCCCTCAGGGCTGGGTCCTCACAAGAACCAGTAGAGGAGCTGTCTCCGGAAGCGGAGTCCCAGGGACGCATTGGTGATTTGCAGCATCAGTTCCTGCTCCGGAAGGAAATAGAGCTCCGAGGACGTCAGCTGCAGCTCCATGACCTTCACCCTGGGGGAGGCCAAGGACCTCAGAGGTCAGAGCCAGGACCAAGACAGGGGACCTCACCCAGCTAAGGGCCGTTCAGTCCCTCCTCTTCCAGGCAGGCCTAGAGAAGCTGGGGCTCTGGAATGAACTCTTCCATTGTCTGCCAAGTGCCCTGCTTGGGCTTGAATGGCTCAGGGATTCGCTCCTCTTGATATAGATGTTCAAAGTGAACTTCTCAGGGCCACCAGATGGCGTAATGGTTACGTGGCTGAACTTCCATTTAGCCATAGCTCGAATCCTGGACCTGGAAGCTTAAAACTCATGCTGGGCACGTGTGCGTTCATGCCCAAAAATCCCGAGTGGAAAATGGAGGAGAAGGAATTGTGGCATGGCCATCCCCTCAAAGGGTGATTTCTCACTTTCTGTCTCTCTGGCGAGCACACGCACCCTATAGCATATATATCTCTTTAAAAAAAAAAAGTGAGCTGCTCGGGGCCAGCAGATGGCACAGCAGTTACATCACTGGACTCCCACATGGCTAACCATGGTTCAAGTCTCAGACCCAGTGGCTTGAAACTCGCACTGGGCATGTATACATGCATGCCCAAAATCCTGAAAGGAGAAGGGATTGCAGTGTGGCCATCCCTCCAGGGAGTGATTTCTCACTTTCTCTCTCACTGTCTCTGTCTCTCTCTCTCTCTCTAGCGAGCACATGCACCCTCAGACAAAATCTCTAAGAAAAAAACAAAACAAAAGTGTGCTTCTCCCTGTGTCTAAGAAGTCTTGGTGGCCTTGAATTTTGATTGTATAACAAAATATTTGTCCTAGGTATTGGTCATAGAAACAATAACGGATAGTATTTGAACTTAAAAAAAAGTTTTGGACGAGCAGTTGGCGCAATGGCTATGTTGTGGACTCCCATGTGGTCGACCATGGTTCGAGTACAGGATCGGTGGCTTAAATTCACGCGTGGCCAAGATCCAGAGAGGAGAATGGAGGAGAAGAGATTGCTTCATGGCCATCCCCCCTGGGGGGTGATCTCTCTCTTTTTGTCTCTCTGTCTTTCTGGCGAGCACACGGGCCCTAAAGCATAAACCTCTCCAAGAAAAAAAAAAAGGTCTTGTTGCTTTGATTCCTTCCATACCTTGGGATTGCTAGACCTGCGTGTCCTCCGACTACCTCCATCACTTACGTTCCACCCGACATGCCAGTTCTTTTTCCCAACCCATCCTAAACCACAAGAGCTCCAGCCCATGTCCTAGACTCCGCTCTCATCCGCAGGCATTCTTCGACCCCACCTTTCAGGTGCCCTTTACCCACGCCTTCATTCAGATTAGCTCCCTTTGACCACGCCTATTTTCACTAGGCCACGCCCGTAGCCCTAACCCCGCCCACGTTGGTCGGTTTGGCGTTTTCTCTTTTTGTTCCCATCCTGTTTCTTCAGTACCTCCTCACTTTGGTCACGTCCCCATTCCACCAAGTCCTCGGGTGCCCAGAGAACAGCAGGTATTCCCTAAGCCCCGCCTCCATGCAGACTAGGCCCCTCCTTCACGGCGGGGGTCGCTCCGGGATCCCGAGGCCCCGCCCCCTTCTACTCACTCGGAGATGTTGTAGTAGAACTGGCCCTCTCGGCCGCGCAGGTCCGGGATGGTGATGGTCTCCAGCTCCTGCTCCAGAAAGCGCAGTCCCTCCTGCTTCACTGAGGCAGCGGGAAGGCCCTTAGCTCCCGCTCCCACTGTTGGAATGAACCTACCCTGTGCTTCCCCTCCTGCCCCGAGCCTTACCCAGCTCCAGCGCTTTGGAGGTGACACGGATCTTGCAGCCCGGGAGCTCCGCGTGAGCGCCTGCCAGCAGCGCGAGGAAAAGGGCCCCGAAGAGAAGCATAGCGAACCGGCCTGGGGGTGGAGTGGGGTCTCAAGAGTCATCCAGGCCCCAAAACCCACTCCTTGGACGTCCAACTAGAACAGGGGTCTGACCCGAATCGTTACCCTCCAGACAACTCTTCAGGGAATTTGGGGCCGATCATTTTGCCCCCATTGGGCAGATGCAGAAACTGAGGCTCAGAGGCGTGCGGCTTGCGCTTCTGCTCCCAGAGGATTTGGGGCACCGGGAGGTTGCACCATTTCCTCGTGCAATCGCCGCGTGACGAATTCGGACCTCCGGAGGGCCAGTTCCCATCCCCCCAACAGCCTCCCTCTCCTGTGGTGGTGAGCAGGCTCAGGCTTGCACATTGCCATGGCAACGGCAGAACGCGCATTCCTGCGGGGTGGCTTGCGGTCTCCCAGACCCCGCGCAGGGAGAGGAAAAGCAGTGACTGGCCGGACCGCGGGTTCCTGGGTCTCCCGGCTCCTCCAGGACCTAAATCCCTCCCACTGGGGATTTTGCTTGGTGCCCCCCATCACAACGCCCTCCTTCATAGGTCTCTTCCCCACCCTGGCTCAGTGGACCAAGCAGCTCCATGAGGGTCTGGGGGTGGGATGGGGACTTGTCTCAACTCACTCAGCCGCGGAGCTAGGGGACGGTGTGGTCACGTGGGGCTGCAGGAAGCGCTGAGATCCGAGCGGCGGGATCTGGCGGGCAGCGTTGCTCCAGCCGCTTTTATATGAAGCCGAGCCTCCCCGACTCCCCCTCCTCTCTCTCCCGCTCTCCCCTCCCCCTCTGGGTGCTGGGAAGGGATAGGGCGGGACGCTAGCAGCTGGGAGGGTGGAAAGGGCTATACAGAGCCCCGTGACGAGCCCGACTGCTGTCTAGACAAGTGGGGGACCCAAGCTCAGCAGGAGGGAGGAAATTGCAGGACTTGGCCTGCCCAGACCCAAAGATCCCTGCTTCGCTGGGAATTTGGTTCAAATTCCAATTACCCATCTTTTCCTGTGCGACCTTGAGCAAGTCACTTGGGTCCCTGAGCCTCAGTTTCCTTAACCAGCCAAATGTGCCTGATCACAGAACTGCTTCTGAGGCCTTTATTGCAACCCAGGGCAAGGCAGGAAGTCAATGCCCAGGGCGCCTGTTTTTCCTTTCCTTCCACCACAACCATCTCAAGACCTTCTTGCCTGGCTTTGCTACCGGCCTCCCCACCAACTGTCCCAGTGTCACTGTCCCGCAACTTAAAGACCCACAAGTCCAAGCAAGTGCTATCAGCCCAGGGGGCACCATAAAGGTGACTGGAGTCACCCCAGAGAGATCTGCCATTTCCTGGACGCTGGATTGTTGCATGTGACCCCTTGGAGCTAGGTGCTCAGCACAGTAAAACCCACTCCCACCCATGTAAGTCTACAGGGCTCCCAGCTCCTAGGCAGGGCACAGACTAGGTGCTTGCCACTTTGGGGTTGTCAAATGGATGAAAGAGGAAAGAGCACCCACAGAAGCACCAAGCACTCATCTAGATATGATGACCAATGTGTCCTGATTTGCTGAGGACCTTCCCTGTTTTGAAACTATTTCTGGAAACCCACTTGGTCATAGGCAAACCAGGATGGTTAGTCATCCTAGAGCTAGATCATGTCTTCATCTTTTGTTTCCCCCTTAAAGAATCACTTATTTAATTTTATTCATTATTATTTTTTAATTTGCTATAGGGCATGCACACTCACCAGAGAACAAAGAGAGAGAGAAGGAAAGTGAGAAACCAAGCCACCAGGTCTGGGACTCGAACCACAGTTAGGTGGGAATGCACCATGTGACAGTCCAGTGCCATAACCACCACACCAGTGGCCCCTTATTTGTTCATCTTAAAATGGAAACAATAACTTAAGGTTATTGTTGGGCTAAATCTAGGCTAACTTTATTTTTTAGGTCTTTTGTCATAGGGTGCATGCACTAGCCAAAGAGAGAGACAGAGAGAGGGAGGATGACCACACCATAATCCCTTTTCCTCCTGAGATGTTGGGCATGCACACACACACACAGAGTGTGATTTTTCAAGCCACCAGGTCCAGGGCTGAAGCCATAGTCATGTGGGAGTCCCCACACCACCTGCTGGCCCATAGATTAATTTCTTTTCTTTTTTTTTTGGAGAGGTTTTTGCGATAGGGCGCGTGCGCTCACCAGACAGACAGAGAGAGACAGAGAGACAGAAAGCAAGAAATCACCCCCCAGGGGGGATGGCCACGCCGCAATCCCTTCTCCTCTATTCTCCTCTTGGGATCTTGGGCATGCACGCACACGTGCCCGGCGTGAGTTTAAGCCGCCGGGTCTGGGACGCGAACCGCGGTCGACTACGTGGGAGTCCAGTGACATAGCCATTACGCTAACTGCCGGTCCCATTTTCTTTTATTTTTAATACTTTTTTTTAGATATTTTTGCCTTGGGGCACATGTGCTCTCCAGAGAGAGACAGAGACACTGAGAGGGAAAGTGAGAAATCTCCTCCAAGGAAGACAGCCATGCTGCAATTCCTTTTCCTTTCTCCTTCCGGGATCTTGAGCACGCACACACATGTGCCTGGCGTGATTTTCAAGTTACTTGGTCCAGTACTCAAGCCGCGGTAGGCCATGTGGGAGTACAGTGATGTGACTGCTGTACCAACCGCTGGTCTATGTAATTTTTTTTTAAGAATTATTAATTTAATTTTATTTATCATTATTATTATTCTTCAGTGGGCTACAGGCCATGCAAAGAGAAAGCAAGCCTCCAGGTCCAAGACTTGAATCTATGTCGACCACGTAAGAATCCAGCGCCTCAATCTCCACACCACTTGCTGTCCCTTAGATTAACTTCTTTAACCTTTTCAACAACCTGCAAGGTCAGGACTGTTATGACCCACCTTTAGCAAGAAACTAGAAGTTGCAACAATTCTGTGGCTTCTGTTGAGGAACCCAAAGTCTATGAAAGATTGGGAAGTGGGTTTATAGCCCAGTGGTTAAGTGCTTAGATTTTTTTTTAAGACTTTTTTAAAATTTAACTTTATTTATTTATTTTTCATTTGACCAGAGAGAGACAGAGCGAGAGCGAGAGCAAGAGAGAGAGAGAAGGAAAGTGAGAAAGCAAGTCACCAGGCCCAGGACTGGAACCCCAGTTGACCATGTGGGAGTCCAGTGCCCTTAACCACCACACAACCTGCTGGCTCCAATGCTTAGATTCTTGTGTCTAACAGATCAGAGTTCACACTCCAGGCTGTCAATTCTTAGGCATATGACCTTAGACCCTTATTTAAGCACCTTTTTTTTTAGAGAGAGATTTTTGCTATAGGGTGCTTGTGCTCGCCAGAGAAAGAGAGACAGAGAGACAGATAGCAAGAAATCACCCCCCAGGTGGGGTGGCCATGTTGCAATTCCTTCTTCTCTAGTCTCCTCTCAGAATTTTGGTCATGCACGCACACACACCCAGAGTGAGTTTTAAGCCACTGGGTCCAGGACTCGAACCGTGGTTGACTATGTGGGAGTCCAGTGATGTAACCATTACACCATCTGCTAGTCCCCTTATTTAAGCACTTTAAGATTCTTTCTTTCTTTCTTTCTTTCTTTCTTTCTTTCTTTCTTTCTTTCTTTCTTTCTTTCTTTCTTCCTTCCTTCCTTCCTTCCTTCCTTCCTTCCTTCCTTCCTTTCTTCCTTTCTTCCTTTCTTCCTTTCTTCCTTTCTTCCTTTCTTTCTTTTTTTTGGAGAGGTTTTTGCTACAGGGCACCTGAGCTTGCCAGAAAGACAGAGAGAGACAGAGAGATAGAAAGCAAGAAATCATCCCCCAGAGGGGATGGCCACACCACAATCCATTCTCCTCCATTCTCCTCTCGGGATCTTGGGCATGCATGCACACGCGCCCGGTGTGAGTTTAAGTCACCGGGTCCGAGACTTGAACCAGGGTTGACTACATGGGAGTCCAGCAACATAGCCATTATGCCAACTGCTCGTCCCAAGCCTCATTTTCTTCATAATTTTTTAAAGAATTATTTTATTTTAACTTTATTTATTATTATTATCATTATTGTTTTCCAGTTTGATCAAAGAGAAACAGAGAGAGAGAGAGAGAGAGAGAGGAAGTGAGAAAGCAAACCACCAGGTCCGAGACTTGAACCATGGTTAGCCATGTGGGAGTCCAGCGCATTTAACCACCATGCCACTTACCGGCCCCAATTTTTTTTTTTTTTAATTTGCCAGTAGGCATGTGATCATGTCAAAGAGAGACAAAGAGACACAGAGAGGGAGAAAGGGAAAACACTCCCCACGAAGAATGGTCATGCCAAAATCTATTCTCCTCCATTTCTTCCTCCTTTCAGGATTTGGGGCACACACTCACACACACGTTCCCAATGTGTTTTCAAGACTTTGAGTCTGAGACTCAACTGCATTCGGCTATCTGGGGTCCAGCTCCTCAATTAGCAGGCCATGAGCAGGCCCCATTTTCTTCATCTTAAAATGAAGGAGCCAGCAGGTGGTTTAGTGGTGAAGGTACAGGACTCCCACATAGTTGAATACATGCAGTTCAATTCCTGGACCTGGCAGCTTGAAATTCATGCTGGGCACGTGTGCACGTGTGCCTAAAAATCTCGAGAGGAGAAAGGAGGAAAAGGGATTACAGTGTGGCCGTTCCCCCTGGGGGGTGATTTCTTACTTTCTGTCTCTGACAAGTGCATGAGCCCTATAGCAAAAATCTCTTTCTCAGAAAACAAACAACAACAAAAAAAAGAAGAAGAAGAAAAAAAGGAAACAATAACTAAAGGTCATTGTAAGAACGAGTTACATATCGATAGGGGTCTTGTAAATGGCATAGCACAGAGTTAGCTGCCGCAATCACAGCCAAACAAGACAGGAGTGATGTGTGAAGGGAGCAGGAACGTGCCGTCTGGAGGAGGAAGTGCTGGTGCCTCACTGAACTCTGGTAACCTTCTTGGAGCCTGGCTCAGGCAGAAAATCTGGGTGTCTTCAACCACACTACCCTAAATGTTCCTTATCTATTTTTTTTATTTTTTTCTTTTCCTTTCTTCCTTTCTTTCTTTCTTTCTTTTTTTTTTTTTTTTTTTTTTTTTTTTTTTTTTTTGAGAGATTTTTGGTATAGAGTGTGCATGCTCACCAGAGAGACAGAGAGCCAGAAATCATTCACCAGGGGTGATGGCTATGCCACAATTCCTTCTCCTCCATTCTCCTCTTGGGATCTAAGGCGGGCATGTGAGCACACAAGCCCAGTAGGCATGAGCTTTTTAAGTCGCTGGTCAGGGATTCAAACCACAGTTGACTACATGGGAGTCCAGCAATGTAGCCATTACGCCATCTGCTGGTTCCAATGCTCCTCATCTCTTCTGATCCTAAAACCTAAGTGCAGTCAGACCTAGTTCGTCCTTGAATGGCAAAACCTAGTGGATGTTAGTTTTCTTTTTCTTTTATTTATTTTTCTTTCTGCTCTAGCCATACTGGCCTCTCTGTTCCTTGAACATCCCAATTTTCTTCTTTTTTTTTTTTTTGAGAGGTTTTTTTCACTATAGGGCGCGTGCGCTCTCCAGACAGACAGAGAGAGACATAGAGACAGAAAGCGAGAAATCACCTCCCAGTTGGGATGGTCACACTGCAATCCCTTCTCCTCCATTCTCCTCTTGGGATCTTGGGCACGCACGCATACGTGCCCGGCGTGAGTTTTAAGCCACCGGATCCGGGACGCGAACCGCGATCGACTAAGTGGGAGTCCAGTGACATAGCCATTACGCTAACTGCTGGTTCCCAACATCCTAATTTTCTTGGGTGGACCTTCACATCTGCTGTTCCCTCTGCTTGAATGCTTTTCCACCTGATCTTCCGAGGGCTGGTTTTTGTCTATCTGGTCTCAGCTTAAATGGCCTTCCTCAAGGAGAACCTCCCTCCCTTACAGTTTTATCCAATCACACCAGCCTGGTTTATTGTCTTTGTAGATCTTATTACCATGTAATATTTTCCTGCATACTTATCTGTTTATTGTCTGTCTGCATGAGAACTAGAAGTTTGTTGTACACTGTATTCCTGGTGCCTAGAACAGTGCCTAAGGTACAGGAGGTACTGAACAAATATTTGCTAAGTTATCGATCTGGTTTGGAGCCCTTGAAGGTCGAGGGAATAGGCAATACCTTACACCACTCCAGTACCTTTTATTTATTTTTATTATTATTATTTTTTTGAGAGAGAGATTTTTGCTTAGGGCGTGTGCGCTCGCCAGACAGAGACGGAGAGACAGAAAGTGAGAAATCACCCCCCAGGGGGGATGGCCACGCCGCAATCCCTTCTCCTCCATTCTCCTCTCGGGATCTTGGGCACACACGCACACGCGCCCGGCGTGAGTTTAAGTCACCAGGTCCGGGACTTGAACAGTGGTTGACTACATTGCAGCCCAACGACATAGCCATTACGCTAACTGCTGGTCCCAATTTTTATTATTTTTTTTAAGAGAGCTTTTGCTATGGGGCATGTATACTTGCCGGAGAGACATAGAAACAGAAAGCAAGAAATCACCCTCCCCTACCAGGGAGAATGGCCACGCCACAATCTCTTCTCCTCCGTTCTCGTCTTAGGATTTTGGGCACACATGCACATGTGCTGGGCATGAGTTTCAAGCCTCTGGACCTGGGACTCAAACTGCGGTTAGCCATGTGGAAATCCAGCAATGTAACCGTCCTGCCATCTGCTGGTCCCAGTATCCTTTTATTTTTGAGTTATTTATTCTATCAAAGAGAGAAAGAGAAGCAGAAAGACAGATACCCCCAGCAGGGCCCTCACTCCGAGATCCACACCCTGTCTCAGCTAACCAGGATCACGGGACCTTGTGTATGCCTGGCATCCTTAAGCAGGTCCTGGAAGCCGGCTCCAGGGCGCAGCAGTAATGCACACCTGAAAAATAACCAGATGCCAGGGCCAGCAGATAGCGTAGTGGTTATGTCACTGAACTGCCACATGGCCGACCGCAGTTCGAGTCCAACCCGGTGGCTTGAAAATCATGCCAGGTACATGTGTGTGCATGCCAAAGAGTCTAGGAGGAGGATGAAGGAGAAGGGATTGTGGTGTGGCCATCTCTCTTGAGGGGTGATTTCTCACTTTCCCTCTCACTGTCTGTCTCTCTCTCTCTGTGGTGAATGTACACACTCTATAGCAAAAACCTCTATTAAAGAAAAAAAAAAGCCAGATGCCACCTGGTGACTATGGTTCAAATCTCTGACTTGGCCAGCCTGAAACACCCCCCAAAATCGGGGGGGTGTTGTAGAACTGAAGGAGGATGATCATGGTATGACTTGACCCTGAGGAGGGTATTCATCTCTCTCTCTCTCTCTCTCTCTCTCTCTCTCTCTCTCTCTCTCTCACACACACACACACACACACGCACAAGAGCTTGCATGCACTCTATCATGAATAAAGAAAAAAAAGAAGGTCCCAGAACCCAACCCAGGACCTTTCTCACATGGACCCAGTGCCATTACTGCCGTGCCATCACCTGCCCACCCCCCCAGATTCTGTATCAATTCCTACATTTCCTTGGCCTCATTTCAGCCCTGGCTTGAGCTGGAGGAAGAGAAAGTGCCGTCACTGGCCTTGATTCCAGGGACTTGCCCTTTCAGCCTGGCCCTCTCCATTGCATGGGTTCCCCATTTCCCCCAGAACTGTGTCCTCAGCTCCCACTTCAGAGTGATGCTGGCAGCCCAGGACTGGCTTTGCAGCCTCCCCGAGACGTCACTACTTGGCTTGAGAAAGGATCAGAATCCCCAAGTCTTCCCAATTTCACTCTTGGCTTTGAAGAGAGAAGGGGCACCTTCCCAACACTCAGAGGGGCAGGAAAGGCATGCTTTTCTACTCCCTCTTAGGCACACAGCACAGCAATGTTGCAAAACAAGAGAGCAGAGCTGGTAAGTGTTTTGGATCCAAATAGACCTGGTTCAAGTTCTGCCATGAACTGCCACCTGGTGACTATGGTTCAAATCCCTGACTCGGCCAGCCTGAAACACCCCTCAAAATCCAGGGAGCTGTAGAACTGAAGGAGGGTGATCGTGGCATGACTTGACCCTGAGGAGGGTGTTCATCTCTCCCTCTCTCTCTCTCACACACACACACACACATGCACACACAAGCTTGCATACTGCTCACTGATATAGCACATAGGTTTTAAAAAACAACCTCTTTTAGAGCCTTAGGTTTCATATCTGTAAAATGGGGATGATCTATTATCTGACCACTCTGCTGAGTAGCAGCAAGAAAATTTTTGTTTTAGATTTTTTGTTGTTTTGCCATAGGACATGTGCACTCACCAGCTAGACACAGAGAGAGATAGGAAGAGGGAAGGAGAAATCACTTCCCGGATGGGGTGGGGATAGCCACACTGCAATCCCTTCTCCGTTCTCTTCTTGCGATTTCTCACATGCATGCACACTTGCTCAGCAAGACTTTCAAGTCACTGGGTCCAGGACTTGAACTGTGGTCAACCATGTGGGAATCCAGCACCTTATAATATACATATAATAAGGTGCATAGCCTCGTATTTGATGCACCAAAGGGGTCCGTAAATGGCTCTACAAAGTGCTTTACAAATACTATCTCACTTTTTTAATTTTCTTTTAGGGTGCATGTGCTCGCCAGAGAGCCAGAGAGAAACAGATCGACAGAAAGCAAGAAATCATCCCTGAAGGATAGCTATGCCACAATCCTTTCATTCTTTTCAGGATTTTGGCCACATGCACACATGTGACCGATGTGAATTTCAAGCTGCTGGATCCAGGACTTCAACCGTGGTTGGCCATGTGGGAGTCTAGCACCTTAACCACCATGCCACCTTCTGTCCCCAGTACTATCTCACTTTAACCTTATAACATCTTATAAGATAGGTATCAGGGTCAGATGGCGGCATGGTGATTAAGGCGGCTGGATCCCACATGACTGATTGCATGGTTCAAGTCCTGGACCCAGCAGCTTGAAAGATATGCCAGGCACATGTGCAAAATCCTGAAAGGAGGGAGAGAGAGAGATAGAGGAGAAAGGATGTGGTGTGAACGTGCCTCATGAGTGGATGCTTTCTCACTTTCTCTTTTTCTCTGTCTCTCTCCTGTGAGAGCACATGCCCTGTAACTACAACAAAAAGGGATGGATGCTTGTTTTTTTTTTGTTGTTGTTGTTGTGTTTTTTTGTTTGTTTGTTTTTGCTTTAGGGCACATATATGCTTTCTGGAAAAAGAGAGAGAGAGAAAGGAAAAGTGAGAAAGCACCTCCAGGGTGGATGACCATGCTACAGCCCCTCCTCTCTATTCTTCTCTCTGGATTTTGGGCATGCACACACGCACGCCTGGTATGTTTTTCAAGCCACTGCTTCCAGCACTTGAACTTGCAGTCAGCTATTCATCCACCTTAACCACGATGCCATTGGCTGGCCCTCATTATTCCCGTTTTACAGACAAGGAAACCAAGGCCTAAGAGACGAAGTAGTTAGCTCGAGTTCCTCTGCCTCCAGAGCCCATGTTTTTGCTACTCCATTCTGTCGTCTCTCTTTACTATCTATCCCTTGCAATCCTGCAGCAGCCCCCTGAGGTGTTTCCTATTGCCCCTGCTTTGCCCTATTGGGAAACCCAGGGGCAGTATGAAGATCAGCTGACAGAGTAAGCAAACAGACTCCCCCGACCGCAGGACACCAAGCTGGATCTCTGCCCAAGAAGTCAGCGTGTGCAGCAGGGCTTCCTCCCTGCCTCCTCATCCCCAGCTGTGTTTTCTTTGGATCCCGGCATGGCTTGGAGAAGCTGCGTCAGCCGATCTCCTCTCCGGATGGTTCCCCCACCCTTAACACCCACTAGAGCTGCCCCTCAGGAACTGCCCCCTCCCTTTCACTCCTCCTGAGCCCAGCCCTTGTGCCTATGATGGTCAGCATGGGCTTGCCTGGGGACAAGTGCTAGGGGACCCAGCTGGAATGAGGGCAGGGGCATGTGAGGGAGACAGATGTTAGACCAGAAAGACCCTGATGACACCTTCCCAAACTGTGATGTGACCATCTGTCTTCAGATGCAGCTGGACAGAACAGTTCCAATGAAGACTGGCCATTCACCAAGTAGAGAGAAGGGAAATCGAGGCCTGGGGAAATAACATTTCAAAGGAACCAAAGGGAAGGGGCAAAAGGAGGAAATGACGTTTGTTTTCTTTTTTTTTACTTTGAAGTTTATTTACTTCTATCATGAAAGAGATAGAGACAGAGACAGAAAGACAGACAGACAAGAGACAGTGCCTCCCTGACAGAGTCTTGACTGCCTGATTCACTCCCAGCTTCTGCCATCCCTGGATCGTGGGCACACTGCACCCAGCATCCTCAGGGAGGCCTCTGGACATGAACCTGGGACCTTCCCATGTGTGCCAGCCTCACAGAGCATCATATTTGACCACTGTGCCACTGTCTAGACCCTAACTAATGGTCTAACTCTTTTTTTTTTTTTTTTGAGAGGTTTTTCGCTATAGGGCGCGTGCGCTCGCCAGACAGAGAGAGAGAGACATAGAGACAGAAAGCGAGAAATCACCCCCCAGGGGGGATGGTCACGCCGCAATTCCTTCTCCTCCATTCTCCTCTCGGGATCTTGGGCATGCACGCACATGCGCCCGGCGTGAGTTTTAAGCCACCGGGTCCAGGACGTGAACCGCGGTCGACTACATGGGAGTCCAGCGACATAGCCATTACGCTAACTGCTGGTTCCCAAACTCTTGAGGTTCTCTAGAATGCCCTAAATTGGCCCTCAGTCTCTGAGGTCTCAGCATAACACAGGCTTTGGTGTAATAAGGATTGCTACCCTCCCACCGAGAACCCTGAGGGCATCATGGCTCTCTGGCCTTCCTCTTTGCATCCACCCAGCTAGATCCATATTTAAGCACCCGCCTCACCCACCAGTACCAAATTCTTCTCTTCTCTCAATCTTCTCCATCTCAGATCATGGTGCCATTTTCTTTGGAGAGAAATTTTTGCTATGGGGCATGTGTGCTCGCCAGAGACAGAGATGGAGAGAAAGTGAGAAATCACCCCGTGGGGGGATGGCCACACCGCAATCCCTTCTTCTCTTCCTCCCAGAATTTTGGGCATGCAAGCACATGTGCCCAGCATGAGTTTCAAGCCACCAGATTCGGGACTTGAATCGCTATCGGCCATGTGGGAGTCCAGCACCTTAACCATTACACCACCTGCTGGCTCCCATGGTGCCATTTTCACCCAGTGCTCAAGTGAAGAACACAGGAGTCATCCTCGATTCCCTTTTCTCCTTATACCCATGTCAGCAAATCCTGGAATCTCTCATGCCAAAGACATCCACATCTATATGCTTCTCTCCATTAGCACCAGCGCTAGTCCAAGCTGTTCTTATCTTTTCCCTGGACAGCTTACCTCATCTCCCTGCCTCACCACTTTCCATCTACGTCTAGTCTCCCTGCGTCAACCAAAGTGATTTTTTTAAAAAGAATTATTTGTTTAATTTTATTTATTATATTATTTTAATTTGCGACAGAGAAAGCAAGCTACTAGGTCTGGGATTCGAACCATGGTCAGCCGTATGAGGGTCTAGCACCTAAACCACTATGCCACCTGCCAGCCTCCCAAAAGTGATCTTTTGAAAGGTGGCAGTTGTAGCCAGACAGTGGCAGAGCAGTAAAACAGGATGCTTTGCGGTGCTCTGCAGGGCAGACCCACTGTGGGGAGGTTATTGCGGCCTCCCTGAGTACTTTGGACATATAATGAGTGTGGCATCAGGACTCTCTCAGGGGTGCTATCTCTGTCTCTTTCCATCTCTCTGTCTTTCTCACCCCTAGGATGAATGACTTCTTTAAAAAGTGGAAATCATAGCATTTTTCTCTTCTGCTCAAAACCCTCCACTGGCTCCTGTTGGCACACAGAATAAAACCTGGACCCACCATGATCTGCAAAACAGATCGCCTGTTCTAGCTCCCGCCTGCCTTCCTCTGACCCCATCTTCCACCACCGTGCTCTTCGGCCTCGGGCTTCCCAGGAGCTCTTCACTCTACAGGTAGGATCACACGTGGACTCTCACCTACTTAGCTTCCTTTGTGCACTCAGGTCTCTGCTCACATGTCACCCCTGCTGAGAGACCCCTCCCCATCCTTACCTGGCATTCTGTTTGCTTAATTTGTAACTGTCTGTTTCTTCCAGCAGACTCAGCTCCATAGGGCAGGGGCAGGAGCCTGGCACTGTTACAGCACAGGTCAGGGCACCTGGTAAGGCAAAGCAGTTACATTCCTGGAATTCCACATGGCCAACCGTGGTTTGAATCCTGGGCCAGGAAACTTGAAACTCACAGCAGGCAAATGCGTGTGCGTGCCCAAAATCCCAAGAGGAGAACGAAGGAGAAAGGATTGTGGCATGGCCATCAGGGGCATGATTTCTTGTTTTCTGTCTCTCTCTGTCTCTCTGGTGAGCACATGTGCTCTATAGGAAATATTTCTCTTCAAAAAAAGTTTGTTGGATTCAAGGATGGGTGGCTATCATGACCTGCTGACCCTTCCGAAGGAGGACCTTGAATGGTGGACCGTGTGGCCCTGGCTAATCCTCCCCTGAGAGTCTAAGTTCTCTGCACTTCCTTCCTGCATGCCCATCCCCTTGCATTCCCTGGGGTTATCTGGAGCTGATCTGCAGCCAAGAACGTCAGACTTTCCTAATCTCTCCAGAGGTCCTGGGATGTTCCCCCTTGAGAGTTCAGCTAGCTGTGTGGA
This sequence comes from Tupaia tana, assembly GCA_026018925.1. NCBI lineage: Eukaryota > Metazoa > Chordata > Mammalia > Scandentia > Tupaiidae > Tupaia > Tupaia tana. The sequence continues at coordinate 18,599,948 of JAKSZU010000015.1, read as the reverse complement.
AACTGGGACTCCTTGACCCAGCCTGCGCCCAGGCCCCTTTACTACACGGAACTTCAGACCTAAAGCTAGAGCACCAACCTGAAGTTAGAGCAGCTTTTCTGCTCATTAGCAACTATTTTTTTTATTAAGAGAGATTTTGTTATAGGGTGTGCACTTGCCAGAGAGACAGAAAGTGAGAAATCTTCCCCATGGGGGAAAGACAATCCCTTCTTCTCCATTTTTCTCTTGAGATATTGGGCATGCACACATGCCATGGGTGATTTTCTTTCTTTTTCGTTTTTTAAAGAAGTATTATTTATTTATTTAATTCCATTTGTTATTATCATTTATCAATTTGACCAGATAGAAACAGAGAGAGAGAGAGAAAGGGAAAGTGAGAAAGCAAACTGCCAGGTCCAAGACTTGAACCATGGTTGACCATGTGGGAATCCAGTGCCTTTAACCAGCACACCACCCTCTGGCCCTGAGCCCTAGGTGATTTTCAATCTACCTATTTCAGATGGCTGTGTGGGGTCTAGCTGCCTTAACCTCTACACCATCTGCTGGCCCAGTAAGTACTTAAAAAAAAAAAAAAAAAGTTCTGCAGAAGGATTTTAAAAAGAGAGACTGATGGTAAGTGTTGGCAAGGATATAGAGAAACTAGAACCCTCAAGCATTACTGGTGGGAATTAAAATGGGACAGCTGCTTTGGAAGACGTTTTGGTGGTGGCTTCTTAAAAAATCAAACATGGGGGCCAGCATGGAGATAAAGAGGCTGGATCCCACACAGCTAACTGCACAGTTTGAGTACCAGACCCAGTGGCCTGAAAATCCCACCAGGTGCATGTGTGTGCATGCCCAAAATCTGGAGAGGAGAATGGAGGTGAAGGACTGTGGCATGTCTATCTCCTGTTGAGGGTGATTTTTCACTTTCTATTTCTGGCAAACATGCAAGTCCTATAGCAAAACTAAAGAAAAAAAAAAAAAAAGTCAAGCATGGGCCAGCAGATAGCATGGAGGTTAAAGCTTGCTGGATCCCACATGGCTGACTGCACAGTTCAAGTTCTGGATCCAGCAGCTTGAAAATCTCACCAGGCACATGTTCATGTGCACCCAAAATCTCAACAGGAGAATGGAGGAGAAGGAACTGTGGCAGGCCACCACCACTCCCGTCCCCATGGGGTACTTTCTCACTTTCCTACTTTCTCTCTGTCTCTGTCTGGCTCTGGTGAATACATGAACTCATAGCAAATTAAAAAAAAAAGTCAAACACAAATTTTCCATACAACAATTTCAGGCCCAGCCTCTGTGACACAGTAACATTCTGGACTGTGGAGTTGGAGGCCATACACCCACTGTGGTTTGAGACCCGGCTGTCAGTTCAAAAACAAAAACAAAAACAAAACACACACACACACACACACACACACACACACACACACACACAAAAACACGGGGCATATGAGCAAACCTGGCGGGCTGGAGGGCTGGAGAAGGGGATCACAGCATGACTAAGCTCTGTGGAAGCTGTTTCTCTCTCTTCCTTGCACACATGTGCCCATGCTCTATCAAGAATGTTAAAACAATTTTACTCCTAAGCATCTACCTAACAAAACGGAAAATGTAAAAAAAACATTTGAACGTGAAGGTTCACAGCATTTTTCATAATAGCCAAAACATAGAAATAATCCAAACGGGGATCAGCAGGTGGCATAGCAGTTAAGTTAATGCACTGGACTCCCTCTAACATGGTCAACCACGGTTTGAGTCCTGGACCCAGAGGCTTGGGACTCATGCCTAGGGTGTAATTTTTCTCTGTCTTCTGTCTCTCCAGCGAGTGCACAGGCCTTCTCGGAAAAAAAAAAGAGAAAAATAAAAAGAAAGAAAGAAAGAAAGGAAGGAAGGAAGGAAGGAAGGAAGGAAGGGGAAGGAAGGAAGGAAGGGAGGGAGGGAGGGGGAGAGAGAGAGAGAGAGAGAGAGAGAGAGAAAGAAAGGAAGGAAGGAAGGAAGGAAGGAAGGAAGGAAGGAAATAACCCAAATATCTGTTAGTAAAAAGATAAACAAAATGTGGTATAGCTGTATGGTACAACACCATCAGCAATAAAAAGGAATGAACCAGGCCAGCTGGTGGTGTGGTGGTTAAGGGCACTGGATCCCACTGGCTGACTGTGCAGTTTGAGTTCTGGATCGAGAGGCTTGAGAAACATGCTGTGTCTGTGTGAGTGTGTGCCCAAAATACCTAGAGGATAATGGAGGAGAAGGGACTGGAGCATGACTATACCCTGGAGGGGGAGTGATTTCTCACTTTCCCTTTGACTTCAGCAAGCACACATGCCCTAAAGCAAAACTATATATACATTATGTAATTTATATATCATATATAAATATATATTTATGATATGTTATATACTATATATGTTATGTGTGTATGTGCGTACACACACACACACACACACACACACACATATAATATCCTAATAATGCTGCTAGAAAAGTTTTTCCTAGCCAGGGCTGAGATCTTCAGGTTAGAAGCTAAGTGTCCTGAGGAATCCCTCAGCTGGGACCCAGGCTTACTTGGGTGCTCCCCCTGCTTGTTCCCCTGGCTCTAGATTGAAATTTCCTCTGATCTCAGACTTTCAGGAAGCTGCCAGATGTCATCCTGTCTTCAATTTTGGAGAAGTCTGAAATTTAGTTCCGCAGACTCAGCTCCTCCGGATGTAAATATCCCTGCTCTTGGCCACTCTGTTCAAAGAAGAAACATGGGCATTACAGGGAACAGCGGGAGGCGGGGTAGGGGCCCCCCACAGGCATTTCCTCCCCCAACCTGATAGGACAAAAGACCTCCTTGGCCAGCGGAGTGCTCACCCAGGACAGGGACTGCATCCGGATTCCAGGGACCTGGTAGGTCCTGTTCCCTCCACCCTATTCTCCAGAAGCACTCAGGCTGGCCAGTTCTCTGAACCCGTACCTTTCCTACCTCCAGGCCTCGTCCAACAGGGATCATTTCTGTGGAAGCCCTCTCCTTCTGCACCCCTGTCCCAACTCGTCCTCTGTAAGAGCCCTAATCTCCCTGTGTCCACCTCCTCCACCACTCTGTGGGCACCCTGAAGACAAAGAGCTTGTCTTCTTTATCTCTTATTCTCAAGGCTCTGGGACAGGTCTCAACATGTATCAGGCCAAGCCAGATAAAGAAATGGAAGGAACAGCATACATCAGACACTTACAGGGCCAGGGAGACCAAAGGGGACGTCCTATTCCTCTCATCTATTTTTGCCCCAAATGGCTTCCCTCATCTGGTCTCAGCGGGGCCAGAGAACACACCCTGTGGGAACCACAGTTTGGGGTGGAGTCCTCCCTGTCACAGCTCTCCTTGGGCCAGGCCTGCTCGCCTTGGAAACTGTGTTAGTTTAATCTCAACTGCAGGGGACCAGCAGTTAGTGTAATGGCTATGTCACTGGACTCCCATGTAGTCGACCATGGTTCGAGTCTCGGATCCAGTGACTTAAACTCACGCCAGGCATGTGTGTGTGCGTGCCCGAGATTCTGAGAGAATGGAGGAGAAGGGATTGCGGCGTGGCCATCCCCTCGGAGAGTGGTTTCTCGTTTTCTGTCTTCGTCTCTCTCTGCCTTTCTGGCGAGCACATGTGCCCTATAGCAAAAACCTCTCCAAATAAATAAATAAATAAATAAAATAATTTAAACTGCAGAACATGGTCGATGAGCAGCTCACACCTAGGCTACAGGGCAGGTCAGAATCCTGGAGCCTCTTTTCCTCATCTGCCAGGACCTTAGCAGACACAGGTATGGTTCCCTCTCAGTTGTAATGGCAGAGAATAGGGAGTTACGATAAGGCAACATTGGAACCAGCAGGTGGAATGGTGGTTAAGGAGCTGGACTCCCACATGGTTGACCACAGTTTTAGTCCTGGACCCAGCAACTTGGAAATCATACAGGTCACATGTATGTGCATTGTCCAAAATCCAAAGAGGAAAACGAGAGAGGACTTGTAGTGTGATCATCCCCCCTGGGGGGTGACTTCTCAATTTCTCTCTCTAGTAAGCACACATGGTCTATAACAAAAACCTAAAATTAATTAATTAGTTAAAAACAAAACAAAACAAAACAAAAAAACCCAAGACAACCTTAGCTAGTATATTAAGATGCAGGTGTGGTGGCCAGCAGGTGGCATGGTGATTTAGGGGCTCTGGACTCCCATATGGCTAACTGTGGTTCGAGTCCGGACTTGGCAGCTTGCTTTCTCACTTTCACTCTCGCTGTTTCTCGCTCTCTCGCTCTGTTCCTCTCTGGTCAAATTAAAGTTAAATAAAATAACTCTTTTTTTTAAAAAAAGATACAGGTGTGGCTCTCAGTTGAGGCCCTCAAGGGCCCTAGCTAGCTCTCAGCCAGCAATGGCTACATGATTTGGGGGGGCTCAGTAAAAAATGAAAATGTAGGGACTTTTGTTAAAAAATTATAAAGATTTTTGGGGCCACCATGGTTCGAGTACCAGACTGGTGGCTTGAATCTCACGCCGGTCCATGTGCATACATACCCAAAATCCTGAGAGGAGAATGGAGAAGGGTTTGGGGTGTAGCCATCCCTTCTGGGGGGTGGTTTCTCACTTTCTTTCTCTGTGTCTCTGGTGAGCACACACACCCTATTGCAAAAATATCTCTTAAACTGGCCCTGGTCCACTCGCACGATCCCAGCCTCTCCCAGCCCAGAACCACTGTACTACAGTGAGGCTTCTTAGACCAGAAAAATTGCTGGAGTACCCGAAAACCTCAGGAGCTTTGCTCCACTGGCCGCCCCCAACTCCAGGCTGTTAGCAGAGGGTCTGTCAGAGGCAGCTCGTGTCTCCTTGGCATCCCGAAGGGCGCTGCCTTGGTGTTCCCCACAGAAACCAGAGCCTGGAATAGAAACGGGAATACCTAAGAAGTCATCCAGACATCGACTCAGTGTGGTCTGTCCCTGGGCAACGAATGTGTACAAAGGGTTAGGCTCAGTGCAGGGCGTGGAGGCGAGTGACCCCCACCCACCCACCACCATCCTTACGCAGCCCACAGCCAAGTGGACAGAGAAAATGGACAATTGCTGAGAGCCCTGCGGGAACACAGTCCCAGCCGGGGTGGAAGGCGCTCAGGGAAGGCTGCTGCTGGTGTTCCGGGTAGACATTATGAGCAGGGAGTCCCAATAGGCCGACACAGCGGGCAACTGAGTCACCAATCACCATTGCCCGGGATCGCAGCTGGACCCCTGGTGCCAGGAGAGGAGAGGTCATCCCTTCCGCCACTCCACATCAGCCCAGAGGAATTCACCAGGATGCTTGGTCAACATCCCGTGTCCCACTCCGGGCAGACACCGACATGGGCATCTCCGTGCGGGTACTCACACCTTCAGAGGCCACACTGGGCATGAGTAATGGGTGATCAGATTCCTTACCTGACAAAAATGGTGTACGTGCAGGTGAAAGCCACGAATTCAAACAAAAGAGCCAGCAACGACGACAGATCTCCCCCCGTAAATACTCATGCCAAGACCCCGCAGTAAAAGTAACACTACCCCCGTTTCCAGCGCAGTGGCCCTCTGACAGCTGCCTACCCACATGTCTTTCTGGCATGAGGTATATTTTTTTTCTGTTAAAAATCTTCACTTCTGGGGCCAGCAGGTGGCTGTAGTGCTTAGGGTGCTAGACTCCTACGTGGCTGACTGCTCTTAGAGTCTCCATCCTGGTGGCTTGAAAATCACTCCAGGCACATGTGCGTATGTGCATAAAATCCCAAGGAAAAGGGAGGAGAAGGGATTGCAACGTTGCCATCACCCATGGGGGCATGACTTCTCATTTTCTCTCTCTCTGAAGCTGTCTCTCTCCTTTCTGGTGAGTGTACCAGTTCTATGACAAAAACTTGAAGAAAAAAAAATCCACTTTTCTATTTTTAAAAATGTCTCTTTTCCTACTTTTCCCGTGTTTGTGGCTTTGTTCTGCATCTCAGGGCGGGTCTCTAGCCTCAGAGATCTGGACCTAAAGAACTGAGTATTTCATATGATTCAGCTCGGCTACCCTGCCCAGTAACCATGGTGACCTCTAGGCTAAGACTTGAAGGCTGAATCAGGCAAAGAGGAAACAGCATAGGGGCCAGCCAGTGGTGGGTAAGGCAGCTGGATCCCACATGGCCAACTGTGTGGTTCAAAGGGGAGCCTGTGAGTGGTATAGTGGTTAAGGCACTGGACTCCCATGTAGCCGACTGTGGTTTGAGTCCCTGATCTGGAGGCTTGAAACTCATGCCGGGTGTGTGTGCGTGCCCAAAATCCCAGGAAGAGAATGGAAGAGAAGGGATTGTGGTGTGGCCACCCTCTCCGGGGTTTGGGGGGGTGATTTCTTGCTCTCTGTCTCTCTGGCATGAGCACATGCCCTATAACAAAAATTTCTAAAAAAAAAAAAAAAAAAAAAGAAAGAAAGAAAGAAAGAAAGAGAAAGAAAAAGAAAAAGAAAAACATGGCAGGTAGGTGTGTGTGCCCCAAAATCCGAGAATAGAGGAGAAGGGTTTGCAGCACAGACATTCCTCCATGGGTGCTTTCTCACTTTTTCTCACTCATGAACGCACACACCCTATAGCAAATTACAAAACAAGGAAACAGCATATACAAAGACCCAGGGTCAATAGAGAGCCTGGCACATTTAGGGAAATTATAAATAGTTCAAAATGGCTGGGGGGTGGACCAGCAGATGTCATAGAGGTTGCACTGCTGGACTCCCACATGGTGGACCGTGGTTCAAATCCCAGACCAGGTGGGTTTTTTTGTTTTGTTTTGTTTTGTTTTTTGAGAGGTTTTTGCTATAGGGCGTGTGTGCTCACCAGAAAGACAGAGAGAGGCAGAGAGACAGAAAGCAAGAAATCACTTACCCAGGGGGGATGGCCACGCCCAATCCCTTCTCTTCCATTTTCTTCTTGGGATCCTGGACACACATGTACACATGTCCGGCGTGAATTCAAGCCGCCATGTCTAGGACTCGAACCGTGGTCGACCACATGGGAGTCCAGTGACATAGCCATTACGCCAACTTCTTGTCCCAGGTGGTTTAAAAATCATGTCAGGCACATGTGCGTGTGTGCCCAAGATCCTGGGAGGAGAACAGAGAAGGGATTGTGGTGTGGCCATCCCCTCAGGGGTGATTTCTCACATTCTCTCTAATTGTCTCTGTCTCTCCCTCAAGTGCATGCACACTAAGGCAAAAAGAAAAAAAATCTTGAAAAAATAACCAAAATGGCTGGGACCAGATCAAGAACAAGTAGTTTGAAGATCTAAATCACACATGAAACGAATGTATGTAAGGTGCTTGCATGGCCCGTGGCAATGGCCTGTCACGGTAGCTCACTGTAACTAACCATGGTGAGCTACCATGGTTAACTACATAGTTCATCCTACATCTCAGGGTGTGTCTCTAGCCTTAGAGATCTGGACGCAAAGAACCCAGTATTTCATATATATACTTCAACAACTATAAAGTTTATAGAACTGTGGGACTTTATCTTGCAGCCAGTGGGGAGATATTCAAGGGCTTTAAGCCCAAAGTGGCCTGGTCAGATTTGCAATATGACCAGATTTAAAGAGACCCCCGGGGATGCAGGATGGATTGTGGACTGGAAGAGAAGCTTGGCAGGAGGACCAAAGGCCAGTTTGGAGATGAAGTGTGCTAGGTGGGAGGTTCCACATATCTGACGCCACCCTCCCACCCTGTCCTCCACTGAATAGGTGAATGTACAGTGAGAGGTAGAACATGGCAATGAAAACAAACTCACTCTAACCTTGGGTAACAACGTGGATGAGCCTCGCAAGTGCATTTTTTTTTTTTTTGGAGAGATTTTTTTGCTATAGGGCGCGTGCGCTCGCCAGACAGACAGAGAGAGACAGAGAGATAGAAAGCGAGAAATCACCCCCCAGGGGGGATGGCCACGCCGCAATCCCTTCTCCTCCATTCTCCTCTCGGGATCTTGGGCACGCACACACACGCGCCCAGCATGAGTTTTAAGCCACCTGTCCGGGATGAGAACCGTGGTCAACTACGTGGGAGTCCAGCGACATAGCCATTACGCTAACTGCTGGCCCCGCAAGTGCATTGTTGAGCAAAAGAAGCCAGACAACAAATGACGCTATCATTCCATTCACGTAGAGTTCAAGGAACAGGCAAAACTAACTACAGCATTTAGGGGTGCATGCTCAGGTGGTACAATGATAAAAGCAATTTATTCTCAAAGTGATATCAATGATCACAAACAGATGATCACAAAAGAGCCTGAAATGGCAATTACCCTGTAGGGGGCTTCTGCTTGACCATTCGGTAGCTCGGCCTGGGTGATGCTGACCTGTGTTGACTTTGCAATCAATTATTAATCTTTATATCTATGTCTTGTGTACTTTCCTTTATTTATGCTACTTTTTTTTTTTTTGAGAGGTTTTTGCTATAGGGTGCATGTGCTTACCAGAAAGAGACAGACAGAGAGACAGAAAGCGAGAAATTGCCCCCCGGGGGAATGGCCACGTTGCAATCCCATCTCCTCCATTCTCCCCTCGGGATCTTGGGCACGCACGCACATGCACCCGCCGTGAGTTTAAGCCACCAGGTCTGGGATTCAAATCGCAGTCGACTACATGGGAGTCCAGTGACATAGCCATTAAGCCAACTGCTGGTCCCATATGTGTACTACTTTAAAAAAAAAAAAAAAAAAAAGATGATATATTTCTTGAGAGAGATGAGCACCAGCAGGGAGAAGCCTCCCCTCCAAACTACCCAGCCAGGCTCTCAGGCACTGGTGTCCACGTGCCGTTTGTACCAGTTGACGCAGAACTGAGTGCATCATACCAACACTGCTGGGCCTTGTGTGCTCGTCTACAGTGCGTGTGCACTTGCTGGAGAGAGACAAAGGGAAAGTGAAAAAGCACCTCCCGGGAGGATGGTCATGTTGCAATCCCTTCTCTTCCATTCTCCTTCTGGGATTTTGGGCTTGCATGTACATGCACCTGGCATGAGCCTCAAGCTGCCACATCCGAGAATGGAACCATGGTTGACTACGTGGGAGTCTAGCACCTTAACCACTACATCACCAGCTGTCCCTCTTAACTTTAAAAAGTGGGTTTTGGAGAAAGTTGGTGGGAGGGAAGAGGGGGAGGAACAACAAAAACGTGGGTTTTGGGGGCCAGCAGATGGCATAGTGGTTATGTCACTGGATTCTCACATGCTCGACTGTGGTATGAGTCCTGGACCTGGTGACTTGAAAATCACACTGGGTGCATGTGTGTGCATGTCCAGGATCCCAGGAGGAGAATGGAGAAGGGATTGCGGTATGGCCACCCCCCCTCAGGGGGTGATTTCTCACTTTCCCTCTCACTGTTTCTCTCTCTCTTTCCAGCTAGTGCACAACGCCCCAACGCCAAACAAACAAACAACAACAACAACAAAAAAAAACAAAACCTCTCAAACAAAGGTGGGGCTTGTAGGTCAGCAGGTGGTGTGGTGGTTAAGGTGCTGGATTCCCACACAGCCAATTGCAGTTCTAGTTCCAGACTCAGTGGTTTGGAAAATTGGAAAATCATGCCAACCACATGTGTGTGCAGGCCCACAATCTCTAGAGAAGAATGGAGGAGAAAGGACTGCGGCTCGGTCATCCTTTCAGGGGGTGGTTCTCACTTTCTCTCTCTGTTTCTCTCCTGTGAGTGCACAGACCCAATGGCAAAAACCTTAATAATAATAATAATAATAATAATAATAATAATAATGTGGAGCTTGCTTTAAAGGTAGTGGTGGAAGGGAGAAAGAAGAGATTGATTTTGACTACATGTGGAAAGTGAACAAAGGGAGATGAGGACTACATTGGGAAGAACAATTTTGGGAGACATATTAAAAGGTAAGAGAAAGTGTTTAAATTTTTTTTTTTAATTGTCAATGTGAGTTAATCAGGGACCACTTATAGGTAGATAGTGTAACAGCCCCCAAAAGAAGTCACTGCTTTTTTTTTTTTTTAAGAATTATTTTATTTAACGTTTATTTTTTATATATTTTTAATTTGACCAGAGAGGGACAGAGTGAGAAAGAAAGAGAGAAAGAGAGAGAGAGAGGTAAAGTGAGAAAGCAAGTCACCAGGTCTGGGACTTGAACTGCAGTTGGCCAGGTGGGAGTACAACGCCCTCAACCACCATGCCACCTGCTGGCCCCTGTGTTTTATTTTTTAGTGAAGTCTCTACGTTTTTCCCTTTTTGGTCTGGTTAATGTACAAAATACATCCCTTTCACAGGTCTCTAAATAATTTATGATGCGGGACCAGCAGATGGCGTAATGGTTATGTCACTGGACTCCCATGTTGTCAAGCACGGTTCAAGTCCTGGACCTGGCAACTAAAAATTCATGCTGAGTGTGTGTGCATGTGTGCTCAAAGCCCCGGGGGGAAGAATGGAGGAGAAGGGATTGCAGTGTGGTCATCACCCCTATGTGGGGGGGTGATTTCTCACTTTCTGTCTGTGTCTCTCCAGCAAGCACACACACTCTATAGCAAAAATCTCTTTAAAAACAACAACAAAAATAATTTAACTCTTGCTAAGAAACTAACTACAGTTCAGAAAACGCGGATAATGAAAGCCATTACCATTAAAGAAAACAGAGTCACCCTCCCCAAGGCCATCTTCAAGGACTAAAATTACTTCGAGTCCCCAGCATCATGGAACAAATTCCTGGACCTGTACTGATACCCCTTCACAGAAGGATAGTTTTCCTTCCTCGTCAGTGCCCTATATGACTAGGCTACTTCGCTCTCCCTTCAACAACCCATTCGGGACCCCTTCCACTGCACTGGAAGCTTTTTTCCTCTGATAAACAAATTTTGTTTATCATACTTTCCCGTTTGGCCAGATTTCTAATTCTTCATGAGCATCGGACAAGAATCAGCATGGATATTGGCCCTGATCACCCCAACACTGCTGCTTTAAGAGGACACATGTGGGACCAGCAGATGGTGTAGTGGTTATGTCACTGGACTCTCACATGGCCAGTTGCAGTTTAAGTCTCAGATCCAGTGGCTTGAAACTCACACTGGGCCTACATGTGAGTGCATGCCCAAGGAAGGAGAATGAAGGGATTGTGGTGTGGCCAGCTCCCCTGGTTGGGGAAATGATTTCTCACTTTCCCTCTTACTGTCTTTGTCTTTCTCTCAGGTGAGGGCGCACGCTCTAAGACAAAAATCTGTTACCAAAAAAACAAAGAGGGCGCATAGACTAGCCAGAGAGAGGCAGAGACAGAGGAGAGGGAGAAAGTGCTCGAATGGGGTGTGATCACACTACAATCCCTTCTCCTTCATTTCTCCATCTTGTCAGGATCTGGGCACACAAGCACACATGCCTGGCCTGTTCTGAGATTTGAACCAGTCAGCCATGTGGGGGCCAGCTCCCTTAACCACTAGGCAACAGGGCCAGGCCCAAGAGCTATCTTGAGCGCTTGAGCTGGAGGAACCTGTGGATATTGAAGTGGAAACGTCAAGAGCCACTGTGTGAACGCTGACAAGTCAGTTCCCTTGAGATTCCCTTCTCCCCAAAAGAGAAGGCAGTGTGGGTTAATGGAACCAGTGTGTGTTAATGGGAACCCTGGGCTTTAAAATTCCCACTGTTGGACCAGCAGTTAGCGTAATGGCTATGTCGCTGGACTCCCATGTAGTTGATCGCAGTTCGCGTCCCGGACCCGGTGGCTTAAACTCACGCCAGGCGCGTGTGCATGTGTGCCCAAGATCCCGAGAGGAGAATGGAGGAGAAGGGATTGTGGTGTGGCCATCCCCCTGGGGGGTGATTTCTTGCTTTCTATCTCTCTGTCTCTGTCTATCTGGTGAGCGCACGTGCCTTATAGCAAAAAGCTCTCCAAAAAAAAAAATAAAAAAAAATCCCCACTGTTGGGGCCAGCAGGTGGTGTGGTGCTTAAGGTCCTGGACTCTCATATGATTGATGGGCATGAGTTTTAAACTTCCCAGTCCAGAACTCGAACTATGGTTGACTACTGGAAGTCCTTAAGACATAACCATTATGCCAACTGCTGGTCCCCATTCTCAGAAACTTTTATGAGGCAGCCACGTTTATCACCTTCCACTGAGGGAACTAAAATTTTTTGGAATTTTGCCATAGGGTGTGTGAGCTCACCAGAGAGCGCTCCAGCAGTTAAGTGAGAAATCACTGCCCAGGGAGGATGGCCACGCTGCAATCCTTTCTTCTCTTCTAACTTCGGGCACACACGCATATGCATTCCCTGTGTTTTTCAAGCTCCTGGGTCAGGAACTCCAACCACCTACTCGGCCATGCAAGATTCAGCGCCTCCACCACGATGCCACCTGCTGGTTCCAAAGTAAAGTTTAAAAAGAGACTCAACAACTCCTTTAGTGCCACACATCCAGGGGACAGCAGAGATTTGAAGCCAGTCTAAGCGACGAAATCTCGTTAAGAATGACAACCCTTGCTCTCTACCGTTCCTATCACTGCCTCTGCTTTTCTTGACCCACCCCCTGCGACTTCCTGCCAAGGAACATGTAGCCAGTACCATGGACATCAGAGAGGCTGTCCAGATGAGGCATTCGCAGCCTCTGGACACTGCAAGCCCGAGTCTAACAGCAGGTGGCCAGCTTGTCCTCTTCAGCTTATTTGGGAGGCCAGAGCTGGGCGGAGCTACAACCCTGAGTAGCCAGCCAGCCCTTACTAAGAATCCGGCAGGGGGCTGGACAAGGGACACCTAGCAACTGCTAGTCTGCTGCTAAGGTGACCTCTGTAGCCGGCCTGTACTCTCGGTGGGGCTTTAACTGCAAGCCTCTCCCATGTGGCTTAGCATTCCCCAGCTTTGCCAAAAGCCATCTTTATTTCCCCCATGGCTGTTTTGGGCTTTTTTCCTACTAAAGCGCACCTACAAGTTGTGCAAGCCCATTATGGGATGAGGGTCGATTTGCATGGAACTTGGATTTGGGGCAAGGCTGGAAAACGTTCCGGAGACCAGCAGGGCAGAGGAAGAAAAACCTCAAGACATTGACCGGAAGAGGCAGAGCAGCGAGGGGGCTAGGACCCAGGTTTCAAATACGTCGGTGCCTACGTCCTAGGACTCCGCCCCCGCGCCGGCCGCCGGGCTGGAGCTCCCAGTCGGTTCCAAACAAGCCCGGCGCTCCGTAGTGCGCACGCTCAGTCCGGCCCTGCCGGCGTACCGCCCACCCAGGTCCTCTGGCTCCGGAGGGTGTGCTTGCGGGGGAAACTGAGGCGGGGGACGTGCTTGAGTTCATTCCTTCCTCGGCCACACTCCAGAGCCAGCAGAGCTGATCCCCCTCCTCAGAATATGGAAGTGCAGGAAGGGACAGAAGGAAGGGAGGGGGCCCAAAGCAAGCAGGGTCTGAAGGGCCAGCCGAAACCTGCCACACTCAAGATGGCGGCGTGGCCGCGGCGAGGTCCCTCAGAGGCGGTACCAGCGCATGCGCAGCGCGGAGTCCCGGCCCGGGACACAAGATGGCGGCAGCGGCGCTGGGGAGGGCGAGGCGGAGGCGGCAAAACGGGCGGTCGAGCAGAACGTGTAGCCGCTTCCCCTCAAGTCCGCTCCGGGCAGGTAAGATCCCCAGGAAGCCATGGTCCCGTCGCGAGCCGCGCCAGGGTCCGGGGATCCGACGCCAGGAGGCGGTGGCTCCTCCGGCGCTTTCCGCTCGGGGCTGCCGCTTGCCCCTTCTCTGTCGCCGCCGCCATCTTAGAGCCGCGGATGGGCAGCTGGGCCGGTAGCCGGGGTGAGGGCTGTGGGCCCGCAGAGCGCGGGCGGAGCGGCCTCTAGGGCCCCTCCGCTGCTGCCGCCGCCACCGCCTTTGTGTCGGGCTCCGACTCTGAGTCGCCTCAGCCCGGGGGCGGGAGCGCGCGGCGGGGCGGGGGGCGGAGCCCAGGAGATGGGCCGGCGCGCGCGCGCCAAACAACCCGCCCCCGCTGGGCCCGGGGGGAGGGGCGGGCGCTCCCGCGCTCGGTTCGCCCCCTCCCGCCTTAGCGCGCCCGTGCGCCTGCGCTCTTTGCGAGGCCTTTAGCTCCTCCCTACTGGGCTGGAGAATTCTCATTGGTATTTTCTTGAGCTGCTCCTGCCTCGTCTTCCTCCAATCCGGGAATTGGATTCTTTTCCTTCTGGTGGGTTCTTGCGCGTTGCGCAGGTACAGTTTACGCTTCCTTTAGCGTCTCGAACTGCGGTGTGCGTGGGGGTCTGGGATCCACAGGATAAGTAAAAACAAGAGCTGCGGTGCTGCTGCGGGTGTATGATACCTAGACTGCACTTAGACGTTGAGCGATTCTGTTGACAAGCCGGAAGGGGCAGAAGGGCCCGGAATTGGACCTGTGCAACCCCAGGGCTGGTACTAGTGTCACAGACCTGCTGCATCCAAATCACATAGAAAGTTTTTTTAATAAAGCTTTTTTAAAAAAATTTATTCATTTATTTTAATTTGACCAGAGAGATACACAGGGAGAGGGAAAGTGAGAAAACAAGCCACTAGGTCCAGGACTTGAACCTCGGTCAGCCATGTGGGAGTGTCAGGCACCTTAATTACTACACTATCTGCTGGTCCCTTTAATAAACTTTTTTTTTTTGTTTTGGAGAGGTTTTTTGCTATAGGGCGCGTGCACTCGCCAGACAGAGAGAGAGAAAGCGAGAAATCACACCACACACCCCCCCCCCCCCCCCCCGGGGGGGGATGGCCACGCCGCAATCCCTCCTCCTCCATTCTCCTCTCAGGATCTTGGGCACGCACGCACATGCGCCCTGCGTGAGTTTAAGCCATCGGGTCCGGGACTCGAACCGCGGTCGACTACGTGGGAGTCCAGCGACATAGCCATTACACTAACTGCTGGTCCCAGTTAAAATAATTCTTTAAAAAAAAGTTTATTAGGGACCTGGTGGCTTAAATTCACGCCGGGCGCATGTGCATGCGTGCCCAAGATCCCGAGAGGAGAATGGAGGAGGAGGGATTGCGGTGTGGCCATCCCCCCAGGGGGGTGATTTCTCGCTTTCTGACTCTCTCTCTTTCTGGAGAGTGCCTGTGCCCTATAGCAAAAACCTCTCCCCAAAAATAAATAAATTTTTTTTTTTTTGGAGAGAGGTTTTTGCTATAGGGTGCGTGTGCTCGCCAGAAAGAGAGAGAGAGACAGAAAGCGAGAAATCACCCCCCCCCCCCCCCCCCCCGGGGGAATGGCCACACCACAGTCCCTTCTCCATTCTTCTCTCGGGATCTTGAGCATGCATGCAACATGCTCCCGGCGTGAATTTAAGCCACCAGGTCCGGGTCTTGAACCATGGTTGACTACATGGGAGTCCAGCAACATAGCCATTACGCCAGCTGCTGGTCCCTTAACTTTATATATTTAACCAGACAGGGAGAGAGTGAGCATGAGAGAGAAAGTGAGAAAGCAAGCCACCAGGTCCGGGACTCAAAACTACGGTCGGCCATGTGGAAGTCCAGAGCCCTTAACTACAACATCTCCTGCCGGCCCAATATTTAAAAAAAAAAATTGTAAAAAAAAGCTAAAAATTTTTAATGATGTAAACGTGAGCAGATTAGGCATCCTGAATCTCCATTCCATTTTTGGGTGCATTTATAAAAAAGATTCTTGTGGACCTTCCCTCCCTGTTTCTGGCTCTTGAGATGCGGAATGATGTCCAGAAATCTAAATTTTTATACAAGCCCCCACAAGATTCCAAAGCAAAGCTGACTTTGGAAATACTGCAGTGTCCCGGTTTGGCCTCATGCTATGCTATGCTGCCTATGCTGCAGAGTTCATCTGCCTAGTACATCTGTATCTCAGGATATCTTTTAGGAAAAATAATTGTCAATAAAGAGAAACAAGATGCACAATACATTGGCATGTTTTCATTTTCCTTAAGACATTCAAAACACTGTGGCTTTTACTCACCGTGGGTGGCTTGTAACTGTACCCCGTATCTATGAAATACACATTCACTTTTCTCTTGTCTGAGACTACTTTGGTTGTCTGGACCAGCTACTTCATTTGTGGGGCCCAGTGTGCAAAATGAAAAGGTGGCCCCCTTGATAGGAAGTTTTTAAACATCTTAAGGCAGTGGCAGCAGAGCATTAAACCAAGGTCAGGACCGTCTTGAACAGGCACCGTGCACCTGTGCAGGTTGCATGCCCAGGAAGGCAAGCATAATTTTCATCCCCTGAATCAAGATGCCTCTAGTCCATCCTAACGTATCCTGGGGAACCCCCAGCTTGTCGTGTGGCATTTCACCAGTCTGTGACTTTTTTTTTTTTTTTTTTTTTTTCCTCCAGCTGCTGATACCAGGAATCCCTTGGTCCCCCATCTACTCCACTGCTGACCAGTCCACCCACCGGTGCTGAGCCTCCCTGCAGGCTTCTCCCTGCCTCTGTGGGACCCTGTGACGTGGGTCCTTCCTGCTGGAGAAGAAAACTCTCTCATGCTAGCGTTGCAGACCCCAGAGGGTGAGAGAAAGGGGGACTTCATTCGGCCTCGAAAACAGTGGGCTCAGCTCCCAAGGCACCAGCAGTTCTTCCCCAGAGAACCAAGGCAGCTCTGGCATTTTCTTCCCTGGTTTTGAGTACTGATGCCAAACCTTTTGTCACCAAGGCCCTCTTGTGTTGTATATACATACATCCTGCTGCCTCCCACATTTTGATCTAATGAACTACTGATGAAGTAACCATTCACTTTGCTCTTTCCAAATTAACAAAGACGTCTGTGACTGAGTGTACAATAAAATCCGTGTCTCAGTGAATCCTATGATGTCGTCAGCAGCAAGCCAGAGCTTTTGATCAGCATGAGATAATCAGCGTGACCACAATGAGTTGATAAAATCTCAGTACACAAAGATAATCGATGTTTAAACCAGCCTTTGTGGTCTTATTGGGGGTGTAGGTTTGATTTCTTTTGGGTGTTGTAACACATTGAAAACCACTTGTAGCATCATTAGTTCGGTCTCAGTTGACGCTCAGGGTGTCTAACAGCACCAAGCTGGGGACCACCTTGGCCATGGGGACCTGTGCTTCAGGTGGGAGTTGTAGGGATTACGAATCTAAAGGCATTGGTCTCCATTGGTATCAAAAGTAAATTTTCACCTAAGGATTACGAAGGACTGAGTATGGTCGCCCTCCATTGCACTGGCTCTTTTAGCAACAGATTGCTTCTCGCCAGTAAGTGTAAAATGAGACAACCAGTTAGATTCTGTGTCCTGGCCCTAGCTATGCTTTGATTTTAGTGAAAACCCCATCTCCTAAGAGGAGTTATATTCCTTATAAGAATAGCTTCTCAGGCAGACCCTGTCTGTCCTGTTTGCTGCTCTGAGTGCTTTGTACATAACTGCAGAATGAACAGAGCTCCTGTTGGGTTCAGGTATCTGTACTGAGCTCTGGAGAACACTGAATTAGACCAAATTCCTGTTCCTGTGAGTTCTGACAGGCTTAATGGTAGACAAACCCAGTTGGAAGACCACAATACAGCAGTCTCTTGGAGGGGACAGTAGGATTCCAGTCATGGTACTTGTATGAGGGTTAATGATAGAGCACATCATGAATCTTGACCTGGTCTGAGGAAGGGAGGTATCCAGAAAAGCTTCTCTGAGAATTAGTGTTAAAGCCAGAGCTACAACAGAGGTACTCGTGGCACTGAGGAGTTGGCTGACCACCTGGCCTGGGGAAGGGTGGCAGAGGGTTCCTGGAGCATGTGAACCAAGTGGCAAGCCAGGCTGAGGACTGGCAGAGGGTATTTCTGGAAGAAGGTACAGCAGGAGTCCACTCATCTCACAGTTGGAGGAGCAGCTTAGATCCCAGGACTCTGGCGTCATGTTGGCCCACCAGGACGGGGCTGGATTGGATTTCTCCATGTCTGTGGGTGGTTCCTGGGGTCCTCAGTGGGTTCTAATTGGTGCATGGGTAGGTAGGGGTGGAGCTGACACTTTGGTCCTCTGTGTGGCAGGTCCCTTGTGGGTGCTGAGATGGCCAATGAGAATCACGGCAGCCCCCGGGAGGAAGCGTCCTTGCTGAGCCACTCCCCGGGCACCTCCAATCAGAGCCAGCCCTGTTCTCCAAAGCCAGTCCGCCTGGTGCAGGACCTCCCAGGTACTGGTGGGAGCAGCAGAGGGTGGTGGGGAGGAAGGGCACCCCTGGAGCAGCCCTGACCTGACTTGGTTTCGTGCTGCTTTGCAGAGGAGCTGGTGCACGCGGGCTGGGAGAAGTGCTGGAGTCGGAGGGAGAACCGGCCCTACTACTTCAACCGATTCACCAACCAGTCCCTGTGGGAGATGCCCGTGCTGGGTCAGCACGATGTGATTGTGAGTGCCCACCTCGACGGTTTCAGCTGCTGGCACCAGGGCCTCCCCACATGTCCCCTGAGCAGTTGTGCACTTAGGTCTGTGCTGGCAATGCAGACACAACAGGATGGATGCAGTCCTTACCCTCGTGGCACCTATACTCCAGTTGGGAAGCCTGACAGGCTGGTGGTTGTAACGGTGTAGGATGTCGAACTGGTGCCACACCTTGGGCACTATGTCACAGATGCAGATGTGAGCCAGACAGACATGCTCCCAGCCCCCAGAGGGTGCTCTGTCTCCCAGAGGGGGACAGTAGGATTAGAGCTGTGTATCTGTAGGGAGAATACCTGAGTATGTCAGGGATCCAGACCTGGTCTGGGGATGGGAGGGGTCTGGGAACTGAGAGTTAGTGTTTTTGTTGTTATTTTTTAATTTGCTATAGGGGCACATGGACTCACCAGAGAGAGAAAGTGAGAAAGCAAGGTACCAGTTCTGGGACTCGAACCATGGTCGGCCACGTGAGATTCCAGTGCCTTCATCACCATGCCACCTGCTGGCCCTGAGAATTAGTGTTTAAGAGAGAAGGTTAGCTACAGGAGAGTTGAAGAATGAGAAACGTGTGCTAGGAACTGAACTGTTAATGTGAGGGGAGGTACAGGCCTGGGCCGGCTGGTGGGAACATGGGCTTTTGTGTTTCTCTCAGTGGGGCAGCTTCTCTACTGGCACCGTCTAGTCCTCTGGCCTTGTTGTGGTTAAGGGAACTGGGTCCCACATGACTGAGCGGTTCGAATCATGGCCTTGGCAGCTTGAAAAAAAACCCATCAGACCCATGAGTATAGTTGCCTTAAATCCTGACAAGATGGAGAAATGGAAAAGTGGCATAACCATGCCCCATGGGGGATGTCTTCTCTGGCCGGCTGGCTGGCTGTCTCTGGAAAGTACATACACCCTCTGGGGATTAAAAAAAAAAAAAAAGTCCAGAAAGGGGAACTAATTAGCCCAAAACTTCATAGCTAGCAATGAGCAGAGCAGGACTTGCACTCTGATATGATTTGAGAGCCACACTGCTCACCACTGCATATTCTCACCAAAGCAGTTCCTTCCACAGGACCTCACTTTTTAAAAAATACATATTTCAGGGCCAGCAGGTGGCATGTTGGTTAAGGTGCTGGACTCCCACATGGCTGACTGTGGCTCAAGTCCTGCACCTGGTGGTTCGAAAATCAAAACAAACAGATAAGTAAATAATTAAATGATTAAAAACAAAAAATCATTTCTTCAGTTTTCTTTTTGACTTTCATTGTGTGTTTTAAAATAATTTTTTTATTAGTATTATTTTTAATTTGTTGAGAGAGAGAGACAGAGAAAGGGAAAATGAAAAAGCAAGCGTCTGGGTCTGGGTCTTGAACAGTAGCCAGCCATGTGGTAGTCCAGTGCCTTAATCACCATCCCGCGTGCCGGCCCCTCATTCTATTGTTAAGGAAAATAAATGAACATATATCAAGTGCTGACCTCATGCCAGATGTCATATTCACTGGCTCACTTAATAATTTTCTGGATGGAGAGGTAGGACTTAGCATGGCTGTTGTGAAGGTGAGGGAGTTAGAAAGGCAAGTAATTCTCGGAGGTCACACAGGTGCACACAGCAGGCAGAGGTGGAGTCCAGTGGTTTCTGCCTGCGGGCCCCACTCCTCTGCTCTTCCTGGAGGAGTAGGAGCCAGTGGGAGAACCGGCCCTACTACTTCACTAACCAGTGAATTCACTGCCCTGCCTGCCCCTCCCGGAGGGCGGAGGACCTCACATACTGGGACTCTTGAGCTGGCCCTGGTTGCAGCTCTGCTGGTCTTCTTCCCCCAGTCGGACCCTTTGGGGCTGAATGCCACCCCGCTGCCCCAAGACTCAAGTGTGGTGGAAACCCCTCCAGCTGAGAACAAGCCCAGAAAGCGACAACTGTCGGAAGAGCAGCCAAGCGGCAACGGCATGAAGAAGCCCAAGGTGCTTGTCTGCGGCTCCGAGCTGGCGGGGCGGGCCCAGGGCACCCTTCTCCAGGTGCAGTGGCACAGTCTGCTCACTCGGCATTCCAACCTGATGTCTTTCACTCCAGATTGAAATCCCCGTGACACCCACTGGCCAGTCAGTGCCCAGCTCCCCCAGTGTTCCAGGAACCCCAACGCTGAAGATTTGGGGTGCATCCCCTGAAGATAAACAGCAGGCAGCTCTCCTCCGACCCACTGAGTGAGTCCCTACTGATTGGCGTGGGGACACTGGGCTGTGGTGGTGGCAGGCAGGGCATCCTCATGGCTTCTGTCTGTGCCCCAAGGGTGTACTGGGACCTGGACATCCAGACCAATGCGGTCATCAAGCACCGGGGGCCTTCGGAGGTGCTGCCCCCACATCCTGAAGTGGAGCTGCTCCGTTCCCAGCTCATCCTGAAGCTGCGGCAGCACTACCGGGAGCTGTGCCAGCAGCGAGAGGGTAACTTCGTTGCTGTTCCCCTTTGCAGGAAGTAGGGCTTTGCCAGGCATTCTGGGGGATGGTGCAGTGGAGTCCATTGGTTCTAGGTGTGTGCTGTGGAGGAGACGGTCCTGTTGGAGCCCGAGCCTGCTAACTGGCGCACGTCGTCTTGGGCTCATCGCGCAACCCTCTGCACTTTGGTTTCTTCATCTGCAAGATGGGCAGTGACAGTGCCGGCGTAGGGAGTGAGGGCTGGGACTGACAGCAGAGGGGACCGTCATTACCAGAGTGCTTACAGCTTGCCAGGCGCTGTGCAACACCTTTGTACAGATCTGTAAGAGAGCATGAGAGAGAGAGTGCTTGGCTAGTAAATTGCGCGATGGCTGGTGCTGCTTGGTCCCAAATGGCTAACTATATGGTTTGAGTCCTGGATCAGCTGACTTGAGAAACATGTAAAGTGTGTATGATTGTGTGCTGAGTCCCAATGGGAGGGAGAAATGGAGAAGAAACTGTGGTGTGACCATGCCCTATGGGGAGTGCTTCCTCAGCAGGCATGTGCCCTCTTGTAAAATTTTTTTAAAAAGTCAGTACTGGGCCAGCAGGTGGCATGGTGGACTCCCACATGGCCGACTGCAGTTCAGGTCCCAAACTCTCTCGCTCTTTGTCCCTCTCTGGTCAAATTAAAATAAGTAAAATAAATAAAGTTAAAAAGGTGAGAGTACTTACACTTCATAGGACTCGCCTGCCCCTGCCACGTGGGTTTTTGCTGTAGAGCACATGCACTTGTCAGAGAGAAAGTGAGAAATCACAGGACATGGCCACACAGCAGTCCCTTCTCTATTCTCTTAGGATTTGGGGTACATGCACACACACACATACACACACATGCTTGGTGTGATTTAAGGGGCTCTGGGACTTAAACTGCTGTTAGCTATGTGGGAGTCCAGTGCCTTAACCACCAAGCTACCTTCTAGATATTTGCTATAGGGCTGTTTTGTTTTGTTTTTTAATTGCCAAAGTGCACATGCAGCTTGCCAGAAAATGAGTGGGAGAAAGCACTCTTAAGTGGGGCATGGTCACAGCACAACCCTTTCTCCATTTCTCTACCTTGTTGGAATTTTAGGCATACATGTATATCTACCAGCGTGTTTAACCTCCAGGACTGGGATTTGTACCACAGTTGGCCATGTGGGATCTGGCTCCCTTAACCACTAGGCTTTTGGGGCTGGCCCTCATAGATTATAAGGAGAAAGTGAAATGGTTAAGTACTCAATAAAGTACAGCTTTGAATTTTTGTAATCAGTAAATAAACCTGGTGAATTGTGCTTAAATACTCCTACCTTCCACCCCCCTCCCCTTTTTTGTAACTAGTGATTCAAGGGCTAGTTCTCTAGCCTAGTGGTTAAGGGAGCCCGGTCCCACATGGCTGACTACAGTTTACCTCCCACTCCCAGCAGCTTGAGGGCATGTGTGTGCGTGCCTCATATCCTGGCTGGGTGAAGAAATGGAGAAGGGATTGTAGTGTGACCACACCTTATTGAGGTGTACTCCCTCCATCACTCTCTGGCAAGTGCACACATCTGGCAAAATAGGGGGAAAAAAATGAATAGTGATTCTCAGAATAGACATTGAAAAATGCCTAGAATGTCGGCGGCTGGTGGTCCTGTTTGCTGCCCAGCATGGTGGCTCACATGTCTGAGGCCCAAGTGGAACCTATCAACTAACCTGGGCCTGGACTCTCCTGTTGTGCAGGCATTGAGCCTCCTCGAGAATCTTTCAACCGCTGGATGCTGGAGCGCAAGGTGGTGGACAAAGGATCTGACCCCCTGTTGCCAAGCAACTGTGAACCAGTTGTATCACCTTCCATGTTCCGTGAAATCATGAATGACATTCCCATCAGGTACTCCCCTTGACTAGGGATGCCCCTGAGCCGTTCGTCTGTTTCCGAGCATCCATAGAAGGGCTCTAACTGCCCCCTCTCTAACTTAGGTTATCTCGAATCAAGTTCCGGGAGGAAGCCAAGCGCCTGCTCTTTAAGTACGCAGAGGCTGCTAGGCGGCTCATCGAGTCCAGGTTTGGCTCTCTCCCTGCCCTGAGTAAGATGGGTCTTTGATCAGCGGGGATGGGAGGGGGGGCGGTTAGGCCACCCAGTCCACTCTCACACAGGACCGTCATTGCTCTTGGTGACACAGTGGGCTAGATCCCAAAGGCAGAACAAGGGCTGAGACATAAACCTAGGGGCCAGTGCTCAAGATGCCAGTGGAACTGGGAGTGTGGAGGATGGAACGTAGACCCCAACAGCCAGCCCCTGTGCAGAGATGAGCCATCTCTGTCTTGCCCTTGACCTGCAGGAGTGCGTCTCCCGACAGCAGAAAGGTGGTCAAGTGGAACGTGGAAGATACCTTCAGCTGGCTTCGGAAGGACCACTCAGCCTCCAAGGAGGATTACATGGTGAGGGGGCCCTGAGTGAGGTGGCCACTTCCTCTAGGAATCCTACTCAGCCTGTCTAGGCTGGGTAGGGCCTCTCACTGCAGCCTGTTAAATAACACAGTAGACCTTTGAGATCCTGCAGTTCCCAAACTCATGACTATGGAACTGTCACTCTGGGCTGCTGCTTGGCTTCTTCCCAAGGACATTTCCATGAACTTTTTTTTTTTTTTGAGAGAGATTTTTGCTATAGAGCACTTGTGTTTGGTGGAGAGACAGAGACAGAAAGCAAGAAATCACCCCCCGGAGGAGTGGCCATGCTGCAATCTCATCTCCATTCTCTCTCCTCCTCTCATGATTTTGGGCATGCACACACACACCCTGTGTGTTTCAAGCCTCTGGGTCTGAGACTCAAACCGTGGTCAGCCATGTGGGAGTCCAGCGATGCAACCTTACACCATCTGCTAGTCCCATCCATGAACATTCTTTTTTTTTTTTTTTTTTTTTTTTTTGAGAGGTTTTCGATATAGGGCGCATGCGCTCACCAGACAGAGACAGAAAACGAGAAATCACCCCCCAGGGGGGATGGTCATGCCGCAATCCCTTCTCCTCCATTCTCCTCTCGGGATCTTGGGCATGCACGCACACGCGCCTGGTGTGAGTTTTAAGCCACCGGGTCCGGGATGCGAACCGCGGTCAACTACGTGGGAGTCTAGCGACATAGCCATTATGCTAACTGCTGGTTCCCATCCATGAACATTCTTAATGGAGTCCTGTGTCAGGCCCCACACAAACAGCTGCCTTTCCAACTTAATGACTGTTTAGCATTTCCCTGGGTAGATTTTTAGAAGTAAATTGAGAAAGTGTGTTTTCCTTGGGTGTGTATTCGTATCATGGTTAAGAGCTACCATCAGATTTAATTTCCTACTCTGTGTGTCTAAAATATTTTTTCTGGCCCAAACTTACTGCTTCTTAATCCTCTCCACCAGCACTAGCGTTCAGGACCATTTTTCACAAGAGACAAGGTTTTGCACTTCACTATAGTAACTGTGTTTTTGACACAAAGAGTGACAAAGGTAGGTGTTTTCACTAGCCAGAGTGATTCACTTTCACTCTTCAGTTTCACACGTGATTCATCAATATTCAAATGCCTACAGTCATCCTCGCAAGTAGCTGAAAGCTCACATTTCAAACCCACAATAACCAAGAACCTGGCTTTGCAGTACTCTCTCCTGTAGACCGCACATACAGTGAGCCAGGACTGTGCTTGATTTGTCTGAGTTGCCAGTCATTTCCATGGGACCTACCTTGGTTTAACCCCAACAGATAGCTGCTGGCAGGTACTGGACACTTACTGTATGCCAGGGACCTGGGGAAATGACATTTATTATTCAAGCTGCCTTGTTAGGTATTTCATGTTCCCTTGAGTTGAGGAATGAGATTCAGAATAGCCGAGGGGTTTGTGCAGGTGACATGGCTATAAGTTAACAGCCTGTTCGGGACTGCTGGAACCCAACAGTTCTGTGGTTGCTGCCAGCCCAGCTGAGGCCCGTGGCCTCCACCAGTGCCCTGATCAGGACTGTCTTCTCAGGACCGCCTGGAGCACCTTCGGCGGCAGTGCGGACCCCATGTCTCAGCTGCAGCCAAGGACTCTGTGGAGGGCATCTGCAGCAAGATCTACCACATCTCCCTGGAGTATGTCAGACGGATCCGAGAGAAGCACCTTGCCATCCTCAAGGAAAACAACATCCCAGGTAAGATGTGGAGGTGGGGGTGGGGCAGCGTGATGCCAGCAACTCTATCCCAGACCAGCTGAAGGGACAAGTGAGGCTGACCATCAGATCCCAGCTGGGGAGCCTCTTCCTTCCAGGAAGTTTGGGATAGGACCTGTTCTCTCCTTTGGCTGGGGAGTTCCTGCACTCTTCTGGGAAAAAGAAGTCATGACAGAGGCAAGCCGGAGGTCATCAGGAGATGGCCTGCAGTAGTAGTCAGGTGGACCTGGGTTCACATTCATTCTCTGCAAACCTCGGTTTCCCCAGATGGGTAATCCCTGGCCATAGGATTGAGTGCGTCTTCATAGGTAACTCTAATTGCTTGACCCTGAAAGATCCCTAAAGTATACTAGCTCTCCTGGTGAAGGTGACATGCTTTTCATGCATCTGCCTGGCAGCAAGACCTGCAGACCTGCACCTCAAGGCATGGCAGTCTGAGGCCTGCTTCAGGAGGGGGCATGTTGACACCAGTTCTGCTCCTGCCAATTGAGTGCTGGTTTTGTTTAGAGTGGATTTTGTTCCTTTTGTTAACAACACTTCCCTCCCTGGCCATAAAGCACCTGGCACATGTAGGTTCAGAGGCTGGCAGGGTTGAGGATTGGCAGAGGCAGGCCAGACAGCCCCTTACTGCTCTCCCTGCCCACAGAGGAGGTGGAGGCCCCAGAGGTGGAGCCTCGCCTGGTGTACTGCTACCCGGTGCGGCTGGCCGTGTCTGCACCCCCCATGCCTAGTGTGGAGATGCACATGGAGAACAACGTGGTCTGCATCCGGTATAAGGGAGAGATGGTCAAGGTCAGCCGCAGCTACTTCAGCAAGCTGGTGAGTGCTGTCGGGGAGGGCCTCCCTGGTGACATGAGCTGGGCTTGTACTTTTCTTTATCAGAGTCCTCAGCAGGAGGCGGGCGGGGTGGGCCTGAAGGACCACTGCTGAAACCCACCACTCTGTCCACAGTGGCTCCTTTACCGCTACAGCTGCATCGATGACTCTGCCTTTGAGAGGTTCCTGCCCCGGGTCTGGTGTCTTCTCCGACGGTACCAGGTACAGGCTTGGGGCAGCAGTGGGGGTGCCTGGAGGGGCAGGAGGCTGCACCCCAGGCACTGACTGTGGCCACTCTGCAGATGATGTTTGGCGTGGGCCTCTATGAGGGGACTGGCCTACAGGGGTCGCTGCCCGTGCACGTCTTCGAGGCCCTGCACCGACTCTTTGGCGTCAGCTTCGAGTGTTTCGCCTCACCCCTCAACTGCTACTTCCGCCAGTACTGTTCTGCCTTCCCTGACACAGATGGCTACTTTGGATCCCGCGGGTGAGGGCTGGGGGCCTTGAGACCCCCTTCTGCCCAGGCCTGGGGAGCTGTCCTCCAGAGCACAGGTCCCACCTCTGCCAGCTGTTCCCTAGCACCTTAGGGCTTTGGAGTCAAGTTGACTTGGGTGCATCTCCGCCCTCATCACTTACCAGCTGTGTGACAGGGACATGGCACCTAACTTGGGAGCCTCAGCTTTTTTGTCCTCATAGCTCCTCAGTGAATCAGCTCAGGTTTGCAAAAGAATAGGAACAGCTGGTTTCAGGCACTGACCGAGGAGTGTGGGATGGCCAGGCCTCAGAGATCTTATGGACTCGCAGGGGGCAGAGGGGGGATGAGCACAGTGACAAGATTCGTCTCCAGAAAGAAGACCTGCCAGGCCATCAGGAGGCCCAAAGCCCAGTAGCTGGGGAGATCCTGGGTGTGTGGCTTGTGTTGTGGGTGTGGCTTGTGTTGTGGTAGCAATGGGCTTGGAACTAGATTTGAACTCCAGCAGGGTTGGATATGAGCGCCACAGCCCAAGCCTTGGCCTTCATTCAGTGGAGACGGCCAGACCTTGTCCCAGGAGGAATTAAGGGTGACTACTGGCCTCTAGCCTGGCCAGGGCCATCTCTCTAGCATGGCAGCCTAGGGGTGGGGGCAGTACCCCTTTGTATTTGGAGGACTGGGTCCAAATGGGCTCAGACTCTGTACCTCTGTCCCCAGGCCCTGCCTGGACTTTGCGCCACTGAGCGGTTCCTTTGAGGCCAACCCTCCGTTCTGTGAGGAGCTCATGGATGCCATGGTCTCTCACTTCGAGGTGGGTGTACTGCTGGGGTGGGGACAGACAGGGCTGCCAGCCACCTGGAGGGCAGCCCCGATGTGCCTGTGCCCCTCTTACAGAAACTGCTCGAGAGCTCGCCGGAGCCCCTATCCTTCATTGTGTTCATCCCAGAGTGGCGGGAACCCCCAACACCTGCGCTCACCCGCATGGAGCAGAGCCGCTTCCGACGCCACCAGCTGATCCTGCCTGCTTTTGAGCATGAGTACCGCAGCGGCTCCCAGCACGTCTGCAAGAAGTGGGTGCCGGGGAGGGCCAGGGCGGGTGGGCCTGGCTGGCCAGGTGGGGCCGACAAGGCCCGCCGAGCCCCACTCTGAGCGGCTACCTCTGTCTGCAGGGAGGAAATGCACTACAAGGCTGTCCACAACACGGCTGTGCTCTTCCTGCAGAACGACCCTGGTTTTGCCAAGTGGGGGCCGACACCTGAGCGGCTGCAGGAGCTCAGCGCTGCCTACCGGCAGTCAGGCCGCAGCCATGGCTCTGGCTCCTCCTCCTCGTCCTCCTCAGAGGCCAAAGACCGGGACTCGGGCCGTGAGCAGGGCCCTAGCCGCGAGCCTCACCCTACTTAACACATCCTGCGGGGAGGAGGAGCCCCAGGGGTGCTGGTATAGACTGCTGGGACTTGGGCCTTGGGGGCTGAGTGGACCCCAAGGCCCCCCCCCCTGGGTGGCTGCAGGACTTGGGCTGTCACTGACATTGGAAGACTGCGGCTGCCAGGGCTTCCCTCCCTGCCCCTAGCCCCCCTCAGCTCACTCCACGGCCCCTGTAAATAGGCCCCTGCCTCCTGTCCCACCCCACCCTGTTGCCATCTTGTTTCATTTGTAAAAGGAAATACAGAAACCCCTCTGAGAACACTTGAGGATATTGAGGGAAGAGAAGGCTGAGGAGCCTGAACTACTGGGACCACCCCCCATCTCCAGCCCTACTCCCCCCCCCCCCCCCCGCCCCCCCGCAGGCTCACCTTCTCGTGACCTTAGGCCTTCAGCCCCATCCCAGGGTCCCCACATGATGGGGTCCCTGGTGTTCTCTGCTTGTGCTCAGTGGGTCTAAAGAGCCCAGGACCCTACCTCATCTAGGTCCAGACCCCCTGGGTTGGGCCAACTTTTGGGGAGCAGCCTGGTAGCTGGGCCAGGCCCAAAGCCTGACTTGCTGACCCAGGGCCCCCAGAGGGAATGGGCCTCGGGGTGTGGCTCCTGTTCTCTATGTAGGTGCTGCCCAGGGCTCCCCGCTCATTCCTGTCACCTCCCCTTTACACCCAGGGTCTGCCCTCCTGTCAGGTCACCAGGGACTGGGCTGCTTCCACCTCTACCCTCAACTATGGGCACTATAACAGGCCCCTTCCTTTTCCCCAGGCCTATACCTGGTCCAGGTGGTAGCAGCAAGTGGACAAAGTCATCTGGCCAGGGCTGGACTCTGGTCCCTTTATTAAGACTGCAAGACCAGTGGGTCCACCCAAACAAAAATAAAGTTCTCTCCCGAAGCCTGCCTGCAGGCCCGGGGCACCCAGCATGTCCTGGCTGGGGCCCGTGGCTGCCCCCAACTGCATAGCACAGGTCTGCCCCCCTTGGGCTGACAAGATGCTGGCTGTCCAGTATCTAGAGACCTTAAGTGGAGTGGGGAGGTGACCAACTCGCAGGAGGGCCGGCCCCAGTATCCATGATCTGCATCAAGCCCCTGGGGCTCAGTCATCGGTCAGGGTGATGACGTCGTACTCGATGCCCTGGTGCTGCAGCTGTTGGATGTGTTCAGGCACTGCCTCCTCTGTGCCAAACAGGCCCTGGGCTTGGGCCATGGCAGCGTCAGCCACTGCTGCCAGGGGAGGGGAAAGCACGGTGAGCCCGGGGCCCCAGGAGCCAGACCTGAGCCCAGCCACCGAGGTCTTGGGTGCAGCTCCATACCTGTGACGGCAGAGTGTGCCGCAGCCTCGAGCTGAGCCTGTGTGACAAGCTGCTGGCCCGGGGACACAGGCACATACTGGATCTGGAGGAGAGAAGCAGATGAGATGTGGCCCGAAGGAGCCCTGCCATGCCCAGCTCTGCCTGTCCCTCAGGGCCCTACCTGGGACTCCTGGAGGAACGGGGCGCCTTGCTCATACTGGATGTGCGTGATCTGGCCCTCCTGCACCTGCAGAGAGGGAGCCAGTCTGTGACCCCGGGAGGGGGCCGTGGCTGCCTGCCCACCCCCTGCCCCACCTCTAGGCTGGTCTACCTGGATGTGGTGGCCCTCGGGGAAAACCACATATTCCTGGGGAAGCAGGTGCTGGACCCCATCCTGGGAGATGATGTACTGGACCTAAGACAAGGGAGGAGGCCAGTGCTTGGCCAAGGAGGCAGTGAGGACAGGGACACCCACCTCCACGGGCAGTTAACAAGCTTAACTCGGGGTGGAGTTCGGGAAGTACAGTTCCTCCCAAGGGTGGATGGGCAGTGGCTCACCTGGTTGTCAGAGGTCACCAGGTGCTGCACTGTCTGACCGTCGGCTGTGGTGATCTCTTGGATGTAGGTGGCTTCTTCCTGCCAGGGCCAGGGCAGCTGGAGCTTCAGCTCTGCCTGCCCCACCCCTGCCCATGCCCCTGCCCCATCCTGCCAGCAGGGCCCCAGGCTCTTACCTGGTTGGTCACCGTCTGTTCCTGGGCCACGATGATGTGCTCCTGGCCTAGTGCTTGCTGCAGCCTCTCTGGGCCCAAGACCCCGTGACTGGACTGGAGTGCAGCTGGAAGACAGTGGAGGATGCTCACCCAGGGCTCCAGGGAAACCTGAGGTGTCCTGGCCCACAGCGCCCTCTGGGGCTGTAGCTCAGGGCTCTGGACCCACCCTGGTACCCTGCCCCCAGAGCACCAGGGTAACTCACTGTGCAAAGTGGCCAGGGCCTCATCGTCGCTGTTCAGAATAATGGTCTGGGTCGGGGCCTGGGCTGGGGCTTGGGCTGAAGGGGTCCCCGACTTCCTCCCATCAGGACTGTGCAGCCGCTGGATGTGGAACTTAAGGTGCCCGTTACGGTTGAAACTGAGGGAAGGTGGCAGTTCAGTGGCAGCTCCCCCACGCTGCCCAGCGGACCCCACCCTGCAGCACCCGGCCTCACCGCTGCCCACAGAGGTGGCACGAGAAAGGCTTCTCGTTGGTGTGGGTGAGCACATGCCGCCGCAGATCCTTCTTGTTCTTGGAGGCAAAGCTGCACTGGCTGCACTGGTGGGGCCGCAGGCTGGCGTGCTGTGCCATGTGGGCCTGCAGGGGGTACAAGACTGCTCAGGGATGCAGGGAGCCAAAACCCGCGTGCTGAGGAGCAGCTGTCGAGAGCCACCACCTCTGCTGTTGGGCCACGTGGGAAATCCTGTACCAGGCTGCAAACTCAGTTTACCCATACACAGCCTTTGGGATGATGGGTCCTCTGAAAGCCCCATACCCTAGGTTAGTCCGCCCACCTGGAGGGTGGGGCTCTCAGCCCTGCCCCTCCCTCAGCTCTGTGAGAACACTGCACCTTCAGATCTGAAAACTAGAGACCCCCAGGAAGCCGGGGCAGGCCCACGGTGGACCCTAAGCTTGCCTCATGCGCCTTCTCCACGTTATCTCCTGCCTGCCTAGAACCTCTGTGTCCCCGGTATTCCAGACAGTTCGGCCTTCCCCAACTGCACTCACATCACCTCTGTGCCTTTGCTCTGCAGGCCCGCTCAGCTTCCACTCTTGTGACCACTTCCCCAGCACCCCTGAGCCCAAGCAGCTTGTCCTCCGTGTGCCTCTACACTGCCCTGTGCTCTGGCTCACTGGGGACAGCCTGGCATTAGTCACCTGACATCCAGTTTGCCTCCCCACCAGATGGAGTGCCCTGAGATCTGGAGCCTTGCTGAGTCATCACTTGCCCCAGCGGGCGCAGTGCCTCGAGGGGTGCTCAATAAAGGTTTGTCACTAAAGTGCTCGGCCACGTGTGTAACGGAGACATGGGGAAACCTACCCGGACCTCAGGCCACTGGCGGGCACTAAAGGGGCAGTCAGGGCACTTGAAGGCACTGGGCCCAGCGTGGGCCCGTTTGTGACTCTCCATTTCTGCTCGGCCAGGGAAGGCCTCGGCACAGATCTTGCAGGAAAACTTCTTTGACGCTCCGGTGGCTGTGGATGGCGGTGAGGGGGGCACTACCAGGCCCAGGGCTTTGCTGGCTGCAGGCGGTGGGGAGGCAGAGTTCTGGGGCTCTCCCACCTGGTGGATCTTGGCTGGAGACGGAGGCTCAGGGCCGTCTCGGGGCAGCCCCCCACACTGCAGTAGAGGCCACTTAGCTCCAGAGGCCAGGGTGTCTGGACTCGGGAAGGAGATGGAGCCATCTGCAGTCAGCTGTGGAGACCAGGGAGCATGAGGGCCGAGGGAGGGCAGCAAGTGGGCACTGGGGAGGGCTGGCTGCCCTGGCCTCACCTCGATGTGGTGCAGTTGGGTCCCATCAGCAGCCATGATGTAATGGGTGCCAGCTTCTTTGAGAGTGTCACTCACCACCACAGCTTGGGCTGCCTCCCCTGGGGGCTCCTCACTGTGGGCACAGGGAAAGGCAGGGATGAGGCAGGGTTCTAGGAGAGGACAGATGGCATTCCCCAAGGGATGGGCACCAACTGAAGGGCGGCTGCCACCACAGATGGAACCCCGGCGTCAGCATAGCTGCCGTCGTCCCTTCTGCAGTCACCACATGCCAGCACACTGTCCTGCTCAGAGAGCTGCGATCCCCATTCCTGAGCGGCAGAGTAGGTGCAAATACAGCAGGGGACAGGCCAACAGGTGTACCTGCCTTTGTGCACTCGTCCCTGTGGAGGGCCAGGCTGGTGTGGGAGGCAGCCTGGGAGCTCGGGGCAGACGCTGGCCCCGAGGTCCTGACTCCCATCCTAGCCCAACAATCTGGTCCTTGCATTCAGGGCTCTCTGGCACCCTAAGAGTTCAGTGACCGTATAACCAGTTCTGCCCTAAACTCACTGCATGAAAGTCAAGTGCAGGTGCAGGCCCTGCAGGCCGCAGAAGAGTCGTCACTTGCTCTAAATGTTAAGAGCTGGAGGGACCAGCAGTTAGCGTAATGGCTATGTTGCTGGACTCCCATGTAGTCGACCGCGGTTCGCGTCCCGGACCCGGTGGCTTAAAACTCACGCCGGGCACGTGTGTGTGCGTGCCCAGGATCCCAAGAGGAGAATGGAGGAGAAGGGATTGCGGCGTGGCTATCCCCCCTGGGAGGTGATTTCCTGCTGTCTCTGTCTGTCTCTGTCTGTCTGGCGAGCACACCCACCCTATAGCAAAAAACCTCTCAAAAAAAAAAAAAAAAAAAAAAAAAAAAAGAGCTGGAAAACATGGGCTCATTCAAGGCAAAGAGCACGCAGGTCTGGGAACCAAAGGGACCAGGGTTCAAGTCCTCCCTGCTGCAGGTCTGACCACAAGCCAGGCACTCAACCTTCACTGCCTGTTTCCTCATGCGTAAAACGAGGGGAATGTGGCTCTCACACAGAGGCCATGAGTGTCAAATACCTAGAACATCCAAGTGGATGAAAAGTGGGAGCTCTTAATCTCCTGAGAGGGACAGGCTCCTCTACTGCCAATTGCTTTTCTTTTTTAAAAATAATTATTTTATTTATTTTAATTTGATAGGGACAAAACGACGGAGGAGAGTGAGAAAGCAAGCTGCCAGAGCCAGGACTTGAACTGCGATCAGCCATGTGGGAGTCCAGCATCCTCAACCACCACACCACCTGCCAGCCCCACTGCAGATTGCTTTCTATGTACTGGGATGTTTTGCTAGGGTGAGGAGGACCCAGCCCTGACAGCTCTGGCATACCCATGGGGGGCTGGAAGGTCTCACCTGTAAGGAGTGCCAGGAGCTGAGGTCCCCTCCTCCATAGGGGGTGCTGTGATGACACTGTAGCCAGTGTTCCCAAATGGACCAGGTGCCAGGGTGATCTGCTGCAGGTCAGAGGTGTCTAGCTGACTCTCAGCTGCCACACTGTCCCCTGGCTCTGCCACGTGGAGGGTCACCACCTGTGAAGCAGCCCCTTCAGGGGAGGGCTGCCCACCAGGAGACGCTAACTCTGCTTGCGCGTCCTCCGACTTCACCACGGCCACCTGCAATGGCACCAGAGGCATGATGGGCAGGGTCTGTGGCACAGGAGCTGCTGTTCAAGACCCTTCTCTGTCTTGGGGCCTTGAGGGCCACCCGTACTCTGGCAGACCAGTGCTGCCACCACTTGTTTGCACAACCCAGGTTCTTCCTAGAATACACTCTCTCTGAACCCCACCTGGTAACTAGAGATAGACCAACAAGATTAGGGTAGAGTAATCTTGCCGCCCGGGGGACATCTGGCACTGTCTGGTGATATTTCTGGTTATCATGCCTAGAGAGGGGCAGTAATACTGGCATGCAGCAGGTAGAGGCCAGGGATGCTGCTAAACATCCCATTAACAAAAATGATCTGGCCCCAAATGTCAGCAATGCCACAGCCAAGAACCCTGGGGAGAGGGTCAAGTGGAAAACAACTTCAGAAAAAAAGAAGTAAGAGCTCTACTCTTACATCTTATTCCAAACTCTGCTTCAAATACATTAAAGTGGGGCCAGCAGGTGCTGTGGTGGTTAAGGGTGCTGGACTCCCTCATGGCTATCCATGGTTCAAGTTCTGGACCTGGTGGCTTACTTTCTCACTTTCCTTCTCTCTCTCTCTGTCCCTCTCTGGTCAAATTAAAATAAGTGAACAAATAAATAATGAAGTTCAACATAACAAAATTTTTAAAATACATTAAAGGTTGAAATGCGACAAACGAAACTCTAAATATATGAAAAGAAAATGCAGATAAGTACTTACAACCTTGGGATGGGAAGATTTTTCCAATCATGACAAAGATTAATTCCAAGAACTTGGAGCTGTGATGTGCTCCTGAGGGAAATCACCTTTTCTTTCTTTTTGAGACAGAGTCTCAAAAGCACTCTGTCTTTTTAAGAGGCTGGGACACAGGGGGTGCTAACAAATTTCTCTCTGCCTGAGAGTTGGGTTGGATCTGCAGGGGCCGGGATGGTGGTGGGAGGCTGTTCCTAGGCAGCTGATGGAGGAGGGGAGGAGTAAAGGTGAACCTAGGGAGGACATGCAGGCCTTGGGGTGCATGTGCCAAAGCCCGGACTCCTGGAAGAGGTCTGAGCTACACAAAGCCCTGGGAGACTTCATGAAATGAGGGCCCTCAGGTAGTGGGAAGCTGGTTCTGCCCTGGGGGAGCACCCATAGGCTCAGGGTGGCCAGAACCAGAAGGAACACTGAACAGGAACAGGGCCCTGAAGTCAGAGGGAGCAGTGTGTCTTGCTTGGCATAGCAGAGGTGGCCGGAAGTTCTGGAGTATGGCGTGGAGATACTTGGGCCTCCCTGGCCTCTGGGGCCCGTGCTGCCATGACTGGTCCTGTGCCTGCCTACTTTCTTTCAGTGGACCTGCCGGCCCGCCTCCTTGGAGCTCCCAGCAGTCAGAGCAGGCTGGATTTAGTGTTCTGCTCCATCCCCAGAACCCGTGCAGAGCTAGGCACCTAAGGTAGTGGGCAGGAGGGGCAGTCCCCAGGCAGCTCACCTGCAGGGCGGTGCCCCCCAGTTCCCGCTGGGCACTCATGTTCAGCAGCAGATCCAAGGCTGTCTGGGTGGCCATTGCAGCAGACTCCTCAGCTCCTGGGTGGGGTGGGACCTGTACTGAGAAGGGGCTGGAAAACTGGCACCAGAGGCCACCCTTCCCCGCTTCCTGCCTCCACTGGCATGACCTCTGCCCAGGCCCCACCCCAAGCACTCACTCTCCCTCAGAGATCACCTTGCTGGTAGATGATGGTGGCGCCACCCAGGGTGTCGGAGCAGAGCAGTGAGGGTGTCTCGGGTGACTGAAAAGGTGCTGGCTCGGTGGAGATCTGTGGAGGGTAGAGAGGGCCAAGTTTGAGACTTCGACTCACTGCCATTTCTAAGACCCTCCGATGGGGCACCAGGCTGTGCTGCACATCTGTTGGTTCATCCCTTCATGACTGCATCTCAGACATGCCTGCGCAGTGACGGACCACTCAGCGGAGGCTCAGAGGTGACACGCTACCCTTGGAACCCACTCCTTGTAACTTGGACCCAAGGCTGTCTGGCTCCAAAGCCTGGGTTCTACCAGCACCCTGGTGTGCCATCTCTCTGGGCTGTGGGCTCACACAGCAAAGCGTGCTAGCACCGGCCCTTCTTCTTGCTAAGGGAACTCTGAAATTCATCAGGCAGCAATGTGCTCTACTACAGAACCACATTCCTCAGCCCCTCTTGCAGTTAAAATGTGGCATGTGGCTAAACAAAGAATTTCTGTGACACTGGTAAAATTCATGAAGACAGAGATGGCAAGCATCTTTTTTGCCCTTCTCCTATCCCTTCCTCCTGTCTCCTGGTGAGGATGTGGCAGGAAAAGCTGGTGCTGCTGGTTCTCCTGCAGCCATCTTGGACCATGAGGCAACCACAAAGATGGAAACCTGCCTAGGATGTTTGGGCAAAAACAGTGAGAAAGCTTGGTCCCTACAGTTACATCACTCCTAGACTGCTGACCTTTCAAGTTCTTTTGAGAGAATAATAAACACATTGCCATTAAGTGGTATTTTCATTTTCTTTTTAAAAAATTATTTATTTAGTTTTGTTATTATTTTTGATTTGATGAGAGAGAGAGAGACAGAGAGAGAGAGAGAGAAAGGGAAGGTAAGACAGCAAACTGCCAGGTCCAGGACTCAAACTGTGGTCACCCATGTAGAAGTTCTGTGCATTAACCACCACGCTACCTGCTGGCTGCAGTATTTTCATTTTCTATCACTAGCACTGGAAAGTACCCCACTCTACCTCACGGTGGCATTTCTGGGATTCAGCTGGTCTTTACCACACTCTAGAGAGTCCAGGGCCATTTTGCTGGACCTCAATGTGCAAAGGAAGATGCTGGAGCTGGAGAGGTGACGTCACACTGCCGCTCTGGCCTATCCTCCCGAGCGCCTTCCATCTGTTGCCTTGGTGGCTGTGCTTACCTCAGGAGGGCCTGGGGAGCTGGTGGGTGGTCCAGGGGCTGCACTGTGCTGCTGCTTTAACTCCTCAATCTGCTGCAGAGAGAAGAAGGGGCGACGGCGGGAGGGGGGCTCCTCGGGGTGGCGCCGCCCCCACTCCTCAAAGCTGCTGGCGTGGCGGCACCGCACGTGCAGGCGGAGGTTCTTCTTGTGCCGCGTGCTGAAGTGGCAGTACTCACAGGCAAAGGGCTTGGCTCCTGAGGGCAATGTGGGGATGCTTGTGCCCACCCCCTCCAGGAAGCCCTCCCTGACCCCAGGACCTCTCCAACTGCCTCCCTGATTCATTCTCCTGCTTGGGACACACAAGCTGCTATCTGTTCTGGTGGGCTGGACAGACATGAGTCAGGGCTTCCCCCTGCCCTCACAGCTTTTTAGGGTCACATGACCACATACTGCTCTTGTGAGATACCTCTCCCAGGTGGCAGGAATCTGGCACCGGAGCCTCTGGCTCATCCCCTAGTATGCTGCCAGAGGACCAGGCCCAAGGAGGACAGAGCCCCACCTCTGCAGCTCACCTTCACAGCCAAGCACACACAGCAGCCCTGCTGCCACTCCTGCCGCGGGTGGGCTACATGAGCCGTCTCTAGCCCCAGTATACACGGGGAACTCACTTCATAACCCCACATCCCATGTGGGGTTATGATGTCCCACTTTTGATGTCCCCATTTTATGACTAAGGAAGGCTCAGAGAGGGCAAGCAGCTAGCCTGTGGCCACCCCAAGAGGGCCCAGCTGAGTCGTACTGGGAGCCTAGGCCAGGGAACACATCCACAGGAAGTTTCCTGTCCAGCCAGAGGACTCGATGGCCTGGATGCTGTGGGGGAAGGACGGGAACAGGAGGCGAGCCTTCAGAACGGGGCTTGGGACTGGCGAGGTGGGGCTAGAGGTGCCAGGCCTGACCTGTGTGCTTGACAGCCACATGGGACAGTAGGAAGTCCTCTCGGAAGGTGCGATAGGGACAAAAGCTGCACTTGAAGGGCTTGTCGCTGACATGGGACAGCTGGTGGTTCAGCAGTGCCTTCTTGTCCTCACAAACAAACTCACAGAACTCACACTTGAACCTG
The DNA here is from genome assembly GCA_026018925.1 of Tupaia tana. Classification (NCBI taxonomy): domain Eukaryota; kingdom Metazoa; phylum Chordata; class Mammalia; order Scandentia; family Tupaiidae; genus Tupaia; species Tupaia tana. Next base: position 18,562,783 of record JAKSZU010000015.1, on the reverse strand, counting down.
GAGGCAATCAAAGCAACGAGAGCTCAGCGCTGGGCTACCGGGTGCTCCCACCCAAGGCCTCCCCAGGGGCTGTACCTGCGGTTGGCCACAGCCTGGATGTGCGTGAGCAGATGCATCTTAAAGGTGTAGCGCTTCTTAAAGGACTTCCCGCACTGTGAGGGGTGAATGGATTAGATGGGACATGCTCAGGGAAAGCCCCACTCCCAGCCCAGCCCCAGGGCAGCTCCACCCACCTTGTCACACATGTGGGGCTTCTCAGTGCTATGTGTTTTCATGTGCTGCGTGAGTCTCTTCTGCATGGGATACACACGGCCACACACAGGGCAGGGGAAGGAGCTCAGCTTTGGGGTCTGGAGAGTACAGGAGAGGCCAGATAGAGAAGGCAGAGGGAAGAGGAGACCTCACCCCCTGGGCCCCACCTCTGTAGGCACCCCAGGTGGGCTCCCTTCCCAGGCTGGGTCCCAGACTCACCGGATCTGGTCTTTTCTTCCTGGGGAGAAAAGCCCAGGAGTTAGACCACAGCTTCCCCGGGCATACCCGAGTCCCTCCCTCAGACCATCCCCAGCCCCAGCCCCAGCCCCAGCCCCAGCCCCAGCCCCGAGCAGCCCCAACTCCCTGCCTAGCCCACCTCTTGGGGCAGGGCACTCCCACCTGGAGCTCACGGGGTAAAGGCTATGAGGCACCCCAGATGACACACCTGCACTCAGCCACCCACACAACAGCTATCCCCATTTTACAGAGGAGAAACTAAGGCTTACAACAGGGCAGAGACAGAATTGGGACCTGACTGGGGCCCTCACGGCCCTGCTACAAGCCCTGTTCTGAGCCCAGTGGTGACGAATCACCTTGCCCTTCTCATCACAGCTGTATGATGTGCCAAGAATGGGGCTGGCCCAGAGCAGGTGCTGGGGAAGTGGGAGATCATCTAGGGCCCCCACTTCCACACCCGCCTGGCCTTCCCTGCCCCAGCCCACCCACACCCACTGACCGGTCCCGGCTGTGCACGGCTGCATGGCGGGTGACGTCCTTCCGGTAGACGCTGGTATAGCTGCACTCGTCACACTTGTAGGGCTTGCTGCCCACGTGGTTGAACATGTGTTCCTGTGAGAGACCAGGAACATTGGGCTATGGCTCATCTCTCCCGGCCCCACCCTGTCCCGCCTGTGCCACTGCCCTAGGGCTGCTGCAGGAGCAGGCTCACAGCACAAGGGAGCCAGACAGCAGGCCCCGCTAAAGGGGTCAAAACCCAGGAAGACTGAAGACTGTCCCCACTGGGAACACTCACTCTGGCCAGGCCCTGGCTGGCTCAGTACTTGACAGAGGAGGAAACTGAGTCTCAGGGTGAAGGCACCACCCTTCAGGCAGAGCTTGGACCTACGCCCAGGCGAGTCCTTAGCCCCACAGCTGAGCACTCCCCGATATGCCATGCATTCCACGCAATGCAGTGCCCAGAGCACAGCCTCTCGGTTACAGGTCCCAGTCAGTGTAGGAGAAAGCCCTGCAAGAAAGCAAAGGGGCTCCTACCACCCCTGCCTGGAGCACCCCCGCCTACACTGGCCCAGAGGCCACTGGTCAGACCAATCTGCAGTGTCCGGGGTTGGTGAAATGCAACTGTGGAAACCTAGGTCCTGCTGGGCTGTGTAAGGATAAAGTAATCCAGGTCTAGGATAAGAGATAGGCTCAGGGTTGCTATAGGCCTGCCTGGCACCTTGGGGTTGAGACATGTTACTGCCATCTGCTGAAAGCCTCACATAAACAGATGAACCAGTTCTACTGCCATCTGCCAGTCTCTAGTGGTGAAAAGCAAATCTGTGATGTCCCCAATGCAAAAAGCACCCTTGAAAATGTGATGCTATCACACACGGGGCAACCTTCAAGCCCACTATGGTGGCCCTTCCCAACCCCTTCACACATTCTAGCAGGCCCCGAAGACCTAACAGGCATTCCTCATCATGCAAGCAGCTGACATGCCCTGCAGTTAGTCGAGAGGCTGCCCCAGGATACCTAGGTAACTCCGCTCCCTCTCAGCACCACCTTCCCATGCCCCCCACCTGCCTGTTGCACACCTTGAGTGAGGACCAGCGGCGGGAGCGGTAGCTGCACTGCAGGCACTTGAAGAGCTGGGGGTCGCCAGCCTCGTGGGAGTTGACATGGAAGCGGAGGTCCTCGTGGGACAGGAAGCGGGAACCGCAGATGCGGCACAGGAAGGGCCTCAGAAGTGGCTTGGGTGACTTATAATAATACCTGCCAGGAGGGCGTCAGGGAGAGGTCTGGTTCGGCCGGGGGCTCAGGGGGTGCCCCCACCACTGCTCCACATACTTGCGGTACTTCTTGCCCAGGAAGCGCCTGGAGGGGCGACCACGGCGGCGGGGTGGGGCGGCAGGCTCGTCCTGACAGGAGGGTGCTGCATTCTCTGCATCTGACTGACTCACCCCAGGTTCCAGGGCAATCTTGCTAGCCTTGTCTGGGGCCACCAGGTGGCCTGGGCCTGAGGAGCTGGGGACCTCGGAATCCTGTGGCTCTGGAGGGTTCTGTCCACTCTGGGAACTCACTAGAGGCTCTCCTTCCACACCTGCACAGATATACCAGTCTCTAATCAGCCACAGACATACCAGGATACACGTGGACAGGTGGCCGAGACCAGCCAAACTTACACCTGCCAGTCACAGATACTGATGGGCATATCCGGCAGGATGAACACAGACGGTGCATGGTCAGGGGCACCGTGCCTCCCTTGAGACTAAGCTGGAGGGTTGAGGGGAGGGAGTGTAAGACTTCATTGCACACGCTTGCAAACCTTTTGAAGTCTGAAGGATCTGAATGCTTCCTCTTCAAAACATCAATGGTAATTATACATACATATGTATGTATTTTATTATTATTAAAGATGATATAGATAGAGTGGGGACCAGCAGATGGCGTAATAGTTATGTTGCTGCGTAGTCAGCTGCAGTTCGAATCCCAGACCTATTGGCTTGAAACTCACACCAGGCACATGTGACTGCGTGCCCCCAAATCCTGAGGAGATTGCAGCACGGCCACCCCCACTCCGGGGGCGGGGGGCGATTTCTTGCTTTCTGTTTCTCTTTCTCTCGAGCAAGTGCACATGCCCTATAACAAAAACGTCTCTTAAAAAAAAGAGAGAGAAAACGATACACATGGGGCCAGCAGGTGGCGTGGTGGTTAAGACTCAGGACTCTGGGACCAGCAAATGGCGTAATGGTTACATGGCAATTGTGGTTTGAGTCCTAGACCCAGTGACTTAAAACTTATGCCAGGAACATGTGCATGTGTGCTCAAGATCCGAAGAGGAGAAGGGATGTGGCATGGCCACCCCGCCCGCCCCTCCCAATTTCTTGCTTTCTTTTCTATCTCCCTGGTGAATGCATGTGCCCTATAGCAAAAATCTCTCTTAAAAAAAAAAAAAGATTAGATTCCTATATGACTGACTATAGTTTGAGTCCCAGATCCAGCGGCTTAAAAATCATGCCATGTACGTGTGCGCCCAAAATCCCAAGAGAGTGATTTCCTACTTTCCCTCTCTGTCTCTCTCCAGCTAGTGCAAGTGCCCTATAGCAAAAACCCTAAAAAAAAAAAAAAAAAAAAATCCACCCCGCTCCATCTCTTTCTCCCTAACTGGTACTCTCTTTCTCATAAAAAAATTTAAAAAAGAAAAATAAAGATACAGGTGCCAGCTCCAGAGTCTGGTAGTTGAGGCTGAGTTTCAGATCTCACAAGGCCAAGTGAGTAGCTTGAATCTGGGCCCTGGGGGCTTTTTTTTTATTTTTTGGAGAAGTTTTTGCTACAGGGCGTGTACGCTCGCCACAAAGACAGAGACAGACAGAGAGACAGAAAGAGAGAAATCACCCCCCAGGCAGGATGGCCACGCCATAATCTCTTCTCCTCCATTCTCCTCTCAGGATCTTGGGCACACATTCACACGCGCCCAGTGTGAGTTTAACCACTGAGTCCAGGACTCAAACCATGGTCAACTACATGGGAGTCCAGCGACATAGCCATTATGCCAACTGCTGGTCCCCCTGCGGGCTTTAAAACATGCTAAGAAGCATGGTGTGTGTGCCCCAAATCCTGACAGAATGGAGAAATGGAGGAGAAGGGATTGTGGTGTGACCATGCCCTGCTAGGGCGGTGGTGCTTTCTCCCTCTTCCCACCCCACCTCCTCACTCTCTGGCAAGCATATACATTCCCCGGAAAATTTTTTAAAAAAACATTTTTTTCAAATGATACAAACAGGGCAGCCAGTGGTGATTAAGGTGGCTGGATCCCACATGGCAGACTTCGCAGTTTGAGTCTCAGACCTGACGGCTTGAGAAACTTGCCAGTGCATGTGCATGCCCAACATCCTGAGAGGAGGGTAGAGAAGGGACTGTGGTGTGGCCGTCTCCTCAGAGAGTAATCTCTCCCTTTTCCTCTTTCTCTCTGAGTGTACATGCTCTATAGCACCAAAAGAAAAAAGGCCAAATTTTTCCCTAGCTATGACAATTTACATTAAAAAGCATTTTCATAAAGATATAGTTTCTTTCTTCTTTTAAAAGAATTATTTTTATTTAACTTTATTTATTATTATAATCTTTTACTATTTCCAGATAGATACAGAGAGAGAGAGAGAGAGAGAGAGAGAGAGAGAAAGAGAGAGAGAGAAGGAAAGTGAGAAAGCAAGCCTCCAGGTCTAGGACTCGAACCAATGTCAGCCATGTGAAAGTCCAACACCCTTTACCATGCCACCTGCCGGCCCCAAGATAATAGTTTCTTAAGTGAAGGTTTCCCACGCTTTTGCCTGGGAGGCATTCTCCTTTATAAGGAGGCCTGCAGGTCACTCTGGTTTGAGGCTGCTTCTTTGACAGCACATTCAGTCCCCAGGCCTCTCTGAAAGCCTACAGAAGGAGGCTACCCAGTGACCCACTCACCAGGACTCTCCCATGACCAAGTCTCACCATCTAGGAGGTCTGAGGTCTCTAGGCGAGGCAGTTTCCGGGGCCGGCCAGGTCTCCTTCGGGGTCTTGGAGTACTTGGGGTGGGGCGCTGGAGCCGCAGCTGCCGGCCCCGGGGCTCGTCTTCAGCTGGATTATAGTCGCTGTCCTCTGTTGGGACGTTAAAAGAAGGTGGACAATGACTGGATCCACCCTTTGACCTCTGATCCCAAGCAGCTCCTCTGAGAAGAGGCCCACTTCCCCGCTCTTGTCTATTCCTCCAAGCCCACAGGTGATGCTCTCTCCAGAAAGCCCTCCTGGTGCCTGGCTGGCTGTGTGTCCCTCCTGAGCCCGGCAGTCCTCTCTGCACCTTTCCTGGCTCCAACCATTAGCCTGTGTGGTTAACGTGAATTAGAAAAAGGTACCTCTTCCTCAAAGATACCTTACTGCCCTTGTTAACAGCTAATTGGATTTCAAAAAATTAGTATGCAAAAAGGAAATAACTGGGCCAGCCTGGTAACATGCTGGTAATAAGGCAGCTGAAACCCATGCGGCTGACTTTGTGGTTTGAGTCCTAGACCATGTGGTTTAAGGGACATGTGCATGTGTGCCCCAAATCCTGAGAGAATAGAAAAGGGATTGCAGCATGACCATCCCTTGCTTTCCCTCTTTCTGTCTCTGTCTCTCCAGCAAGTACATGTGCCCTATTGTGAAAATAGAAAAAAAAAAAAAAAAAAAAAAAAAGAAAGAAAAACTAGTAACATTTTTTTTTAATAACAATTGTATATGGAAATGATGCTATTTAAGATACTTTAGAGGGACAGCAGTTGGCGTAATGGCTGTGTCGCTATACTCCCAAGTAGTCGACTGCAGTTTGAGTCCCAGACCCGGTGGCTTAAACTCACACCAGGCACGTGTGCATGCGTGCCCAAGATCCCGAGAGGAGAAAGGAGGAGAAGGGATTGTGGCATGGCCATCCCCCCTGGGGGGTGATTTCTCACTTTCTGTCTCTCTGTCTCCGTCTTTGTGGCAAGTGCACATGCCCTAAAGCAAAAACCTCTCAAAAGAAAGATACAGTAGGTAAGTGAAATACATGACTCCCAGCCTGGAAGGCAAGGGAGCTGTATTCCTCACAGTTGACTGTGTGGTTTCAATCCCAGCCCTAGTGGCTTGGAAAAACACACTGCATGGCCTGGCAGGTGGCATGGTGGTTAGAGGTGCTGGATTCTCACATGGCAGAATGCAATTCGAGTCCTGGACCTTGCGGCTTGCTTCCTTACATTCTCTTTCTCCCTCTCTCTCTGTCTCTCTCTGGTCAAATTAAAAAATAATAATAACAAATCGGGACCAGCAATTGGCATAATGGCTATGTCGCTGGACTCCCATGTAGCCGACTGCAGTTTAAGTCCCGGACCCGGTGGCTTAAACTCATGCCCGGCACATGTGCGTGTATGTCCAAGATCCTGAGAGGAGAAGGGATTGTGGCGTGGCCATCCCCCCTTGGGGGTGATTTCTTGCTTTCTGTCTCTCTCTGTTTTTCTGGCGAGTGCACACGCATAGCAAAAGCCTCTCCAAAATAATAACAACAACAAATGAAATTAAATAAATAAAAAAAAAAAAGGAGAGATGAAAAACATGCTGTGTGTGTGTGTGTGCTGTGTGCCCCAAATCCCGACAAGGTAGAGAAAGGATTGCAGAGTGACCACACCCCAAGAGGGGGTGCTTTCTCCTTCTCCATCTAACTCTCTGGCAAACGCACGCGCCCTTCGACAAATTAAAATAAAAAGGTTGGGGTAGCGGGCCTAGGAACCACAGTAGCCTACCCTCTAGGTCGTCAATGGCACCGGCATCTACGATGTCATCTTCCTCCTCCTCCTCCTCCGGCCCCTCTTCCTCCTGGGTCTTGGTCAAGGTGCCCCACTTCCGCTGACGTACCTTCTTACCAGCTGCTGCTGCTGGAGGGGTAAGTAAGACAGGCCTGCATGTCTGCTCCCAGCTCCCCGCCCCCACCACGCAGTCCTGGCTGGAGGCTCTCTGACTCACCTGGGCGGAAGTGCCGCTCTCGCATGTGGCGCAGTAGCGTGGCCTTGGTGCTGCTCCGGTACTGGCACATCTTGCACTTGAACTGCTGCACCACCACCACCTCCATCATGGCCTCCAGGCTCTGCAGGTCCGGCTCCTCAGCACCAGAAGCTGGGGGTGGCTGCACCGGGGAGCTGGGCCCACCCTGTACCTCCCCAGGTGGCCCCAGACATGTGGATGTGGATGTAGGGCCATCAGCCAGGGCCTCGATGGCTGCCAAGCTGTGGGCCAGGGTGGAACTGGACATTGGTGATGTCATGGGGGCACCTGGGGTAGGTAAAGGGATTGGAAGAAATGTTAGGTGGGGCTGGACTGGCCATGAGCTCCAGTTGTCCCTCCCAGGGAAGCCTAGGGGGTCCCAGAACCAAATTCCCCACCAGAAGCCACCTTGTCAGAGAGAAACTGAGGCCCAGAGCAACGGCTAACCTGCCGAGATCATGCAGGGGTTTATGATAGAACCTGTCCTCTCCTATGTCCCCTCTTGCTGGGGTGGTGCCTGGGGTCTTACCATCATCTGGGCCCTGCAGGATCAGGTACCGTGTGGTCTCAGCCCCGCCATCTTCGGCACTGGTCACAGTGATACAGCCTGGGCAGATGAAGGACAGGTCACACCTCCTGAAGGCATTGCCAGCTCCAGCCCACACCAAAGCTCCCACTCTGGCCTGTGGTGGGGCCAGCCACACTCCTGGTTTACCTGCAACTGTAAAACAGCTGCATCGCCCCTCAGAGCCTCGCCTGCCTCCCCTTGCAGGGCTGGGGGTTGGCCTGGGATGGGTGACAGCTGACCCACAGTCACAGTTAGCCATGGCCACCCCAGCTGCCTGGGCTTGGACACTGATGCCTGAAGTTCTCCTCCTTCCTCTTCAATCCTCCTTCAAGGCAAGGCCCAGCTCTTGGCCCACCTTCTTGAGGCTGGCTTCCCAGACTACCCCAGGGCTTTCTGAGCTGACGAGCTCTGGAATCAGGCTGAGCTCATGGCCCAAAGCCATCCTCCGCTTGCTGGTGACAGCAGGTAAGTTATTTTACATCTCTGTGCCCCAGATGCCACACCTGGACTGACAGGGATGGAAGCTGAGCTACCGCAGGTGAAGTTCAGACCTGCCGCTACAAAGCGAGCGGGAACCGTTTCTATCCTTTACTCAGTGCTTGTCACACGTCAGAACCTTACTGCATTACCTCAGAAGTCTCATGCCATTCACCACTATGAGATGAGATGACTGCTCCCTCCCCATGCATCAGACGCAGTGAGGTCACCACTGCGTTCCCAGCACACCACTGCGGGTGTGCCTGCTGGCTGCCAGACTGAAGGAAGCCCTCCGAGGGGAAACCCTGGCCACCCTCTGCCTGACTCACTCTGGATGAGGTCGGGCCCGATGGTGGACTCGATGATCTTGTCGATGGCCGATCCTAGGTCCGAGGAGGAAGCCGTGCAGTCAGACACCAGCATGTTGGGGTCTGGGAGTGCACTGGAGTGCACCAGTGCTTGGGGGCCACCCGTCACCACTGCCTCTGGCCCATGGGACACAGAAGAAGAATCAGGGAGGTAGCCATGAGGCAGTGGGTCTGTGCTCGAGCTGCTCTCAGATACCTCCTCCTGCGGGGCGGAAAACAGGAGGGAAGGATTTAGGGAACCAGGGATGGGGTGGGGCAGGGAAGGGCAGCCCACCAACTCCCACTTGCTAGACAGAGCTCTCTGGCCCAAAGTCACAGGGAGTGGAACCACCCACATTCTCGGGCCCACTGAGGTCCAGTGAATGAAGCCATCCAGTCGGAGTCCCCCCCAAAAAGTCCCAGGGTTCTTGGCTCCAGCATGAGGGATGGCCCTCCAGCCCCACCCCACAGTCGGGTGGAGCTATTTTCACTGGACTCTTGCATCCATCTTTCCCTTTGCCTGAAACTCTCCAGCATCTCCCTACAGCGAATTCCGACCCAGTTCCTCACCACCACTTAGCTGGTACCTCCTCGGTTAGGACCTCCTCATCCTCAGTGCGGTGCCCCCATCACACCACTGCTCACTGGGCATCAGAGCATCCGCCATGGAGACTGCAGCCTCCACAAAGGCCCGTCACACCTGCTGTAGCCCCTGCAGTCCCCCCAGCTAGAGAACATGCTGGGCACGTGGTGGGCCCGGCCCTGCTGAATGAATGAAATCCCTGGACCCCCAAAGAGAGGGCCATTGCTGTGTACCTCTATGAAGTGAAGCCTCGAACACAATCATTACCTTGCAGATAGTAATGCAGTAATACAAAGCGCTTACTGTGTGCTGAGCACTGTCGTAACTGCTTGCATACATTCACTCATTCAATCCTCATGAAAACTCTCCTGAGGCAGGTATTTCTATCATCCCCACTTACAGGGGAGGGAACTGAGACAGAAGTTGGATAGCTTGCTCAGAAGTGCAGAGCCAGGAGGAAGTTTACAAAGTGCTTCCAGGAGCAAGTCTGGGCACTCAGCCCAGCACGACTGGAAGCAGTTACTCCTGCTCCACTGTACAGCCAGGAAGACTGAGGCTCAGCAGGTCTCCTAGTGAATTAGAGGCAAGGACAAGACTTGAACCAGGACACCTGCCTCTTAAAAGTGTGAGGGCAGTGGGTGGTGCAGCAGGCTGTAGGTGAGGCCACAGCCTAGAACTCGATCCTGGCTGTCTGCACTGTATGCCTCGGTTTCCTTTTAACTGAAAAGTGGAAAAAAGTGGTCTGCCTTACAAGGTACGGTGCAAGGTGAAAATCCATGCTACGAGTAAGGGGCGGGGCAGGCAGGGCTCTGGCTCTCAGACAGTCACAAGTGACAAATATTGGCTGCGAACAAGCCCGGCTTGCTGCTACCTCTGACTGCAAGGCGCGGCTACCCACGGTCCCTGCCTCCACCCACGCCAACCAGCTCCATACCAGAGAGTGGCTGCCACGGTCCGAGCTTTGCCCCACGCGGGAGTCATCGGCCTCCACTGGCCCCGGAACTGCTGCGGCGTCGCTGCTATCGGCGGACACGGCTTCCGAGGTGCCCACACCCAGGCCACTCTCAGAGGGCTCCTCTGGTCGGCCAGGCTGAGGGGCTGCATCGCTACTACTCTCCACTTCGTTCTCCTCCATGAGTTCGGGGGACCACCAGACAATGGAGTGCGGGATCTGGGGCCTTCACTCTGCGAGAAGAGGTGACCAGGGATTGAACAAGTGGGCCACTTCCCCAGCTTGGGCGACCACGGCCCACTCCGCTGCACCCTTGCGCCCATTTCGCAGATGCAAAGGCTGAGTCTCCGGCGGGGCGGGGCGTTCTCGTGCGCTGAGGGGCGATGCGGTAGAGCAAGGCCGGGAAGCCTCGCCTCCCGGGCTAGGGCCCTGCCAGGAGAGGATGGCCAGTGGCCGAGAATCTTGACCCTTTCCCTCGCCCCTGTGATTCCCGCTCGCTCCAGGGGCCGGGTCTGGCTCAGCGGTTCAGCCTTTCGGCCCTCTGGGTCCCCCCGAGCGCAGGGTCGGTGGTACAGGCCGCAGGCCCCTCAGGTCAGTGGTTCGCTCCCCCTCCCCGGGTTCCCCTGCGGAGGGGGCTAACAGCGACGGTCTCGGGGCCTGGCGACTCGGGGCTGTCCCCGGCGCTGCCTGCGCTCCAGGCCCGACGCCATCTTGTGGTAGCGCCGGGTTTCCGCTCAGGCAACTACGAGAGCAACTAAAGGGCCTGGGACCCCGGGGCCCTGTTCGGACAGCCCCGCCGGCCTGGGACCTCGCCGCCGGGTGTCCCCGCAGTGTAGCCTGCTTCCACGGTAGGGGGAAGTGAGGTGGCCTGACCCTACCCAACGCTCACCTGAGGCTTTCGTAGCCACGTTCCGCTCCGACTCCGGCATCGATGAGGTCGCCATCCTCTTTCCCTCGCCGCGGAGGGCCCATCGGCCCACCGCGAGCCGGAACTACTTCCTCCGCCTGCCCCGGGAAACAGATTTCCAGCGTTCTGGAAGGTCGCTCCGAGGCCTCAAAACCATAATCGGGTCCGGAGAGACGCGAGGACTTCTGCGTTGCCAGATGTAGGCGACGGGTCCCCCGGCGGGCTGGGGACTACTTTCTCTCGCGGCGGAGGGTTACATAGGAAGGGTATGTGACGTAACCGCTGGGTCCCTTCCCTGGGCCGCAGGGCTGGGCGTGGCGAAGGCGGGCCAGCTCCTCTGGGCGGGGCTCCCGGGGCCTGACCACGCCCCCTAGGCATGTCTGAAAGGCGTGCGGCCCCAGGAGGTTTGGAATTGGCGGGAGAGCAGTTAACTCATTTTGCCTAGCTGTTTGCCGAACTTAATCGAGATCCGCCCAGTTAGGTTTGATGTTCCCTGGGGGAACCATGTAGTCCTTGTTATCCAGATAGAGAAACTGAGGCCCGGAGATGGGAAAGGCTGGTCCCAAATCACAAGTTAAGGCGACTCCGGAGGCAAGTCCGAATAGGGAGGACCTTACACCTGGCTCTTTGCGATGCTTGTGTACGCTTGTGACTGTAATTAACGTGGAGGTCTAGACACCCTCGTACAGCTGTTGTTTCTGCAGGATGAAGGGAGTGCAGGTACCTATAGCTTGCAGCCCTTCAGAAGAGGTATGCCCTTCCTCGGGATGCCCCAATACCATCTTAAGTTTATGCCTTTTTAGTATTTTGTGGCGGAAAGCACTTAGAGAGGGAGTAAAGGGCCCAAGTGTTCTCCCTGCATTTCTGTGTTGCACACGCTGTTTTCCTCAACTAAAAAAAAATACAAATTTGAGGAAAAAGAAACTCCCGATACTGCTGTAGAGAAAACCTATTTAAAGCCGACAAAGGGTGCAGCTAAGGTGGAGTAAGCTGGAGGATGCCCAGTGCAATGGCTGAGGCCGCGTGGGAGGCCCGGGTTAAATTCTTGTTCCAACCTTAACAGGCCAGGTGCAGTGATGCATTCCCGTGGTCCTAGCTGACTGGGAGACTGGGGCAAAAGGATTGCAAAGGGAAGAGACTATCAAAAATACTTCTACCTGGGGCCGGCAGGTGGTGTGATGGTTAAAGGGCTGGGCTCCCATGGCTGATCACAGTTCGAGTCCCAGACCTGGAGGCTTGCTTTCTCACTTTCCCTTTCTCTATCTCTCACGTCAAATTTAAAAAAATAATAGGACCAGCAGATGACGTAATGGTTATATTGCTGGACTCCCACGTAGTCAACCACAGTTCAAGTCCCAGACCCGGCAGCTTAAAACTCATGCTGGGGGGGACTCCCCTTTAGTTGACCACAGTTCAAGTCCCAGACCTGGTAACTTAAACTCACGCCGGGTGCATGTGCGTGCATGCCCAAGATCCCGAGAGGAGAATGGAGAAGGGACTGCGGTGTGGCCATCCCCCCTGGGGGGATGGTATTTCTCGCTTTCTCCTAAATAAATAAACTGTTTGGGACCAGCAGTTAGCGTAATGGCTATGTCGCTGGACTCCCACGTAGTCGACTGCGGTTCGAGTCCCGGACCCGGCGGCTTAAACTCACGCCGGGTGCGTGTGCGTGCGTGCCCAAGATCCCGAGAGGAGAATGGAGGAGAAGGGATTGCGGCGTGGCCATCCCCCCTGGGGGGTGATTTCCTGCTTTCTATCTCTCTGTCTCTCTCTGTCTGTCTGGCGAGCGCACGCGCCCTATAGCAAAAACCTCTCCAAAAAAAAAAAAAAAAACTCATGCTGGGGGGACCAGCGGCATGGTGGTTAAGGCGCTGGACGCCCCCACGTGGCTGACCACAATTCAAGTCCTGGACCTGGTGGCTTGTTTTCTCACCTCCTCTCTCCCTGTGTCTGTGTGTATCTCTCTGGTCAAATCAAAAATGAATGAATGAATAAATAAAGTTAAATAAATAACTGAAAAAAAAAAAAAAACATGCTGAGCATGTGAGCGCCCGTACCCAAAATCCTGAGAGGAGAAGGGATTGTGGCATGGACATCCCTCCTGGAGGGTGATTTATCTCTTTTTCTCTCTGTCTCTGGTGAGCACCCTCGCCTTATAGTAAAAATTTCTTTAAAAAAATTTTAAAATAATAGTAATAACAAATGGAATTAAATAAATAAGTAAATCTAAATCTTAAAAAAATACTTCTCCCTTTCTCTCTTTCCCTCTCCCTCTATCATTAAAATAAATAAATAAGAAGGACCAGTTGATGGTGTGATGGTTAAGGTGGCTGATTTTAGTCCTGGACTCAGCAACTTAGAAAACACTCTGGGTACATGTGTATGCTCAAAATTCCAAGAGGAGCATGGAGAAGAAGGGATTGTGGTGTGGCCATCCCCTTGGCAATTCTTTCTCACTTTCTCTTTCTCTCTCTGTGTCTCTCTCTCTAGCAGATATACTCACCGTATGGCACATTGAAAAATAAAAGGATAAGGGTACTTTGAGCTGCTATTTATGTGCATCCTAGTTTGAGGGGGTTGGGTTTACCCAGTTCTTTCCAAGATAAAGTTTTCCTTTCCTAGGCTTCTCCCTTTGGAAGGGGGCTGAAGGTTTCTGGATGTGTTAGGTGCCCGTCTCTGGTCCCCATCACACAGATCAGACCCCTAGAGCAGCTCTGGAGAGCTGAGCCAGCACTGGCAGAGTGGCAGGCTGGGTTTGCACTCCCCAGGGTATTTTCCAGTGTGGACCCAGTTCCTCAGCCCTACAGAGGCACCTCCCACCCCGACTCCATGCCAGTAGGATGCAGCTTGTCTCTGACCAAGGCACCTCTCCCAACATGGTCAGGGTACTCGGGAGTGGTGCACAGGACCCATTCCTGTCCCAATCCAATGAAGACTCACCCTAAACTTGGTCTTCATCACGACATCACCAGATCACAGAATGTCTTGCTACGCGAGGCAACAGGCTGCTCACAGAACAGAGGAGGAGCCCAAGGCTCAGAGGAAGCTCATGGCTCAGGTCTCACCCTTCCTTGGAAACATTTTAGGCTTTTTTATAAGACAGATCTGCTTTACAAGCAGGTCCCAGGGTTCTGCCCTCCGGAGTGTGCAGTCTGTGGTTCCGGCCTCAGCTTTGCTGGGAAGGCTTCTGGAAATGGCAGAAGGGCTCTGGTTAGAAGGATGTTGAGGTGAACCATTGAGAAAAATGCAGAGAAGGAGGGGAGCCATGAAGGAAAGAGGAGGCAGCGCGCCAGGCACTGTGTGTGGCTGCATCCTGGTATCTTAAGGAAGTAGAGAGGAGGAAGCAGAGGCTCAGAGAGGAAACGACTGTCTGATTCTAGAGCACAAAGCACCCTAGGTATCATGCAAAGTACGCTTAGTAAAGGTAAAATTATAAACTACTCCACCAATCACTGTTCTAACTGCTTTATCAACATGCATTTATTTAATCTTTACAACCACCCTATCAGATAGTTGCCATTATTAACTCTACATAGAAAGAAACTGAGGCACAGAACGGTAAGGAAATCTACCGAAGTCAAGGGGAGAGCTAGGATTGGAAACCAAGCAGTCTGGCTGCAGACTCCCTACTTTCAGACCAGGCTACCATTTCTGTAGAGCGATAGTAATGCCTGGCTATTAGATACTTTCCTTAGGCAATGCAGTTACTATTGGGTCATCAGAAAATTTGATATGTTTTTGCATAGGAAAACAAAAAAATACGTCATGACTTTTCTGATGAGCCAGTATTTTCCCACTTCGTTTGTTTCTGGCTGGAGGGCATGTGCATTCTCCATGAATGCAGAGAGAGGGAGGAGAAAGCCCGCTCCTCGGGGAATGGTCACAGTGCAATTTCTCCATCTCTCCCTGCTCTTGGGGTTTGGGGCACACACACATGCACCTGGGGTATTTCCCAAGCCACAAGGTCCAAGATTCAAACTGAGCAGTTGTGGGGTCCTGTTGCCTTAAGCAGTAGGCCACAAAGCCAGCCCTTCTTTTCCTGTTTTATAGATAAGGAAAATGAAGTCCAGAGAGGAAGTGACTTGCTAAAAGATCACGCAGTAAGTTTCCTGGTCTAATGGAAAGAGCTGTGGGTCCTGCGGTAGTTAATAATCATCTTAGCAAATGTTCATTTAGCACTTAGCACAAGTACCCAGTGCTGAATAAAGTGCTTCCATACATTTTTACACTGCCATCATCAGGCCAGCCCTGTGGCCTAGTGGGTAAGGGAGCCCATCCCATACAGCCGACCGGTTTGAATCCAAGCCCTGGCAGCTTGCCAAACATTCCGGGCACGTGTGCATGTGTACCCCATATCCCAACAGGATGGAGAAATGGAGGAGAAGGGATTACAGCATGATCACACCCCACTGGGTTGCTTTCTCCCTCTCTGTCTCTGTCTCTGGTGAGCACAAGCTCCCTCTGGCAATTAAAATAATTCTATGTTCCAAGTGAGGAAACTGAAGCTCCAGAGCGGTGCAGTAACTCATGCCAGATCATGCAGCTGATGAACTTCATCCCTGGTTTCCTCCCTCCTGGCCAGTGCTCCTCCATTGTCCTGGATCAGCTGGGAGCAGGCAGTCACAGGTGGGTGATCTGAGGCTCTTCTCTGCCTTTTCTCTCCATGCCACCACCATCTGTCGGTTTAGCCAAACCTGTATTTTTTTTTTTTTTTTTTTTTAAGAATTATTTGTGGGAACCAGCAGTTAACGTAATGGCTATGTCGCTGGACTCCCACGTAGTCGACCGCGGTTCGTGTCCCGGACCCGGTGGCTTAAAATTCACGCTGGGCGCATGTGCGTGCGTGCCCAAGATCCCGAGAGGAGAATGGAGGAGAAGGGATTGCGGCGTGACCATCCCCCCTGGGGGGTGATATCTCGCTTTCTGTCTCTATGTCTCTCTCTGTCTGTCTGGCGAGCACACGTGCCCTATAGTGAAAACCTCTCCACAAAAAAAAAGAGAATAATTTGTTATTCTTTTCACATGAGTTCATCAGAGAGCAACAGAAAAAGAGAGGGAAAGTGAGAAAGCAAGCTGCCAGGTCCGGGATTTGAACTGTGGTCAGCCATGTAGGAAGTCCAGTACCTTAACCACCACACCACCTGCTGGCCCTAGCTATATCTGTTTTAATAAACCTGTTTGTAGGTTACAACTGCACCACCGCTTGGAATAATGAGTCTTTTGAGTTGACTCCCTATAATGTAAATTTATTTATTTATTTATTTTTGGGAGAGGTTTTTTGCTATAGGGCACGTGCACTCACCAGAAAGGCAGAGAGAGACACACAGAGAGACAGAAAGCGAGAAATCACCCCCCAGGGGGGATGGCCACGCTGCAATCCCTTCTCCTCCATTCTCCTCTCGGGATCTTGGGCACGCACGCACATGCGCTCTGCGTGAGTTTAAGCCACCAAGTCCGGGACTTGAACGGTGGTCGACTACATGGGAGTCCAGCAACATAGCCATTACGCCAACTGCTGGTCCCCCCTATTGTGTAAATTAAGGCTTCCTTTATTTGTTGTAAATCTTTCTCTTCCAGGATTGGAGGACTCAAGACTATGGGGAACAGTCGTAGGACTGGTATACTTAGATTCAGAAAACAGACTGAAATCCAAACTGTTTGCCTGTCTGTATGTGATGTTGTTCCTGACACCCAGCCAGCAGGTGACATGTATGCAAACATCTCATCTAGTCTTCGCAAAGACGAGAGGTGTGGACAGCATCTGGATTTTCATTTCCTTTCATCTGTCTTGTTTCCTATGGACTCACCAGTATTTACTACAGCTTTACAGATAGATAGATACTAGATACCTATTTGTCATATGAATAAATGAAGGGGACCAACAGTTAGCGTAATGGCTATGTCGCTGGACTCCCATGTAGTCGACTGCAGTTTGAGTCCCAGACCCGGTGGCTTAAAACTCACGCTGGGCGCGTGTTCATGCGTGCCCAAGATCCCAAGAGGAGAATGGTGGAGAAGGGATTGCAGCATGGCCATCCCCCCTGGGGGGTGATTTCTCGCTTCTGTCTCTCTGTCTCTCTGTCTGACTGGCGAGCGCACGTGCCCTATGGCAAAAACCTCTCCAAAAAAAAGAAAAGAGAAAAGTAACTACAATGTGGTTTGACAGGAAGAAAGGTGACCAGGGGAAGTTGAGGCAAACCTGAGATTGGGGACTTCAGAAAGCTACTGCCTTCCGTAAGGCTGGAAGTATACATGGAGGCGATGGAATTCCCAGAGACCAGAAACTGGGGGCTACCCAGGGAGAAGCTGAAACCCAGCAGACCTGCCTCTCAGGAGTTGCAACCCCCACCTCACCCTCCTCGACGCTGAGTAAGATGGGGAGGCAGACCTGGCTCCCCATGCCTTCTCTAGTCTCTCACCAGGGCTTCCAGCCTCATGAAGGCCGAACCTTGTGAGCAGCCAGTTGGCAAGGGAGCCCAGGAAATGATCTGCAGGCTTTGCTCCTGCCATCAGAGCAGAGCAGAAGGGCAGAGGATGAATTTGGAATAGACAGAAAAACTAACCAACTCAGATAATCCCATACCTAGGAAGGGCCACATCATACATGCATTATCAGGCAGTGCTCCTTCCCCAAGGTCCCATGATCTTTTCATTTTTAAAGGTTTTTGCTATAGGGCGCTTATGCTTGTAGAAGAGAGATAGAAAAAGACACAGTGAGAAGAAAAGTGAGAAATCATCCCTGGCGGAATGGCCATGCCACCATCCCTTTTCCTCCTTTCTCCTCCTGGGGTTTTGGGTGCAGATGAGCCCGGCATGAATTTCTTTTTCTTTTCTTTTTTTTTTTTTTTTTTAAGAACTATTTAATTTTTGTTTATTTATTTTTTTATTTTAATTTGACCAGAGAGGGACAGAGTGAGAGAGAGCAGAGAGACGAAAAGTGAGAAAAGGAAGCTGCCGGGTCCAGGACTTGAACTGTGATCAGCCATGTGGGAGTCCAGCACTCTAAACCACTGCACCACTTGCCAGCTCCCAAGCCCAGCGTGAATTTCAAGCTGCCAGGTCCAGGACTCAAACCGTAGTTGGCCTTGTGAGGGTGCAGCACCTTAACCACGATGCTGCCTGCTGGTCCACCCATGGTCTTTCTAGGCACTTTGTTTGTTGTCTAGCTTGAGCATCACCTCCTCCTGGAAGCCTTCTGGGATTCCTTCTGGGTAGTTGCTATCTCCCTGTGGTGAGTTCCCCTAGTACCATCTCTATGCCACTCCCATAGCACCTCCCATGGTGTGATGCTGCCAGGTATTCCCCAGCCTCCCCAGTGGACTGAGCCTCCAAGGCCAGACCTGAGTCCTATTTGTTTCTCTGCTGGGCAGAGCGATGCTGCATGAGTCAGCTCTTGGCAGGATAATGTGGGCCAAGGAACTGTAGATTCAGACCAAAGCAAGAATCCGAATATCCCAGCACCTAGGTTTACATGCTGTGTGACATTGATGGACTACCTCCTCATGAGACTCAGTTTCCTCATCTAAAATGGGACAACACAGAGAACTTAGAAAAGTAGAAGGAGGAATACGTGGCAGCACAGTAAGGCTCGGAGGTTCTGGAATCAGACTGCAGTCACCCCCACCCAGCCCTGCTCTGAGTTACCAGCCTCTCGACTCCTCTCTTGCCTCACCTATGAGGGGTGATTTCGGTGTTTCACATGGTCTCCAGGGGGACTGAAAGAAGGATGAATGGCAAGCCGTGCGAGTGCCCCATAGGTGTGCCGTTTCCTGTGCAGTGTCTGGCCCAGGGGCTGCGCTGGGACAGGTACGCTCGCCATCGGATGCCTCAAACAGGGACTTTGTCTTTTTTGCTCGCCAAAAGCGGGGTCACTGGCACATAGTAGGCCCTTAGCCCATCTTTATTGGGCTGCTAAACAATGAGTGAGCTACCTACGGGAAAGTTCTTCTGCCTCTGAGTTCGTGCTTTATGACAGTCCCCTCCACTACAGGCGCCCCAGAGGAGGTGCTTCCTGCAACAGCAGCCTAACTCTGGCACCGAAACATCTCATGCAGGTATGAGGGCATCTTGGAAGTGACAGTGGGGACTTTCTGGCCCTTGGGGAGGGGGCATGCACAGCCAGGGACAAGAGTCTGGAGCGAAGGGCTAGCAGAGGTGTCAAACATTCATTGAACACCTACGTTATTGCATTTTATTGTCACCACAGCCTGCAAAGCAGAGATTATAACCCACTTTTAGGGATGATGAGAGTTCCAGAGGGTGAGGAAACTCCCAGGTCACCCAGAAATAAAGGAGTGCAGCTGGATTTGAACTCTGGACTGCCTGGCTCCAACCTCCTATTCTTTCCACTGGGCCAGCTGCCTTCTGGGGATGGAAGCTGAGCCTCCAAGCCATCAGGAAGCCCTAAGAGTCAGTGCTGAGGCCAGGCTCGGGCTGAGTGACAGCTCAAGACTGTGACTTTGACAGCTGCGCTGAGGCTGGCCTGGAAGCAAGCGTGCTAACCTCGGATGCCCGAGACGATGAGCTGCGATCATAGAGACGAGATGGCCAAGGCTGCCTGCCAAGGAGGCGCTGGCTCCCAGCAGAATGTCCGCGGGCCCTGCCCCCAGCAGGGAAAGCTCCTACTTACTTGCTCTGTGACCTTGAGCAAGTCACAACCATCTGAGTTCAGCATCCTCCCTTGTCACATAGGGTCACCACTCCTGCTGGGCTGTCGTGCACATGAGACAATACAGGGAGACAGAACAGGGTCATGTCTAGACCAGGGCTCGAGCCCTAATTAGGAATGTGATTTAAGGGGAGTCACTGCAGCTTTGGGCCTCTGTTTCCCTGACTGTATAATGGGAATTGTACTGTGAGGGCGGAGCGGCTGAAGTGTGTGGGCTGAGTCTGCAGTACTTTTCCTGGGTTTGGACGATGCTCTCCCACTTTGAATCGCTTGGTCTCTGTGTGCCCCAGCTTTCTCCCCTGTAAAGAGGGGAAATATGGGAGGGGACTTCAAAAAATTCATGGAAAAATGGATTTAAAGTACAAGCTTATTTTGATGCAAACAATTTGAAATCCATGCATCGCATTTTCCTAACATGCATTTTCCGTGAGCTTTGTGAAGACCCTCCTAAGTAAATTCAGCTCCTAGAGTTGTGATATTAAATGATGTAATCAACAGAAAGATTATAGAATGGCACCTGGCACACATAAGCTGTCTGTCCCTGAGAAATGAAAACCATTAGCCTGGGTCTGGCACCGGATAGTAGCCAGGGCTAGTGCTTGCTGCATGCTAACCATCACTTTGAACATTACACTTTGATTTGAATCCTCACAGCAGTCCTATGAGGTAGATGATGTTACTTGTCCCCATTTCATTCATGAGTAGCTGAGTTGCCAGAGGTCACCCAGTGACCAGGATCTGAGCCCTGTGGACTTTCACTGCTCTCCTTCATCCCTAATAACGGCCCTAAGTGGGAGCTATTAGGATGTCTGTGTTGTGCCTGAATGTTCTATGGAACAGAGCTGGCAATTACTCCTGTCCAAGTGGGGTGGACTTTAATGAGCCCTAAAAGCCAGAGTAAAGGCTGGGCCAGGATGCGGGGTGAGAAGGGATGGAGAGACCAGTTCTGTCTCCAGCAGGGGGCGCCCGCTGCCTCCACCAGGTCTCCTAGACCTGATTCCCGGGCTGCGGCCAGAAACCTGTGCAATGCGGCCCATCCGTGCCGACCTTGGAGACCAGGTGGAGAGGCGGCAGAGCGGCCTGTCAGTCTGTGCAAAGCCAGAGGCATGCCCATCTCCCCTGTTTCCCAAGCCAGGCTGCCATGCTGCCTCACGCAGACCTTCTGAAAGGGGCAGGTGCTTTGGCCCCGTCTAGTCCCTCCTCTAGGAGAATGGGGGGCAGGGGGAGAACCAGGGATCTGAATCTCTTCAAACTAGCCAAATACTGTATATGGAAATGAAAACCAGTAAATCAGAGGGACCAGCGGGATGAGCTGGCGTAATGCTTACGTTGCTGGACTGCCACGTAGCTGACTTCAATTCGAGTCCTGGACCCAGGGCTTAAAACTCACACAGGTGCTTGTGCATGCGTGCTCAAGATCCAGGGAGGAGAGTGGAGGAGAAGGGATGGAGGGGGGGGGGTCATCCTCCCCTCCCCCAAAGGGTGATTTCTCTCTTTCTGTCTCTCTGAGTCTCTCCAGAATAAAAATTTAAAAAAAAGGAAAGAAAACCAATAAGCTGGAGCTAAATCTGTTAACATAGACAACACACAAAGACGAAATGTTGAGGGGCCAGCCAGTGGCATGGTGGTTAAGAGCACCGGACTCCCACATGAACGACTGTGGTTGGAGTCCCAGACTTAGTGGCTTGCTTTGTTACTTTCTCTCTCTCTCTCTCTCTCTCTCTCTAGTCAAAATTTAAATAATAAATAAAATATTTTTAAAAATATAATGTTGAGTGGGAAATCGTGTTGGCAAGTGCACAGAATTTGGGGAGCAGTGGGGAGGATCCATGGCAAGAATGCAAATAGACCACCTCAATCCCGCTCTCCAGCCCATCCCTCCCGGCTTCAACTCCATTTTCTCCCACCCCACCCTTCCCCAACAGTTGCCTCTGGCCATTCCTCTGTCCTGTGGGAGCCCAGGAAGGCAGATGGCCATTCTCAGGAGGATGAACCCTGGAAAGAAGCAGACCTGCTGTTTGTCTTGGAGTCCTGGGGTTCGGGGTACCCTGAGCATGATCTGGTACAGGCTCACAGGCGCCCTGAACTCTGCTCCATGGAGTGGGGCACAGGCAGCAGAAGGCCAGAGAGAGACCCTTCTGAAGCTTAAGGTCCAAGGCAGACTTGCCCAGGTTTAAAAACTATGCTGTAGAAGTGAACATTTTACTTAAAGGACAGAACATGTAGACAGTACACATGGTCTCCAACTTACAATGGTTCCACTTACAATTTTTAGACTTTATGAAAGGTTTACCGGGATATTAGTTGCACTTAAAAATGATTTAAATTTATTTATTATTATTTTATTTGCTCTAGTGCATATGCACTCACCAGAGAGAGAGGGAAAGTGAGAGAGCAAGCCACCAGGTCCAGGACTCAAACCATAGTTGGCCATGTGGGAGTCCAGTGCCTCAACCACCACTGGCCCCAAATGTATTTTTTTTCTTAGAGGTTTTTGCTGTAGGGCGCGTGCGCTCGCCAGGTAGACAGAGAGAGACAGACAGAAAGCGAGAAGTCACCCCCCAGGGGGGATGGCCACGCCGCAATCCCTTCTCCATTCTCCTCTCGGGATCTTGGGCACGCACACACACACGTGCCTGGCGTGAGTTTTAAGCCACTGGGTCCGGGACGCGAACCGCGGTCGACTACGTGGGAATCCAATGACATAGCCATTATGCTAACTGCTGGTCCCTCCAAATGTATTATTATTATTATTATTATTATTATTATTTTGAGAGGTTTTTGCTATAGGGCGCTTACGCTCGCCAGACAGACAGAGAGAGACATAGAGACAGAAAGCGAGAAATCACCCCCCAGGGGGGATGGTCACACCGCAATCCCTTCTCCTCCGTTCTCCTCTCGGGATCTTGGGCATGCACACACACGCGCCCGGCGTGAGTTTTAAGCCACCAGGTCCAGGACGCGAACCGTGGTCGACTACATGGGAGTCCAGCGACATAGCCATTACGCTAACCGCTGGTTCCCCCAAATGTATTATTTTTAATTGTCAGAGAATGCATGTATCAGAGAGAGAGAGAGGCAAAGAGACAGAGAACAAGGGAGAGGGAGAAAGCATTCTCTCCTGGGGTGTTGTCATGTCACAATCTGTTTCTATTTCTCTATCCTGTTGGGATTTGGGACAAGCACATGGCACATGTGCCTGGCATATTTTTCAAGCCACTGTGGCCAGGATTTGAACTGCATGTGACCATGTGGGACTCAGCTCCCTTAACTACTAGGCAATAGGGTTTTTAAGGTTTCCACAGCAATTTATTATTCATTATTTGTATATCTTCTTGAAGATAATTCACATATTTAAAATACCCTCCAACATTTAAAAGGTATTACCAGGCATTCTCACTTCAACTGACATTTTACTAATGAAGTCACTAGTGCTTACATCACTAAAATTTTTCCTCTTACTTTTTTTTTTTTTGGAGAGGTTTTTGCTATTGGGTGTGTGCACTCACCAGAAAGACAGAGAAAGAAAGAGAGACAGAAAGCGAGAAATCACCCCCCAGGGGAGGATGGCCACGCCACAGTCCCTTCTCCTCTTGGGATCTCGGGCATGCACGTACACGCACCTGGCATGAGTTTAAGCCACCGGGTCTGGGACTCGAACCATGGTTGACTACATGGGAGTCCAGCGACATAACTGTTATACCACCTGCTGGTCCTTCCTCTTACTTTTTTTTTTTTTTTTTTTGAGAGAGATTTTTGTTATATATAGGGCGCATATGCTCTCTAGAGAGACAGACAGAAAGTGAAAAATCAGGGGGGAAGGCCACACTGCAATCCTTTCTTCTCCATTCTCTTCTTGGGAATTTTGGGTACACACGCACATATACCTAGCATGAGTTTTAAGCCACCAGGTCCGGGACTTGAACCCTGGTCAACCACATGGGAGTCCAGCACCTTAACCACTACACCACCTGCTGACTCCCCTTTTACTTTTTTTTTAAAAAAATAACACTGATGAATGAGTAGAATCAATTTCCCATCTTTGTGAAGCCATGTTGTTTTGTTTTGTTTTGTTTTGTTTTGTTTTGTTTTGCATAGGTTATGTGTATTTGCCAGGGAGAGAGAAAGAGAGACAATGAGAGGGAAAGTGAGAAGTCACTCCTCCATGGGGGATGGCCATGCCACAATCCCTTGTTCTTATTCTCCTTCTGGGATTTAGGCATGCACACACATGTGCCTGGTATGATTTTCAAGCTGCTGGGTCCAGGACTCAAAGTGCAGTCAGTCATGTGGTAGCCCAGAGCCTTAACCACCACGCCACCTGCCAACTCCATCTTTGGAAATGTTTTCTTTTAATGTAAACTAACTTACTTTCTTTCTTTCTTTCTTTCTTTCTTTCTTTCTTTCTTTCTTTCTTTCTTTCTTTCTTTCTTTCTTTCTTTCTTTCAATTTAACCAGATTGAGAGAGAGAGAGAGGGAAAGTGCAAAAGTAAGCTGCCAGGTCTGGGACTTGAACTGTGGTCAGCCATGTGGGAGTCCAGCTCCCTTAACTACCACACCACCTGTTGGCCCCCTTTGGTTTTCCTGGTGGGTCTAGGCTCATTCTACTTCTTTGTTTTTTGTTTTTTTGGGTTTTTTTGAGATATTTTTGCTATAGGGCACATGTGCTCGCCAGAGAGACAGAGACAGAGAATGAGAAATCACCCTCTGGGTGGATGGCCATGCCGCAATCCCTTCTCCTCCATACTTCTCTTGGAATTTTGGGCACGCACACACACAGGTCCAGTGTGAGTTTGAAGACTCCAGTTCCAGGACTCGAACTGCTGTTGACTACGTGGGTGTCTAGTGATGTAACCATTACGCCATCTGCTGGTCCCTGGAAGTGTTTTAAGAATATGCGCACAGGAGCCAGTCAGTGGTGACATGGTGGTTAAAGCAGGTAGTGCCCACATGGCCAACTGCATGGTTATAGTCCTAGACCCAGCAGCTTGAAAAACATGCCACGTGTGTGTGTACGTGTGTCTCAAATCCTGAGAGAATGGAAGAGAAGGCATTGCAGCGTGTTCATCCCCCATGCAGGGTGCTTTCTCACGTTCTCTCTCTCTGACTCTTTCTTTCTCTCCCCAGTGAGCGTACAAGCTCTCTAGCAAGAAAAATAAAATTAAAAAAATATGCACACAGGATCATGTAACAGTAACTGCAGTGAACATGATTTCACTGCCCCAGACTTAATTGTTCTTGTTTTGGATGGTTCTCCACAAGTAGGGGTAGAGATATCTTGTTCTTTTTAATGACTAGGTAGAATCCCACTTTATGGATATACCACATTCAACCCTAGTGATGGACACTTAGTTTTTTTGTGTGCTATTATAAACAGTACTTTGAGCAATAATATCTTTGAATCTACGTGTTTGTTTGAGTTGCAAAGAATAGTAGAATAAAGATTATGTGAGGCTCTTTCTCATCATACAAGATGGCAGGTGAAAAAGCTTGTGGACCTGGATACTGAGGAGAAGAAATCTGAAGCCAAAGAAGGGTGATGCCAGTGGCAAGGTTAAAAAGGGTGACTCTGGGACCAGCAGATGGCATAATGGTTATGTCGCTGGACTCCCACATAGTGCCTTATCTGGTGACTTAAAATTCATGCCAGGCGCATGTGCATGTGTGCCCAAGATCTCGAGAAGAGAATGGAGGAGAAGGGATTGCGGCATGGCCATCCCTGCCCCCCCCCACCCCCCGGGGGAGTGATTTCTTGCTTTCTGTCTCTCTGGCTAGCACACGTGCCCTATAGCAAAAACCTCTCTCTCTAAAAGGAAGGGCAACCCCAAGCTACAAAGTCCGAGAAGGGGAAGCGCCAGTGTAGGGCATGGGCAAATACTCCTGATCTGCCATGTATTCTGGGAAGGCCGTGTACTAGGGGAAATACTTGGCTACTAAACCCAGGATGGAAAAGGAAAAGAAGGTTCTTGCCATTGTCACAAAAACAGTTGATGGGGACAAGAATGGTGGTACCTGCATGGTTGAACTTCACAAAATGCCCAAGTATTATCGTACTAAAGATGTGTCTCCAAAGCTGTTGAGCCATGGCAAAAAAAGCACGTGAGAGAGCTGCGAGCCAGCATCACTCCCGGGGCCATTCTACTCATCCTCACTGGACGCCACAGAGGCCAGAGAGTGGTTTTCCTGAAGCAGCTGAGCAGTGGCTGCTACTTGTGACTGGACTTCTGGTCCTCAACTGAGTTCCACTGTGTAGAACACACCAGAAATTTGTCATCGCCACCTCCATGAAAATTGATAATAGCAAAGTAAAAGTCCCAAAACGCCTCGCTGAGACTTACTTCAAGAAAAAGCAGCTGTGGAAGCCCAGACACCAGGAAAGTGAGATCTTCGACACAGAGAAGGAGAAATATGAGATGACAGAGCAGCACAAGGGTGATCAGAAAGCTGTGGACTTGCAAATTTTACCAAAAATCAAAGCCGTTCCTCAGCTCCAGGGCTGCCTGTGGTCCATGTTTGCCCTCACAAATGGAGTTTATCCTCATAAATTGGTGTTCTGAATTTCTTGCCAAGAACCTAATTAAATAACTGATATATAGCTATAAAAATTTTATGCAAGTATATTTGTAAGAAAAACAAATCTTAGCAATGAAATTATTTAAATAATTTCTAGGGCCAGTTTAGTAGCCTAGTGGTTAAAGGAGCCATCTCTCTCTCTCTCTCCCTCTCTCTCTCTCTCTCTTTTTTTTTTTTTTTTTTTTGCCATATGACCACAGTTCAAATCCCAGCCCCAGCAGTTTGAAAAACACACCAGCTGTGTGTGCCCCACATCCCAATAGGATTGCAGCACGATCATGCCCTACTGGGGGTGGGGGGTGGGGAAAGGGTGCTTTCTCTCTCTCCCTGTCTCTGTTTCTCTGTCTCTCTCTGGTAGTGCATGTACATTCTGGCAATAAAAATAAATACAATGAACCGGACCAGCAGATGGCATAATGGTTACATCACTGGACTCCCACATAGTTGACCACTGTTTGAGTCCCAGACCCAATGGCTTAAAACTCATGCTGGGTGTGTGTGCATGAGTGCCCAAAATCCGGAGAGAAGGGATTGTGGTGTGGCCATCCCCCAGAAAGGGGGGAATGATTTCTTGCTTTCTATTTCTCTGTCTCTCTGGTGAGTGCACATGCCCTATAGAAAAAAAAAAAAAAAAAAAAAAGGAAACCTTAAAAAAATTACAAATAAAAATACATTATTTCCAAATTACATTTTCAAAAGTTCATATCATTTTACACTTTTTTTTTTTTTAACTACATGGCCAACCATGATTCATGACCTGGACCTGATGGCTTTCTTCTCATTTTTCCTCTCTCTCTGGTAAACACACATGCTCCATAGCAACTCAAAAAATAATAATATCAATAATAATAAAATTAAATAATACTTTGAGAGATTTTTGCTATAAGGTGCATGCGCTCACTAGAGAGACAGAAAGAGACAGGGAAAGAGAAAGTGAGAAATTACTCCCCACGGAGGATGGCCATACTGCAAGCTATCCATCTCCACTATCCTCTTAAGAGTTTGGGCACATACGCACATGTGCCCGGTGTGAGTTTCAAGCCACTGGGTTCAGGACTCAAACCATGGTCGCCATGTGGGAGTCCAGTGTTTTAACTACTACACCCTATGCTAGCCCCAATAAATAATTTTTTTGAAAATAATTATTTTATTTAACTTTATTCATTTTATTTTGACCAGAGAGAGAGAGGGGGGAAAGTGAGAAAGCAAGCCACCAGGTCCAGGACTCCACATAGGAGTCCAGTGCCCTTAACCACCACACCACCTTCCAGCTTCCCCCACCAAATAAATAATTCTTAAAAATATTTGCATTCTAGAGGCCAGCATGTGGCATGGTGATAAAGAACTTCCACATGACTGTTTATGATTTGAGTCCCAGACCTGGCAGCTTGCTTTCTCACTTTCCTTCTCTGTCTCTCTTTCTCTGTCTCTCACTGATGAGCGCATGTGCCCTGTACTGAATTTAAAAATAAAAATAATGAGGAAATGAGGAACCAGCAGTTGGCGTAATGGCTATGTCACTGGACTTCCACGTAGTTAACTGAGGTTCAAGTCCCAGACCGGGTGGCTTAAACTCATGCTGGGTGTGTGTGTGTGTGTGTGTGTGTGTGTGTGTGTGAGTGCCCAAGATCCCAATAGGAGAATGGAGGAGAAGGGATTGCAGCCTGGCCATCCCCCCTGGGGCGGTGATTTCTTGCTTTCTGTCTCTCTGTCTTTCCAGTGAGCACACATGCCCTGTAGCAAAAATCTCTCAAAAAAAAAAAAAAAAAAAAAAAAAAAAAGTAGAAAAGAAAAGGTAAATAAAATTAAATAAATAACTCTTTTTAAAAATTATATTCTAATTTTTTTATTGCAATTCACACAAAATGAACCATCTTAAAGTTTTTGATTTCACTGGTATTTAGTACATTCATAAGGTACAACTACGACCTCAATCTAGTTCTAAAACATTTTTATCACTCCAAAAGAAAACTTCATAACTATTAAGCAATGTATCTAAATTCCCCTACCCCGCCAGGAAGGGAAATTGTTTTGTGTTGTTATTTTTAATTTTTTTGACATTTGTTTTTATGTAGTCAGATTATTATTTTATAATTATTATTACTTTTCAGTTTTTGCTATAGGATGTGTACTTTCACCAGAGAGAAAAAGAGTGGGAAAGAGAGGAATCACTCCCAGGGTAGATGGCCACGCCACGATACCTTCTCCTCTATTCTCCTCTCTGAATTTTGGGCACACACATGCCTGGCATGATTTTCAAGCTGCTGGGTCTGGGACTCAAACTGCACAGTTGGCTATATGAGATTCAGCGCCTTAATCTCCATGTCACTTACTGGCCTATAAACTTTTTTTTTTTTTTAATTTGCCAGAGGGCATGTGCGTTCACCAGAGAGAGACCAAGAGAACTCCCTCAATGGGGCATGGTCAAGTTGCAATCCCTTCTCTTCCATCTCTCTCTCCTTTCAGGATTTTGAGCACACGCACACGCCCCTGGCATATTTCCCAAGCTGGATCCAGGACTAGAATCATGCAGTCGGCCACATGGGATTCAGCAGCCTTAAATTAGTAGGGGCTGACTACTAATTGTTTCCATAACAACTTTGAGGTTTTATATTGTGCATAGGAATACTTTCTTTAATAAGATTACTAATGAGCAAATTTAAAAATATTATTTTTAAATTTTTATTTTATTTAAATGTATAGTAGAATGTGTGCACGTGCATGAGGAATAGAGAAAGAAAGGCACCCTCCATAGGACTGAGTCACCCCACAATCTCCTTCCTCTAGTCCTCCAGCCTACCAGGATCCTGGGCACTCTTGTTGCACTTGGCATGTTTTCAGGCTGACTGGGCCAGGAACTCGAACCAGAGTCAGCACGTGGCTTCCAGCTCTGCAGTCTGACATGCTACCAGCTGTTCCACAGAGACTGGATCCAAATTATTATTAAAGGTCAGTGAATTTTTTTTTTTTTTTTTTTTTTGGTAGAGAGATTTTTGTTATAGGGCACGAGTGCATGCTCGAGCGACAGAGAGAGAGAGAAAGAGAGAGAGAAAGTGAGAAATCACCCCCCCAGGGAGGATGGCCACGCTGCAACCCCTTCTCCATTCTCCATTCTCCTCTCAGGATTTTGTGTGTACATATGCACACACACTTGGCATGAGTTTTAAGCTGCTGGGTCCGGGACTCGAATCATGGTTGACTACGTGGGAGTTCAGCAACATAACCATTATGCCATCTGCTTGTCCCATGGGTCAGTGAAATCTTAAAATCTGGAAACTACTGCTTTGATCGGTCTTGTTAGAATATGAGTTTCTGGAAGGCAGGGATTTCTATTTGTCCCCATTTTTAGCCCCAAATGCAAAGTTAAATAGAGAGTAAGGATTCAGTAAATGTTGGTGAAAGGCAGTTCCTATCTGAAGATTATAAAAGGAAAACATCTCATATTCTCTTGTCCTTTTAGAGTGTTTTTTTTTTTTTCTCCCTTAATTATAGTTTTCATCCATCTGGAATTTATTCTAGTGATTGGAACGAGTAGAGATACAGCTTTATTTTTTCCAAGTGGCTAGCCAGTTGAACCAACACCATATTGAATAATGTCTTCCCCCCCACTGATTTGAAATGCCACCTTTAGCATATCCTAAATTCCCACATGAATTTGGGTCTATTTCTGGACTCCCTCTCCTGTCCTGGTGATCTCTCTGTCTGGGATTCTGTATTTTTGTAAAGCTCCCCAGGTGATTCTGATGCAGCTAGTCTGCAGATGGTGCTTATCTCTGATGAGTATGATGAGGTATTTTTGTGAATTCTTAGCAAAATGAAGGGAAAAAAGAAAGAGCATCATAAATGAAATTCATTTCAAGTACCTATCTTGTACTCTGAAATAATGTCCTGACTGTATTTTATGTATTTATTTATTTTTCAGTTTTTGCTATAGGGAACCTATGTTCATTAGAAAAAAACAGAGAGAATGAAAACCACCCCTCCCCCCAGGAGGAATGGCCACACTGCAATCCCTTCTCCTCTCTAGATTTTGAGAACTCACCCACATTCCCCCATAGTGTTTTTCAAGTCACTGGGTCCAGGACTTAAACCTTACAGTTCGCCGTGTGGAATCCAGCCTCCTTAGCCTCCATGCCATGGCTGGCCCTTAAATGTGTGTTTTAAGGAATATAAAAAGGTAGAGAAATGTGCATACATCATAAATGGACAACTTGATGAGTTTCCACCAATTGGACACCCCTGTATTAATTTCCTTGTGTTAACACTTTACCACAAACCTGGTGCCTTACACAACAGAAATGTGAGACCAGCAGTTGGCATAATGGCTATGTCACTGTACTCCCATGTAGTCAACTGCTGTTCGAGTCCTGTATCCAGTGGCTTAAACTTACACCGGGCACATGTACGTGCATGCCCAAGATTCCAAGAGGAGAATGGAGAAGGGATTGTGGCGTGGCCATCCCCCCTGGGGGGTGATTTCTCACTTTCTGTCTCTCTGGAGAATGGACGCGCCCTATAGCAAAAACCTTTCAAAAAAAAAAAAAAAAAAGAAAAGAAAAGAAAAGAAAAAAAAGAAAAAAACAACAGAAATGTATTGCCCCATAGTTTGGAGGGGAAGTCGGAACCTAGGTGTCTGCAGGACCATGCTCTCTTTAAAGGCTCCAAGGGAGATCGTTTCTTGACTCTGAGTCAAGATGTCTTCCGGAGTCCCTGGGCTTGCGGCTGCACCTTGTGACACCAGTCTTTGCCTACATCTTCACATGGCTTTCTTTTCTTCCTTTCTTGTGTCTCAAATCTCCCTCTGCCTTTCCCCGTTAAGGACAGTCAGTCATTGGACGCAGGGCCCATCCTAATCCAGAATGCTGTCATCTCGAGATCCTTCACTTCATTCCATCTGCTAAGACCCATTTTCCAAATAAGGTCACATTCCCAGGTCCCGGGTAGATGGTATCTTACTGGGAGTGGGGGTGGAGGTGGGGGACACAATTCAACCCACGACACCATCCCAATCTCCCATCAGGGAAGAGGACAAGTACCAGAGGGTGGCATGGTGGTAAAACACGATGGTCTGGGGGACTGACCCACACGAGAAGGTTCGGGGTTTGTATCTGGAGACCCCCTGAGTATGCTGGTTGCACATACCTGTGATCCAGGCCTGGCTGAGGCTGGGGCATAGTGGTGCTGGGGTCCTGTTGGGGGTGATGTCTGTCTCTCTCTTGCTCATTTGCTCATGGAAGAAGTGCATGAAAAAACTTAGAGAAGAAATGCCCAGTGGGGTGTGGTCACACCACAATCCTGTCTCCATTTCTCCTTCCTGTCAGAATTTTGGGCACATGTGCCTGATTTTTTTTTTTTTTTTTTTTTTTTTTTTTTTTTTTTTTTTGCTGTAGGGCATGTGCTTCCCAGAGACAGACAGAGATGAGAGAGATAGAGGGAAGGTGAGTGAGCGTGTCCTCCCCGGGGGGATAGCTATACCATAACCCCTTCTCCATTGGATTTTGGACACACACACACATGTACCCTGTGTGTTTCTTTTTTTGAGAGGTTTTTGCTTTAGGGTGTGTGTGCTCACCAGAAGGTCAGATAGAGTCAGAGAGACAGAAAGTGAGAAATCACCCCCCAGGGGTATGGCCACACTGCAATTCCTTCTCCTCCACTCTCCTCTTTTTTTTTTTTTTTTTGGAGAGATTTTCGCTATAGGGCATGTGCGCTCGCCAGACAGACAGAGAGAGACATTAGAGACAGAAAGCGAGAAATCACCCCCCCAGGGGGGATGGTCACGCCACAATCCCTTTCTCCTCCATTCTCCTCTCGGGATCTTGGGCACGCACGCACATGCGCCCGGTGTGAGTTTTAAGCCACCGGGTCCGGGACGTGAACCACGGTCGACTATGTGGGAGACCAGCGACATAGCCATTACGCTAACTGCTGGTTCCCCACTCTCCTCTTGAGATCTTGGGCACGCACACACACGCGCCCAGTGTGAGTTTAAGCCACTGGGTCCAGGACTCAAACCGCAGTCAACCAAATGAGAGTCCAGCTACATAACCATTATGCCAACTGCTGGTCCCATGCCCAGTGTGTTTCTTAAGCTGCCAGGTCTGGGATTTGAACCTTGCTGTCAGCCATGTAGGTTCCACCTCAACCACCATGCCACCTGCTGGCTCACGCCTGGTATGTTTTGAAGCTGC
Source organism: Tupaia tana (assembly GCA_026018925.1). Lineage (NCBI taxonomy): Eukaryota > Metazoa > Chordata > Mammalia > Scandentia > Tupaiidae > Tupaia > Tupaia tana. The sequence goes on along the minus strand of JAKSZU010000015.1, from coordinate 18,530,524 downwards.
TGGATGAGACTCAAGCTGTGGTTAGCTCTGTGGGACCCAGTTCCCCTAACCACTAGGCTATGGGCTGACTCCTCCCAATTTTTAATTTTGAAAAATTTTCAAGTCTTCAGAGAAGTCACAAGACTGGGTCAGCTGGTGGTATGGTGGTTAAGGCAGCTGGATCCCCCAGGCCTTTTATGTCACGATCCACCCCCAGCCTCAATCAGCCTGTCTTACCCAGGCACACATATGTGAAGGAGACCTCAGGATGTGAACCAGGGACCTGCCTCAGAGGTTGGTCAATTTCAATTAACTTTTTTCAGCCAGTTCTGTTTTATTTTTTATTTATATTTATACTTATTTACTTATGTATTTTTAGAAGTTTCTGCCTTTGAGTGTGTGCACTTGCCAGGGCATGGGGACAGACAGACAGTGAGAGTGAGAAATCACCCCCCAGACTGTAATCCCTTCTTCTTCATTCTCCTGGGATTTGGGGTATGCACACACACGTACCCAGTGTGAGTTTCTTTTCCTTTTTTCTTTTTATTAAAAAAATTATTAATTTTAATTTTAATTATTTATTTTAATTTAATTTTTCTTTTAATTTGACCAGAGAGAGATACAGAGAGAGAAAGAGGGAAAGTGAGAAAGCAAGCCACCAGGTCCGGAACTCAAACTGCAGTCTTTCATGTGGGAGTCCAGTGATGTAACCACTTCACCATCTGCTGGCCCCCGTTCTGTGTTTTGTGGTGGCCAGCCGCTCAGGCCTCAACTGGCAACTCCCCGGTTCTAGCCGCTCCTCCTGAGGCCGCTTCTTGGTCTTCAGGTTCTCTAGTGCTGGTTGAGCCCCCGGCACATGGGACGCGTTTTCTTGGGCCGCCGATCCAGGGGCTGCTACCTCTTGCCCTTGTAGAATTCCCTGAGGGAGTTTTCTTTCTGAGTCTGGTCAATGACGGTGAGAGCATGGGTGATGGGTGATGGATCTGCGGACCACTCTGATCTTGGGCAGCTTGGACGCGGCTCCTGGGCAACGGGTATCTGAGGGTGCCCCACCTTCAGGTCCTCCGCTCTCGGCAGCTCCTTCTGCTTGCTGCGCAGGTCTGGAGCCTTAATTTTGGCCACAGCTGCACAAGCTGCTGCCCAGTGGTGCCTGATCAGAGGGAAAGAGCCAATTTCAATTAATTTAAGTGGAAATAGCCTCTTGTATCTCAGGGTGACTGAGTCAGACAGCCTAGGTCTAGAGCCATCAGGGTGCAAAGCTGGGCGCCCTGGCAGAGCCGGGGTCCAAGTCGTCAGCACTCTGAGGGGGTGCTGAGTGCTGGGAGGAGTGGAGGAGGGACTCTAAAGTTGGGGGGGTGTCCCATTTCCATGTCACTCCTTCCTCAGTGCCCCACATATTTACTGAGTGTGTGCTGTGAACAGGGCCCCGGGGATGTGATGGAGAACAAGGCAGACCTGGTCTCGGCCATGGCTTTGTCAGAGTGAGATGTACCTGTCTGTGAATGTGTTGGTCTTACACACACGCCGAGGTCAGAGTGGCTGACACTTAGGAGGAGCCTAGTAAAGGTTTGCCGAATGAATGAATGAATGAATGAATGAGGAGGGAGAATCTTCTGGATTGCATTTGAGGGGACAGGAGAGACGGTGCACTTGGCCAGGAGAGTAGGAGAGTCCTGGTCGGATTCAGGAGAGTCCTTCCAGGCGCCGGCCCTGGCTGGCCCTGTGTACTTGGCAAGGCCTTTTCCTCCTCCAAGCTTGTTTTCCCTACAGTAAAATGGGCTACATCAGGTTGCCAGGGCCAGGGCCAGGGCCAGGGCCAGGGCCAGCTACTGAGGTAGAACAGAACCTCTTCTTCTTTTTTGTTTTTGCCAGAGGACACGTGTGCTTACTGGATCACTGGAGAGAGGCGGAGAGAGGGAAAGTGAGAAATCGTCTTCCAGGGAGAATGACTGTGCCACAGTTCCTTCTCCTCCAGTCTCCTCTCAAGATTTTGGATATGCTGTACATGAACCCAGTGTAATTTTCAAGCCTCTGGGTCTAAAGCTAGAACCTAGATCAGCCAGGTGGGAGTCCAGTGCCTTAACCTCCTTGCCACCTGCTAGTCTTGAATGGTGCCTTCTCTTAATCTGTTTTAGATAGTAGGGATCCCCTGTGGTCCAGTTTCTTAGAGGGGGTCTGGGGCTTTAGAAGTTGGAGTACCCCTGGCCTAGAGGAGGCTTCCAGGGTCTGTATAGTCAGACCCAGGACAGCCTGCGTGGGGATGGGGTGCTTTGTAGGGAAGAGGGGAAGCTCCCCAGCTCTCTCCACAGGCTCCACCTCTGCTCTGAGCTGACACCTGCCTGAGCTGTGCTTGCTAGGGCCTTCCTTGTTGGGGTGGTGAGCCTGAACCCTGGGTAAGTTCAAGAGAGAAGACAGTGTACTTCTCACCTCAGGATGTGTAGCCTGCCCCACCCCACCCATGGGTGACTCAGGCTGAAACTGGATGGGCATTCACCCTGCCCAAGGCATTCACCTGCCTGTGCCCTGCCAGCCAGCACTGGGGATACCCTGACAGCCTTCCATTCGCTCTTTGGGAGAACGCTGCTGAACAGGCAGGTGGGCCCCAGACTGGAGGTTTTGTCTGCAAAGCCCTGCTCCTCCTTTCCCACATGGCAAACTCCTATTCACACTCCAAAACCTGGCTCAGATGTTCCTGCTGATGCCTTTCTTGACCACTGGCCTCTCCCCACTGGAGTTAATCCCACTCTCTTCAGATATATTTTCTGGTGCCAGATTGCCTGGGTTTGAACCCCTGCTCTGCTACTTACTGGATGGGTGATCTTGGGCAAGTTCCTTAACTTCTCTCTGTCTGTATTTCCACACCTGGAAAATGGGGAAGGTTAACAGTACCAGCCTTGGGGGCCACAGTGTGGTGCAGCAGTGACATAATGCTGGGCAAGGCTGACCCACATGGAAGGTTCCAGGTGCATGTCCGGAGACCTCTCTGAACATGCTGGGTATGGACATGCCTGTAATTGGGGCTAACTGGTGTGAAAATCCTGTTGGGAGGGTGTCTTTCTCTCTGTCTCCCTGAATGTCTCTCTTGTTTATGAAGATAAGAAATAAGTAAACTTAAAAAAAAACACAATAATGGCACCACTTCTCTGGGCAATTGTGAGGCTTAAATGAATTATTAATTACATAAGCAGCTAATAGGACAGTGCCAGCCCATGGTATGAGTGCAAAACAGTTGACGAGTGTTACTATTCTGTTTCTGAGGGCCTGCAGGTGGCGTGGTGGTTAAGGGCGCTGGACTCGCACATGGCAGGCTGACTGCGGTTTGAGTCCTGGACCCAGAGGCTTGCTTTCTTACTTTCTCTCTCTCTCTCTCTTTCTTTCTTTTTTTTTTTTTTTTTTTTTGAGAGGTTTATGCTATAGGGCGTGTGTGCTCGACAGAAAGAGAAAGCAAGAAATCACCCCCTGAGTAGATAGCCACATTGCAATCCCTTCTCCTCCATTCTCCTCTCAGGATCTTGAGCATGCACACACATGTGCCCGGTGTGAGTTTAAGCCACCAGGTCCGGGACTCGAAACATGGCCAACTACATGGGAGTCCAGTGACATAGCCATTACGCCAACTGCTAGTTCCCTCTTTCTTTCTCTCTCTGTCCCTCTCTGGTCAAAATAAGTAAGTAAGTAAATAAATAAAGCTAAATAAAATAATTCTTAAAAGAAAAAAAGAAAACCCTGAGAATACAGGGAACTCAGCAGTTAAGGGTCCTGCCCTCTTGATGATCTTACCCTGGGAGGACAGAGAGACAAATAAACAGGAAATTCATGCTGAATTATGAAAAGCGCCACAATTAGGGAAGTGGTGAGCTGAGGGGAGTCATGGGAGTACGGAAGAGGTCAGCCTTCTCAGGTGGGTGGTCAGCAGCGTTTTCCTGGAAGAAATGACATCTCAGCTGAAATCTAGATGAATAAGATTGAGCCATGCAAAGGGGGGATGGACACGCAGAGGCGTGGGAAGAGTTAGAGGTGGAGGGGGGACAGTGAAAAGACTCAGGCTGGCGTTTGGTGTGGTGTGTCGGAGAACTGAGGTTCAGGGTTGAAGTGCTGAGTGTGGGTGGGTGGCCTGGGCACATACAGCAGTAAGTTGTTTTTGCCTTGTCTCATGATCCATCTCCTTGACTGGTTTGTGAGCTCTCCAGGACAGAGCTTTAATTCCATACAGCAACACCCAGCACCCTGTCTGGCACTCAGCAGGTTCTCAGTCCATGTTCGCTGAGTGCAATGAGAAAGGAGAGCCCATCGGGGGCCATCTTGGGCAGTTCTCTCATTTGCTTATACCTGCTAGTTAGGCATTCGTAATATCCTTGAGAAACAGAGCACCATTCTTTTATTATTCTTTTTTTCTGGAGAGTGTATGTGCTCACTAGAGATACACACACGCAGAGCCCCCAGATAGGGCATTGTCATGCTGCAATCCTTTTTCTCTTATTTCTCTATCCCCTCAGGATTTGGGACACACACGCACAAGCACCCAGTATGTGTTTTCAAGCCACTGGGGTGGATTTGACCATGGTTGACCATGTGGGATTCAGCTCCCTATACACAGCACTTAATTATTGGGTTGGCCCTTGCCTTAAATTAAGTTCAGAGGGCCAGCAGGTGGCGTAGTGGTTGAGGCTCTTGACTCCCACATGGTCAATGACAGTTCGAGTCCCAGATGGAGTAGCTCGAAACTCACACCAGGCACATGTACATGCACGACCAAAAACCCGAGAGGAGAATGGGGGAGAAGGGATTGCAGTGTAGCCATCCCCTCTGGGGGGAGACTTCTCACCCTCTCTCTGTTTCTCTCTATATCTTCGACAAGTGCACATGCCCTATAACAAACATCTCAAGGAAAAAGAAATCAAGTTTGCTTGTTCAGAATGTCAGGCTGGCTGGCTCAGCGGCATAGCAGTAATGTACTTTTTTTTTTTTTAAGAATTATTTATTTTATTTTATTTTATTTTATTCATTCATTTTATTTTAATTTGACCAGAGAGAGAGAGAGAGAGAGAGAGAGAGAGAGGGAAAGTGAGAAAGCAAGCCACCAGGTCTGGGACTCAAACCGTTTTTGGCCATGTGGGGGTATGGAGCGCCTTAACCACCACGCCACCTGCTGGTCCCCAGCAGTAATGTACTTCTCAAGTGGGTTCGATTCCCTGCCCAATCTTCACACACTGGGTGTGGGCAAGTTCACTCTTGGTCTTGGCTGGCTAAGAATGCTGAGGAGGGGAGAATTGAGGTGCAGGACCCTGTTAGGGTGCTTGTCTATCTTACTCTTTCTGTCTCCCACTCTCGCAAACTTTTTTTTTTTAAGAACAGAATTGTTGCCTGCTGTGCATTCCAGACTCCTATGAATTTGATGGTTCCATCAGGGCAAAGTCAAGTTTCTGGCTGAGTCCTGCTTCAAGGTGAGTCCTGCTCTTATGAGTCCTACTTCGGATAATTTGGTGTCTTAAACTTTCACACTCCCACATGCTTGTAGATCACCTGAGGATCCAGTGCAAATTATGTGGATTCTGATCCAGCAGGTCTGGGGTCTGGCCTGAGATTCTGCATTTCTAACCAGCTCCCTGGTGATGCTGCAGGTCCATGAGTTAAACTTCACGTAGCAAGGCACTAGACTATATTACCATTTTTCTTTACTTTAATTACAATAGTTGTGAAAGCACCTTGGAGTCAAGTTCAGGAGGGCCTTGGATGCCAAGCAAGGGAGTTCAGACTTTATTCTAGAGATGCTGGGGAGCTATGGGCGCTTCCTGAGCTTGGTCGGGAGAGTGGGTGCTGGGTTCTAGAGGGGCCGAGCTATTGCAGTGACAGGCAAGAGGTGGTAGAGCAGAGGCTGAGGCAGAGGCGTGAGAAAATGCAGAGGATGGAGGGGGTTGTGGACTGAACTGTGTCCTCCTGCAAATTCCTGTGTTCAAGTCCTAACCCCCCAGCACCTCAGAATGTGACTCTCTGGAGATAAGGTTTTTAAAGTCTGGATTAAACCATGCAGTTGGCCATGTGGGATCCAGCTGCTTTAGCCACCACACCACTGGCTGGCCCTGGGACTTTGTTTTTATTGTGGTATGGTGAGGCTGACTGGTCAGGAGATGACCGCCATGGAGAAGATAGTGTGGGACTCAGTCTCTAGAAGGCGTGCATGCCAGGGCACGCAGGGACACGCAGGAAAGCAGCAGAGTTGGTCAGAAGGCAGAGGGCTGGAGGAGAAAGCAAGGGCCCAGGCTCTACTGTAGCCATAACGTAGCCATTATGCCATCTGCTGGCCCTTTATTTTTGTTTTGACAGTTGTTTATTTCATGGTGTGAGAGAGACAGAGAGACAGCGCCCTCAGCGGGGTCTTGACTCCGTGATTCACCCTCAGCCTGGACGAGCCTCGGATCATGGGCACTCATGTGTCTGGTGTACTCAGGGAGGTCTCTGGAAGTGACCTTGGGACCTTCCCATGTAGGTCAACCCCACAGAGCATCGTGTTGTTACCACCGCACCACTGTCACCCCCCAGGAGCCATTAAGTTTTGTCATGCTGGTATAGATTTCTGGAAAATCTATTCGTGGATCTATCACCCATTAACGGATTCTTTCTCAGCCTCAGAAAGGGCCTGGAAAAGAGATTCCATTACCGGGTAACCAAGCTCCCATTATAAAGATGAGGAAATGGAGCTTCGAGAATGGAAAGTCATTTACCCCAGGCCATACAGGTGACGTCCAAGGCCTGTCAGATTCCAGCACCCAGCCTAGCGGTCACCTGAAGGCCTCTTTCTGTAACTCGGGCTTGGATCCAGAGAGGCTATGGGTGGTCTCCAAGCCAGGCCCCCTGTGAGGCTGGGGAGGAGTCTCACCCACCCCCTGACAGAGGACGCGCCCAGCCCTGACTGGCCTCCCTGTCCTTTCCCACTAGAGAAACCCTTTCCCAGCCTCTCACCAGGAGCTGGGCTGGGAATGACCTTCCAGACCCCCAGGCCTCTAGCGCTCCCCCACGCTGGCCTTCCAGCTGCATCCACACTGAGCCCAGTGCCATTTTCCCTTCATTCCACACAACCCCCTCTCCAGGCTTCAGGTATGTCAAGTCCCAGCGCTGCGTGAAGTTCAGGTTGGAACACATCTCAGCAGGCTTCGTGAATACATTAGTTTTATTTTCCCCTAACATGCCACAGGGTCTGCGGCTCCGGGAGGGAGGCGGCTCTGGAACTCAGTAAGCAAATATATGCAGATCGCATCTAAATGAGGGTGTCCCAGGGTTCAGGCAATCGGAGCAGGCCCCGCCCGGCCGGCCCCGGCCGCCGCCCTGGGGCTCTGCAGCCCTGAGAAATGGCTCCCCCGGGAGGGTGTGCAGGGTGTCTGGGGCTCTCTTTCTCAGCGTGTTCTTTGAAGCAATGTCTCCGCAGCTCTGGGGAAGGAAGAACTGCGGAAATTGGTTCTGGATACTTCCTGGCAAAGTGTTCTCAATTGCTTCAACTATGTCGGGGTGGGGGAGAATCTCTGATCCTCTCTCCGTTACCACGGCAGGCGGGGCCATGTCTGATGATTTCTAAAACCGGAGATCTTGCTAACATCCAATTCCGGACCCCACTGATTACTGAATCAGAATCTTTTTATATTTTTTTGAAGTCTCAGCCTTGGGAAATACTTGATGCAAACCTGGAGTTCTTTTTTCCTTCTTTTTTTTTAGAATAATTTTATTCATCATCATCATTATTATTATTTTAATTTGACCATAGAGAGACAGAGAGAGACAGAAGGAAAATGAGAAACCAAGCTGGCAGGGGACCAGCAGTTGGCATAATGGCTATGTCTCTGTAGTCGACTGAGGTTCAAATTCTGGACCCGGTGGCTTAAACTCATGCCAGGAGCGAGTGCCTGTGTGCCCAAGATCCTGAGAGGAGAATGGAGGAGAGGGGGTTTGTGGCGTGGCCATCCCTCCTCGGGAGTGATTTCTCACTTTCTGTCTCTCTGTCTCTCTCTGTTTTTCTGGTGAGAGCATGCGCCCTAGAGCAAAAACCTCTCTCTCTCACACAAAAAAAAAAAAAAAAAAAAAAAAAAGAAAAAAAGAAAAAAAAGAAACCAAGCTCCCAACTTGGAGTTCTTTTTTTAAAAAAAAAAAAAAAAGAATTATTTTATTTAATTGTATTTATTCATTCATTTGTTTTAATATGACCACTGAGAGACACAGAGAGAAAAAGAGAGAGAAAGTGAGAAAGCAAGCCACCAGGTCCAGGACTAGAACCATGGTTGGCCATGTGGGAGTGTCCAGTGCCTTAACCACCAAGCCACCTGTTGTTCTCCCCCAACCTGGAGTTCTCTCTCTCTTTAATTTAAGAATTATTTATTTATTTATTTTCATTTGTAATTCTTGTTTTTTCATTTGAACAGAGAGAGACAGAGAGAGAGAAAGGGAAAGCAAGAAAGGAAGCTGCCAGATCTGGGACTCGAACTGCGGTTGGTCATGTGGGAATCTATCATCTTTAACCACCATACCACCTGCCAGCCCTCAAACCTGGAGTTCTTAATCTGGAGTCCCTTACAGGTTCCAGGGGGCCCTTTACAGCAATGTCCTCAAGCCTGGCTGCATATTATATCACCTGGGCTATAAAAAAAAAAATCTTGAGTCAGCAGGTGGAATGGAGGTTAAGGCGTCAGATCTCACATGGCCTACTTCATGGTTTGAGTCCCAGACCTGGCTGCTTAAAAATCGTGCCAGGCATGTGTGTGTACATGCCCAAAACCCTGAGAGGAGAGTGAAGGAGAAGGGATTGCGGTGTGGGAACCCATGTGGGAATCATCCCCTCCAGGGAGTGATTTCTCTCTCTCTCTCTCTCTTTCTCTGAATGCACTCACATGCATGCACCCTATAGCAAGAAAAAAGAGAAGAAAATGTAGCTCAGACTGCACGCAGATCAATTAAGTCTGGATCTAAAGGGGGTGAGACCGGGCAGTTAATTCTGGCTCTCTGAGCCTCCATTTCCTCACCTGGAAATGGGTCAGCAATCCTCCCTCTCAGTGTGGGAGCAAAGCTGACTAAAGCAGAGTCACTGGGCAGCTTGTAAAAGCAGACTGCTGTCCCCTGCACGGGGTGGCTGACTCGACAGTCCTGGGTGGGAGCCGGTGCACATCGCTGGTGCTCTGAGGCTTCTGGTCCTGGGGCTGTGCTTTGAGGACCACTGACCTAGCCGAGGTGCTGGGCCAAGAGGAGGGCTCAACGAGGACTCCTGAAAGAGGCAAACTGTACTGTGGGTTGCCCTGTGTGCTGTGCGTGGGCTTCTCCCTCCTCCCTCCCCCAGGCTGTCTCCTTCACTCCACCAGCAGGAGCTGAACCACCTCGGAATATTTTACCTTAGATCTCCCAGGCGTTAAGGACTGCCCTACCCCTTCCGCAAGGTGAATAGGCCCACATTTAGACCTTTAGGGGCCATGAACCCTGAAAATACAGTGCCCTTCTCCATATATCATTATCTATCTATCTATCTATCTATTTATTATTTTAAAGAGATTTTTACTATAGGGTGCATGTGCTTACTGGAGACACAGAAAGTGAAAAATCACCCCCAGGGGGATGGCCATACCACAATCCCTTCTCCTCCATTCTCCTCTCAGGATATTGGGCACACATGCACACGTGCCCAGCATGAGTTTTCAGCCACCAGGTATGGGACTCAAACCACAGTCAACGATGTGGGAGTCCAAAGACATAACCATTATGTAATCTGCTGGTCCCTCCCCACATGTCATTAGCAAATTTAAAAAAGAAGGCTGAAGAAAGTAAGGAAAGAAGGATTTCATTTGGGCCACTGTTAGGATTACCACCTGGATATCACAACACGATGCCCCTTACTGTGTGTACTAGATTTCAGGTGTTTTTTGTTTGTTTGTTTTGTTTTGTAACTTGCCAGAGGGCGTGCGCACTTTCTAGAGAGAGACAGAGTCGGAGAGTGAGAGAAAGAATCAGGCACCCCTCATGGGAAACAGTCATGCTGCAGTCCCTTCTCCTCCATCTTTCCCTGCTTTTGCAGTTTTGGACATGCACACCCAGTGTGTTTTTTAGGCTGCAGGTCCAGGACTTGAACCACAAGATCAGCCATGTGGGATCCAGCTGCCTTAACCATGAGGCCATGGGCTGGCCGTAGGGTGATTTTAAAGGCAAAAGTCATGAAGGGGAATAGTAAGAAATTTTCTATGGCAATGATGCCTAGATATTTTTTGGGGGGGGTGGTGAGATTTGCCATAGAGTATGTGCATTCACCAAAGAGAGACAAAGAGACAGTGAGAGGGGAAGTGAGAAATCACACCCCAGGGGGATGGCCATACCACAATTCCTCCTCCTCCATTCTCCTCTTGTGATTTTGGGCATGTACATGTATGTGCCTGGCATGATTTTAATGCCCCCAGGTCTGGGACTTAAACTTTGGTTGGTCATGTGGTAGTTCAGTACCTTAACTACCACACTATTTGCGGGCCCTTACTTTGCCTAAATTAAAAAAAAAAAATAAAAAATAAAAAAAAAAAATATATATATATATATATTTGTTATTGTTACTGTTTTAAATTTTTATTTATTTATTTAATTTTGGAGAGGTTTCTGCTATAGGGCACATGCGCTCGCCAGAAAGATGGAGAGAGACAGAGGGCAAAAAGCAAGAAATCACCTTCCAGGGAGATGATCACACTACAATTCCTTCTTCTCCATTCTCCTCTCGGGATCTTGGGCATGCATGCACAAGCACCTGGCATGAGTTTAAGCCACTGGGTCCAGGACTCAAACTGTGATGGATTACATGGGAGTCCAGCGACATAGCCATTACACCAACTACTGGTCCCATTATTTTAAAATTTGACCAGAGAGAGGCGGAGAGTGAAAGGGAAAGTGAGAAAGCAAGCTGCCAGGTCTGAGACTCAAACCACAGTCAGCCATGTGGGAGTTCAGACCTTAACCACCATGCTACTTACCAGCCCTATTAAAATTTTTTTTTTTTGGAACCAGCAGTTAGCATAATGGCTATGTCGCTGTACTCCCACGTAGTCGACCACGGTTCGCGTCCCGGACCTGGTGGCTTAAAACTCACGCCGGACGCATGTGCGTGCGTGCCCAAGATCCCGAGAGGAGAATGGAGGAGAAGGGATTGCGGCGTGACCATCCCCCCTGGGGGGGTGATTTCTCGCTTTCTGTCTCTATGTCTCTCTCTGTCTGTCTGGCGAGCGCACGTGCCCTATAGCAAAAACCTCTCCAAAAAAAAAAATTTTTTTTTTTTTTAATGCTAGAGAGTGCATTGCACACATGTGCAACAGAAAGAGAGGGAGAGGGAAAGACAGAGAATACCCCCACCTCCTGCAGCCTAAGCACACGTATGCCTGGTGTGAAGCTAATGCAGCCTGGGACTCAAGCCCTGGTAGGCTATGTGGGATCCGGCTTTCTCTGTGCAATGTCTTACTGCTGCACCCTGGGGCTGGCCTGCATTGCTTAATCTTTTTTTTTTTTTTTTTTTTTAGGAGAGATTTTTGCTATAGGGCATGTGTGCTCACCAGAAAGACAGAGGCAGGGAGAAAGAAATCGAGAAATCACCCCCAGAAGGGATGACCACACTGCAATCCCTTTTCCTCCATTCTCCTCTTGAGATTTGGACACACATGTACATACACCCAGCCTGAGTTTTAAGCCTCTGGATCTGGGACTCAAACCACAGTTGACTACATGGGAGTCTAGTGATGTAACTATTATGTCATCTGCTGGTCCCTAGGTTGCTTAATCTTTTTTTTTTGGAGAGGTTTTTGCTATAGGGCGCGTGTGCTCGCCAGACAGACAGAGAGAGACAGAGATGACAGAGAGCGAGAATTCACCCCCCGGGGTGATGGCCACGCCGCAATCCCTTCTCCTCCATTCTCCTCTCGAGATCTTGGGCATGCACACATGTGCGCCCGGCGTGAGTTTAAGCCACCGGGTCCAGGATTCGAACCGCGGTCGACTATGTGGGAGTCCAGCAACATAGCCATTATGCTAACTGCTGGTCCCCCCAGGTTGCTTAATCTTAAGCAAAGTGTAAGAGTGAGTGAGTTTGGAAGGTAAAGGAGGAATATATTTGGGAAATAATGTTCATAAAACAAAAAGTCCAATGAATTTAGATAGGTCTAAAGCTATTTCAAGTGCACATTCCTAAGAAAGCCAACAGATATTTTTATATATGTGTGTGTGTGTGTGTGTGTGTGTATATATATATATATATATATATATATGTATATATATATGTATATAAATTTTCTTTTCTTTTTTATTTGCTATAGGGCACATGTGCTTGCTGAGGGGAGAGGGAGGGAGAATGTGAGTGAACACACACCTTTGGGGAGATGACCATGCTGCAATCCCTTCTTTTCCATTTTCCTCTCAGGATTTTGAGCACACACATATATGTACCTGGCATGTTTTTCAAGCTGTCGGGTCCAGGACTCATACTGTGCCATCAGTCAAGGAATCCAGCTGCCTTAACCTCCATGCTCCCTGGCTAGCCCAGTAAATTTTCTTTTCCTTTTTTTTGAGAGGTTTTTGCTATAGGGTATGTGCGCTTGCCAGAAAGACAGCGAGAGACAGAGAGACAGAAAGCGAAAGCGAGAAATCACCCCCTGGGGGGATGGTCACACTGCAATCCCTTCTCCTCCATTCTCCTCTTGGGATCTTGGACACACACACATGTACCCTGTGTGAGTTTAAGCCACCAGGTTCGGGACTCGAACCACAGTTGACTACATGGGAGTCCAGCGACATAGCCATTATGCCAACTGCTGGTTCCTAAATTTTATTTTCTCATACACTGACTTAGGTAGACTGGAATCTCCTGTTTTTAGGGCGGGGGGGGGGAGTTTAATTTGGGGCTCTATCAATTTTCTTAACGTTTCAGTTTGATGATGTGGCATTTTAACATGAATATCTTCATTTAGGTCTGGTCTGTTGGGGCCTAGAGCAGAAGCTTAATCTAAACAATAATTTTTATTTAGCATCATTCAAAGTAAAATAATACTCAAACCTAGAATGACTATATAAGGAAGTCTAACAGAGAGCTGATTTTTCCTCCCTGTGCTGGCTACTTGGAGGAATTTTTTTTTTAAATACCAAAAATGATCTTTCAAATGTGTATTTTGGGGCCAACCCACGGCGTGTGGTAGTTAAGGCAGCTGGATCCCACATGGCCTACTGTGTGGTTTGAGTCCTGGACCTGGCAATTGAAGAAACACAATACGGGACCAGCAGATACCATAATGGTTACATTGCTGGACTCCCACATTGTCAACCATGGTTTGAGTCCTGGACCCAGCAGCTTAAACTCACGCTGGGTGCATGTGCATGTGTGTGTGTGTGTGTGCGAGTGCGCGCACCCAGGATAATGGAGAAGAAGGGATTGTGGCGTGGTTATCCCCTCCTGGGGGGTGATTTCTCGCTTTTTCTTTCTCTCTGGCAAGCACACACACCAGAAATCCAGAAATCTCTCTTAAAACACACACACACAATAGGTGTATATGCCAGTGTGCCCAAAATCCTGAAAGGAGAATGGAAGAGAAGGGATTGTAGCATGGTTATTCCCCATGGTGAGCACCCGTGCCCTCTGGGAAAAAAAAAAAAAGAGGTATTTGGACCGTCTCTGCTAGGTTGGGATCTCAAGCACATTCTTACCTGCTAGTGGGTAATTTGATGCCAAAGGAACCAGTCCCAGGCCTACCCTCTTCCTTCCTGCATTCCTACCTCCCTTTCTCTCTCTCTCTCTCTCTCTCTCTCTCTCTCTCTCTCTTTTCTTCCTCCCTTTCTTCCTCCCTCCCTTCCTTCCTCCCTTCCTTCCTTCCTTCCTTCCTTCCTTCCTTCCTTCCTTCCTTCCTTCCTTCCTTCCTTCCTTTCTTTCTTTCTTTCACGCCCTAATTGGGGCGTGCTAACGCCGCAATCCATTCTCCTCCATTTCTCCATCCTGTTGGGATTTGGGACATGCGTGCACACACACCCAGTGTGTTTTCAAGCCAGTGGGGGCAGAAGGTGAACTGTAGTTGGCCATGCGGGATCAAGCTCTGTTAACAACTAGGCTATGGAGCTGGCCTGACCTCTCTCTTTCCATACCGCCATCCCTTTGTGTGGACACAAACTTCATTTCAAAGGCAAGTCCCCTTGGCTGTTCACTGCCCCTTTTAGCTACCTTACGCTGAATACTCCACTTCTGTTCCCTCTGTTGGCCTAGGTTTACCCTCCTTCAGTCTGGTATCTGGGCAACCATCTTTCCTTGCTTCCAGACCGCTTCCCCCACTGACTTCCTTCTTGCAGAGCTAGTGACCTGATCTAGCACGGGATTCAGAGTCAGAGGCATGGCAGGAGCCCTATCACTCACCAGCTGTGTGATAGTGAGCAACGTAAAGCACTTCTCTGGGCCTCAGCTCTGTCACCTTGAAAATGGCTCATGTCTCCACCGCCCACGAGTGCTAAGGGATTCTGAGAGCTTGGATTCAAATGAGACATTGAGAGGATCCACCATACGGTGCAAATCAGATGTGATGAGGTATGTGGTGGTGCTGGAGGAACTGTGGGTGCCGCCCCCACACACCGGTTAGAATTGCTGCAGACCCAGGGCAGGGGCTGGGGATGTTCACAGGCTCTGGTGGAAAGTGCAGAGCGCCCGTGTCAGATCTCAACCCAGGCTGAGCCCTAGGTCTGCCCTTACTCGGTGTGTGGACTTGGGCCAGTTCCTGAGCCTCCGTGTCCTCACCAGTGAAATGAGATTATGCATAGTACTTTGTGAAGTTGAACTGAGAGCAACAGAGTAACAGAATCATAAAGCTAACTTTTTTTTTTTTTTTGCACACATACTGTGCCAGATATTGTGCTGAACACTTGCAATGAGTGATCTCATTTAATCCCTACTGGTGAGGACTGTCCTTTTCCCTGTTGTAGAACTGCAGAAACAAAAGTGCAGAGAGGTAAAGTGATTTGAACAGCCCGTAAGGGGTAGGAGCTGTATTCGAACCCAGAAAGTCTGAGTCCAAAGTTTGTGCCCTCTGATTTAACAGAGACAAGTGGGAGTCGTGATTCAGTATTATCAGAGACTCTGAGAGTCAGCATGGGGCTTGCCACCACCCCGGGCTAGATCTGGTAGGTGTGTTTGGGCGAGAGATGGGTATGTGAGTGATGCTGTCCCCTGGAGCAATGTCTTGCTGCATACACACCTTTCTGCTTCATCCCAGACACAGATGTCTCCCCAACATCCTGCCAGAGCCTCTCGGGCCTGGCTTCCCCTCCCCTCTCTGGCAGGTTTGGGAGAAACAGATTTGGAGTTCCCCTGTCCTAGATAGAGGGAGAGATTCCTCATCACGTGAGGATGACCCCGGTCCGGGGGCCTGAAGTTATTAATAGCAGCTGTGTCATCTGGCTGGTGACTCAGGACTCCACAGTCAGCCCCCTCCCCATCCTGACGTGGCCAGTACCTGAGTGAGGGGCTTAGAATCCAAGCTCTGACTCTGGTCAGGTGGTTGGGAAAGCCCACCTCCTGGGGGAATACCCTGCTCTCTGCCTTCTCCCCCCTCCACTCCTCCCCCTGTACCGACCCTTCGCCCTTCACTAAACTCTGTTGTGGTATTGGAAGGAGGGGCTGGGGGAAGTGGGGAAGGGGATGTGGTAACAGAACCACTTCCTGCCACTGCCTGTTGAAAGCCAAGCTCTCCCCAAGTTCCCTCTGTAGGGGGTTGGGGAGCCAGGAGGGCAAAGGAGGAAGTTGGGGGGCGGTGAGCAAAGATGAGCACTTACTTGGATTGACTCCAGGAATCCAGTCTGGGGTTGCTGGAGGGGCTCTCTCCCTGCTCCCAGATGAGGTGCTGGTATGTCACATCAACTCAGACAGGTCGCACAGTAATTGTGGCCACATGCAGGCCACAGGTTCAAAGCCCCAGATCAGACTGAAAACATGCTGAGTAGACATGCATGGGTACCCAAGATCTTGAGGAACTGGAGGAATGGGAAAGAGAATGACTGTTGAGGAAGCGTGGTCAAGAGGGCTCTCTTGTGCAGAGCCAGGAATTGAACTTGGGCACCCAGGGTGCAGTCCCTTAGCCATTGCCATAAACACTCTGTCCCCAGGACTCTGTGACCACTCTGGGCCGCAGTTTCCTCATCTATATGCTGGGGGTAATTGGACTCAATAAATTCTCTCTTGCAATTAATTGCTCATTTAATTCCTCCCCTACCAGACTCTCAGCTCCATGAGCAGGGGACAAAGGTGAGCTTGGTCAGTACTGTGATCTTAGCACAATGCCTGAACTGCAGCAACTCTACAAGTACTTACTGAGTGAATGGTCTTTAAAAAAAAAAAAAAAAATTATTATTATTATTTAACTTGCTACAGGGCACATGTGCTCACCAGAGAGAGAAAGTGAGAGAGAGAGAGAGAGAGAGAGAGAGAGAGAGAGAGAGAGAGAGAAGAGAGAGAGTGAGAAAGCAAGTTGTCAGGTCCAGGACTTGAACTGTGCCTGGCCATGTGGGAGTCCAGTGCCTTAACCACCATGCCACCCTAGTGGCCCTGAATGAATGGCCTTTAAAGATTTGAGGGTCATCATTAATGGTTTGAGTATCTGATAAAATTTGGGGGGCCCAGTGGTGGTAGTGAGGCCTGGTTGACCTTGCTATTCAGTGAACTGAGGCCACAGGAGAGGCCCAGGTTAAATTCTCTGCCTACCATAAAGGTTAGGCTCCATGACACATGACTATAGTCCCACCTACTGGGGAGGCTGAGGCAGGAGGATCACAACATAGCAAGACCTTGTTTTAAAATGTTTTGTTCCAGGGCCAGCAGGTGGTGTGGTGGTTGAGGCACTGGACTCCCACATGGCTGACCATGGTTTGAGTCCTGGACCTGGTGGCTTGCTTTCTCATGTTACTTCTCTGTCTCTCTCTCTGGTGAATGCATGTGCCCTGTAGCAAATTTAAAATAATAATAATAAATAACATAAATAATTCTTTTAAAAAATGTTTTGGCCCGGCTGGGTGCAGTCTGTAGTATTCTGGACTGGCAGCCACATGCAGGCCACAGGTTCAAAGCCCCAGATAAGACTGAAAACATGCTGAGTAGACATGCATGGGTACCCAAGATCTTGAGGAACTGGAGGAATGGGAAAGAGAATGGCTGTTGAGGAAGCGTGGTCAAGAGGGCTCTCTCGTGCTCTCTCTCTTGCATGCGTGCTTTCTCTATTATTAAAAAACAAAACCAAAAACCTTTTGCCGCTACTTGCTGTGGACTGGGCATGACTGGGGTCAAGATGGCTGGGCAGGGAACCAGCAGTTAGCGTAATGGCTATGTCGCTGGACTCCCATGTAGTCGACCGCGGTTTGTGTCCTGGACCCAGTGGCTTAAAACTCACGCCGGGCGCGTGTGCGTGCGTGCCCAAGATCCCGAGAGGAGAATGGAGGAGAAGGGATTGTGGCGTGACCATCCCCCCTGGGGGGTGATTTCTCGCTTTCTGTCTCTATGTCTCTTTCTGTCTGTCTGGTGAGCGCACGTGCCCTATAGCGAAAACCTCTCAAAAAAAAAAAAAAAAAAAAAAAAAAAAAAGATGGCTGGGCAAAACTTGCTCTAAAAACTATTGACTGGGTAGCATTTGGGGAAATAATACCCCAAAATCAAAAGGCCATTGCTAATTCCCTGAAAACCTGGAGTGAGACCCTCGCCTCCAAATTGGCTGTGCTACCTGAGAATCCGCTAGCATAAGACTGGACTTACTACAAGGCCACCGTGGCCAAGGCAGACTTGGTGGGTGACTTTGAGAAGAAGTTTAATGGCCTGAAGGTTCCTGTGCCAGAGGAGAAATACACTGCCCAGGTGGATGCTGAAGAAAAAGAAGACATGAAAAGCTGTGCTGGGAACCAGCAGTTAGTGTAATGGCTATGTCGCTGGACTCCCACGTAGTCGACCGCGGTTCGCGTCCCGGACCCGGTGGCTTAAAACTCACGCCGGGCGCGTGTGCGTGCGTGCCCAAGATCCCGAGAGGAGAATGGAGGAGAAGGGATTGTGGCGTGACCATCCCCCCTGGGGGGTGATTTCTCGCTTTCTATCTCTCTGTCTCTCTCTGTCTGTCTGGTGAGCGCACGTGCCCTATAGTGAAAAATCTCTCCAAAAAAAAAAAAAAAATAAAAAAAATAAAAAAGCTGTGCTGAGTGTGTCAGCCTCAAAGGCCAGGATTAAAGAATATCAGAACCAGCTGGATAAGATGAAGAACGTAATTCCATGTGGTAAGATAACCATTGAGGACCTGAATGAAGTCTTCCCAGAAACCACATTAGATAAGTACCCCTATGGGCCTCACTAGCCAACTGAGAATTTACAACATTTTTGTGTTTGGAAGGAAGTTCTGGCCCTTGTCTTACAAACTCTGGACATAAAAAATAAAAATAATGACAAAGAAAAATAAAAGTTTTGGGGCTGGCAGGTGTGGTGGTTAAGGTACTGGACTCCCACATGGCTGACTGTAGCTTGAGACTCGGACCTGGCAGCTTGCTTTCTTACTTTCTCTCTCTCTGTCTGTCTGTCTCTTTGTGGTAAAATTACAAAATAAATAATAGTAACAAATAAAATTAAGTAAAATAAATAAATCTTTAAAAAAAGGAAAAAACTTTTGACTCCTTTCCATAGAAACATGAACATATACCAGTGATTCTCTGCTGGGGGTGATTCTGCCCCTACCACTCGCCCAAAGGACATTTGGCAATGTTTGGCAACATTTCTGGTTGACACAACTGTCGGGGGAAGGTGCTATTGGCAACGAGAGGGTACAGTGGCTGGAGGTGCTCCTTACCAATGCACAGAACAGCCCTGCAAACAAAAGAATGACCCAATCCCAGATATCAATAGTGCCGAGTTTGAGAAATGTGGTGACCACAGACGTAAACAATCTGTTCTGGACCACTGAAAGCAAGCTGGATTCTCCTACATCTCATATCTGTAACCCAGATGGAGAGCTCCTGGACTGGAGGATCTCGTTTTGTTTTAGTCTCTAAAGTCATAATGCTCTATGACCTCATACTCTCAAGGTTTCACTATGGCTCCTCCAGGTCCCTGTTCTAGCCTCTAATTCATCAAAGGCCTGAGCCTCCTCTTTTGTCTTCGATGGATAGCAAGAGATCAAGAGAAGGCTCCAGGATTTAAGTCCCCATCGTTCCCCCACAATCCCGTTCCATTCCTCTACTCCATCTGCATTCATCTCAGTTCCCTATAGCTGGCAATAAAGATGAAAAGCTTCGGAACTAGCCAGCCCTAGCATAAATCCTGGTTCTGTGTGTTAACTTGCTGTGTGATCACAGGCTCTGAGCCTCAGTTTCCTTTTCTGAAAATGGGAGGGGTACTCATTAAAGCAATCTCAGAAAGTGAGGATGACATGAGAGCTGTATAGAGAGCTTATCACAGTGCTCAACATAGAAAATCTAAAAAAAAAAGCATTACTGGGGGCTGTTCGGTGGTGCAGTGATAACACAGTGCCCCGAGAGGCAGACCACATGGAAGGTTCCATGTTCATGCCTGGAGAACACTCTGAACATGCAGGGAGTGCATATGTCCATGATCTGGGGCTGGCCGAAGCTGGATCATGGTGTGAAGACCAAGGGGGGGCCTATATCTCTCTGTCTCTGTCCCTCTCTCTCTCTCTCACTGATGGAAAATAGAAATATGCAAAAAAAATGCATTATGGGCCAGCAGAAGGAGATTAAGGCACTGGATCCCACATGGCCAGCTTTGCAGTTCAAGTCCCAGACCTGGTGGCTTGAGAATCACACAGAGCACCTGTGTGTGCATGCCCCAAATCCCAAGATGAGAATGGAGGAGAAGGGAACGCAGCATGGCCATCCCTCCTGGGATGGCAGTGGTGGTTTCTCACTACCCACTACCCTCCTCCACCCCATTTCACTCTGGCAAACACATGGACCCCATAGAAAAAACAAACAAAAACCCTAAATGCATTATGATTAAGGCTCAGAGGTGACCTACCCAGGCTACACAGCTGAGAAATAGCAGAGCTGGGACCGAAATCCAGGACTGCATGACTCCAAAGCAGATGCTCATTAATTAGTAAACTTTAGAGCTTCGATTTCACTAGAAAGGATATCAATTGTCTCCATCGCTCAGACTCATTTATTAGGCAAGTATGTAAAGTGGCTGGCACACAGTAGGCACTTTAAACAGTCTGTTGAATCATTACCATTGTTCTTCCCAAGTAAGGCTTTGAAGAAGACAGTTACAGACACCACTGCACACTGACTGGACTGGAAGACAAGACGGTGGGGAAAGGGAGGGAGGGAAGGAGGCTGCTGGCTATTGGATAAGTGGGGATAACTGGGAGCTTTGGTTGGTGGAATGTAGCAGAACTGGGAGGGCTCCTAGAGATCACTCTTTCCTTGTAACTTTCAGTAAAGAATTCGAAGCCCAGAAAGCAGAGGGCATTTACTCCAGGTCATACAGTGGCTTAAAGCCCAACGCCCCAGTCTCCCGATTACAGGTCAGAATCACGGTCTTGGCCTGGACCATTAAAAGCAACCTCTGTCATCAGTTGTGGGTTTTCAGCATACATGGTACTAAGCATATTATGTGTTCATCTCAGTTTACCCTCACATCAGTTTCGGAACAAAGGGCCTTTTTTCACAGCTGAGAAAACAAATTCAGTGTGGTGAGGACATTCGCCTGAGGCCCCGAAGGAAGGGTGAAGCTGCCTGCTCAGTTCCAGATGCCTCAAATTCTCCCCTTTACTACCCTGAAGACACCCTGCTGAAGCCCTGGGAGTTGCCCAGTGGAATTCCCCAATTCCTGCTCAGCAGAGCCCCCTCACCCGCCCCAGATGGAGTGGAGCAGGGAGGAAGCTGAGTCAAGGAAGGCTGTCAGGGAGGAGAAAGAGCGCAGAGCCTGGAGTGTGGGGAGGGGCTCTGACCAGGGCTGGGTATTGCCGAAGGACCAGGAAGGGAGTGTGTGTGGGGGGATCACTAGATTCAGAAAGGGGTCTTAGGGATTCTTCATCTCTGCCCCTGGCTGCCCACTTAGGGCCTTCAGAATGGGGGCTGGGGGAGTCCTCCAGCCTCGGCCTCCTCCCTCCCTTTCTCACAAGGCCTGCAGTTTGCAAAACCTAACCCCTCCCGTGAGGCCTGTGGTTTCCTGCGGGTCTGGGGTCCTGCCTGACTCTGCAGTGGGGACTGTGGGTAGAGGAGAGGAGGAGATGGTGTAAGCTCTTTCTTTGCTTCTCATGCTGGGGCTGCCCAGCACACACACATACACACACACACACACACACACACACACACACACTATCCCCTGAGTCAGCACCCCTGGGGGGGGGGCGGAGTCACGGATCCAGTTGGTAGCACCTCCTTAAAGCCCCCACAGGAACAGCTGCAGCCAGACCTGTCACCCTCACCATGAGTAGCTGGCAGCCCCTGGGTCTGGCACTTCTGGTGCTGGGCTGCTGCTCCGCTGCCCCTCCACGGCACAAGCCCACTTTTGTGGTCTTCCCGAGAGACCTGAAAACCAATCTCACCGACAGGCAGCTGGCAGAGGTAGGTCAACACCTCAGTCTAGGACTGGGATGTTGAGTGAGTGTCCGAGAGAGGACATGGAACCTTGGAGGAGATGCTTCAGGGGTGCGTTGAAGGTGATGAGCACATCCAGAGAACAGAGGTGTCCAGGGTTGGGTACCACGTGGGGGGCAGGGGTGGTGTCCTGTGGCAGTTCAAGACAATGATAGGTGATGCAGATTTCTTAGGGG
The DNA here is from genome assembly GCA_026018925.1 of Tupaia tana. Lineage (NCBI taxonomy): Eukaryota > Metazoa > Chordata > Mammalia > Scandentia > Tupaiidae > Tupaia > Tupaia tana. Next base: position 18,508,766 of record JAKSZU010000015.1, on the reverse strand, counting down.
AAAATGGTGTAGGTTGCAATGGGAAATGGTGTGGGGTGGGGGGCATCGGAGGGTTCTGGGTGGGCATGACCTGGGAATGGTCAGGATAAGCTCTAGGGGGCCCTGGAGCAGGCAGTGGCTAGAGGCACCCAGGGCCTAGAAGGAGCTGAGGATGTCTAAGGGAGGGTAGACTCGCAGGCAGAAAGCAGTGAGCACCTGGAGGGGTAGAATCCTAGCCCAGCAGGGCAGAGAAAGCGGGTCAGGGCTCAGGGATGTCTCTGCTCCTCCGCCTACAGGAATACCTGTACCGCTATGGGTACACTCGAGTGGCCGAGATGCGCGGGGAGAATCTGTCCCTGCGTCCAGCGCTGCTGCTTCTCCAGAAGCAGCTGTCCCTGCCCGAGACCGGTGAGCTGGACAGCGCCACTCTGAAAGCCATGCGTACCCCTCGTTGCGGGGTCCCAGACCTGGGCAAATTCCAAACCTTCGAGGGCGACCTCAAGTGGCACCATCACGACATCACGTACTGGTGAGCGGCAGGCTGGGTGGGTAGGGAGGCGGGGCCGGGAGCGCATGCGGGCGAACGTATGCTCTTACTCTAGACCGGAGTTTCCTTACTTCGCCTGCCTCGAGTAGCTCCACCTCTGAGCCTCCGTTTCAGACTCCCTGGTCAGGGCCCTTCTAAGGGCTGAAACGCGGGACGGGGAAGCGGCGGAAAGTGCTTATGGATGGAAGTGTGGGCCGCAGGGAGCGTTGCATCGTCGCAGCTGTCCCGCTCCGCCCTCTCACTTCTGGCCTGTATCCTCGTGCTTTTCCCCTGCAGGATTCAAAACTACTCGGAAGACTTACCGCGCGACGTGATCGACGACGCCTTTGCTCGCGCTTTCGCGGTGTGGAGCGCAGTGACACCGCTCAAATTCACTCGTGTGTACGGCCAGGAGGCCGACATCGTCATCCAGTTTGGAGTCGCAGGTGAGAACGCGAGAAGGGGAAAGCCAGGAATCCTGGACTGGCCAGGGGAGGGAGGACCATGAATAGTGTGCAGGAGGCAGAGGCCCGGCCTTCTCTTGCCGGCCCCAGCAGCCCTGGCCCGGCTTGGCCACAAGGCGCCCCGTCCTGCTGGACAGAGCGCAAGATTTGGAGAGCTGCGTGCAGGAAGGATTTCGGCCGCTCTGGGCTCGGCGCCCTTGGGCAGCATGCAATGTGCCCTGCAGTACTCACTCAGCTCACTCGCTTCCTCACCACCTGTTTCTGCAGAGCACGGAGACGGGTATCCTTTCGACGGGAAGGACGGGCTCCTGGCACACGCCTTTCCTCCTGGCCCTGGCATTCAGGGAGACGCCCACTTCGATGATGAAGAGTTGTGGACGCTAGGCGAGGGCGTCGGTGAGGTCCTGAGCTGCGCCATCCCGGATTTCCTCCTCTCACCCTATCACCAGCCTCATTCACTCCGGTCCCCCCTTTTCCCACAGTGGTTCAGACCCACTTTGGAAACGCAAATGGCGCCCCCTGCCATTTCCCTTTCACCTTCGAGGGGCGCACCTACTCAGCTTGCACCACGGACGGCCGTTCCGACGGAATGCTCTGGTGCAGCACCACGGCCGATTACGAAAAGGACCGCCAGTTTGGCTTCTGCCCCAGCGAGAGTGAGTGTGGGGTCACGGCACGGGATGGGGGTGCCCACTACCTGTGATGACCCAGAATCCTGGGTTCTAATCCTCGCTCTAATCCTCAAGCCACTAGTGTGGTTTGCAAGTCACACTCTTGCCCTCTGGGCTCAGTGTCCTGATCTGTGAAATAAGGAGAGGAGGGATGGAGTGCAGACAGTCTGCGGGGCAAAGGAGTGGAACTTGGGGGTAACGGTGTGGTTCCCCAGCACTCTACACCCAGGACGGCAATGCGAACGGCAAGCCCTGCCAGTTTCCGTTCATCTTCGAGGGCCGCTCCTATTCCGCTTGCACCACCGACGGTCGCTCCGACGGCTACCGCTGGTGCGCCACCACCGCCAACTACGACCAGGACGAGCTCTACGGCTTCTGCCCGACTCGAGGTAACCCCGCCCCGCTCACCAGATTCCGCCCTGCCCTCTCATCAAGCATTGGTCCCCGAAACAAGGCTCTTACACCCACCAGTTTGTTTTTCCACTCCTCATTGGTCCTCAGGACCCTGTAACTCCGCCCACCACCACCACTTCCTTCCCGCCGACTTTCAGTTGCCCCGCCCACCCGGCGACGCTCCGCCTCTTTTGCTCAGCGGGCTGCTCCTTGGTCGGATGTCCCAAGCCCCGCCCACTAGTCCTGCCGGGTCGTGGCGCAGCTCCACAGCGCCCCCTAGGCTTTAAAAATAGACCACCACGATTTTCTAGCTCCTGGGGCCCACCCTTCTTAGCTCCTTAATGGACCCACCCACCCGCTCACCCAAGACCCTGGTTCTCTCCAGCCGACTCAACTGTGACCGGGGGCAACTCTGCTGGAGAGCAGTGTGTCTTCCCCTTCGTCTTCCTGGGCAAGGAGTACTCGAGTTGCACCAGCGAGGGCCGCAGAGATGGGCTTCTCTGGTGCGCCACTACCTCGAACTTCGACAGTGACAAGAAGTGGGGCTTCTGCCCGGACCGAGGTGGGCGGGGTTCCGAGGCCAGGGTAGTGGGGAGGCAGGCGCTGTGGCCCAGGCTGGGCCTCAAGCTCAGGTTCTCTCCTCCCTCTAGGATACAGCCTGTTCCTTGTGGCAGCTCATGAGTTCGGCCACGCGCTGGGCTTAGACCACTCGTCCGTGCCAGAGGCGCTCATGTACCCCATGTACCGCTTCACCGACGAACCCCCCCTGCACGAGGACGACGTGAGGGGCATCCAGCATCTCTACGGTGAGGCCAGGGCCGGAGTGAAGGAGAGGGAAGGGCGTGGCTCTGCCTCAGTTCCGGAGATGGCAGGTGGAGACAGGGACAGATCGCTGCCCGGTCCACACTTATCAAGGCTTAGAGATGGTGCTAAAGAACCCGGGGGGGGGGGGGGGGGAGAGAAAGAGAGAGAGAGAGTTTCCCAAAAACCAGTTCAACCACTAGATGACCTCGGGATGGGAGCTCACTCCTCGATTTCCTCATCTGTAAAGGGGAGTAAATAACAGTACCTATCTCAGAGTTATTACGAGGTTTAAATGATTTAGAATGATGCCTGGCATGTAGTAAGCACCATATAAGTGCTCGATACATGTATGTGAGTGTGTGTGTATAATATGTATATGTATATATGTATATGATATGTGTATACACATATACACACACATATATATTATTTAATTTAACTTTATCTATTTTTTTTTTTTCTTTTTTTGGAGAGGTTTTTGCTATAAGGCACGTGCGCTCACCAGACAGAGAGAGACAGAGAGACAGAAAGCAGAAAATCACCCCCTGGGGGGATGGCCACGCCGCAGTCCCTTGTCTTCCATTCTCCTCTCGGGATCTTGGGCACGCACGCACACGCGTGCGTTTAAGCCACCGGGTCCGGGACTCGAACCGCGGTCAACTACGTGGGAGTCCAGCGACATAGCCGTTATGCTAACTGCTGGTGGGGATATTGGGGCCAGCAGGTGGCATGGTAGTTAAGGGCACTGGACTTCCACATGGCTAAGTGTGGTTTGAGTGGTTCGAGTTCTAGACCTGGCAGCTTGCTTTCTCACTCTCTCTCTTGCTCTCTCACTCTGTCCCTCTCTGATCAAATTAAACTAGATAAGTAAAGTTAAATAAAATAATTCTTGGGACCAGCAGGTGGTGTGGTGGTTAAGGGGGCTGGACTCCCACATGGCCGACTGCGGTTCAAGTCTCAGACCTGGCGGCTTGCTTTTTGAGTCCCCCCCCCCCCCTCTGTCCCTCTCTGGTCAAATTTAAATAAATGAATAAATAAGATTAAATAAAATAGTTCTAAAAATAATTATTTTAAAAATATGGGGATATTAAAGAACCTACATCATAGTGTTTCTTTAAAGATCCAATGAGCTGATAACTGGCATTTATAAAGCTCTCAGTGTTAAGTTTGGCGCAGGGTGAGCTCTCCAACGCTTGGCTCGCACTGGCCTAGAAGGTGGGACCCTGCCTGTCCAGTGTCCATAGGGCCTGGCCCAGGAACTGCGTAAATGCAGCTTGAATGAAAACCGAGTGTATGGAAGCCTGAGGCTGGGAGATGCAGGTTTCGACGTCTACACTGGAGCTGTGTGTACTGGGGGTGAGAGGGTGTACTGGGCGCCCTGCCCACTGTAGGCTTTGGGAGAACAAGAAATGTCACTGGCATAGAGATATACGGAAATGGGGGGTGTCTCATCAGGACTCTCTTTTTAGGTCCTGGCCCTAAACCTGACCCACGGCCTCCAGCCACCACCACGGTTAAACCGCAGCCCACGGCTTCCCCCACGATCAAACCGCAACCCACGGCTCCCCCCACGGTCTGCCCCACCGGACCCCCGATTCCCCGCCCCTCTGAGCGTCCCACTGCAGGCCCCACAGGCCCCCCGTCAGCTGGCCCCACAGGACCCCCCACTGCTGGCCCTTCTGAGGCCCCCACAGCACCTCTGAGCCCAGCAGACGATGCCTGCAACGTGAACATCTTCGACGCCATCGCCGAGATTGGGAACCAGCTGCTCGTCTTCAAAGATGGGTGAGAGGCTGGGCTCTGGATGACGAAGGGGCCTTGGAGGAGGGAACTGCCCAGCCCTCCCGCCCGTCCCGTGACCCGCCTTTCCTTTTCCACGCTCTCAGGAGGTACTGGCGATTCTCAGAGGGCAGGGGGCGTCGGCCGCAGGGCCCCTTCCGTATCGCCGACACGTGGCCCGCGCTGCCCGCCAAGCTGGACTCCGCCTTTGAGGAGCCGCTCACCAAGAAGATTTTCTTTTTCTCTGGTTAGTTCCTCCTTCCTTCTCCCGCCGCCCCCTTAATCCCGGCTAGTCAGGGAGGACCAGAGACCAAGGACACCCAGGAATGTCTTGTCTGTGTCGGGAAAGGGCGCCCCCTCCTGGTTGATGCAATTCAGCAAATTTATGGGGACTGAGTTTCAGTCCCCCTCCTCACCACGCCCTTGCACGACAGAGACCGCGGGCACGCCAGATTAGGAGGGGTCTCTGGGTTCCCCGTTCTCACATTCAAGGAGAATGTCTGGCCCCTCCGCAACCCTGACCGACAGGACCCTTCTCCCTGCAGGGCGCCAAGTGTGGGTGTACACAGGCGCGTCGGTGCTGGGCCCGAGGCGTCTGGACAAGCTGGGCCTGGGCTCCGAGGTGGCCCACGTCACCGGCGCCCTCCCGCGCGGCGGGGGTAAGGTGCTGCTGTTCAGCCAGGAGCACTTTTGGAGGTGAGAGCCACCGCGGCCGCCGGCAGGGGGAGTCCGGGCGCCATCGTCCCGCCCGCTGGCCCGCAGGCTCAGCCCCTGTCTCCTTGCCGGCTGCTTGCAGATTCGACGTGAAAACGCAGAAGGTGGATCCTGGGAGCAGCACGCACGTGGACCAGATGTTCCCCGGGGTGCCCTTGAACACGCACGACATCTTCCAGTATCGAGGTGAGGGTTGCCGACAGCGGCAGAGGAGGGGCCTTCGTGACAGAACTCGCGCCTGGCGCTCCTGCCTTGGTGACTGGTCAGATTCTGAGAGCCTGGGAGAAAACCCTAGGAAACTGAGGCCAACGCCCCAGCACAGATAAGATCCCTGTAGAGACAGACACTTACCTGGGTCATACAGGGAGTCAGGCAGACGAGCTGGCTTGGTGACTAGATTTCCTGCCTCCAGGGCTGGAAACTCTTCCCACTCCAGTGAGGGCCACCGGGTTTGCAAGGAAGCTCCTCCCAGTTAGGCAGTAGTTACTATCCACAAGTGCCTATAAAGTGCCAGGCCACGTGCTGCCAGCAGGGATACAGGGAGAGTTAAGACAATTCCTAGCTGTGTGTCTTTCGGCAAGTCACTTCTACATTCAGAGCCCCTGGTCCCCCTCGGTAACGTGGGGATCACAGCTGAGTTATACTGCTTTCTTTCTCACCTCTCATGTCCAATCAGCTGACCACTCTGCTACCAAAGTCCGTCCTGAAACTCCCGTTTGGCCATCTCCTTTGCAAACATCCCAGTCTAAGCCATACCGATTGTCCGATGCCTTTCAATGTATTCCGAGAGATTTGAGAGGAGGTAGGAGTAGAGGAGGATGGTCTTGGGGGTGACCCCAGACCCATTTCAAGATCAAGGGAACTCACTGGATCTGGCCCAGTCGCCCTCTCCCTTCCGCACTTGTGAGATCTCAGCTCCTCCCAGCTCCTCCAGCCCTTTACTGTGCTCCGCCCACCCTGGCTGCTCCAACAGATCAAGGTCATTCCTAGCTTAGGGCCTTCGCTGCCAGTTGTTCCTCTGACTGAAAGGCTTTTCCCTCAGATTGTCACCCGGCTGCCTTCCTCTCATCCTTCAGACCTAATGCTAAGGCCGCCATTTTGGAGAGGCCTTCTCTGACCCTCATTATCTCACTTGCTTTTATTTTCTCCAAAGACTGTACATTTTCAAAATCCATCTCATTATACAGGAGATGCACATGTTTGCTCATTAGTTGTCTGTCTTGCTCCACTACGGTGTAAGCATCAAAAGAACTAAGGCTATGCCTGCATTTTTTTTCCCTCCTGTATCTTTAGTGCTTTGAATAAATCACATAGTAGGTGGTCAATAAATACTTGTTGATTGAATGAATGGATTTATCGAATGAATGAGTGGTGAATGAGAAGTTCTGATAATCAAGACAGGTCATCCATTCATTCATTTGTTAGTTCATTCACAAAATGTGTACGGAACACCTACCGCGTACTCTGTGCCAGTGCTTCGGGCAGCGAAGTCTGAAGTCTGTGCCCTTGAGCAGCTCACAGGGACAAGAGAGGGAGAGAGAGTGGCATGTCAAAACCCTGCACACATCTAGAAGGAGTAGGAGGGGTGGTTGTAAAGGTCTGGCTCTGGTTTCTTTTTTCAGAATTATTTTTATTTAACTTTATTTATTTATTTATTTTTATTTTGACCAGAGAGCAAGAGGGAAAGTGAGAGAGCAAGCCACCAGGTCGGGGACTAGAACCACGGTCGGCCATGTGGGAGTCCAGCGCCCTTAACCACCATGCCACCTGCAGGCCCTCAGTCTGGGTCCAGTTTCTGTCTGTGTATGTGAAAGGGCTTAACTCTTCTCTCTGTGTCTGCCTGTCCCTTGCAGAGAAAGCCTACTTCTGCCAAGATCGATTCTACTGGCGTGTGAGTTCCCGGGAGGAGGTGAACCAGGTGGACCAAGTAGGCTACGTGTCTTCTGATATCCTGCAGTGCCCTGAGGAGTAGAGCTCCCAACCGGCTCCGGCAGTGCAGTGCGGGTCCCCATGGGGACTGTCCCATACGAAGGAGCCAGTTTGCCGGATACAAACTGGTGGCTCTGGAGGACAGGGAGGCGTAGGGGTGGGCTGGGCCCTTCCTGCCCACCTTACCTTTTTGTTGGAATGTTTCTAATAAAGTTGGATTCTCTAACCTTGAGGTGCAGGCTTTATGTATGCATGTATGTATATGCAAAAGGATTCACCTGCTGAGATTCGCAGAAAATGACTGAGAATAAGCAGGTCAGTAAAATAAAAGGTGGAACTAGCAGGTGATGTGGTGGTTAAGGTGCTGGACTTCCACATGGCTGACTGCGGTTTCAGTCCTGGACCTGGGGGCTAGCTTTCTCACTTTCTCTGTCTCTCTTGCTTGCTTGCTATCTCTTTCTGGTGAGTACACATGCCCTACAGCAAATTTAAAAAGATAATAATAAATAAAATTAAAAAAAATGTTTAAAAAGGCACACTGATTTATCTAATGTATACATAGGTACACAGAAGCCTTCAGACTGAAGACATAGAAATATAAGGGAAGCTATCTGATGTTATACTTAGGTTCGATGAAGCAGAAATGTGTAGAAATGTGATTGGACAGGAAGGGTATGCGCTAATGGGAATAGGCCAAGTGAGGAAACCGAGCAAACCTGCCTCTTTAAATTATTCTTATTTTTTTCTGGGCGACATTCCTTCCTCCTAAGAATGGGACAGGACACCTGGAATGAGGGTCTTATTAGTTAACATCAGATAAGGTAGGTCAGAGAATTCATTTTTTTTTTTCCTTTTTAGTTTGCTATATGGCATGTGTGCTCACCAGAGAGAGTAGAGAAAGTGAGAAATGACCCCCCTGGGGATTGGTTATGCTACAATCCCTTCTCCTCCATTCTCCTCTTGGGATTTTGGGCATGCACGCACATACACCCAGTGTATTTTCAAGCCACTGGGTCTGAAATTCAAACCACACAGTCAGCCAGGTGCGATCCAGCCACTTTAACTACTATGCCACCTATTTGACCTAGGTCAGAGAATTTATTTATGGTCAACTCTTACACGGATATACCAGGGAAAGTGTATTATTTTTACATTTTATGCCATGTTCTAGGGAAAAGAGATTCTTGTTTCTAGGGCTTGTCTTGGGGAAGAAAAATTTTAGTTTTGTGGCTTGCCTTGGGTGGGAGGAGGGAACAAGGGGCAAGAGACAGGAGGCCAGGAGAAGGTCAGACAGGAACTGCTTCTGAGACCCTCACTTTGGGGCGTGTCTTCTGAGCCACAACATATGCATGTATGTATTTAACTGACTGGGTGCTTGCTATGTGCCAGGCAGTGTTCTAGGCCCTTCATAAACATGAACATATTCAATCCTTGCTTTTAGGAAGACACGACATGATTATTTTTATTTTACAGGGGGCGGAATGGCCAACCTATTTATTTATTCATCAAAAGATTTATTGAGCCTTTTCATGAAGCTGGGCCCTAGGCGGGGCACTGGGAATAGAGAGAGGAAGTGGACTATGGCCCTGTCCTCAAGGAGTTCTCACACTTTACAGTGCACAAGAGTGCCCCCAGAGCTTGCTTAAAGTGTGGGCTCCGGCTCCACCCCCTCAGTCATGAGGGCTATTCTGAGGCTACTGAGGTGGGACCACACGGGGAGAGCCTGCAGTGTGTCATCCTTGATGTGTGTGTGTGTGTGTGTGTGTGTGTGCGCGCATGCGCGTGCACGTGTATAACTCTGTGTTGTGGCTGAGGTTGGGGAATATTTCCAGCCAAGATGACTTCTGCACTGGAACTGAATTGGGAAGGGTGACTAAGAGCTTCTTCCTGGGGACCACTCCCATGTAGTCAACCAAGGTTCAAGTCTCAGACCCAGTGGCTTAAACTCACGCCGGGCATGGGAACCAGCAGTTAGCGTAATGGCTATGTTGCTGGACTCCCACGTAGTTGACCGCGGTTCGCATCCCGGACCCGGTGGCTTAAAACTCATGCTGGGCGCGTGTGCGTGCATGCCCAAGATCCCGAGGGGAGAATGGGGGAGAAGGGATTGCGGTGTGACCATCCCCCCTGGGGGGTGATTTCTCGCTTTCTGTCTCTATGTCTCTCTCTGTCTGTCTGGCGAGCGCACGCGCCCTATAGCAAAAACCTCTCCAAAAAAAAAAAAAAAAAAATCTCACGCCGGGCACGTGTGCATGCGTACCCAAGATCCCAAGAGGAGAATGGAGGAGAAGGGACTGTGGCGTGGCCATCCCCCCAGGGGGTGATTTCTTGCTTTCTGTCTTTCTGTCTCTCTGTCTCTCTGTCTCTCTCTGTCTTTCTGGCATGCACACATGCCCTGTAGCAAAAACCTCTCCAAAAAAAAAAAAAAAAGAGCTTCTTCCTGAACAAGTGGTACAGTCTTCTCGGAGGGTAATGTACTGTTAGGTCCGGTCACTTAACAGTATACCGACTCCAACCCTCACTCGTGCATAAGCCTGCAATACCACCGAGAAGGATAATTGCAGCGTTACTTATACAGTGAGACACTGGCAGCAACCAGAGTGCCCAGGAGTAATCAGTGCTAAAGACGCCCTGGGCCATGGCCATGATGACAGCAGCCAGCCCTCAGAGAGCACCCTGTCAGACACTGCTCCGTGAGCTTGGTGTGTGTTCCCACAGCCCTGTGAGGCAAGAACCGCTGTTACCTTAGAGCTGCTGATTACTGGCATCACCCACCCCCTGTTTACAGATGAGGAACTAAGCACAGAGATACGCAATTCACCCAAGGCTCATAGCTAGTGAGTGGGGATAGCGGGATTTGAATGTGGGTGCCAACTCTTGGTGCACATGCCAGGGAAGAGAAAAAGCAGAGTGCTCTGTAATTGGCTTAGAACTCGGGTGTGTGGTGGTGGCAGCGGATAGGAGGGAGTAGAGAAGACTCATAGATAAGAGAGGGGATCTGGGGTAGCCGGGAGGAAGGCCTGAACACCAGACTAAGGAGGGTGAATTTGACCTCGCAGCACAACAGAAGGACTTGACCGGCGGGTAGAGGTAGGTGAGTGGAAGTGATGGGTTAGATCAGACCGGACATCTTCTGGATCCAGAGCCCAGGTGGGGGTTTAAGGAGGAGTTTGGAGAATTGCTTCCCAAGCTCCTGGGGGGGGCTCTCTCCCAACTCTTCTATTTCTTGCTCAGGAATGACCCACTTCTATTGGCACACAGACATTACGCAATACGACTGTTAAACATCCTGTTAAAAAAATCTCTCGTAGGGACTTGGCGTAATGAGTTGGCGTAATGGCTGTGTCGCTGGACTCCCATGTAGTCTACTGCAGTTCAAGTCCTGGGCCCGGTGGCTTAAACTCATGCTGGGCGCGTGTGCGTGCGTGCCCAAGATCCCAAGAGAAGAATGGAGAAGGGATTGCGGCGTGGCCATCTCCCCTGAGGGGTGATTTCTCGCTTTCTGTCTTTCTGTCTCTCTGTCTTTCTGGTGAGTGCACACACCCTATAGCAAAAACCTCTCAAAAAAAAAAAAAAAAAGTCTCTCATCAGCCCTGTCTCCCTCCAGACAGGATTCCATTTCTCTACCCTCCCCACCTCTACTCACAGCGAAACTCCCCCAAAGCGTGGTCTCTGCTCACTGCTCCACTTCCTCAACTCCCATTTTCTTCTCAACGATTTCCAGCCTGGCTTCCACCCTGCTACCGCATCCAAATCACCCTCTTCAAAACCACCTTCCTCTAGCCAGTTACAAGTGCCCTGCTCATCCTACTCCATCTTCCTGAAATTCTGTCTTCACTGGGTCTTCCGGGAACTTTCTCTCCTGGTCCTCCTGCCTCACGGGGTGGCCCGTTCTCTTTCCCGCCTCTAAATGACAGGCTGCCCTTGTGCCCCATCCTTGGACTTCCCTCCTCCGTGTCTGCTCCTTCCCTGTGATCTCATCTAGCCCCGTGGCTTTAAATAGCATCTCTCTGCAAAAGACTCTGAAATTTATATCCCCAATCTTAACCTCTCCCTCGAGCGCCAGACTCACATGTTCAACCGCCTGCCCACTCCTCATCATCCCTACCTGCCTAATCAGCACCTCAGCCTGGCAGGTCCACAACCCGACAGGTCCACACTGGGCTCTTGGGCTCTACCCCCCCGAACAAGCCTCCAGCAGTCATCACTGTCATAAAAAAGACAGCATCATCCCCTCTCGATCAAACTTAAACCCTGATCAGTCCCCACATCTAGAAATCAGTTAAACTTCTTTTCCTAGTACAGGGCTTTTCAACTTTGCGTGGCTGACGCTTGGGGTCAGATCTTTCTGTGTTGCGAGGACAGCTCTGCATGTTGGAGGGTGTCTGGTGTCTTCTTCTAGAGAGGGGCAGGGTCTATGGCTAGAAGCCAGGCCGTGTCAGGGTCCGCCCTGTCCTCCTTACCGTGAGTCCCAATGTGGAGGTGGCGTGCTTCGAGGTGATGACACACCTGTGACTCGTGGTCAGGCAGCCTTCATCAAGCTCAGATGGCACAAATGGCCTTTAGCCAGCAGATGCCAGTACCACACCCCTCCGGCTATGCCAACCAAAAATGTCTCTGGACATTGCTGACTGTCTCCTGGTGGGCAGCACTGCCTCCGGTTGAGATCTATTACAATACATATACAGACACGGGGCCAGCAGGTGGTGTGGAGGTTGGGACACTCGACTCCCACATGACTGACTATGGCTCTAGTCCTGGACCTGGTGGCTAGCTTTCTCATTTTCCCTCTCTCTCTCTCTGTTGAATCAAAAAATAATAATAACAGTAAGTAAAATTAAATAAAGTCTTTAAAAATATACAGATGCATGCACCTAAGGTAAGTGTCTGTTTCAATAAACGTTTATAAACTGAACACAACTGTGAAACCAGCACCTTAACCAAGAAAGAAAGCACAGGCCGGCCTGTGGCATGGTAGTGAAGGCGGCTGCATTTCCACATAGTCAACTACATGGTTTGAGTCCTGGACTTGGACATGCTTGAGAAATATGTCAGGCGCATGTGCAGGCATACTCAAAATCCTGAAAGGAGGGAGAAGTGGAGGAGAGGGATTGCAGCATGACCATCCCCCATGGAGAGGTGCTTTCTCGCTCTCTTTCTCTCTCTCTCCATCAAGCTCACATGCCATCAAGCAAATTTTTTAAAAAATAAAATAAAATAGGGACCAGCAGTTGGCGTAATGGCTATGTCACTGGACTCCCATGTAGTCAACTGTGGTTTGAGTCCTGGACCCAGTGTCTTAAACTCCTGCTGGGCGCATGTGCGTGCGTGCCTAAGATCCGAGAGGAGAATGGAGAAGAAGAGATTGCAGAGTGGCCATCCCCCCTGTAGAGTGATTCCTCACTTTCTGTCTCTCTGTCTTTCTGGCAAGTGCACACGCCCTATAGCAAAAACCTTTCAAAAAATAAATAAATAAATAAAAAGACCAGAAAAAAATGAAAAAGAAGGAAAACATTATCAGGATTCTGGAAACCCCTTTATGCTCTCTTGCAATCACTACCTTTTCTCCCAAGAGTTACTACTATAATATTATTACTTCAAATAGTTTTGATAAACTTTGACAATTTAAAAATTTATTTAAATGGGGCCAGCAGGTAGTACAGACATTAAGGCTTTGGATCCTATACTTTCAACTATGGGATTCAAGTTCTGGTCCTGGCAGCTTGAAAATCACACTGTGTATGTATGTGTGTTTGTGTGTGTATGTTCTAAATCCCAAGGAGACTGGAGGAGAAGGGAGTGGTAATCCTCTCTGAGGGGTTATTTTTCACTCTCCTTCTGTCTCTGGTGAGCATAAGCATCCCGTAGTGAAAGTAAACTAACTGGAAAAAAAGTGCTATAGAGTATGTACTGTTTTGTGTCTGGATTCTTTTGTTAGATGTTGCGTTTGTGAGATTTGTCCATATTGTTTTGTAAATTGTAGATTGTTCATTCATAGCATGATATGGCATTTCATTGTGTCAATGTGCCACAATTTATCCATTTTACTGTTGATGGACGTGGGATAGTTTCCAATCGGGGGCTATTATGAATAATGCCCTTATGAACGTTCTTTTTTTCTTTTTTTTAAATACTTATTTATTTAATTCCATTTGTTTTCATTATTTTTTTCTTAATTTTGATCAAACAGACAAAGGGAAAGCGAGAAAGGAAGCTGCCAGGTCCGGGACTCGAACCACAGTCGGTCATGGGGGAATCCAACGCCCTTAACCACCACGCCACCTGCCAGCCCCTCGTGAACGTTCTTGTAAATGTCTTTTGGTGAACATGGATGTCTATTTATTTTAGTATATACATAGGAGCAAAATTGCTGGGTCAAATGATATGTGTATGCTCCGCTTTAGCAGATGTGACCAGACAGGTTTCCAAAGTGGTTTTGTTTATCTACACTCCAACCAGTGCTGTATGAGAGTTCTCAGGATTCCTCTTTGACTCCACTCAACATCACATGTCATATCTATTCCATCAGCAGGCCCTGCTGGTCCCACTTTCAAAACTTATGTGGAATCTGATGACTGCCACACTCTATTCTGATATCATCACTTCCCCTTGAGGGTCTACAGGAGCCTCCTAATTAGACTCTCAGCTTCCACTCTTGCCCTTGAAAAACAAAAATTACTGGAGGGCACATGTGCTCTCTCTCACAGAGAGATAGAGACAAAGAGAGAGAGAGAGAGAGAGAGAGAGAGGAGAGGAGTAAGCGTCCCTCACAGGGAAGGGTCACACCACAATCCCTCCTCTTCCAATTCTCCCTTCTCTCAGGATTTTGGACACACATGTACATGTGCCTGGCATGTTTTTCAAGCCTCTAGGTCTGGGACTCAAACCACATTGTCAGCCACATGGGATCCAGCTCCCTTGACCACAAAGCCACCAGTTGGTCCCACTTGGTGGGATCCTTCTTTAGTCTTCACTCAGTAGCCAGACTGATTCTCTTAAATATAAACCAGATCACATTATTCCCCTGCTCTAAACATCCAGTGGCTTCCCTGTGAATTACCGAAGAACCCAGGCTTCTCCCCAAGCTGTTGAAAGACCACACGACCTGCTTTCCTTTCCTCCCCCCATCCTTTCATTCTCTCCACGCTTTCCGGACACAATGGCCTTGCTGCTTCTTGAACAGTCCGGACTCTCCTCAGCCGGGGCCCTCACATTAGCTATTCCTTCTGCCAGAAAATTCTCCCTCCAAATCTTTGCGCTGTTCTCTCAGTGAGGGCTCAGCTCAAATGTCACACGGGAGTCCTTCTAAGACCACCCCCTAAAGTCATTCTTTCTGGTAGTCATTATCACACGGTCCTACTTTTTTTTTTCTTTTGCTACAATCTCAAATTATCTATGTGTTTGCTCGCTTATTAACTCCCTCCCTTCTCTCATTAGGAGAGGAGGGAAAGAACCGGTTTCTCTCTTCCACACTGGATCCCCAGTGCCGAGGGTGGTGGTGGTGGTGGGGGGGCACTGCCTGAAAGAAGACCGCTATCAGCCTGCTCTGAATGAATGAATGAACGAGTGAGCATCAGGTTTTTAGGAGCTAGACTCGGCAAAGGTAGGCCGGGGCTCCGGGGGCCACGCACTAGGGTCCCCAGTGTAGATGACGCTCAGCTGAGGTGGGCTCTTCAGGCAGGACTGAGAACCCAGGGTCTGGAACAGAGTGGCGAGATGGAGGGACCTCAGCCCAGCGGGCACTAGGACCCTGCGCAGCGCCGCGACCGGCGGGGGGCGGCGGGCGGGGGGAAATCCGCTTTTTCTCCCTCCTAGAGCCCGGCTGCGGACACTTGTGCGATCCGGGCCTGCAGCGCGGCCACCTGGCCCCTTTCCGCGCCATGAGCCGCAGGTTCACGGTCACCTCGCTGCCCCCCGCGGGGTCCGCCGGAACCCCGGACCCGGAGTCCCGCCGGCATTCGGTCGCGGACCCCCGCCACTTCCCCGGGGAAGACGTCAAAGGTAGAGGCCGCAGGGGGCGGGGCCTGCCGGAGTGGGGCGGGACGAGCGGGGCGGGCCCGGGGCGGACCTTCCGTGGGAGGAGAGGGGCCCCGGCTGCGGCAGAGGGGTCCCAGCCGGGCCCCGAGCCGGGCGGAGGCGCTGGGCTGCCCGAGCGGAACGCGTGAGGGGGGCGGGGCCAGGCCCGGTGGGCGGGGCCCCGGGGAAGAGGGCGGGGCCAGCGGAGTAACTGGGGCTTGCGGCTCCGGGGCTGGAACGTGATAGTAGCGGTTAGGGTCTGGGCTGGCCGTGGGCCCGGGGCTCTGAAGGGGCAGGCATCTCGAGGAGGCGGCGGGGTGGGGAGGGTAGGACTGGGGGTGGGGGAGGCCTGCGTGATTAAGGGGTGTGTCCAAAGTCCAGCCGAGGAGGGCGGACTCGGTCAGGTTGGGTGCATTTAAAAGGAGGACCAGTGGGAAAGGGCTTGGGCACAGAGGATGGGAGTGGGGTCGGTGGGGGGTGGGGTCGAGGGCGGGAGGGAAAATGAGTCAGGGTCGCTGAGGCAGGTGCCGGGACCAGTCACTGGTGCCGGGCGGATCCTCCAATCCGCTGCGTTCCTGGAGGCGTCACCGGCAGCGCCTGGGGATCCCGGGAATGAGAAGTTAGTTTGGATCCTGTGCAGCGAGATCCAGGGAGGATCCCGTGGGAACTCCAGTCCTGACCTCAAAGACCCACTTAGCTCCCAGTGATCCAGCTCTGGAGGAGCCAGCTCGGGCGGGGTTGGGAGCGAATACCTCGCAGTCCCGGTGCAATGGTCATGTAATGGAAGTTGAGCGCAGGGTTCAGAGGAGAGGGGAAGGGAAGATCCTTCTGGCGTTGAAGTAGCATCCTGGCTGTATACACGGTCTCCCCGGCAGGGGGCTCTTATTAGGGATCCTGTCCTTAGCTTTGCACCCTCAGGTCTGGAAGGAACGAGGCGAATCGGCTTGGGGTAGCCCCAGAGCCGGGAGGAGGAAGAGCCTCCTCGGGCCGCCAGGGGTCGCTGCCGAGCCGCAGGTGAGCTCCCTTGACCCTAGCAAACCCCAGCGCCAAAACCCTTGCAGTGGTCTTCGTGGGGTTCTTAGGCGAACCTCTACTGTCTAGATGACCAAATGGAGGCCTGGATTTCCGCAGAGCCCTAGCCCTGTGAACCAGTGTGGCCACTCGGATTTCTTGGTCTCCTTTCACTCTTCATCTTTCCCATCGTCTGTCTTCCTTTTTCATTTTTATGAATGGCCTTACCAGCATCCCAGATTGGAAAGGCAGGAACCAGGAGCCATTCTCAAGGCCTCCTTTCTTTTCTTCTCTCCAAATCCAATTGGTCCCTGCGTCATGGCCACTGACCTTCAAAGTTCACCTGAATCTGGCCACTTTGCTCCTCTTCTGTCACTATCACCCTGGGCCAAGGCTCCGAAGTGTCTCCTAGGGCCACAGCCACATCCTCCTGACTGGCCCCCCTGCCTCCAATGGCACCCTCACCATTCTGCACAAAAGCTCCCCTCATCACTGGCGTGGTGAAGGCCCAGTCTTTCAGTCGGTCTTTCAGACTCGTCTGCTGCTGGTCTACCTGTCTGAGTTCATATCTCTTCCTCCATCAGCCAGAAAAACTTCTCATTCTGTAAGTTATGTATCACTCATGTAACCTCTTCTGAAAATCCTGTTCATTTTCCCTGGCTCCCAGACAGAGGCAGTCACACCCCTTTGGCCTGACCACTGCCTTGTCAGAGCACATGTCCCAGTACATGGCAGTTATTTGCTTGTGTGTCTTCTCCACTGGAACATTTCAAAGGCAGGGACCATGCTCTTTCTTAATTATTAATATTATTTTTCAATTTGACCAGAGAGAGAGAGAAGGAAAGTGAGAGCCCAGGACTCAAACCATGGTCAGCCGTGTGGGAATCTAGTGCCTTAACCACCACTCCACCTGTCAGCCCCAGGACCATAGCCTTTTATTTTTGTTTTCCAAGTTCCAAACCCAGAGCCTGACACTTAGTAGGTGCTTCATGCACATCAGATGAGATGGGGAGAGGCTTTGGTCTCCCGCTTCTCCTACCTCTGCCTTCTCATCTCCCACGCCTCACCCCCTGGCCTGGGAATAAGATAGCTCTCTCATGTCCCAGTCTTCCCATTCACACCCCCAGGCTCCTGCATAGTTGAAGTAAAACATGGCCCCCGGGCCTTGATGCGCTGTGTGAACGTGTACACAGAACAGCTATGAATCTAGAATCTTGTGTGCTCGTGGCACAGAGGCTGGTATTTTATTTTAGATGTATTTATTTATTTTAATTTGTCCGGAGAGGGAGAGAGCAAGAGAGAGAGAGAAAGTGAGAAAGCAAGTTGCCAGGTGTGAGACTCATACTGCAACTGGCCACGTGGGAGTCCAGCGCCCTTAACCATCACACCACCTGTTGGCCCCAAGGCTGTGTATCTTG
The DNA here is from genome assembly GCA_026018925.1 of Tupaia tana. NCBI lineage: Eukaryota > Metazoa > Chordata > Mammalia > Scandentia > Tupaiidae > Tupaia > Tupaia tana. The sequence continues at coordinate 18,491,062 of JAKSZU010000015.1, read as the reverse complement.
AGGGAGGAGCTTCCCACAGAGCTCTGATGACCTGGGGGTGGTTCCTGAGTCAGTGCCTATGTGTGTCACTGTATTGCCAGCATGTTGATGGACATGTTGATGTGTATTTTGTCCATCTGTGAGCTGCGTACCGGTGTGCATGAATGTACTGGAAGTCCCAACTTGAGAATGACTTGAGTGGGGCTAGCAGGTGGTGTGGTTACAGTTACTCCCACATGGCTGATCACGGTTCGAGTCTCAGACCCAGCAGCTTGAAAATCATGCCAGCCATGTGTGCTTGCATGCCCCACATCCCGGGAGAATGGAGGAGAAGAGATTGTGGTGTGGCCATTCCCCCAGGGGGATGTGATTTCTCACGTTCCCTCTCCCCATCTCTCCAGTGAGCACAAGCGCCCCATGACTTGGGTGATTTTTAGCCTTGTGTGCCCTGAGATAACCTCGAGTGCTTCTTCCTGGTAGATCACTCTGTGGGGAAGTAAACAAGGCTCCCTGTGGAAACCTAGCATCCCACATCTGTGGGATCTTTCCCACAGATGTTCTTGGGTCCCCTTCTGGCCCTAGAGATGCTCTTCCCACCTCTTGTCTTTTCCCAGGCCCAAAGGGATGGATGGCAGCATCTGTTAGATTGGGAAGGACTTGGGGAGATTTTGCAGGTCACATGGGTGTGAGCTTTATCTTTTACCCTGGACCAAAGAAGTGGGGTTTGTCCCTTGGGGTACTTCCTGCTGTATGGGAATTAGCTATAGGTAGGAACATGACTTACAGGAGGTGAAAGGCGCAAGTCAGAGACTGCCTCAAACCTACCATTCACCTTGGGCTGCAGCCCACCTGCCTCAGCTGCCTCATCTGCACCATGGGAAGGTTAGCAGTGACCAGGATGTAGAAGTGGCCCCGGGACCAGTTGTTAAAAGTCAGAGCTACCCCACACTCTGTTATACCACCTTAGTTTCTCAAGAAGGAGGCAGGGCCCCGCTCCTTTATATTACCCATCTATAATCTAAAGCTTTTAGGGGTCCTCATTGCCATACAGATGTTAAGAGTTTTTGATCATCTGGAAGGGGAAAGCGCTCTGCCTCCCCAGACTGAAACTTCGTGTTTCGGTCTCTCCTTCTGCAAATTGGGAAGAATGATGCCGTTATTGGGGCACGGATCTGAGCTGGAGATCTCCAGCCTAACCGAGGTGTTCTCCAGTCACCCCGTCCTCAAGCCAGTACTCAGAACCTCACTGCCCAGTACCTCAGTCCAAGGTGAGCCCTAGGAATCTCCATGGCAACAAACTGGTTATGAACAGGGCTGCAGTTTCCATGGTGACAGGCTGCTCTCTCTCTCTCATCCCCCTCCTCTTTCCTCCCCTCTTCTCAATGAACCAGAGCGATCTGTGGGCCTCAGCTCTCCAGGTGGGGTGAGGGTGGGGGTGGGGGCAGTGAGAAGGGGGTCAGGATTGGGAAAGAGGAAAAATGGGCTGAGTCTGCCAGGGAATGGGGGGCTGTTGGGGTGCCGTTGCCATGGTGACAGGGCTGCAGCCTGTTAATTAAGCCCCCGGTTGCCACGGAGACAGTGGTGGTTGACGTGCTCTGCGGCAAGCCCTGTGTGTGTATGGGGGGTGCTGTGTGCTGGACTCATCAATTCACTGCTGGGGATTTGAGTTTGGAGGACTGAGCATGCAGGCAGTGGAGAAGAGGGGTGAAGGATGAGGTTCAGGCCTTGGCTCCATGAGGCCAGAGCTGGGAGTGGGTGTTAGGTCGTAGGAGTAATGCTATAGGAATAAGGATGGGCAGGGACTAAGCCACGGGGGACACTGTGCCTACCTCCTGTGGAGAGAGAATTCAGTCAGATGGCTCCAGCTTCCTCCTGACAGCCCTGGTCCTGACTCAGCGGATGGAGCCCTGGGCTGATCAGGGAACTGGATCTAGTCCCCATTCTGTCACAAGTTCACCCCATGCAAAAAAGTTGTCCCTTTCCACTTCTAGATTCAGTGTCACCATAAGTGATGAATGGAAAAATAATTTGTAAAGTCTCTCCAGTTCCCAAATCCTGGTACCCAGGAGGCAGCTTCTTTGAGCATTTTTCTCCCTGAGAAGCATGGGGTGGAAGTGGCCATGCAGTTTAGAGACTCAGAGTTCAGAAACAGGACTCTGCCCAGCTCTGCCTCTTGTGTTGCGTTTTTTTTTTTAAAAGGTTTATTTAATTCTATTGTTTTTAAATTTACTATAAGGCACATGCATGCATACAAGAGAGAGAAAGTGAGAAAGGAAGCTGTCAGGTCTGGGATTGGAACCATGGTCGGCAATCAGCACCTTTAACCACTATGCCACCTGCTGGCCCCACTCTTGTATTGCTTTAATGAGAGGGTTACCCTAGCCTTAGATCTTCCTAGGGCTCTTGGTGGGACAGGTGCTGAGCTGGCAGCCAGATTTCTGGGTCTCAGAGCTGAGGGGCACCTCTCTCTGGCCAGGGCCAGGCTGACAGTACAAGGCATGCTTGCCATGTGTTTTCCCAAAGCTTTACCATTTAGGGTTGGCTGGAGGCCAGAATAGGGCACAGTCTTCTTGACAGGTGAGGGGTGTCCTTTGAGGGACTAGGGTCTCTCCTTGGGTTCTCTCACTTGTTCTGGGCTCTTCAGGAAGGGTTTTGTGGCTTTAATCTGAAATTAATAGAGTCCACCAGGAAGAAATGGCTTTTTATTACACAGCTTGAATCTTTAGTTTTATAGACAGATACTAAGGCCCAGAGAGAGGAACTCAGTTTTTCCCAGGGATACACAGAGCATTTGGGGGGCAGAGGACAGGATAGAACCACTGTGTCCTGAGTCCCAAATGGCTCTTGAGATAGGCATTCTGGGGGAAGAGAACGACTTGCACTTTCCCCTGTACTCTCTAGGGGTCTAGGTTTTATGGTGGGTGGGTTCAGTCCCTGAGCAGCCAGAACACTGCATGACCTCGGGCCACAAATGAATAAAACTACTTCCAGGGGAACATCCCAGACCTGGGATTGCTGAAAAACCTCAGCATCTACTTCATTGCACAGGCTTCTCAGACAAACATACTGCATGCTTTAGGCCTCTCTGCAAAGTAGTGGAAGACCATAGCGCTGCTGGTGGGGCGTGTGTGTGGAGTGGAGTGCTCAGAAGTTCTCAAACAGTGGCCTTTCTGCCTGTGTTCTTTTAACCTCAGTCGCCAATTCAACTCATCTCACCTTTTTGTGGTTTTCTCTCTGGGAGAGCCAAGAGGACCGATGCTTGTCTGAATAGCTGGCTTTTCCACCCTATGGGGTTCATTGGGCGTCCGTGTAAGCAATTGGGTGTGATACCTTGGGGTGGCTCCCTCAGGCTCTGTGTTGACCAAATATGAAGCCACTGAAAAATTTGTACAAGGGACAAATTTAGACTGTGCAGTGGTCCCTGTCCATGGTTCTAAGAGTTCTGACCTATACATCGAGTCACTGGGACTATGGATGGTTCTTTAGGACAATTCAGAGTCTCCTAGGCCATCAGTTGCAAGCCAAGAAGGCAGTCCAGTCCCGGGCCTGCAAAGCTTGGGCACAAGAAAAGGAAGGAAACTCATCTTGGACCCAGTTCCTGTGGGTTTTTTGGTTTTTGTTTTTGTTTTTTCCTTTAAAGCTCCAAGAATCAGAAGCTGTCAAGAGCTTGCATATGGAAAGCAAGACCAGTTTAAAAAGAAGTTCTGCTGAAGAGGAGAGTCCTAAACTGGAGTAAAGCGATCTGGATTCTAGACCAACCTGTGCCAGACACTGAAAATGGCCACAGTCATTGCCCCTCTTTGGGCCTTAGTCTTTTTAATCCATAAAAACAGAGTTGTGCTTCAGATAACAGATCCCTCTCCAGTTCTGGGATGCTCCTGGGATTTAGACGGCTAGTGTTGGGGTGTGAGATGAGTCTGGAGCTCACTTCCCCTTCATCTGCTCCTACCCTTGGGTATGCCCATCTTCCAGAGGCTCAAAGGATTCGAATCTCTTATGCCACCTGGGATAGCTCCACTGCTGCCTCAGGCCTGGACTCTCAGGGTGCTGAGGGATCCCAAAGGTTCTGGGGGACCGGCCTCAGGGGAGGGGGGAGGAACACAGACAGCACGTTGGCTCTGGAAGCCTCAGAAAGCAATCCTGGATTAGGGGATTAGACACTGCCGCCCTGGGAGAAAATCTGGTCCCAAACCAACAGGCGGCCTCATTCTCCCCTCCCCCACTCTGTCCCCGGCCAGCCTTTGGGCAAGCGTGCTCTCCCTAGAGGCTGCACCATCCCCGTGAACAGTCTGCGCTCCCTAACCTCACGCTGCTGCCTCTCCTCCTCACTATCTCTCATCCCCAGATCGTTCTGCAGCCGGAGGGTCCCTGCCTGGGGACTCCAGAGACGTGTTTTTGTGGTGGGATGTAGGGACTCTCATCAGTCTAAGCACAGTGAGAGAGTTCATCTTAACTCTCAGGCTCCACCCCACCCATTTTAAAACAGGATGGGCCAGGCCGTCTGCCCAGGGACCTAACCCGGCCCCCTCCCCAGCAGCAGCGCAGTGCATGAGTTAGGGTTCTTGAGCTCTAGGTGCCTCCAGCTCCAACCTCTTGAACCGTAGTGTGGGAAAGGGTCTGGTTCTCCTCCTCCCTCAGGGATGGCCTCTCCAGCTTGGCAGACAGGCTTCCTAGGGGGCCTCATTTCTACTGTAGCCCCCTGACAGGGCAGCCCCTGTCACCTTCCCCCTTGGGGGGGTCATCCCAGACCCCCAGTCAGGCAACCGCTGCGGGGCCGGGGCCGCCTCCCCGCGGCCGCGACCTAGTTCCCTGCCTGCCGTTATTTTTAGGGCGCGGGATGGCACCTGCCCACGTGCCGGGCCCCGCCTGCGCCGGAGAGTGGGGGGAGGGAACTGCGTCTGCTTGAAAGAGGCGAGGCCCCGTCCCCCCAGCACCCCCTTCATCCTAGCCGCGCAAGCCCCCAGTTTCCCTGCGAGGGGGCCACCAGGCGCACTCTGCCCGCCCCTTGTCCCCTCTTCTCCCTCCCTCCGGCTCTCCCCCCCAAAACCCCGCCAGTGGCTCACGCCTCCTGCATACGGGATGAGGTGAGCAGCGCCGCTGCTGAGAGGGGGCGCGCGCGGGTGTGAGCGTGTGTCCGTGTGCGAGTGTGTGTGCGCCGGGCGGGCGGGCACTGCAGCTTCTTCTTCCGTGGAGCGGAGAGCGAGAGAGAGCTAGATCGAGCGAGCGAGCGAGCGGCGAAGGCGGGCAGAGGGGCGCGGGCGAGGCGGCGCAGCCATCCTCGGCCCGGTGCCGCACCGCCACCATGCTAAACAACCTGACTGACTGCGAGGACGGCGATGGGGGAGCCAACCCGGGTAAGCAGTGGTCCGGGGGTGGCGGGGGAGGGGGCAGCGAGCAGAGAAGGCAGCTCCAGGGTTAGAGGCGGAGCGGGGGCCGCCTCCTTCAGAGAAGAGGCTGGGACTGACCGGGGCCGTGGGCTCCCGCGGCGGCCTGGAGCCTCGCTCCATTGGAATGCGCCAGGCGCTGTCCGAGGTGCTGGAATGCGCCGTGCCGGGGGGCCGAGCTGGGGGCCGAGGGGCTGCGGTTGCCCACAGCCTGAGGGCAGGCTTGGATCAACTAAACCGAGGAGTCGGTGGAAAGAGGACGGAGGAGCTAGAATGGGCTGACGTGGAGCTCGACGGGTGGAAGCAGGGCTCTGTTCCCAGAGAGGGGACCCTGGCGTCCTGGCGCAGAGCGGAGATCGGCGGCGCCGGGGAAGGGGGGGCGCAGTCTGCTGCAGTCCCTCGCTCTGAGACTTCCAGCCGGAAGGTGGGGGAAAGGCGGCTCTGGGGGGCTGTGGCCATATGACAGCCCCCGTCTAGGCTGCAGTGTCTCCTTAAGGGGATACTTGGTGCAATCCGGGCCCCCTCCCCCAGGCTTCCTGAAGTCCGACCTCACACCGAAGACTGCCTCCTCCGGAGATCTCCAGCTCTACTTTGCGGAATCCCCCTCTCCCTCTCGCTTCCCCGTGGGTTCCTATTCAGGACAGGCAACAAGATCGCCCTCCTTTCTCCCCCCTCTCGCCTGCTCTCGGTACCCTGGGGCGGCAGTGAGGTTTTCAGGGCGGGGCAGGGGGGAATCTTCCTGGTTAGCTCTGCTAGCTTCTCCTGTGAGGCCTGAGGAATGGGGTCCCAGCGCTGAATCCCCGGTGCCGCGGCGCGGACACTGCGGACGCGCTGCGGTGGGTGCGGAGACCAGCCAAGAGCCGAGGGGCTTGGAGCAAGTCCTTTCGCGGCTCGCGTTCTTCCCCTCCCTCCTCCGCGGTTTTCCTGCTCCGAGGTCCTGGGGCCAGCCGCCCCCTCGGGCTCCCAGGCCCCCCGCCGCCCCCCAGCGGTCTCAGCCATCCATCACCGCTGTCAGCCGCCCCCACCCCCCACCCTCCCCGGCGCTGCGTCCCTTGCGCACTAGTGCGCCTCCCGCGCCTGCTGTCTGCGCTCAGCGCCTTCAAATGCTCCCCTGGGCATTGCTTGACCCTCCCGGCTGGCCGAGGCTCCCGCAGCCCTCTCAGGCAGATGGCCGAGGGGCTGTAAGAGTGGGGTCTTCCGGGGACTGGTAGCTTTGACTCTGAGGTCCTCTGGATCCTGAATCCCAGTCAGGGGCAAGTGGCTGCTTTAGAAGGCTGGGGACACTGGGGACCCCAATCCTTTGTCTGAGACCTCCCCATTCCTCCCTGGAGTTGAGTGGTATAAGGGTCCAGACTGCCAGCCGCCCAGTCCATCCATCACCCCATTGACCCTGGGGTCACCTCGTGGGCAGCCACCCCCCTCTCCCTCGGGTTAAGGCTGCGCGCAGGGGGGGTGGCGGTTGATGGGGGGGCGCGTTGGCAAAGTCGGGTCTGCGGCAGCGTCAGGCATCCCGACGCGGCGCTCAGGCAGCGAGGGGATGGGGAGGGAGAGTCATTTTCATCCCGGATCCCGTTCAGATGCCTCCACTCTGAGATGGGGGCTCAGCCTGAGAGGTAACCTTTCGGTCCCCAGAATCACTCAGATCTCTCCAGTACCCCCTTTCTCTACCAAGACTTCTCTGGGCCTTGGGGCTTTCTGGGGTCCAAGGGGCCTAGAACAGAGCCATCTATCTATGTGTGTGAAGCAAAAGTCCAACTAGGAACTCTTCAGTTCGATCCCCCTCCCCATTAGTTTCTAGACTCCGAAGGCGGCAGCCCATCTGGAGATCTTTCTATATATAGGGCCCAAGACCTGGCACTAGAGTGGCCTGAACCCGAATCAGGCACTCTGGATCAGAGAGAAGGCCTCCCAGCAGCGCCCGGAGAGGGGGGTGGGGATGCTAAAGACCTTCTGGGCTTGAGGGAAGAGGGACATCAGACCATAGCCCCCCACGTCTCCGATTCTAGATTCTTGGGGATGCTGACCTCGGGGTGATGGGAATGGCTGGAATAAAGAGGGCTCCTCTGGACTAAAGAATCCAAGGATACTGCCCCTGGCCCCCAGGTCTCTTTTCCCCTTGGGGTCTGACGCCCCCTCTCCCTCCTGGAACTGGCCCGGGGATTCCCCCAGGCCCGGCCCCAGGCCCCGAGGGAGGCTCCAGAGCCCGCCGCTCGCCTGTTTCCTCCTCGGGAGCTCTGGCCGCCGCAGCTTAATTGAAAGCCGATTCGGGCTGAGAGCTCCCCGGGGACGGGGGTGGGGGCGGGGAGGGCTCAGCCTCGGTCTGGCCCTGCCTCTCTCGCGTGCGCCACTCGGCGCTCCCCCGTCACCCTGACTCCTGGCTCCGGGGAACCAGGGCGACTTTCCCCTCTGCCGTCCCGTTCCTTTGAGAACTCAGAAGCTCACTGCCCCCCTCCGCCCACCTCAACCACTGAGCGTCCAGCGTTCCAGGGAGGGGACGAAATCTGCCCGGGCTGACCAGACCTGGAGCCTGGCTTCCAGCCCAGGCAGCGAGTGGAAAGCGGGACCCAGGACTAGCCTGCCCGGCCGCCCCCTCCCCTGCCCTCATCTCCTGGCCCGGATCCGGCCTGGAGTCTGGCTCCGCGCAGCGCGCCGCGTTACATAAGCGACTGCGGGCGCGTGGCCGGCTCGGCTCTGCGCTCTCAGCCCGCGCGGTCGCCATGGAGACCCGCGCCGGGCCGCCTAGTTGCGGGATCTCCGACCAAGATGCCCCCTTTTCGCCCCCTACGCTCTGCTGGCCTTTGGGAAGGAGGAGGGAGTTAGGAGAGGGCGTGAGAGGCAGAGGGGAGGGGCTCTCCAGTTGGGTTGCCCTGGCCCTAAGAGGGAAGGCCAAGGGGGCAGTGACCCAGCCCTACAGAGGACAAGATCCAGGCCGTGGGCCGAGTGGGGGATGGGGAGCCGGGGCTGTGTGGACGCCGCGTACACTAGTAATAACCCAAATGCCAATAGCAGCAATAGCTACACCGTGTGCTAGGCGCACCCACTACGCACTGTTCCATTTGATCCTCACAACAGCCTCTCAGATTGGGCACGCTTATTATCTCTTTACAAAGCTGGAAACTGAGGCCTAGAAATTTTGAGGCCAGTGAAGCTGGGACAGGAAGCTAGATCTCCTTGACTCCAGCCCCCTTGTTCACCATTAGGAAATTTCCTCTCATCTGATGGCCCTTGGACCACCCCACTCTCCATCAGGGTGTAAAAAGAAAAGGCGTGTTGTCAGCGTTTGGGCGAGAAGGAGAACCCACTTCACTCTTGTTTCTCCTGTTCTCTGGACCCAGACAGCTTTTCTGAGACCCTGCATTCAGGAAGGGAACCCCAGAAAATTTATTCTAAGCAGTTTTCCTGAGCACCTATTAGGTAGCTGAGCTCCTGTTGGGAGGATGGGTCTGTCGTCCCCAGGAACTGCCGTATGTGAGAAGGGAGAGCTGGTGGTGGCTCCCTACTTGTCAGCCAGAAGTTTTTGCCTTGCTGGACACCCCGAAGGTGGGGGCAGGAGACTGGGTGGTGGGTTTCTCTGGAGCATTGGTTCTTCCTCCTTCCCCAACTTTTAGTCAAGGTGGAATTGGATTTCTAACAGGGACAGGCCGTGTCCTGAGATGAGCCCCGGCTGAGTGACTGAGGAGGGTTTCCAGGAGGTAGGAGGAAGCAGGGGAGCACTTGGGCAGATGGAGATGGTGAGGGAGGGCTGCTGGGAGACGAGGGGCCAGGCGATGCAGTGTACACCTGGCATCCACTTCCCCTGGGATTGGTCAATGAGGGGTCTCTCTAGGGTCCAGGGAAATGTCAGCTCCTGGGATTCAACCCTGGAACTGAGGGTGACTCATGCCAAGGGCATGTACCTTTGCAGGCCCCTATGGCTCTGAAAAGACCCTTCCCCTGATGCCCAGAGACTTTCTGCTTGAGTGGTTTGGCTTCACATACGTCCTCCACACGTTTGCAGGGTTGCCCCCACCTTTCTCCCGCCCCGCCTCCTTCCTGGGTAGACCCTGATCCATATATCCAGGCGGCTTCCGAATGAGCACTGTCAGTGCCTCACCCTCAGCTGCCCTTCTCTTCTAGTCCTCCCATTTATGAAACAGCCACCACCCACCCATTTGCCCATGCTAGCAGCCCCCGGAGTTATTCTGGGTCCTCTCTCTCCTCCTCCCAAACACCTGGCAAAGAAATGTGCCAACAGTTCATGAATCTATTCATTGTCCCACGTTGCTGTGGTCTGGGGCATCATCGACCTTTGCTTAGATGATCGAAAGTCTCTAACTAGTCTCTGTATTCTTCACCTAAAGCTGGAAGGATTGCTCTAAAACAAGTCTGTCAAGGGTACTTCTTGGCCAGAAACTCTTCAATGACTCCCCTTGATCCTTTGAATGAGGCCCAAATCCTCTAACGTGACCTGCTAATCATGAAAGGGCCCAGTCCGCCTTACCTTTTTGGGCTTATCTTTTCACACACCACAATCCTGTCTTCAGCCCAGCGAAACCCTTTTGCAGACTCCAGCCAGATCATTACTTTGTTCAGCGCCTCTAGCCCATTCTGTTCGCTCTCACCTCTGGGCCATCGAACATGCTGTTCTGCTGTTCTATCTGCCTGGAACACCCTTTCCGCCTCCCTCCCAGTCTAGCTCTTACTCATCCTTTAGTTCTCAGTTGACACGTCACTTCCTCTGGGAAGCCTTCTGTGAACTCCTGGGCTGGGCCGAGTGCCTCTCCTGTGTTCTCACGGTCCCTTGTTCATCTTCTATCATCCAATTTACACTCTGGATTGGTATTTTTGGTTGCTAATGCGACTCCCCTTGTCCTTGGGTTGGTCCTCCCAAAACAGGGATGGTGTCTTTTAAAAAATAATTTATTTTATTTATTATTATTATTAAGTTTGCTATAGAGCATGCACACTTACCAGAGAGAGACACAGAGATAGAGAAAGTGAGAAAGCAAACACCGGGTCTGGAACTTGAGCCACGGTCAGCCATGTGGAAGTCCAGCACCTTAACTACCATGCCACCCACTGGCCTCCAGGGATATGGGTGGCTTCCCTGTGCTTGACTTCCCTTCCCACATTGGCACATGGCAGACATTCAGTGGATGCATGTTGACCTAAACCCTCTGTTCCAGGGCTGAATGAGGGCCTCAGGAGATGCCAGAGGGGATCACTTCTCCAAGAGGTGGAGCATCCTTAGAGCTTCAAGCTGTGGTGTTTTCAGCCTCCATCTCCTGTCTCCAGGGAGAAAAAAATCCCAAAACAGAATGGGTCCAGTTAGGGTCAAAAAAAGAACTATGGAGTCTTGGGGTGCCATAGTGAATGTAGTAGGACCTTCAGGACCAAGGAAGTGCTCGTTTGTTTATTAGACACCTGGTACATGTCCCGCAATTTGTTAGGCTCTTTAGACACACTAGCCACTAAAATCCTGCAAGGCGGGCAGTGTTCCTTTCATTTTTCCAATGCACAAACCAAGATTCAGAGAGTTAACGTGGCTGCACAGATGAAGGACGACCAGCTGCGGCCCGACCCCTGACCCCTCTGCCTTCCTAGGTGATGGCAACCCCAAGGAAAGCAGTCCCTTCATCAACAGCACCGACACTGAGAAGGGAAAGGAATATGATGGCAAGAACATGGCCCTGTTCGAGGTGGGCGGCTGGGGCTGTTGGGCCCTGTCCACAACTCCAGTCCCTGGCTCATCTGCTCATCAGCTGCTCCCTCTCTCCCCAGGGAACTGTGCTCTCCTCTCTCCCTCTCCCAGGCCCACCCCTCCTTTCCTCACTTGTTATTCTCTGCCCCCCTCTCATCCTACCACCCTCCTTCCCTGCTCTTGCCTATTCTTCCTCCTTCCCCATCGCATCCCAACCTCAGTGCGTTTGCCCTACTTGTCCCCATATGTCCCTCTGTCACCTACCATCTTGCTTGTCCCACCCCCACCTGTCCCCCAGCCTCCTAACACTGCTACCCTCCTTCCATAGGAGGAGATGGACACCAGCCCCATGGTGTCCTCCCTGCTCAGTGGCCTCGCCAACTACACCAACCTGCCCCAGGGAAGTAGGGAGCATGAAGAGGCAGAAAACAATGAGGGTGGAAAAAAGAAGCCGGTGCAGGTGGGGGCCCTGGAGGCGAAGGGATGAGGGAGGAGGGAGTGGGAGGGAAACTGGATCTAGATGCATGGAGGGATGATGGAGGCGGGTGGGGGGGAATTGGGGGCTGGAAGAGAGGAGGGAAGGGGGATAAGAATCAGAAGAAAGAGGGTGAAAGGATGAGGATGGAGAGAAGAGAAAGTGGGGGGTTGGGGTCCCGGAGGGGGAGTGGGCTTGGGGTTTCGGTCATGACTCAGGGCTGCAGAGACTGAGGCTGGCCTCCCTGGCAGGCCCCACGCATGGGCACCTTCATGGGCGTCTACCTGCCGTGCCTGCAGAACATCTTTGGCGTCATCCTCTTCCTGCGGCTCACCTGGGTGGTGGGCATTGCAGGCATCATGGAGTCTTTCTGCATGGTCTTCATCTGCTGCTCCTGTGTGAGTGACATCCCTCCCCTCACCCCCTGACAGCTGGGGCTTGGCGGAGGCCTGGGGGTGGGAGGTGGGCGGGTGGAAGCATGAGACCTGAGCTTTTTATAGGAGCCACTGCTTCGGATGTTTGAGAGTAAATTAGGTCTGCTGGTGCTTCCTGCATCTCGCAAGTTTGTCCCTGATGGCTATTAACCAGGCTTCATCTGGATTTGTGTGAGAGCGTGTGTGTGTGTGTGTGTGTGTGTGTGTGTGTGTGTAATTACACAAGGAATGCAGATTCATTGATGAAAATGGTAAGTGCAGAGAACATGAAACACACCTCTACTCTGACACAGCTCATACAGTGTGTGCATAGCGCTGTGACGGATTCTTCCCATCCTCTCTGAGAAAGCGAATATTCGCTCAACACCTACTTGACACATTTACGTGTAACCTCAAGACAGCCCAGAAGCAGTCTGTGTCATAGTTCTTGCCCCTACTGTGTAGATGGACAAACCGAGGCTTAGAGAAGTGGAGTCCGTTGTCTCAGGTCAGGCAGCTTGGTCGGAGGCCGAGCTGGGCTTTCCAGAGCTCTCTGATACATCCACATCCATGTGAATACGAGGTTTTCTCGAGAAGGACTTGGCAGCAGGAGAAGTTGGAACAGGCCCAGGGAGAAGTTCAGCGGAAGAGAACCTGTGGGTTTGGCTGGTGTTGATGGGGTGAAGGCCCGGCCCCCACCCCAGCTGCTGCTCTGATGCGCTCTCTCCTCAGACGATGCTCACGGCCATCTCTATGAGTGCAATTGCCACCAACGGTGTCGTTCCTGGTATGTGACGGGGTCTCAGGGTGGGAGGGGAGGGGGCCTGGATGGCTGGAAAGAGGGACTGTGCCCTGGGCTTTGGGAGCCATCAGGAACCAAGAGAGGCAATACTTAGACCCTGGAGCTGAGCTGTAGGCGTATATGGGGTAGGTAGGAACAACCATCTTGGGGTTGGTGGGGAGGGAGGCTGTTGCTGGTGTTGAAGGGGGCACTGGCAGCCCGCCCCCCTCAGCCCGAGACCCTCCTCTCCACCACCCTATTTTCAGAGCCATGACCTCCTTCCAGGGGTAACTAGCGACATGGTAATTAGTGCTGCAAAATCCACGCAGAGTGGTTGGCCGGGTCTCCTACCAGTCCCCTTTCTAGGGCTGCAGTCTGTAAGGCCTGTGAGGCCCAGAGCACCCCCTTCCCAGGTCTATCACTGAGCTTCCCCTTCACCCCCTGTCACAGTCTGGTGTCCCCCAACCTTCTCACTGACACTAGGTTTTCTCCGCAGCTGGTGGCTCCTACTACATGATTTCCAGGTCCCTGGGCCCAGAATTTGGGGGCGCCGTGGGCCTGTGCTTCTACCTGGGCACCACCTTTGCTGGGGCCATGTACATCCTGGGCACCATCGAGATCCTGCTGGTGAGAAGGGTCGAGGCGGATGTGGGGCCCCAGGCTGCCAGCCAGCTCCCCAGTGCTCCCAGGACACCTCCTGGGGGCTAGGCCATTCTGTAAGGCCAAAGAGAAATCAGAGGTGGTTCTGTCTTTAAAGAGTTCACAGTCTGGTTGGGAAGACAAGAGACAATAATTACGTAACATAAACAGCTGTCGTTGCTCAGGCCCCCACTGCGCGCTCCACACAGCGCCAAGTGCTTTCCAGTCATTATCTCCAATCCTTATGAGGTTTAAGTATGGCGATGCCCATTTTATAAATGAGCAGCGCAGAGAGGTGCAATAACTCACTCAAGGTCACTCTGCTGCAAGGTAGGTGGCAGAGGTCGGGTGACGGGGTTAAAATAATAGTAGAAGCAATACTAGTAATGTCACACAAAAACTACCATTTTGAGATCGCCTGCTCCAGGCCAGGACGGTGCTAAGTACTTTCTGAACATTCACTGCGGAGGGCTGATGGCTATTGGCTCTCCAAGGAGAGCTCTGTGAGGGGCCTTGTGAAGAGGTCTGTGAGGAGTGGTGACAGGGGAAGACACCGGGTCCCTGGGCAGCGTTTGAAGGACAGGACTGCTAACTGAGGCCTTTGTTCCCCCTGCCCTTCCTGTGGTGGGTGGGAGCTAATGGGGATTCCCTGGCATACAGAGAGTGGGGTGATATTTCCCAAGCTTGTGGTCGATGCAGGCCCCAAGGCGTTCAGACTGTAATTTTCTTTTACCTTCATGACTCTTCCACAAGATAGAAGGTGGCCATTTAACAGAAAGTAAGGTGCAGAGAGTTTAAGGAATGTATGGAAGAGATACAAACCTGTGTCTCTCTGACTTTCAAAGCTCAGCTTTGTCCACTCTGTCACACTGCCTCAGAGAACTAGAACTGAAAGCGACCCAGATCTGGTTTGGGGGTGGGCTGGAAGAATACAAAGACAGGGAGAGTGGATGTGGAATCAAAGACTTGAGAGGCAAATAATGGGAGAAGAATACTAGACCTTTGTGATTTTAAAAAAATATTTAAAAAATTGTCAGGGCTGGGAACCAGCAGTTAGCGTAATGGCTATGTCGCTGGACTCCCACGTAGTCGACCGCGGTTCGCGTCTCGGACCCGGTGGCTTACAACTCACGCCGGGCGCGTGTGCGTGCGTGCCCAGGATCCCGAGAGGAGAATGGAGGAGAAGGGATTGCGGCGTGACCATCCCCCCTGGGGGGTGATTTCTCGCTTTTTGTCTCTATGTCTCTGTCTGTCTGGCGAGCGCACGCGCCCTATAGCAAAAAACCTCTCAAAAACAAAAACAAAAACAAAAACAAACAAAAAATTGTCAGGGCTGGCAAGTGGCATTGTGGTTGGGGTGCTGGACTCCCACATGGGCAACCACAGTTCGAGTCCTGGACCTGGTGACTTGCTTTTTTCTCTCTCTCATCAAATTAGAAAATAACAATAATAATAAATGAAATAAATCTAGAAAAAAAAATTTTAATTAGCGTAAAAACAATTTTAACTATTGTGTAAATATTGGAAAAATGTCAAAGTAAAGAAAAATGTAAAGAAGGAAATAATCATGCCCCCCCAAAAAAATCGCCATTAAAATTTGCGTGTATTTTCTTTTACTTTTTGTTTTTCTATGCAATATTCTGTCTTTGTGAAATGTAAATTTATTTCATAAACATTTCTCTCAATTCAAAACACCTTGGAAATATCACTTACCAGTGAAAATGACTTTCATAAGAATATAAACATATTAATATTTAGTATAAAATTTAAGAAACTACAGTGTACAAGAAGAATAAAGACTGCCTACATTTTCATGATTCAGAGAAAACTGCTAGCATGTTTTAAAAAGATTTATTTAGTTTTCTTTACTCATTAACTTATTTTAATTTGACCAGAGAGAGAGAAAGTGAGAAAGCAAGCCACCAGGTCTGGAACTTGAACCATGGTCAGTCAGCCTTGTGGGAGTGTCTAGCACCTTACCCACCATGCCACCTGCTGGTCCCCAAAATTGTTAGTATTTTGATGCACCTACAAATAAACATACAGACATACACACACATGTGTACAGAGCTTCACATATAAACTTAAAAAAATGAGGTCATAAAATACATTCCTTTTTTAAAAACATCGATTGTGTTCACCATGATAAATATGGATAACTTTTCAAGTCAACCCATGTAAATCTGTCTTTTTTTTTTTTTTTTTTTTTTTGAGAGATATTTGCTATAGGGCAGAGAGAGACAGAAACAAAGCAAGAAATCACTCCCCAGTAGGGATGACCACACTACAATCCCTTCTCCATTCTCCTCTTGGGATTTTGGCCATGCACACACATGTGCCTGGTGTGAGTTTTAAGCCAGGTCTGGGATTCAAACCATGGCTGACTATGTGGAAGCCCAGTGACATAGCCATTACACCATTATACTGGTCTCTATATTATCTTTTTAATAGCTCCATGTTTACGTAGGAATATCAGGATTTACCCATTCATCACCTCTAGTGATGAACGTTGAATATATTTTCACCTTTCTATTAAACAACAAAATGGTAAATAATAAGAATTACGATTAATAACATAAATAACAGGAATAAATAGTTGCTTTAATAACAAAAATAACAGGAATAAATAATTGCTCCCACCATCTTTGCAATGTCACTTTTTAGAAACTGCATCCTAGTCCCTGTAAGACAAGCATGCCTTCCTTGGCATTCCCCTATTACAGATGTCATTTTGAGTCTCACGCTTCTGTAACTATGCCATGGTGAGCATCTGTTTTCCCAAAGCCCTGCCTGTCTTCAGGTTATTTCCTTGGGGTGGTTCTCCGTTGCTCTCTGTTGGGTCACTCGCCTGACCTCCTTGTCCCTTTCCCACAGGCTTACCTCTTCCCAGCTATGGCCATCTTTAAGGCAGAAGATGCCAGTGGGGAGGCAGCAGCCATGCTGAACAATATGCGTGTGTATGGCACCTGTGTGCTCACCTGCATGGCCACCGTGGTATTTGTGGGTGTCAAGTATGTCAACAAGTTTGCTCTTGTCTTCCTGGGATGTGTCATCCTCTCCATACTGGCCATCTATGCTGGGGTCATCAAGTCTGCCTTCGACCCACCCAACTTCCCGTGAGTTCTGCCGCTCTGAGCCTACTGTCCTCCTATTCCCTGGCCCTGTTTCAGGGTCTGTGCACCATCTCTGCCAGACCCCTCTCCCTGTTGCCCGGAATCCGAGAGTGGCGTGGGTGAGGAGCACCCACTCTTGGGAGAGAGGATCCTGGCTTGGGCTCAGTCTCTTCAGGGTGAGATCACTTTTCTGGAGCGGATAACATTTCCCTTGGGAGAGTCAACCATTTACTGGTAGGCTGGACTTAGAATTGAGTGGCAATAACTTCTGAAGGAGTGAACACCCTGTGTGGTAGGGAAGCCTTTCCTGGGTGGGGATCACGTCTTAGTGTTGGACAACTTCTTCAGGATGAGAAAGGACACAGAAGAGGGGACTCGGGGACTCAGAACCCTGTTGGTTGTGCCACTCTTCCTGGGGTTGTCCCCCTCCATCCCACTGGCCCAGGGAACACCGGAGGTCGCTGTCCACGGTGCTGAAACACAGCATCACACTGACGTGGTGGTACTATCTTGGCGGCACAGGAGAATCACTTGGGGAGCTTTAAAAAAAATGCCAATGGCCAAGCTCCATCCAAATTAAATCACAATCTCTGGATGTGGGGCCCTGGCATCTGTTTCTTAAAGCTCCCCTGGCGCTTCTATTGTGAAGCCAGGATGAGTTTATGTCCCTCCCCATCTTCCTCCCTTGTTTCTCTCCCTAGGATCTGCCTCCTGGGGAACCGCACACTGTCTCGTCATGGCTTTGATGTCTGTGCCAAGCTGGCTTGGGAAGGAAATGAGACAGTGACCACACGGCTCTGGGGCCTTTTCTGCTCTTCTCGCTTCCTCAACGCCACCTGTGATGAGTACTTCACCCGAAACAATGTCACAGAGATCCAGGGCATTCCTGGAGCTGCCAGTGGCCTCATCAAAGGTCTGGGGGAGGGAAGAGGGCTGATCTCCAGGGAACGCTGCAGGGCTTGTAGGTTAGGCGGTCAGGATTCAGTTCAATTCAATCAACTTTAATTGAACACCTACTCTGGTCCATGTTCTGCCCTCAGCATCATGGAGAGGTAGAATAAAAAATAGAAAAGTATCTTACTGCATGTAAGAAAGAAA
The DNA here is from genome assembly GCA_026018925.1 of Tupaia tana. Classification (NCBI taxonomy): domain Eukaryota; kingdom Metazoa; phylum Chordata; class Mammalia; order Scandentia; family Tupaiidae; genus Tupaia; species Tupaia tana. Next base: position 18,473,500 of record JAKSZU010000015.1, on the reverse strand, counting down.
ATCATCATCCATTTAACAAATATTCACTAAGCACCTACTAAATGTCTAGCACTATGCTAAGCACTAGAAATACAAACTAAATAACTCATAATCCTTGGCTTCAAGGAGTCTAATGGCAGAGACAGATGTATTAGCGAGAAAATGATGATACTCAGACATGCATTCAGTGAACAGAGCTCTCCCAGGGGAGGGAGTGTTCATGTGTATGAGGTGACAAGTCTTCCTAGATTTACCTTAGGAGGGTTTTGAAGGACAAATAAGAGATTTTCAGTTCTACTAGAAGTATCGGGGAATTACAAGCAGAAGAACAGCTTGCCTAAATGCAAGCAGACACCAAGAGCATATTGTGTCCTTCCAACCACGAGTAATTTGTTATGACTGGGGCTTAAAGTGCAAAGGAAGGAGGGGCAAGCAATGATTTTGGAGAGGTGGAACAGGCCAGGTTGTGGCAGCCTTGGAAGCCATGTTGAAGGGTTTGGACTCCTGAACTGAAGGCAACAGAAAGCCACCAGAGGGTTTTGAGTAAAGGTAGGACATAGTCAGATCTTCACTTCTGAAGGTTCTCTCTGGCTGCCATGTAGGTGGGTTAAAAGGGAGGGGGAGAGAATAGAGGCAGGGAGCCCAGAAGGAGGCTAATGATGTGAGTCCAGGAGAGGGAGATGATGGCTTCCTGAACTATTGTGGTGGAGTGCTGTCAGTGGGCATCAGCAATGGTTCTCATGTGGTGCCACCCAGAAAGCCCTGTCTGGAGACATTGTGGTTGTGGAAACAGTGGGGTTACTGGCGTCTAGTGGGTCGTGTCAAACATCCTACAATGCTATAGGACAGCACTCCACAGCAAAGAATTATCCGGCCCCAAATGTCACTAGTGCTAAGGTGGAGGAACCCTGGAATGGAAATATGGGGCATACTTGAGAAGTATTAAGGAGTAAATGGGCATAAGTTGGAGAAGGCTTTGGCGTGGGGGCAGGGGATAGAGAACAGTTGAAGGCCACGTCAACCGATATGAGAATACAAGACAGTGACTGGTTTGAGGCGGGTGGGTGGTGAGATCAATTGGGGACATATTGAGTCATTCTGAGATAGGTGTTTATGGGCCTATTTACACCCCTGGATTGGACTGTTGGAGGGCAGGGCCTGATTCATCTGCAAAACCCCTGCATGTGGCCTGGCCCAAAGCAGGAGCTTAGGAAATGTCAGTGGAAATAAAATAGAGCCAAGGAGAATGAGATGTGCTTGCCCTTGCTCTTGCTTTTTGCCTGCCTCTCCTGCTGGTACCTGAACTCTCACCTGACAGTTCTGGCCTTCTCTCTGAGGATCTCTTCTCCCCACAGAGAACCTCTGGAGCTCCTATCTGACCAAGGGGGTGATTGTGGAGAGGCGCGGGATGCCCTCTGTGGGCCTGGCAGATGGCACTCCTATCGACATGGACCACCCCTATGTCTTCAGCGATATGACCTCCTACTTCACCCTGCTGGTTGGCATCTACTTCCCCTCAGTCACAGGTGAAGGGGAGCTCAGAGAGGGAGGACTCTGCCTGGGAGTGGATGGGAGGCAAGACTCAGTGCTGATGTTGGGAGTGTCCTAGTCCAACAACCCCGTCACGTAAGCAGGAGCCAACAATTCAGTTCCCATTGGGCAGGTGAGGTAATTAAGGCCAGAAGAAGCCAAGTCACAGGCCCGAGAGCTCACACAAGTCAGTATGCCAGGACCAGATCCCAGGCTCCCGACTCCTCCCTCCCCTGTCTGTCTGGTCCCCTGTGGCCCTGGCTCCTGTCCTAGCAGCTCTTCTGTTCGCAGGGATCATGGCTGGCTCTAACCGCTCTGGGGACTTGCGGGATGCCCAGAAGTCCATCCCCACTGGCACCATCCTGGCCATCGCCACCACCTCTGCCGTCTGTATCCTGCACTGCTGAGTGGGGGCGCCCTGGGTGGGGAGTGCTGGGCGGAGGGCATTTGAGTTGCTGCTGCACCTGGCTGGGTCAGGAGGGGTGGAGAGGAGGGGGCTGCACCTTGGGGGTTCTCCTTCATCCTCTGCTGCAGACATCAGCTCTGTTGTCCTGTTTGGGGCCTGCATTGAGGGAGTTGTCCTCCGGGACAAGTAAGTAAGAGAATTGGGCTTGGTCCTGTTCTGGGTGGAAGGGGGGCATAGAAGGCCGAGTTCCTGAGCAGACCGGTCCGGGGAGCCTGTGCAGGCAGCTTGTGGGAGGGAGGCCAAGGATCGCCTGCAAACGCACCTTCTGTGCCTCTCCTCATTGGGTGCAGCTCAGGAGGATTGAATTATGTCTCATTGCCTGTAGGATAATGATGCTTTCTTTTTCTTTTTCTTTAAAATCTATTACTTCATGAATTAATTTAACACTTACCGGATGTCTATGTCTGGAGCTTGCGAGGCGGGGTGGGGGGGGGGGGGGAGGAGAGGAGATAAATAACAGGTAGCTTTTGTCCTGAAGGGGCTCTTTGGGGTGCGAGCCCATCTTTGCAGTCAGGCTTTAAATGCAGGGCCATAAAAGCAAGTGCAGGGGCAATGCGCACATGGGAGGCTGAGATCCTGTCCTGGGGAGTCGGGGAGTCGGGCAAGTCTGCCCAGAGTGAGGCCAGAAGCATCTCGTACGTCATCTCATTTATCTTGCCCACTTTCTTTCTTTTTAGATTTTTCCATGGAGTGTGTGCACTCCCTGGAGAGAGTCAGTGAGACAGGGAAAGGGAAAGTGAGAAATCCTCCCCCTGGGGGGATGGCCACGCTGCAATCCCTTCTCCTCCATTCTCCGCTCAGGATTTTGGGCACGCACGCACACTTTCAATGCTGAGTATAGATTAGGTGATGAGGAGAGGAAACAGCATTCCGGGCAGTGGGGACACAGCACAAGGGTGGAGGGGAGAACGGCTGTTTGTGTGCATGTGCACGTGTGTGCATGTGTGTGTGCAGGCCTGTGGCCCTGGCTATACTCCTGGAGCACACCCTTCTGAAGGACACATGTGCACACCACCAGCAGATGAAGTGGGAGGTCCTGTTATAGAACCGCTCCCCACTGGTAACCCCGGGCTTCTGAAGGGAATGTCCTGGGGGCATGAGAATGGAGACTCCTAGGTTGGAGCCAGGCCTGGAGGCCTGGTTTTCAGTGCCCGGAAGTTGGAGCTTTATTAATTTTTTTAAATGCGGGAAACCGGAAGCAGGGGAGTGACTTGGCTGAACGGACTATTTATCTATCTTACCCTTACTAGTTTCTGGGCACTTCCACCTCTATTTCTCTCATCTTGTTTCACCATCAACCTCCCACAAGGTTGCCAGGGATCTAGCAGATCTTAGAGATCTGATTCTTAGAGTCCCTCAGCAGTGGCCCTTTGAGCGTACCTCCAGGGACAGGGCTCTGTCTACCCGCCCAGGCAGTCTCTTCTGTTCCAGGACTATGTCATTATTTTTTTTTGCCCCTGATTCTCCCACTATTACCAGGTGATGGAGCCAGAGCCCCCATTTTTCAGATGGAGACCCTGAGATTCTAACAGGCTGAGATTTGCCCGGGATAGCATGATACAATAATGACAATAGGCCGTCGACTAGAATCACTTCAGTGCCATGTTCCAGGACGGTGCCAAGCATTTAACATGGCTTTCTCTCCTCCGTCCTCACACCAGTCATAGGAGAGAGGTTTTGATGATTCTTATTTTACAGTTGAGGAAACTGAGGCTTAGAGGTTAAATGACTTGTCCAAGGTCACACAGACAGGAACTGCCTGGGACATTCAGGGTTCTGTCTGTCCTCTTCCCTGTACAGCCTAGCCCCATGGTAGGCATACAGTGGGGACTGCAGTTGGCATGGCGAGATTCACCCTGGCATCATTGCTCACCTGCCTCCTGCTGCTTCACTGCAGGTTCGGTGAAGCTGTGAATGGCAACCTGGTGGTGGGCACCCTGGCCTGGCCATCTCCCTGGGTCATTGTTATCGGATCCTTCTTCTCCACTTGTGGGGCCGGGCTGCAGAGCCTCACAGGGGCCCCACGCCTGCTTCAGGCCATCTCCCGGGACGGCATAGTGCCCTTCCTGCAGGTCAGTGTGGGAGGGGAACACTCCCCCCAGTGGACTAGCCAGCCAGCCCTGCCCAGAGAGGCCACCCAGTGGGCCAGGACCACAGCATACCTCGAGCTGCCTCTCGGGTCCCTGCTGCTCTGGCTGGCGCTAAGAAGAATGGGCATGCCTCGTGTGGGATTTGGCCCACGGTTGGTCAATCTCTTTGAGCTTGTCTGCTCCTAGGGAGAAATAAATGGCCCTCCTTTGGCCTGGTGGTTGGTAGGGACTTGGGGAGACAGCCAAAGGGCACAGACAGGGTGGCTGTCTTCATGGTCTTAAAAAAAAAGAAAGAATTTATGGGGCACACAGTCATGCCGCTTGCTGGCCTCCTAATCAGGCCTCTCCATCTGTCCGATTGGAGCTTCTTTCCCCCTTCAGGGATCGTTTGAACTTCATTGCGCTGAGGTGCCAGTGGGGGCCGAGTTACAGCCAAAGCCTGCCACCCCTTCATTTCCCCTGGAGGATGAGAGCCCAGCCTCCTCTCCCTTCCTGCTCACTGGTTATAGGATTCCTGCCTTCGCTCCACTGGCTCCCAAGACTAGGGGAAACATACGAAAAGCCCTTCGTGTCCCCATCCCCCAAGATGGTTGCTCTGTCCCCAGGTCTTTGGCCACGGCAAAGCCAACGGGGAGCCGACCTGGGCCCTGCTGCTGACCGCCTGCATCTGCGAGATCGGCATCCTCATTGCATCCCTCGACGAGGTCGCCCCCATCCTCTCTATGTGCGTGCCTCCAGCCTTCCCATCAGCAGTGTCCACGCTACCCCCACCCTCCGGCTGTGACCCATAGCAAGCCGCCCACACACTTTAATGACCCCAGGAAGGTCCCCCACTGGCCAGAGGCCTGTCCTTTATATACAGATTTGTGGCGGGTGTATCAGGAAGGCCGTAGGGGATCTGGCCTTTGTACCCGTTCTTAAGCTCAGCAGCTCACTGAGCTGCCTCTCCAGTTCCTTCCCGTGTGCCCTCGATCTTTCCCTAAGCTTTCATTTCTGTCTTGCCTGCCCCCTGACACCCCCCGCCCTGTCCACTCCAGGTTCTTCCTGATGTGCTACATGTTTGTGAACCTGGCCTGTGCGGTCCAGACACTGCTGAGGACGCCCAACTGGAGGCCGCGCTTTCGCTATTACCACTGGTGGGTGCCACTCACGCGCCTCCTCCCAGCCCCACCTCACCCCGGCACCTCCCTCTGTTCTGAGGACCCGAGGCCTGAACAGGGCATCCCATTTCCTCTAGTTTTTGTTGCCCAGCGAGCATGAGGACAGCCTGGAGATGATCTCAGAGACAGATGTGATTAACAAGAACAACGTAACACAGTCGTAAGCGTCTCGGCTGTAGTCTCTCCCCTGTCCGTGATGCTCACTATCTTACAGCAGAGTGTGGAGGTTAGAAGTCACCCTAACCCTGGGACCAGCAGATAATGTAATGGTTATGTTGCTAGACTCCCATATAGTCGACCGCAGTTCAAATCCTGGACCCGGCAGCTTAAACTCACGCCGAGTGCGTGTGTGTGCATGCCCGAAATCCCAAGAGGAGAATGGAGGAGAGGGGATTGTGGCATGGCCATCCCCCCTGGGGGATGATTTCTTACTCTTTGTCTTTCTGGCGAGTGCATATGCCCTATTGCAAAAATCTCTCCCTAAAAAAGAAAAGAAGAAGTCAGTGTACGTCATGGCTATGCACGCCCCAGCTGTGAGTTCTTGGGCTGATGTAGCTTTTTGGAAGCTCAGGTTTTTCAGCTGTGGAATGGGCACGCAAGCTGCACCTGCCTCCTGGGTTCTTGTGAGCATTGCTATGACTGGAGGAAGCTCATTATGTTGCAGCTTTTTTTTTTTTTTTTAAAGAGGTTTTTGTCTTAGGGCAGATGCACTCACCAGGGAGAGAGAGACAGAGACAATGAGAGGGAAAGTGAAAAAATCACCCACCAGGGGTGGATGGCCATGCTGCAACCCCCTCTCCTCCATTCTCCTCCCAAAATCTTGGGTATGCACACACATGTGCCTGGCATCATTTTCAAGCCACTGGGTCTGGGACTCGAACTGCAGTTGACCATGTGAGAGTCCAGTGGTCCAGTGACATAACCGCTACACCATCTGCTGGCCCCACATTGCAGCTCTTGATGGTCACAAGAGGCCCTCAGGGACAGGCAGGGTGGGAATTAGTGCGCTTGTTCTGCGAAAAGGAAACTGAGGCTCAGACAGGGAAGTGATTGGCCCACGTCACCCCACAAGGCTAGGGTGTACGTAACTCGACTAGAGCCTGACTCCCATCTTAATGTTCTTGCCGTGGCCTCTCCCTGGGGCTCCTGTTTCCCACTCTCGCAGAGACCCCTGCCTCAGAACCCATCTGGCAGGGTCTAAGGCACAGGGCCAGGGTGTGACCCAGGAGTCAGGGGTCCCTGAGTGGCGCCCTGCCTGTGATCCTGTGTTCCCTGGTGCTCATGGAGACGATGGGGTGGGCTCCTGGACCTTCCCGGTCCCAGGGACAGCCCTGTGGGTGCTCAGAGGCTGGGTCTCTCTCCACGTAGGACCCTCTCGTTCCTGGGCATGAGCCTCTGCCTGGCCCTCATGTTCATCTGCTCTTGGTATTACGCTCTCGTGGCCATGCTCATCGCCGGGCTCATCTACAAGTACATCGAGTATCGCGGGTAAGTGGGGGGGGGGAGGTGAACAGTGGAGAGGCACTGGGGCTGGTGTGGGGAAGGGGAGTGCTGCAGAGCCTCACAGGGGACCCAGTGAGTGAGATTGGAAGGTGAGGGTGGAGAGGCGGCTTTGAGCACTGGGCGGGAATTGGCAAGAGATGGATTTAGGGGCAGTTTTCCAAAGAAACTTAGCCAAGGTTGGCTGCGTCCTGAGCCTGAGCTGTGTGGCTCCGCCCTGGGGCCTCCATCCGGAGTGGATGGTTCCCCCTGCCTCTCGCTGGCTTTCTGCCCTGTGTGACCCCCTCTCTGGTCCCCAGGGCGGAGAAGGAGTGGGGCGACGGCATCCGAGGCCTGTCTCTCAGCGCTGCTCGCTATGCCCTCTTGCGCCTGGAGGAAGGGCCCCCACACACCAAGAACTGGAGGTGAGCGGTGGGTGCTGCGAGGGGCTTGGCGTGAGAGGAAGGGAGCGCCTGGCCAGTCCCACCTGCTGTTTGCTGAGCAGTGCTGTAAAGGCCCATCGCTTCTGGCCCCTTCCCACCCACGACAGCCAGCGGGAGCTGAGTTCCCGACGTTCGCTCTCCTAAGCCCTGGCCGCCATGCCAGCCTCTTGTGGTCTGTCTGTTCATTCACTCCATCACTTGTTCAGAAACTGGGAATGCATGATACTTGGCAAGCCCCCTCCTGTCCCAGGGGACGTGAAGCCCCAGCTCTGAGCGACACATACAGAGACAGATGTCACTTCATGTGGCATTTGCTCTGGGAGAGGTGGGATTGTTCACTTAGAGAGTTAGAGGGGCTCATGGGGATCTCCAGATTATGACAACCCCTCCATTTTAGTAATGTGAAAATCCGGGGTCGGAGAGGGTCTCAGAGGTCATGAGAGGAGACCGGAGTCAGAATTGTCACCTCCTGCCTCTCAGCCCAAGGTGCTTTCTAACTCCGTCCTCGGCATGTCCAACCTCTCGCTCATCTCCCTAAGTTTCACGTTGCCAAGAGCGAGGCCTGGAACTCAGAGCTATGCCTAGCACCCCCTCAGCTTAACCTTGTGATGTCTCCTAAACGGAATCTTCCAGGTTGTCATTATTTGTCTGAGAATTCACAAATGCTTAGCGCAGGGTCCAGCCTAGAGTAGGCGTTCAGAGGATGCTACGAAGTTGACTGGGGCTGGTGAATGGGACGGCTAGATGAATAAGGGAATGAATGGCTGGATAGGTGGGTGGGTGGGTAAGCGCGTGTGTATGGGGGGGACCTGGTGACTAGAGGGCTGTCTGGACGGAGGGTGGGTAGGTGGCTGCGTGGGTAATTGAGTGAACAATGCACACACGGGTAAATCGATACGGAGAGGGATGGATGACTGAAGGACAGCATTGACGGGTGGTTGCGTGGGTAGAAGAGGGAGGTGGGTGGAGGGGCGGATGGTTGGGCATGCGGGGGAATGGCTGGGTGGCTCATGTTCAAGGAGAGAGATGGATAGACTTTAGATGGCTGGATGGGTGATAGGGTGTGGTAGATGGGGAGGCGAGGACAGACGGTTCAGTGAACTGGGTGGGTGGGTAGGTAGGTGGCTCATGGGACCACACCCTCTGCAGGCCGCAGCTGCTGGTGCTGGTGCGTGTGGACCAAGACCAGAACGTGGTGCATCCCCAGCTGCTCTCGCTGACCTCCCAGCTCAAGGCAGGGAAGGGCCTGACCATCGTGGGCTCTGTCCTGGAGGGCACCTTTCTGGACAACCATCCCCAGGCCCAACGGGCAGAGGAGGTGAGCACAGGCCCTGGTGGGGTAGGGGAGGCCAAGACAGAAAGACCATCTCTGCCCTTTTGTCCTTTCCTTTCCCCCACCCTTCACAGGGGCCTCAGGCTTTCAGTCCTTTCCCCTAGAAGGGAACCCAAGGTCTCAGAGTGAGTTCCAGAACTAAAGCCATCAGGGCCAGAGGGCCCATTTTATGGATAAGGAAACTGAGGCTTAGAGAGAAGTCAGGTTACTCATCTAAGGACAGAAAACAGAAACTTCAATTAGGACTGCTTGACTCCCACTTCAGACTTCTTCCCGCCAAGTATATATATATATATTTTTTTTTTTTTTTTGAGAGGTTTTTGCTATAGGGCCGTGCGCTTGCCAGAAAGACAGAGAGAGACAGAGAGACAGAAAGTGAGAAATCACTCCCCCCAGGGGGGATGGCCATGCCACAATTCCGTCTCTTCCATTCTCCTCTTGGGATCTTGGGCACGCACGCACACGTGCCTGGCGTGATTTTAATCCAGTGGGTCCAGGACTTGAACTGTGGTCAACTACATGAGAGTCCAGCAACATAGCCATTACACCAACTGCTGGTCTGGAGGTATAAATTTTCAAAGCACGTTTACACCTGTGGAGGCTTTCGACCCTTACGCCGTGTGGAGTTGGCAGGATGACTGTGTACACTGGGCACAGGAAGAAACTGAGGCCCAGAAAGGGAGAGCAGATTGCCGAAGGTCACAAGGCCAGCTGGAAGCATGGTCAGGACTTGAACCAGGGGCCCTGGATCTCTGTGTCCATCTGTAGTCCTGGCCCACAGAGCAGTGGCGTCTGCACTCGGTGCCCTGAGCCGTGCTGGGACCTGGTGGCTAGCACAAGAAGCAGGTTCTGTCTGCAGCTCAGGCCTTCTTCCCCTCGGGGCTGTGTCTAGGAGTAGAGAGAGAAAAAGAGGCCCGAGGGAGACGAGGTGAGACGGGGAGGGGCACCCCTAATGGCTTGTGACAGTTGCTGTTTCTGCCTCACTGGGCCGTTCGCACCAATCTGTCAGGGCTCAGAGCTGGAGGCCTTGCCTGGTCAGTTCCACTCAACGTGTGGTGGGTGAGAGTGGGCCGTGTACCAGGCACCAGGCTAGGCACGGGGCAGGGGTGGTGGGGACGTCTGCGACCAAGCACTGGTCCCCAAGGTGGTCACAGGCTGGCGGGGAAGACCACATGCACTGGAGGCTGCTGGCACCGTCAGGACTGGGAAGCGCCACGTTAGCCTGGTGACGTGGCGTGTCGGTGTGTGCGGCCAGCCGGCGCTGTGCTAAGCCCTCATGTGGGTTGTGTCATGTCGGTCTTCCTGGTCCTTACTGAGGTAGCTGTCATGACCCCGGCTGACAGATAAGAAAACTGAGACTCAGCCCAGCCTGGGGTGCATGCAGTGACAGACCGACCTGCAGGGAGGGAGGCCACCTGGCCGACGCCAGGTCTGGGTCCTCGGGTTGGCCGGAGGCATGCTGGGCGCATTATGCCTGCCCAGGATCCCGTGGGACTGAGGGGGGGAGGCGATGGCCGCTGGACGAGGCCTGTGAGTCCACTGCTCTGTCACGCATGTTCACACGTTCTCTGTCATGGACAAAATACCCTGAAAATAACCAAGACTCGTAGAGATCACGTGGCCAGGCGGTGGCAGAGGTCGAGCTGGACCTCTGTCCGACATCCGGGCAGGGAAGAGTGGAGGCTACTAGTGGAGGCTGAGTCTGACTCCCAGCACTCGAATCCCTTAGCTGCGTGTCCTTGAGCCTTAATGCTGTGAGCCTGAATTCCCACTGTAAGATGGGGGTAGTAAGGACAGTCTCTCCACAGCGAAGACTGCACTTAAAACGCTGATCGTTATGCCACTTTGAAAAATTATTGAAACAAACTGGCCACCCAGAGACGCTCTGTTTAGTGCCGGTCTGGGTGGGGTGGCGTCTGAAGAGGGTGGCATTTGTGCAGGATCAGGCAGGGTGTAATGTACGACGGGGGTGGAGGGCGTGTGTCAGGGTGATGATGGCGTTGGCATAGCGACGGGGATGTGTGAGCTGCAGCAGGGTGGTGGGACAGGTGGGCTCAGAAACCAAGGGCTTGGCTGTTCTAGGCACGGGGACCAGGATAATGGGGAGCCAGGCACGATTCTGGTGCCAGAGGCAGACGTGATCAGATCTAAGTGTCAGAAAGCCTGGGATGGGGAGAGGGGAGACAGATGGGGAGGCTCCAGGCCTGGAGACCTCAGGCAGGTCCTTGCCTGACCCCTGACCCCTGACTACCCCCCGCCCTCCAGTCTATCCGGCGCCTGATGGAGGCAGAGAAGGTGAAAGGCTTCTGTCAGGTGGTGATCTCCTCCAACCTGCGGGATGGTGTGTCCCACCTGATTCAGTCCGGGGGCCTCGGGGGCCTGCAGCACAACACGGTGCTGGTCGGCTGGCCCCGCAATTGGCGGCAGAAGGAGGACCATCAGACGTGGAGGAACTTCATCGGTAACGCTGTGGTGGCAGGTGGGGGGGGGGGGCGGAGGGGGCGGAGGGAGGCGGGTGTGCTCTTGGGGTTTCCCAGGCACAGCGTGGCAAGTGTGGGTGCAATGTGTGCAGGTGACGGTGGCCGTGGGCCAGCCCCTGTCCTGGGCGCTGCGACTCAGCACTGTGTGCTGTGTGTGAGACAGTTCTGGCTCCTGTGGGGTGCTCAGGGCAGTGGGAGGAGCCACAGCTTTGAAGTCCCAGAGGCCCAAGTCCCCATCTGAGCTCTGGTCCTTCCTGGCTGTGTGGTCATGCATGAGTGACTCACCCTCCCTGAGCATCAGCTGCCTTGGTAATAGTTGGTAACTGTAATACAATAACTGACATTTATAGAACGTGTTCTGTGCGCCAGACGTGTTGAGGCTTTCCCCGGTTCTCTTTTCGGCTCTGTGAGGGTCAGGCACCATTCTCTCTGTCTTATTGCTGGTCCCCAGAGCTGGTCTGTGAAACTGAGGCACAGGGAGATTAAGAAATCCACTCTGCAGCTGGAAGGCCAGGGTTTGCCCCAACCCAAAGGCCGCACTGTCAGCTCCAAGCCGGCCCACCTCCTCCCTGGGTAGATCATGGCTATCGCTGTAGCGAGGACTCAGTGAAGTCATGCACGGCGGGTTCTCGATCAGAAAGGGCAGAAGGGGCCTTGCTATTGCGCAGGTGGGACACGGAGGCCCAGCAAGACCAAGGGGCCCTCCTAAGCCCAAACTACGAACACGCGCAGGGCCAGAGGGGCTTTTCTGACGACTCAGCCCAGGGCCAAGGCCAGCTGCGGCGAGCTGGGGTGCTGGTGCCAGGAGCCCCTGTGCTGCTGCTGGGTGCTCAGGGGACCAGAGTCACGGTCTCCCCCTCTGGCCCTCTCCTTGGCCTCCCCAGAGCTGGTCCGGGAAACCACAGCTGGCCACCTGGCCTTGCTGGTCACCAAGAACGTGTCCATGTTTCCCGGGAACCCCGAGCGCTTCTCCGAGGGCAGCATCGACGTCTGGTGGATCGTGCACGATGGGGGCATGCTCATGCTGCTGCCCTTCCTGCTGCGGCATCACAAGGTGAGCGCGTGCACACGTGTGTGCGTGTGCGTGCACGTGTGCGCAGGCCCCGTGTGGCTCCTGGGCTCTGGCCGGGCCAGCCTCTGTCTCCCTCTGTCGTGAACTCCGGGGCAGGGATCTGCTAGGTGTTTTCATCCTGAGACCTCAGGAGTGGATCGGGTCTTCCCTCCACACTGAGGGAGGGCAGTGTGGTTCTCACTGGGGTGCCTCAGACCGAAGCAGGGGGTTTTACAGGAGTGGCTGCCGAGATAGAGGGTTTCATGTCTGCTTGTCCGTAGCTGGAAACGTGAGGGGAGAGGACGCTCTGGCCTCGGGCCTCCTTGCTGCCTGTGGGCTGACCCTCTGGCTCCCTTCACCCCTGGCAGGTCTGGCGGAAGTGCAAGATGCGCATCTTCACGGTGGCCCAGATGGATGACAACAGCATCCAAATGAAGAAGGACCTGACCACTTTTCTGTACCATCTTCGTATCACTGCCGAGGTCGAGGTGGTGGAGATGGTGAGGCCCCAGGAGCTACCCCCGAAGTTCTGGAGTCCCAGCTGGACCTCTTTTCTCTCTGTCCCAGCACCCAGTAGGGCATCCCGAACACCCATCAGCTCATGCTGGGTCCCATCTCCCTGCCCCTCGTTAGCCTCTGAGTCCTTCCATCCGCCCCTCCTCCTTCCTAGAATAGGCGTGTCTGAAAGTCTTTGTTATCTACCAGGTGCTGTTCTGTGCACTTGGTACATATCAGTTCTTACGAGAACCAACGAGAGAGATGCAATGATCAGCATTTCCATTTTACAGATTAGGAGGTGGAGGCATAGCAAGATTAAGTAATTTGTCCAACGACACACAGTAAGTGGCAGAGCCAGGATTCAAACCCAGGCAGGCCAACTCTAAAGCCCGCATTCCCAGTGATTATTCTACACAGCCTCTTGTCTGTCCACCCATCCTCTGTCCATCCAGTCACCCACCCGTGGGTGTACTCGCTGTCTTACCCATATCATTGGAGTGTTCATTCACTCACTCCCCTCTCCATTCATCCAGGTATCTTCATTCATCCCTTTGTTCCCTGTTTTCACTCCTTCCCCTTCTCCATTCACTCAGGTAATTAATTAATGTGCTCATTCATTAGTTCATGCATTCAGACGCCTGGTCTTGTGCTGGGCTGAGGAGGGGAAGAGCTGCCTGCCTTCTAGGAGCGTTGGCTTCTGGGCTCCATCCTTGCCTCCCACACCGGTGGTGAAATTAGGTCACTGGATAGGGAGGCCCTCGGCTGACGGAGGCAGAGGCCTGCCTCCCTTCCCTTGGCCTTGCACCTGAGCTCCAGCTCATGCTTTTCTCTTTTGCCCTCCCCCCGCCCTCACCCCTGCCTTCCCACAGCACGAGAGCGACATCTCGGCTTACACCTACGAGAAGACGCTGGTGATGGAGCAGCGCTCCCAGATCCTCAAACAGATGCATCTCACCAAGAATGAGCGTGAGCGGGAGGTGAGGGCACCCTCGCTGGGCTCTGCTGCCAGCCTGGAGTCTGTGCAGATTGTGGATGGCCCAGGGCGGTCACCCCTGGCCACTAGGACTTTCACTATTCCCCCCATCGCACCTCCCAACACCGGGCTTCCCATCACCAGAGTACACGCTGCAGCGGCACCTGCTGGGGCCCGGACCTGGAGGTGGGGAACCTCGGCCTGGGTGACTGATCTGCCCCTCTGTCTGTGACTTCTGGGGCCTGAAGGAGAAGAGTGGGTGCTAAATATGCATGGGTGATGAGTCCCTGGGGGTGTGGGCTGCCAGTGTGGGGGACACGTGTTCAAATAATAGACTCTCAGAGGGTGGGAAAGTGCATATTCTGGGATATATCTGATGGGTGGGAGTTAGGTCTCCTAAGGTGTAATTGATGGATTCTCAGAAGTAATTTCATTGTGATGCCCTGTAACCACAGGGTATGGGTGGGTACGGGTCTCCCAGGTGTGGGTAATGGGGGACCACTGGTCCTCTGGGGTATGGATGAAAGACTCATCCCAGGCAGCGGAGTCCTTGGGGAAATGAGAGATGGTGTCCGAGGGCTGCGGACAGAAGACCTCCTACAGGTGGCATGGGTGGCGTGGGGAATGGATTGCAGATCCAGTAGGTGAGGGTGACCATGAGTATGAGTCTTCCAGCTGTGGGGAATGTGTTTCTGAGAATGTGGTTGCTGTGTCCCCAGGGGACTGAGTGAGGGGCCCCATTTGAGCTGGGAAGCGTGGACCCTGCGAGGATGGGGTGTTACCAGGGGTGAGAGTGGAAATGGCGACCAGCCTGAACTGAGCTGGACCGAAGTGCTAGGGCTGAGCCTTCCCGTGCGGTGTTCACCCTTTCGTTGTTGGATGGTGGAGTTTAGGGTTCTGGAGAGAGCCTGGAGGGGCCAGGTTAGTGGCACCGCAGCTACACGGTCTCAAGCACAGTGGTGCTCTAACAGCCGGGACAGTTTGGATACTGCACATCCTAGCTAAACATCGGCTGATCTTTGCTGGGCATGGGTGGTGACTCCCAGCAGAACCAGTGCCACCCTGTGTCCCTCCCTAGATCCAGAGTATCACAGATGAGTCTCGAGGCTCAATCCGGAGAAAGAATCCGGCCAACACTCGGCTCCGTCTCAACGTCCCAGAAGAGACAGCGGGCGACAGCGAGGAGAAGCCCGAGGAGGAGGTGTGCACTGGGGGTGGCTGGGCCCCGGCAAGTGGGGACAGAACCTCGGGCCTGCAGGGTCACCTTCTGTCGCTCATTCATCCCTCAGGTGCAGCTGATCCATGACCAGAGTGCTCCCAGCTGTCCAAGCAGCTCCCCGTCCCCTGGGGAGGAGCCCGAGGGGGAGGGGGAAACAGATCCCGAGAAGGTGCATCTCACCTGGACCAAGGACAAGTCGGTGGCAGAGAAGAACAAGGGTCCCAGTCCGGTCTCCTCTGAGGGCATCAAAGACTTCTTCAGCATGAAGCCGTATGGGCCTGGGGGCAAAGGGCAGGGGGCTGGGGTGAGCCTAGAGGGTCTTGCTGTCCGTGCTCACGTCACCAGAAGCGGTCCTGGTCTGCAGCCTGGAGACCCAGCCCAGACACCGGCTTGGTTCCCGGTTAAGCACGGAGGGGCTGGGCTGGACTGTCAGGGCCAGCAGGTGCCGGCAGAGCAAAGGTGGAGGATGTGGCAGCTTGGAGAGTCGTCCGGTGTTCACTCAGGGCAGAGGACGGGGCTCGAGCCCCCGCCCGCCCTCTTGTTCTGACCCTGTCTTCTTTCTCTTTGCTTCTCTTGTTTCCTGAAGGGAGTGGGAGACCTTGTAAGTGCTTCAGCATGTTTTCATTCTCCCTCCTAGGCTGGCGGGGTCCCTGCTCTCCTCTCTATCAGAACCCCAATGGTACCCCTGACCTCCGGCATCTCTGAGTAGCTCAGCTGGGAGAGGCTGGGGCTGGTGGTCCTGGCCTTGCACGCACCTGGCCCGGCCGCGCAGTTCGGGCCGGGAGGACGACTCCTCCCCCGGGCTCAAGCGCTCGGCCCCCTCCTCCCTCCCCAGGAACCAGTCCAACGTGCGGCGCATGCACACGGCGGTGCGGCTCAACGAGGTCATCGTGAAGAAGTCCCGGGACGCCAAGCTTGTTTTGCTCAACATGCCTGGGCCTCCCCGCAACCGCAACGGCGACGAAAACTGTATCCTGGACTTCGCACTGGGGTGGGGCGGGGGCTGTGGACGGCAGGGGCGCTGGTTCCAGGCCTGGGCGGCAGCAGCACCTGGGACGGAGTCGCGACCCGGGCATTCCCAGCTGCGGGGCGGGCCCCCGACGGTGCGGTCTGGAGGGACGGGGACCCGGGCTTTCTCCTTGACCGGCTCCCAGACATGGAGTTCCTGGAGGTCCTCACGGAGCATCTGGACCGGGTGATGCTGGTCCGCGGCGGCGGCCGCGAGGTCATCACCATCTACTCCTGAGAGCCAGGACCTGCCACCCGGGCCGAGCGCGCCCGGCCGCGGCCCCGGAGCCCTCGCCGCGCCCCCCGCCGCTGTCACCGTTTACATACAGCCCCCGCGCCCGCGCCCTGGCCCCTTCCCCCGCTGCCTGAAGCCCGGAGGCCACGCCCGCCGGGGCTGACTCGGAGAGGCGCCCCCCGCGCGGAGACCGGAGCCCCGAGCGCCGGGTCGGCCGGTCCCTTTCTCAGAGCCCGGCTCGCTGGCCGGAGGAGACGCTGCAATAAAGGTGGGGAGAGGCGCGGAGAGGAGAGGAGCCGGGGCCTCGAGGGCCCGCGCGGCCGCCCCTTCCCACGCCGGCTGCGGCCGGCTCTGCGCTCCCGGGGCTGCTCCCCAGCGCGCCGCCGCCCCAAGCGCGGGTGCCGCCCGGTCCCGCCGAGCCGCGGGCGCGGGCCGAGCCTATACATAGTGTACAGGAGACATCGCGTGTATTTTTAACGTCCCCATCTTTATGTGACTAGAAGCGCAACGGACTTCTCTTCCCGCCACTGTCGCGCTCTCCCGCTGGGGGCGCCCGGGGGGCGGAGGCCTCAGGAAGCTGGCTTTTCCTTGACCGGAGTTGGAGAGCGAAAGCGCTTTAGGCCCAGGCGGGGGTCGTGGTCCTCGTCCCTCGACGCCCCGCCCCGCTCTCGCGCCCAAGCCCTGTCCGCGCGCCCTTGCCCTCCCACCCTCCCCTCCAGTTCTTTCGGAGACGACCAGGGTCCGGCTTCCCGGGCCTCGCCTCCCTGCGGACGTGAGCTTCCACTGCGGCAGCAGACGCGCAGCCTCCTCCTCGGCTCTTATGCAAGTTGGGGCAGGGTAGGGGAGGGGAGGGCGCTCCCCCAGGGGAGAGACCGGGAGAGGCCCGCGCCCCACGAGGAAGCCCCGCCCCGGTGCCTTCGCTGGGGAGCAGGCGTCTCTCTTCAGTCGGCTTGTCGCCTGCTCCCCCTCTCCCATGGCTCCTCGCCAAAGACTGAAATCGTGGAGCTGGAGGGTGCCCCTCCCCAGTGTCCACCCTGGGACAGGAGAGGGGCGATTCTACTCCGGGGGCCAGCGCCGCCCCCGACGTTCCCTCCGCGTCCCAACCGGCAGCTCTGGCCTTGGGGACCCAGCCGCCTTCTCCGCGTACAGGGACCGGGCTTCGCAGCCTAGCAGCGGCCTCTGGCTCGGTCTCCCGGGCGCCTGGGCCTCGGGGAGGGCCGGAGTCGCTGCGCGCTTTGTTCTTGGCGCCTCTCTGCCCTCCTCTAACTAGGACCCAGGGCCTTCGGCTTCCCCGTCTCCAGTGCGCGGCGCTTCCGCTCCACCAGCCCGGTGGGAGGTGCCTTGGGGTGGTTGGGTCCCCTCCCCGCAGGGCACGTAACTAAGGGGAACAGGCACTGCATGCTCGTTCCAGCACCCTCTGGGACTGGGTTCAGTACCTCCAGCCCCAGGGTCCTGACCTGCGCACCTAGTTAGACATCCTGCCCACTTCCCATCCTGGGGCCACTGGGCACTCCTGACCTCACCCCCTTTCCTTTGAGCCCAAGGCAGAGTTGGAGCTGGCACCATCTAGACAGAATCAGGTGTGGCTGGAGGTGTGGTGGTTAGCGCAAGGCCCCTCTGAGATTTTAACCAGGGGGTGAGATACTCTTCCAGGTACCAACCAGGAAGTTGAAGGTATTAGACACGGACCCCCTGCATCCTTCAAAAGCCCTCCCCCTGAGAGCCGCAGTTCTGGCGGTTGGGTTCAGAACCCGGTTCTGGGGGCCTGAGCAGGCCTGGGCTGAAGTGGTGGGCCGGGCAGAACTGGAAGGGGGCTGGATTAACACCAATTAGGGAACCAAAGTTGCACTATCTGGGCCAGACTGTCTGGTTGGCAAGAGCAGTTTCCGTTGATGAAAAACACAATCCCACAACAAAAACCCGAGTTTTCTGTGCTACATGTGCAATATTTGTTATGAATGTTATCACAAGTCGTTCATCGAATTATCTTTATAATCACTGTAGCTAGATGTTTCATGTCCATTCAAGTGACTTTTATTCTGAGTGCAATATTTCAATAGCCTTGCAGTGAAAACTAGTGTTGCTTTTGTTTTAGACGATCTATGTGCAGGGCAAATGCAATGAAGTCGAAAACCCTTGTAAATAAGAGAGGTTGCAAACCAAATCAAGAGTATTTATTACTATTATTACTATTATTATTATTAGGCCTGCCTTTAATTTTCAGTGTAAGTGTTTCAGTATTTCGCATCCTGCCTCAGTACTGATCTTGTGTTCTTTGTGCCAATACGAAAAGGAGAGGGTTGGTTCTTTCCTTTATTGTTGAATGCTCCCATTTAATGCTTTATGGCTTTTACTGTATTAATTTTTTAGACTCCCGTCTGCACAAAATGCAATAAAAATAATTTTATTATACCCTTCATGGCCTGAGGTGTGCTGTCTGGGCACTACAGGGGGCCCCCTCCAGGAGAACCTGACTCTTAATCAGAAACACTCCTGACCTTCCCTGACAGAGGGATGGCGGATGCCCAGGTCTGGCTGTCTAGCTGTGCACTGACAGCTGAGCCCGAGAACACTGCACAAATGCCATCTCCTGAGAGACTGGCAGGCACATGCTGAGTGTCAGGCTGCACTGGCGTCCCGGTGAGACAGTGAGGACTTCCTAGGTGGGACTCAGCACTGGCACTCTGGTCCCTAACCTGCTCCAGGCCTCGGGCCACCCCGCCACATCCGCCCTGCTCACTGAATGCTCTCCAAGGCTTCCTCTGGCTTGGTGACTACGGATTCTGCCAACTCCCTGCACAGTGAGTAGACTGAACGGGTGGTAACTGAGATGAAATCAACACAGGACAGCTACCTGCCCCACGGGCCACCAGCCAGACACAGCCTCCTTGCAGTCCTGTCTCCCTTTCCCAGGGGTAAGAGGCCGAGCCTGCTCACACACTGAATGCTGGCCTACCAGAAGCAGGAGGTGGAGCAGAGGTAGAATCAGCTCACAGGCTTTTGCTCCAAGTAGGTGAGCCGCATGTGAAGTTATGGGAGGGTTAGGTGAGGTTTTGAGGCCTGAATGCAGGTTGAAGAGCAGAGGGACAGATCTGAGTCCTTAAAACAGGGGCGCTCATCTGACCCTGGGGAGAATGCCCTGCAGAGGAGCTGCAGATATGGATACCGACACTCAAAAAAGATGAACGCAGCTTTTACTTTTTCATTTTAATTAAAAAGTAATCATTTCATCTTATTAACAACACAAGAGTTCCAAAGAGGGAGAAAAACCCACACTATATAACACAAACAGACCAGAACATAAAACGCTGCCATTTGGGGACCTTGAGTTTAGAAATCATTGTTTGTTCAGCCACCGGCAGGGACGCAGCTGAAGCCACTGCTCTCCCTTGTGCCTGCCCGAGGCCCCTCGAGACTGATCCACAGGGCTCCAATGAGCACAATCCCCAGGGAGAGGGCAGCTTCCCGTGGCTCCATGTGGAGCAGCTGCCAGAAAGCCCTCCCTCTTAACAATTTCACTCCGGCTCAAAAGTTACAAACAGCCGCCTGGATCGAGAACATGTCCAGCCATCAAAAGTCTGACATCAAAATGGTCCCTACCTCCTGCTGCTCCGAACACAAAACAAAAGTTTAGATGCAAACAAAAGCCTGGGTTTTTGAGCCAAAAGCTCAAATCACTTAAAAAAAATAAAAAAGGTGTTAACTTCCAGAGTCTAGCGTTGCCTTCCATGGGGGTGCCATTGGAGAGGGAGGTGCCGACAGAATCTGACGGGGATGAGAGAGGCAGGGTCCAGATCCACAGCTGGTGTTACCCCGCTGGTGGTTACAGCCGTCTAGTCCACTGCAGATCCTCCAAGGACATGAAAACAAAGCCGCCCTGACTTGGGCTGACGAGCTGCTGCTTCTGTGGCTGCCGTGGCCACTCCTCAACAAAGTCGAGCGGTTAAACTGTGAATCCTCGAACAGACTCCCCACCCGCGTGGGCTGGGGCAAGGATGATGCTGGGGCGATGACAACGCTGCTGTGTCTGCCAAGCTGAATTGGCCCCTCTGCAACCGGAGGCAGAGGCTGCAGGCAGGAGCCTGGTTCTGGTTGATGTGAGAAACTGGGAAGTTTGGCAAGGTTCAACATCAAAGGTGGTGGCTATTACCATGACAAATGCCAAACCAAACAGCCAACTGGGGCCTGGCTTCTTCATTCTCCCCTCCAAATCCAGCAGACAGAGGGACCAGAGAAACCCCATTAAACACCAACTGAGCCCAGACACCAGTATTGCTCAAGTGATTCCAGATATTTCCTACAAAAAACCCCAAAAAACAGAAACGAAAGATACACCCCAAATGCAGCATAAACTCTGACTCTGTAAGGAATAAGCAACATAGCTTTCAGCAGAAGAGAGAGCAGGTGGTAGAAACGTATGACCTTCGATGTAGACCTGGAGAGCGTGACGAACATCCTCCAAACAGTTCTACATAGAACGAAATAAATGGGAGGAGGCCCGGGGATGAGGGGACCAGGAAGCGTTGAAAAACGTAGCCTCAGTAATGCCTCTGGTACGATCCCATGGGTGCCGGGGGCCTCGCCACCTGTGCTGTGGTCTGGCTAACCAGGTGGGAGAGAGCAGGGCCACTCTGGATCAGGGTGTCCAGAGCCTTCTGTACACTCGGATTGTCAAAGTTGATACTTGTGGAAGACACGGACCTCTGGCTAGCCATGTTACCAGCAGGTGCGAGGCAACTGGAAGGCTGGCCAAAGAGCCCTTGGGAAGGAGCCCCAGGCCTGGGGCCCATGTTCTGAGCAGATCCTGCCTGTCCCAAAATGTTTGGAGGCTGATTGCCAGAGGCCTGTGATCTTTGCTGAGGCTGGCTGTTCACTGATGTGGCAAAATTCTGGTTCGGGGTGCTTCCGGCAGCAACTGAGGGGGATGTAGAGCTGCTATTGGCCGCGACCGTGCCACTATTGAAGAGGCTGAGGATTTTGGCCTGAAGCTCTTGCTGGGAGGTGGGGGGTGCAGCTGGAGTGGGTGTAGCAGAGGGGAGCACTTGGCCGCTTGGGAGTGGTTGGGAGCTTGGTTGTGTCTTCAGCGAGGCACCCGAGGTCGCCCCGAGTGGTTGGCGGGAAATCGGGCCTGGAAGACAGAAGAGGAAGGTATCTGGTTCAAAGTACCCTCCAAGGGCAGGAGGCCTGGCAGCCAAGGGGAGAACAAGAGTCACTGAATCACGTCAATCACACAATGCATAGACAATAACATCAAATCCCAAAGGGGCCACTTCATAGTATATTTACAGGAAACAGTCTAGTTCCCACAGAGAGCTACTGTTTTTTTCAAAAAGGCATCTATGTTGTCTACAAGGATGCCAGCAACACCAGTCCACCCATCACATTAACTATAGGGGCCAGAATTTAGTACCCACATGTTAAATTATTGTTATTATCATATCAGCTCGGATGGCCCGTGGGAAAACCCAAGAGATGGGCTCGTTCCCCTTACCCACCCCTAAGAGCCCTGGGCCTGCCACCCTCCCATCAAAGCCTGGGGATTAGAGAAATGCAGAGTCAGAACTTCACCTCGGCCCTGCCACGTAGCTCACCAGGCAGAGAGTCGGTGCTGCTCCTCATAAGCCGCTCCTTCCGCTCTCGCAGGTAGTTGATGATCTTGTCAGTCTCTTCGGCAGTGAGGTACCTGTTGTCTGCCAGCAGGTTGATGAGGCTCTGGATGGCTGGAGGGTGCCCTCCACGCACTCCCTCCTCAGGGACTCCTCGCTCTCTTTCCTGGAGGATGGCATCATCGGCCATCTTGGCTGCCTGTCTGGCAATATCCTCACGTTCCTTCTCCCGGCACTCATTCTTATAGCGCTCATAATTTCTGGCCACCAGCACCATGGCATCTGCCTGGGGCATGTTGCGATGCTCTGTAGGAGGGAATAACACGAGTTATTTTCTCCCCTGACAGATTTGAGTGCCCACCTGCTGCACTCTACCAAGCCTTTCCTAACCTTGAAATAGCAAGAAAACCATTTCAGTGACAAAAAGCCTTGAGACTGGGAGTGGGCTGGGGTGAGTGGAGAGGGAGATGAGGGTCAGGAAAAGAGGTGAGTGAGTGTCTTTGGTAGGAACATTCCCTTTGTGTAGAGCTGCTCTTTGGAGGAATTCCTAGATCACAGACGTGTAGTAAAAACCAAAGAAACATGATAAACTCCCACAGATTCAAACAGACCACGTGGGGAATAACCACGGGAGGCAGGCCCAGCAGCCTCTAGACCAGCAGCAGGAGGCCAAAAAGCCCCTCAGTAAAGCCTGGCTCTCCACTGTGCTCTTCAGGACAGAGCAGGCCTACTGTTTATGAATCCTTCAGCTCAAGTCAAAGATTAAGATCAAATTGTGACCCTAAATAACCTTGCCTCCTTCTCCATGGGCAACATGGTTTACAGGGTAGTAAGACTCCTCAGAACTTTGTATAAATGTCCTTGTATATCCTAAGGCCTATTCCTCAGAGACAAATGACCCACTGGAGGGCTCATGTATTCTGTGATTATGGTTACGTGGGCAGGCAAACAGACCTGGGTGTGGCAGGAAAAGGAGTCTCTGCTGTGAGAGCAATGAGCAGGGCAAGTGACTGATTCTTAATACTCTGCACTCGAAACACTAAAAGCTCCTTTAGAGAAGGACTTAAAGGAAGGAACCTAACAGGGGTCTCAAGGGGTCAGGGCCTTCCCTCATCCCTTTTCCCACGACCCCCCTGCTCACTTCTCTAGTGCACTCAAAAATATTGGGTCATTAGAAAATTCATGATGCATTTTTTAATTAAAAAAAAAAAAAAACAAAAAAACAGGAACCAGCAGTTGGCGTAATGGCTATGTCGCTGGACTCCCATGCAGCCGACCGAGGTTCAAGTCCCGGACCCGGTGGCTTAAACTCATGCCGGGTGCGTGTGCATGTGTGCCCAAGATCCTGAGAAGATAATGGAGGAGAAGAGATTGTGTTGTGGCCATCCCCCCTGGGGGGTGATTTCTTGCTTTCTGTTTCTCTGTGTCTCTGCCTTTCTGGCGAGTGCACGCGCCCTATAGCAAAAAACCTTAAAAACAAACAAACAAACAAAAACAGAAAAATATGTCACTACTTTTCTGATGACCCAATAGCTTCCTAATTGCCAATTTTCTCTATCTTCCAATAGGACTGAATGAAAGCAAAGACTCTATGACAATGTAGTATTTGCTAGATGCAGTGGAGCCAGACCTCATGGGCAAGATCTGACTGTGTGCATTTCCTTCCAATTCTCCCTTCAATGACTTCATGTTGGCAGCTTCAAATGGGACATAGTGGGATTATTTAAACCATGGAAATCAGCAAACGTGACAAGCTATCCTCCTTTCCTCTAGATCTGGTTAAGCATTTGCCAGCATGCCACCATGGTACCCGATAGTAAGTGTAGTGTTTGAAGAGCAGCGGTGTACAGAACAACATACACCAAGAGCGTGTCAGACAGGTGAGTACACCAGTCTCCTCTGGTGTGCACCGAGGAGGGCCCTATTGCATTTGAGATGAGAAACATGAGTCATCTGCCCAAAGCCTGCTTCCTATGAGTAAGGCATAAAATAACTAATGGATTAGTTGCTGTGTTGGGGATTCTGACCCACTTGGGCCTGCATACCTTGTGGAGTCCCAAACATAATGTTGACTGTACAGGAGCGGTGAATCTGGTGCTGCTGAGTGATGACAATAGCGAAAGGAGACCCTCCTCTGCTAACATCCTCCAAGGCTTGTGATAGTGACACTTCTGTGTTGAGGAAGATCAAGTCCACTACCATGCCTAGGTCTCGCACCTTTCGCCCCACAGATTCAGCATAATCTCTGTAAAAACAAACAGGATCCAGGTGAGCCCTTCCTGATCAACTCCAAAGCTGCAAACTCGTGCCTCAGCCTGCTGTGTGCACTCCTACAGAGAACTCAAAATCCTGGGCCATTCCCAGTCCCTCTTCAGCTCCAAGGATCTAGACCACTTCCCTCTCTTTACACTGGGTCGTGCTTAAGGTCACACAGGAAGCTGCCCGTATCACAGTATTTGTACCCTTCTTTTCAAGTCTCTTTCTTTATTCTCCAGTCCTTTAGCCCTTCCTTAACACTACCCTGCTGCCTTCGACTTGTGGCACTGACCTGTCTTTGAGGAGGCTGCATAACACTATGGGAAAACACAGGCTTTAATTCTAGAAAGATGGGCTGGGATTGCACTGCTAACAATTTACCTGCAAACCTGTGAAACTTTAAGAAAGTCCCTTTATTTCTTAACAAACATCAGTTTCTTTAATGATAAAATAGAAACAATATGGCTTGGTTCATATGTCATTTCCTTGACTTCCCCTCCAACCCAATCAGATTCCTCACAGTCCTGTCTCATAGGACTCATCGTCTATGTGTTAATTTTTATCATCCACCCAACTATAAGCCCCACAAGAGGAAGGGGTGTGTGTTTACTTATTACTATTACAGCCTCAGTACCTAGCATCTGCCATACGTCTAACATATTTGCTGAAAAAACAGACAAGTAATACTACCTGATTACTATAAGGATCAAAAATAATTTATGTAGAGTGCCTAGCATGGGGTAGTACAAAGTTAAATGCTCAGAAAATAGTAGCTGTTAATCATGTGTCCCAAAATGCTATCTACAACTTAAAGAAGCATTTATCTCTAAACAAGGCAGCTCAGAGCCTGTAAACTCTGCCTGCTGCTTCAACACCTATTTCCCTAGTCACCACCTTGAAATTAGCTCTTTGACCCCAATCTGCTAGAAAACATATGCAGTTACATACTAACCTCCCGAGGAAGGGAGGCTCCACCAAGTCCGCAAGCTGCTCTATATTCCCTTCTGCTTTTCTGCTCTGTCTCTTCAAGAAGACAGTGTAAGACAGAGGTAGGGGACTAGCTAGTGGCCCAGTGGTGGGAACAACTAGATACCACATGGCTGACCACATGGTTTGAGTCCTGGACCCGGGAGGTTCAGAGACATGCCCGACATGGGCACACGCGTACCCATAGTCTTGAAAAGGAGAGACAGAGAGAGATAAAGCACCCCAGTGGGGGTACTTCCTCACTTTCTCGCTCGCACTCTCTCTCCTTCTGCAGCAAGTGCACATATCTTCGGGCAAATTGAAAAAAAAAAAGGGGGGGGATAGAATAAAATGGTGCTGTGAATTCTGGATTGCCTAACATGGTCATCTAAAGTGGTTTCTATAAGGCCACGGCACTTCAAAGAGGCTCAGTAATCTTGGCTGACAAATGCAGAAATAGGTGCCTCCCAAAATACTGGGGGTTGAAGGGTCATGAAGGAGATGTCTACTGTTTTGCTTGACCAGCATCGACTCCCTCTTCCAGTCTCAGTCTACACAGTTCCATAGGGACAATCCCACCTCCAGTCCTGGGGGGGGCACATGACACTCTGGCCAATAAAAGCTTTCCAGAACCATCGGCCAAATTGGGGGGATGGGAAATTGAGCCACATCAGCCCAGTGAGAAACAGTCTCAGGAGTTTGTTTGGAAGCACTGGGAACGAGCTCTTTTTCCATGGGTTTTCTCAACTAAGAAAACAAATGTCCAGAACCAGTGCCTTTCTACCTTTTCAAGTAAAAAATCTGCCTAAAAATGAAGGCAACACCAAGGAAAGCAGTGCTGATGAACCAACTCAGAGACCAAGTCTTATAAAACAGTTTGATCCTAGACATGGCCACGTCTGAACCTCCCAGTTAAGCAAACTAAAACCTCTCTCTCTTTTCAGAAAGTGCAAGTGCCCTATGGCAAAACCTAAAAATAAATAAATAAATTTCCCTTTTGGGTTTGAGCCAGTTTGAACTGTCACCTACAACTGAAAGAACTCTGGCAAACACAGCACAGCAATGCCAGAACACACAGCCTGAGTTCAGGGGGCAAAGATGTAAAACAAAAGCCTGTATTTCTTTTCTGAGCCTCCTCCTTACAGGGAAGAAATACACCAAAAATTCTTACTTAGTCTGCTTGTTGACCACAATCACAGAACAATCCACAGGCCGCTCAGCATCAAAACGTCTCTGGATTTCTTCAAAATACTGACGATAAAGCTCTTCTCTACGCCGTTCCTCTCGTTTCAAACGCTCTGCAAGACACCACCAGAAAAAACTGAATAAGGATTGTACCCTTCCATAGACATAAGCCACAGGCCTATTTTGAATCCTGCACTACCTCTACACTTGGGTCATAACACACAAATATACTCTGCATTAATCCTCTAGCTACCTCCTAAAAATAACCACTATTTTAAAAACACCATTATAAATTCATCTAAAGGGAATGGCTGGATTAAAAAGCACAGCCATTAAAATGCTTCATCTGATACAAATCACCACGCTGCCCTCTAGAAAGGCTGTTACTAGCTGATCTCTCCACAGAGGTAGATCAGCTAGTCCTATTTTTCCACACTTCAGTCAACATTTGGTAATGTCATTCTTCTTAATATCCCTGTCCATTTGACAAATAAACATGGTATTTCATTATTATTCTAATTTAAATTTTTGGTTGCTTGGAAAAAAATCAATTAAAAAAAAATTTTTTTTGAGAGGTTTTTGTTATGGGGCGTGTGTGCTCGCCAGAAAGACAGAGAGACAGAAAGCGAGAAATCAACCCCATGGGGGGTGGTCACACCGCAATCCCTTCTCCTCCATTCTCCTTTTGGGATCTTGGGGCATGCACACACACACACACACACACACATGCCCAGCGTGAGTTTAAGCCACCAGGTCTAGGACTCAAACCGCGGTTGACTACATGGGAGTCCAGTGACATAGCCATTCCGCCAACTGCTGGTCCCATGCAGTGAAATTTTATAACAAATTAAAAATGAAGTTCTTAACATTGCAACTTCGCTGGGTAGAAAACAACTGAAAAATCTTTAAAGACGTATTGAGGAAATACAGGTTTTACAAAAACATGTTTGTTTTACATAAAAAAGAGACACTGTTAAGTAAAAATGACAGCTGACTATGGTGGTGTGCACCTGCAATCCTAGCTACTTTAGGAATTCAAGGCAAGAGTATCACTAGTTTAAGGCTAGCTCGGGTAATAAAGAGAGACCTAGGTCTTTAAAAAACGAACAAAAACCCATGCTGCATGGGTATCTGTTCAAGTAGCAAAAAGCAAGCACTTAAAATGTCTTCAACGCCAATCTTCTCATTTCCTGTTGCTGGAAGTTCACATTTATTTTTGCTGGATAAATAAATCAGGTGATGACACTAATCTGCATTAGAAAAATCATTTTCAAACTGAACATTTCCTGTATTAACAGGTATTTATACTACTACTTTTTATGACTTGCCTGTCCAAATCATTAGTCTCTTTTCAGTTGGGATACTGGTTATTAGTTTCCTCTTTCTTTCCTCTTTCTTTTCTTTGTAAAGTATTCTCCCAGTAGTAGGAATAGGTTATTTCTGCTACTTTACCTTTTGCACGAGATTGACTATCTGGGCCTGGAGGGCCTCGTCCATCAAAGCTATCTCTGTAACGATCGAAGTAAGAGTCATCCTTTCTCCTGCAATAGTCATCCATCCGTAGGTATCTGTCATAAGAGCCTTCTCTCCTGGAAAGTCAAGGATATTTTCACAAAGTTAAAACACTGTCCTGTCTTGAAAAATTCAGATGTAAAGAATTATTTAAGATCCCATCCCTTCTGAAGAAGGCAGCCACAGTAAGACACAAGACTTTGGGTTTGACAAATAAGATTTTATCTGGGACTCAGGGCTTATAGACTATGACTACGGCTGAGTTAACCTATGTCACAGAATGATGGGGGTGAGGACTGATTAGAGATGACCTACAAAAAGCACTTAGCATAGTTCTTGGCATATAATAAATGCAAAATAACTGGTAGTACTTATTGTTACGAGTTTCTAGAAATGATTCCATGGCTCCCTTATCTCTCTTCCCTGTGTTTTTAAAAAATTACAGTAAAATAGGGCCAGCAGGTAGTGTGGTGGTTAAGCACTCTGGAGTCCCACATGGTCAATGGTCTGAGTCCTAGACCCAGCAGCTTGAGAGACTCTGTGGGCACGTGTGCATGCATGCCCTAAATCCCAGGAGAATGGAGAAGGGATTGTTTTATGGCCATCCCCTCCAGAGGATGATTTCTCACTTTCTCTCTCTCTCTCTCATCTCTCTCTCTCTGGTGGGTGCATATGCTCCATAGCAAAAAACAAAACAAAACAAAACACTAAAAAATAAAATTAAAAAAATTAAAAATTACATATATATATAGTTGATCTTTGAATAATATGGGTTATCTTTTGGCTACTGTGGACAGTGCTGCTATTGCATTCATATACAACTGTCTGGGTCCCTCTTCAATTCCCTTGGGTTTACAGTATATTCAGCAGTGGAACTAATGGATCATACGGTAATTCTATGCTTAAGTTTTTGAGGAACTGCCAAATTTTTCCACAGTTGCTATACCATTTTATATTCCCACCAGCAACACATGAAGGTTCTAATTTCTCTATACCTTGCTAACACTAATTATTTAAAAAAAAATTATAGATTTCCTTAGTAGGTGTGAAGCAGTATGGCTTTCGCTAGCACTTCCCAGGTGACTAATGACCCTTAACATCTTCTCATATATTTATTGGCTATCCCTGCATTTTTACGCCACCAACACAATTTGTACTACATCTCTTTTTCCACTTGCACAATGTTGTTTTTCACAGAGTGAAAGACCCAGATTCATTCGCTAAGCATAATTCATGAAATATTCAGATATTCCACAATATTTACTGAGCAGCACATCTATCACTTGACAGACATTGGAAATATAAGGCTGCTCTTACAGAACTTTCAATTAGTTCAGCAGAACACATAAGAAAGCAAGGAGAATGCTGCGTATGTACCTGTACATAGTATCTCGGGAGTCTCTCATGTCTCTATATCGGTCATACATGGGGTACCGGTGATCTCGAAAATCCCTAGAGTCTCTTAGGTCACGAAAGTCTCTAAGATCCCTCATGTCCCGAGCATCACGCATACTTCTGGTGTCTCTGTGATCCCGAATGTCTCTGCTATCTCTGTGGTCTCGCAAATCTCGGGGGTCTCGAATGTCTCTGCTATCCCGGACATCTCGGCCGTTTCTGCCATCCCTCGGTTCTCTCCTTGGACTTCCTCGAATTGGGGATCGATCACGTCTTGCATCTCGACTGTCTCCAAAGCCGTAGGGATCCCTGTGGGAGATAGCAAGAAGATGCTAAGACAAAGAAACTGAAGGTAGTCAACCCTTCTGCTCTTCAAAGGAGAAAGTCCCCACCTCCCAAGCACTTTCCTCTAAAGCACAGTGGCCAAACAAGGAGAACATGACTAAAATGTTAAAGATAAGCATTTTTTTGGTCAGCAAATAAAGCCTAGTAGGTTCTAGAATCTCAAAAGATCATTACATCAAAAAACGACTGCCTGACCAAAAGTCAACGATTTTGACTGGGGTAACAGTGTTCATCTGGCTTCAGGGAGTGATCTGTACTCTTTGAACGCCAAACTGTCATCTCAATTTCTAAAGGTTTTCAAAGTGAAAGTGCATTTTCCCTAGAACCTATTTGCTCCCATTAGACTTGTTCAAGAGATTTTACTGGGGGAAAGAGGTGGGAGGACACAGTACGGGGCAAGACTCATGGACAAAAAAAGAACAAATGGCACAATCTCAAACAAAGTGACTAAAGCAACTGTTCTTAAATAAAGGCAACTTCACTTAAATATCTAGCAAATTAAGGAGGGAAATTAAGTACAATATGATATACAAAGTAAAGGATCAAGAACAGTCAGTCTCTGTCTTCTTGCAGAACTAGTGAATAATGGTGGTACCACCTCTCTTAATCTGAGGGTTCATGGAGACTCTGGTCCTCTTTGTCCAAGATGTTGTTAGTTTTTAAACCGTGTTTGTAGTCACAGATATGCTTGGCCTGCTCTGATTCAATGTTTTCCATGAAGTATTTTCACCCTACTGGAAACTCATCTCCAACATATCTAAAATTAAAACTTCTTAGTCCAACTCAAACAGTCCCATTCTTGACAAGTTTGCCAAAAGTCATCTTGGGAAAAAGTTACCAAGGTGTTAGTTCTGAAAGTTTACTTTGATTCTCTTTCCTCTCACTGATTAAATGTCACTCAAATTTGTTTTTGTTCCCCCTTCCATTCCCACTGGATTTATACTGGGTCATCAGGAAAGTCATGACACATTTCTGCGTAGAAAAATACATCATGACTTTCCCAATGACCCAATAAATCCATCCTAAGTCCTCATTTCTACGCTGATAACAAGAATTTCCTAAACCAAAATCCAAACAAAAAACAATCTTCTGGATTTCAATTCACTCAACACATAAACATGAGATTAACCATTTTTTTTCCACTGTATTTTTTTAGATTTTTCCCATAGGATTAGTCATTTTAACATGACAATTTCCAACCATTACCAATCAGAGCTTGGGTATCATACCTCTGGGCAGCCCTTCCTTACAAATCTGGCCCCTATGATCTCCTCTCCATTTCCTGATTGAACCTTCCCAGTTCTTCTTTAGTCATTTTTATGACTTAACCCACATGACATTTCTGTCTGGATATTTTTGTTCATATGGTTTCATTACCTGGAATATTTTTTCCTGCACTAACTCAGATATTTCTCAATCCTCACAGTCAAGTTCACATGTTTTCTAAGAAACTTTCCCTGCCCTACCTAGTAACTGCTAATCTCTCCTGTTCAACTCCCAGAGTACTTTCTACCACTATTACTTGTCTTGATTTGGTATTTACCTTTTTATGACAATGTGTTATGTCTGACACATTTTAGGGATTATAATCTCCTCCATAAAACCTGCCCTGGACTCTTGAACTTCCCCAATGAATACGTAGTCCTCCCCATCTCAATAAATGTTACACGTCCACCTACTTAGTTGCTCAAACCAGGAAACTAGATGCCATCCTTCCCTTAAAGCCTTATCCACTCACATTTCTAAATTCTGCTCAATTTCCCTGAAAGTTTCGACCACTTTTCTTTACCTCCATTGGTACGACTGAAGGTCAACCTATAATCATCTACCACAAACTACAGTGAAAGTCTTTTTTTTTTGAGGCTGTGGGGCACATGTACTCGCCAGACAGAGGCAAAGATCGAAGGAGGGAAAGTGAGAAAGCATCCCCCATAGGAGATGGCCGTGCCACAATTCTCTTGCTTCTATCCTCCCAGGATTTGGGGCATGTACACAGACCCCTGGCGTGTTTCTTAAGCAGCTGGGTCTGGGGCTTAAACCTCAGTTGGCCACGTGGGATCCAGCCAGTTAACTACCATGCAACCGGCTGGGCCCATAGCAAAAAGTCTTCTAACGTCACCTTCCCATTTCTGCTGCTCTTGCCTTTTTTCTCATCCTTCTCCAGAAAGATCAGTCTTGATTCCCTTGCCCCACAACAGGGTGCATGCACTCTCCAGAAACAGGGGGCAAGTGAGAAATCACTCCCCCACCCCCAGGGGGTGGCCACGCTGCAATCCCTTCTCCTCTATTTTCTTCTAGGAATTTGGGGCACACACACGTACATGCCTGGCATGTTTTTCAAGCTGCTGGGTGTGGGACTCCAACCATGGTTAGTCATGTGGAAATCCAGCACCTTAACTACCACACCATCTGCTGGTTCTTTGAGTGGTCTTTTAAATATGTATAATCCTTCACTGGTTTCCCATGGCACTTTGAATTCAATTCAAAATCTCTACCAAGGCTAAGAAGGTCCTGCATGGTCTTGCCTCCTGTCTTCTCCAATCTCATCACACTCTCTCCCTAGTTCATCACTCCCTCCCATACTGGGCTTTCAGCTATAGCCAAAAAAGGTCTTTTCTGACCCCTTTTGCTAGAGCAGTAGGGACAGACCCATACTTATTTTTCAGGTTTCAGCATAAAATGTCCTTTATTCCTTGATTCTATTAGTTTAAGTTTACCTTTCTGCCCCTAAATTCTCTCATAATATTTTGTTTTTATTTATGTCACTTATCATAAATTAACATTCCTTATTTACTTATTTGTGTAAAGTCTGTCTGGCCTACTAGATTATAAACTCCACAAGGACAAGGACTATATCAGTCTGATTCCGTACTGTAAACTCACTAGGCGGAACAATGTTGGGCACACAGCAGATGCTTTTAAAGATATCTGAATGACTCCTGTTCTTGCAGTCCTTTTATTATTGCACTTACCACACTGCTAATTATTTGTCTGCATGGCTTCCCTAACAAACAGTAGCTCTTCTGAAGGCTATGTATTCCTAGGACACAGCATGGGTTCAGTAAATGTTTAATGGACTAAGTTATCCTACTAGATTACAGGCCTCTCAAGAGCAGGCACATGTTTTGTTTTATACTTTTGTCATCAACCATGATCACACATACCAGGCATTCATCACAATGCCATCAGCTTGGGAGAAATCCTCAATTTCACTTCATCCACATGTGTACAGCAAAAACAATTTAAATGCCAATTTTGCTTCTATGAGAAATCCTAGTCAAAAAACAAAACAAAACCTAGTCATATATTTTAAGGACCACTAGTATTACTGATTTGTGGGAGCAAACATACGCAGACCAGGGAATTTAAATGAGGGGCTAAACATTATTTTTCTTGTTAGAATAAAGTACAGACTAACCAAGATTCTTATTCTGACTTTCCCTATTATGTCACATAATCTTCCTAGCATGTGTACCATCTGATGCAGTATGCAATGTGGGCAAACACTTGGGATCCAATGGGAAGAGACAACTGCAAAGTATTTTTGGATTATTAATGATCGGTGGATAAACTTGCCTTGGGGAGCAGTTAGAAGTAGTCATTAGAGATGGAATCAGATTTCAAGTGTTCTTGGCAATCAGGGCTGAGCTATCATGAACCTGACAGACCACAGACCACATACAAAGCCCTGGGCTGGTGGAAATAGGGATGAGGACGTAGATAAGAATAACAAGTCACAACATGTTATTCACAGCCTTAAAGGAATTATAAATGCCATATTTGGCTTTCATTCTTTTGAATCCATTGAAAACCTTACTTACCTGTCAAGAGTCCATCCCTGCAGGTTGACTATAACCCTAGACTCAAAGTCTGGGTTTGTGCTTCCAGTTTGAGATGGCAACCCCTCCCCTTCCATCAAAGAATCTAAGTCATGGTACAAAACTACTAATTCCATCTCAATTGCCTTCTGGGAAAAATGTAGAAGAGGTGATATTCCCCAGAAGGAAAGGAACCAAAGGAGTGCTGAAAGTACGGGCAGAGAAGATAGTAATTCCCTAAAATGAAAAGGCAAAGTTTTTTTCCTTTATCCAAAACATGAACATTATGGCAGACTGCTATTCTTCTGGAGAAAAACAAAACAAAACAAAACAAACAAAACAAAAACAAAAAAACACTGTAGGGTCACTTTAGGACCTAAAGAACTCCTCAGAACAAAAGGGTTCCTGCTGCTGGCCCTAACAGCTTTCTCAAAACAAGAACACAGCTAACAAAGGGTGGTACAGCCTGCAGGATACAGTGTGAGAGGACAAAGCCTCCTATACGAGATGCTTGACCTCAGATGGTGAGTGAGTTAGAAATGGCTTTCTAGGGGCATAATAAAGTTCACAATATCATCCCATGGCATCAGAGATGTTTTACTAAAGGAAACAAAATACAGCATACCCTCAGGTACCACGTTACTCAAGGCTATAAAGAAATTGAACAGTGGTTAAATAAATTTCAGTGCTGGAGTCCATAAAACTGAAGCCAAGTGGCAAACACAAGTAAAATTCTGCTGTAATGTCCTCATCTACTTAACAGGGGAAAGAAAGACACATGCTCTTTGCCTTGAGAGGAGTACAGTCACATCATTGGGAAACATTTGAGAGGTAAGGGACGAATAAGTGAAGGGAAAAATCACAGCTCAGATGGCAAAGTGATATACTTCTGGTAGAACTGCTGTTCTTGCTGGGGACTAGAGTGGGAAGGGCAGTGGGCATTTGAGAGGAGAGCCTACAGAATAAGAACTGTTAGACAATCATCTTGGAAGACTTTGATGGAGCTTTTCTTGGGCAAGAGACTGGAACCTTGGGTCCAGGATGGTGCTCTTTAGCCTTGGCTGTACAGAAAGTCTGGGAAGAAAGCTCTCTCTTCCTTTCTTTTCTGCAAGTCAACATCTCCTTTCTTCTTTTCCATTCACTGGTATTTTCCTTAGGAGGGCCAGACTTTTACTTGACCATGAAAAAAGAATCATGTCTTCAAACTTCTGTTCCATTGCAGATAACATCCACAGATCACATTAACTAAATGGCTGGCTGCTGTATGAAGCTGATCCCCTCACCATGGTGGCTCCATGCTACTGTTCGCAACAGAGACAACAGACTTGTGCAGCATTTCATCATTAGGTGCAGCTAGGCAGTGGGGTGCAAACGTATTACACCTCACAGATCCAAATTTTGTTGTGTCCATGCTTGTCTCTAGGTACTAGCAGGCTAATGATTTTCTCAAGCACAAATATGACTTTTCTGTTGGTAGAGGTGGCGCTTGATTGAGAACTGATGACTCTTCTTCAGGTGTTAGTGCAGAGATAATCACAGTCTGGAATCTTTAATTGTGAGTCATACCTAGGGCCAGGGTTGTCTCACATCCAAGGAACACGCAGTTATCAAAGGAGTTAAGGATCTGTAGATAAGTAGAAAGTATCTCAAGTCATATAAGAAATTTGTTTACAAGTAGCCTGGTTATTGCTGATGAGACAATCCCCAATAATTTTCACTGAAGAGTTACCAGGCTTAACAGCCTTCACAAATATATGAGGAAAATCCTCTGCAGGGTTTCCAATGTAGACAAGTTAGTTTTATTTATTCTTCAAGTTACACTTGAACGTTCATGAAATAAGTCTTACTTTGAATACAGCAGGCCACGTCTGTATAAGGATATGCTCCAAGACCTGGATTGCCATGGTGTTGGGCTGAAGATGGTAACTGAGAACATCTAAGGCACAACTAGAATCATGATCCAGTTTTTGAAGAGTTAATGCCCAGTACCAACGCTAGACAACTTGCACGGTAACTATGCAAGGAGTCCAGTGAAGAGACCCAAGGGTTAAATGGTAAGAATTCAGAATGAAACGCGATCCAGAGTAGGGATCCCTCCTGCAGAGTTATGTTTTTGGCTGGGTCAATATTGTCAGAATTATACGCTGACAGCTAGAGTCATTAGGGAGGCACATTACTGAGCAGACAGCGAAGCCAGCAGAACTATGGTTTACAGACATCTGAAGAGGTGATAATCCTGTGTAACTCCCAAAGATACCTAGGTGTTTTGACACTCAAGGTTAAAGTCCAGCAAAACAAGGTGTTACAAAGGTCTTCCCAGCATGCTTAAAAACAATTTTCTTTTTAAAAGTAGACAGCACTGGAGACGCAGAGGTACAACTGAAGAAAACAGTTACCATGGGTCCCTCCCCCCACCCCCAGCCATGAACTATGTATCTTCTATGCTGGGCACATAAAATAACCAGAGCTGCCAAAGGAAGGCAGTTGGTTGTTGTCAATGCACTGGCACATTACCTCAAAGGTTTTATTAGAAGCACGCTCCCACAGTGGAAGATACCCAGTGTTTATGCTCAGAGAAATGATTAGCCCCTTCTAGGTTAATCGCTCACCCATCTTGCCTATTCTTTGCATTTTATTTCTGCCCTATTTATTTCTATCCAGTGTCTTAAAACATAACATACGATCAGGGCAACAATCAAAACACTGACGTTCTATTTTGGAAGGAAACTGTTCACCACCATACCATGAGCACTGCACTCTATTTTGAATACAATGTTTGATTTGTCTTTTACTCTTTTTTTTTTAAGGTAAGAAACTGGGACTCTTGCTCAGGTTTTAGATGAAGCTCAGAACAGATTTGACTAAATGTGACCATCTTTCTTCCCTGAAGCAAATAAACATGACTATATGCAACTGCATCATGTTAAATAACATGCTGAGGAACCCTGTAAGGGAAAGATCACCAAGGGGAAGACTGATTGCTAATGGAATTTGAATTAGCCTAGCTGTCCCCCTCCTGTTGATTATAAATAAAGCTGGAAGACACTGTCCTATCAACACCCCAAACAACTTCATTTCAGAATTCATTTCTGAGGAAGGTGGCATTTTATTTTATTTATTTATTTATTTTTGAGAGATATTTTGCTATAGGGCACATGCACTTTAAGAGACAGAGAGAAAGAGAGATAAAAGTGAGAAATCTCCTCCCCTGGGGAGATGGCCATGACACAGTCCTTTCTCCTCCATTCTTTTGGGATTGGGGTATGCATGCAAAATGCACCTAGTGTGAGCTTCAAGCTGCCAGGTCTGAGACTTGAGCTACGGCCAGCCACCTGGGAGTCCAGCACCTCAACCACTACACCACCTGCTGGCCCCGGAAGGTGGCATTTGAAAAGGTATATAAAAGTGACTTGTGGGGGGCCGGTAGGTGGTATGGTGGTTGGGATGTTGGACTCCCACCTGGCTGACCACAGTTCAGGTCCTGGACCTGGTGGCTTGCTTTCTCATTTTCTCTTTCTCTCTCACTGTCTCCTTCTGGTCAAATTTTAAAATGATGACAACAGATAAAATTAAATAGGTAATTCTTTTTTTTTTTTTGTAGAGGTTTTTGCTATAGGGCGCGTGTGCTTGCCAGACAGAGAGGGACAGAGAGATAGAAAGCAAGAAATCACCCCCCAGGGAGGATTGCCACGCCGCAATCCCTTCTTCTCCTCCATTCTCCTCTCAGGATCTTGGGCACGCACGCACACACGCCCGCCGTGAGTTTAAGCCACCGGGTCTGGGACTTGAACCGCGGTCGACTACGTGGGAGTCCAGTGACATAGACATTATGCTAACTGCTGGTCCCTAAATAGGTAATTCTAAAAAAAAAAAAAAAAAAAAAAAAAAAAAAAAAAAAAAAAAGAAGTGACTTGTGGGTGACTGGTGGTGTGATGGCTAAGATGGCTAGATCCCAGTGGCCAATTGAGTTGGTTGAGTCCCAGACCCAGTGGCTTGAAAAACAGTGTGTGTGTGTGTATGTATGTGTCCAAAATCCCAAAAGAAGTGGAGGAGAAGGAACTGCAGGACCATTCACCATGGGAGGGTGCTTCCTCACTTTCTCTCTCTCTCAGTGTGTCTTTCTCTGGTGAGTATATGCACCCAGTAGCAAATTTAAAAAAAAAGTAACTTTTATATTTATATATTTGATAAGGAGCTCATTTTAAAAGTTTCTCTCCAATGTTCTTTTTACATTTGTTTTGTGGGGATACTATTATTAAAAAAGAAAAAAAGCGTAATGTAATTTCTTGTCTTACAGATGAAATCATGGACTTGAATTTTAGATTAGGAGAAAATTAATCTTTTTAATTTAATGCCCTAGCAGTGGCTCCATTGGATTCTAACAAGAAGAGCTAGTTATTTCCCCAATACTACAATATTTGTTGCATGAACAAACTGGAATAATGAACCAATCAACTGGAAGCATTATAAGCTTTTGGTTACGTATCATTAATAGGATGATATACTTTTCTCAATCTATAACAGAAATAGAATTACTCTCTATTTTGTAATATATCATTTTGTTTGTTTTTATCTACAGAAACACAAGAGACAACATTATGTGGACGAGCAATGTGGACAATGGGGTATAGGGGGTTACTAGTGGAGCCAGTATCTTTAGCATTACAAATTCTAGAAAGCCACCTAGTTAGTTCATACATTAGAGCTCTTTGGAAACTGGATGCCCATCATCAAGCCATTTGGCAACTACCACTTCCAAAAGGAGCCCCATAGTTCTAACCATTACATGCAAACTCTTAGCCACCTGCACTCCATGTTTATTGGGGCAATGAGGAGCCAAACGAATGGGACTGCCCAATATCTGCAGCATGGTCAGATGCAACCTACCACAAGCAGACACTAAATGGAACTGTTAAAATTCTGCAGAATTTGTTTATATTCTTCAGGATAGTCACACATAAATCAACCAATGAAGTATTTACCTGCAAACCGCAGGCATTCCTTATGGTGTTAAAGAGAACATACAGAATACTAATGTATATGCTAGTTTCTGCAGTGAAACCAATGGATGGCCAAAGCATCCACCTGATAGCTGTAGTGTAGCTATAGTTGTGATGGGGGACTTAACTCCTCTGCACAGGCAGAGTGGACAGAGAGTGGAACCTGCAGCATCACTTTATCCCTAGGGTCTGTTTGAAATCTGCAAAGTAGATTCCTGGTTGCTGGAACACACCCTTCCTTCACATCCACATAGCAGTATATACATGAAACATACAGCATCCATTTTTGCCTATATTTTATTTTCACCTAAAAATGTCAGTATTTTTGCTTCAAAGTAGGAACACTATATATTATGTGTAAGTGCTCAGTTGGCTGGGCATAATTCCTGGTGCCCTGTGGAACTACCCATACAGACTAGGATTAATTCACTGTATTTAGCAATGTTCAGTTTGCTGTAGGAAATGTAGTTTACTGTGGTATATAGTATAGATATGTAGTTTCTGTGGACAACTGGCATTTTTACTTAGGGGCAATGGCAAAATCCATATTGAGTAGCCATATGGGTCTTGAAGAGACACTGAATATGAAATATATCATCAATTGTTGCATTCCACACAAAACTGCACATACTGCATCCACTTGTATGCTGTTACGAGGTCAGAAAGTCTGGATACAATATACTCATCTTTGGTGTAAATGGTAACATTTAAGAGAAGGGACCAATTTAATGCATATCTTGAGGGTACATGGCAGGACTATCTCTTTTGTTCATATCGGAAGGAAGAATATATTAGGATAATGCCTCCTATTCCCAGGAAAGCTAAGAAAAAGGGAGACTTTTGAGAGAGAGAATTTTTTTGCCCTTTTTATTTCCCCTCAGACAGTAACCCAAGCATGCGAGCAAACAGAGGTCTGCAGCACAGGCACAGCAGCAATCTCTCAAGCAGCACCTTCTGTAAACCTGGGTTAACATCTGGACCAGCAGCCATTTGGAATGAAGAGTCGAATCTCTGCTGCCCACTGCAGTGCAGCATGGCACACACCAACGACCCTGGGGCACTCCTCCTGCTCTGGAGGCTCCCATTGACACGTGAGCTGGGGACAGACAGAGGTTTATCCTCTTCCAATGGCCTGCAACTCATGTTGCAAGCTGAACTTGCTGGGTATGCCACGAAAACACAAAGCTTCCTGTGCATCTCCTGATGTAAGTTTAAAGAAAGCAGCAAGGTTCAAGTTCTTATTGCTTGCTTGAGTGTTTCTGATTGTTGGGGGGAAGAAAAGACCCTTGATGTATGAAGTTGGGCTTAACTCCCCAGAGCCCAACTCTCCCAAGGTAACTCACTGCTTCAGGGTACTTTACCTTCGTGTGGGGCTGGGTCTTGATGGAGCCGTATTCATTTTTCTTCTTTCCGCTGCCTTATTAATATCTGAAAAGAATAATCAACCCATCTGTTCAATGCTACGGAATAAGAATAAGATCATCAGCACATTTCAAATGAAAGCAACAACAAAAAACGACAATGACAGCCAGATGGTGTAAGAAAATCCATTCAACAAAGACACAGTGTCACTTGGGCAATTTTTATTATTAAGTTAAAGCAGTACATTGTCATGGCTTGAACTTATAATATCCCTTGGTTTTCTAGCTAACAAATAGTTTATGTAAAACTAATTACGTCGCTGCTTTAACACCCTACCAAGCTTAGATGAAAATTACTTCCACCACTCCTCCCCTCCAAAGGGGAGAAAAGATCGTTTTTTTAAAAACTCTTGGATAGCCAGCTGTAAGATTCTTTTTGTGGGGAGGAAAGAAAGGGAACGATAGTTTCTTATAAAAAGAGCAAGGGCAAATCATTATATTTTATATTACAAAGAAGTAATAACTAGAATCTATTGCCTTTAAACTTCCAATATTTCATAGATCACAGCCTCCCTCAGTGTGCTTTGTATTGTATCCCACTGGATAGTCTTGCAGAATGAAATGCAGGAAAGAAATTTTTTTTTTTTAAAATAAACAGACTATACCCTGTTGATATCTATAAACTTCACAGTGAGTATGCCAGAATGAGAACTGGCGTTTGGTACAGTAAGGTCAGGTAAAAACACACCTCATGAGAAGTTTTCACTGGAGCTGGCTGACATGTACAACTGTGTAAGGGAGGACAGTGGAATCACATAAGCTTATAGAAAAGCCCATTTGTGCAGTTAGTCTGCTTTGCCAAAAACAAAATAGTCGTTTTATAAAAATCCAAGTGAATAAAAATACCACGTATTAAATAAGAATTGATGAGGGGGGACCAGCAAATGGAGTAATGGTTACTTTGCTGGACTCCCTTGTAGTCGACTGCACTTCCAGTCCTGGACCTGGTGGCTTAGAACTCATGCTGGGTGCACGTGCGTGCGTGCCCAAGATCCCAAGAGGAGAATGGAGGAGAAGGGATTGCGGCATAGCCATTCCCCCTGGGGGGTGATTTCTTGCTTTCCATCTCTCTGTCTGCCTCTGTCTCTTTGGCGAATGCACATGCCCTATAGCAAAAATCTCTCTTAAAGGAAAAAAAAAAAAAAAGAATTGATGAAGAGTACATCAATGAACATCAATCTATGTCCCAAAATAACACCTGACAATTTTTATTTAATTTTAAAATAAATGCATTAAAAATTTCACACTCTGAATGAAGAAATAAAACTGCTTCCTGTTGCAGTCTAGTTTTGTTCCTCCTGTTCCATTTTAAGTAATTAATAGTACATATAATGACATCAAATTGTATTAAGCACTCACATAATTAGAGAGCTTTAAAATAGTAATTATGCCTTTTTTTTCTTTTCTTTTTTTTTTTTTTTTTTTGTATAGGGCGCATGTGCTTGCCACAGAGAGACAGAGAGAGAAGGAAAGTAAGAAATTACCCCGCAAAGGGGATGGGCTTACAGTAGTTTCTTCTCCATTCTCCTCTTGGAATTTTGGGCATGCACATACACATACCCTGCATGATTATTATTATTTTTTTTGAGAGGTGTTTGCTATAGGGCGTGTGCGCTCGCCACACAGACAGAGAAAGAGACAGAGAGACAGAAAGATAGAAAGCGAGAAATCACCCCCCAGGGGGGATTGCCATGCTGCAATCCCTTCTCCTCCATTCTCCTCTCAGGATCTTGGGCACGCACACACACGTGCCTGGCATGAGTTTAAGCCAACGGGTCCGGGACTCGAACCATGGTCGACTACGTGGGAGTCCAGCGACATAGCTATTACGCTAACTGCTGCTCCCCCCTGCATGATTTTTAAGCCGCTAGATCCAGGACTCAAATCACCCAGTTGGCCAAGTGGAATCCAGTGCTTTTACCTCCACATCAGCTACTGGCCCAATAATCATGTATTTTTAAAATCCCAACTAGATACCTATCACATGCAAGGCCAGAGCAATAAGGAGAAAATTAGAAGTCTAGTGTAGCCTCTACCCTACCACGTTGCCACTGAGTTCCTATTTAAGTAAGAATGCTCTTAATTCCACTTCAAATTGGAAGTTTCTCTTATGCCTAGGAGATGTACAGCTTTTGACAAAACTGGAAATAACATACATCAAAAAAGAGAATCATATGCTACCTAAAGTGCTTCTTACCTTTTCAATTAAGCAGACACAGGTATAATCCTTCTATCAAAACAAAACAAAGCAAAAAAAAAAAAAAAAAAAAAAAAAAAGTTTTCTACATTTCTACATAAGACTTGACCAGTAATAGCTGACCACAGTTCTGATACTGCACATGACACTTTTACAATTTACATCTCTTTAAGTTCACCATGTCTGAATTACATATTATAGACAGGCCTTATAGAGAACACTTAATTCTTTTATATGTAATTGTGAAGAAAACCAGTTCAGGCTGAGAAGGGTTTATTGACTTAGTCTGCTCACTCACTTTGTATCACTTTCTTTATCTTTTTTAAAGGATTATTTATTTATTTAATTCCATTTGTTATTATTTTTAAATTTGACCAGAGAGAGAAAGAGAGAGGGAAAGCAAGAAAGCAAGCCATCAGGTCTGGGACTCAAACTGCAGTCGGCTATGTGGGAATCCAGCATCTTCAACAACCATGCCACCTGCTGGGCCCACTTTGTAC
The DNA here is from genome assembly GCA_026018925.1 of Tupaia tana. NCBI lineage: Eukaryota > Metazoa > Chordata > Mammalia > Scandentia > Tupaiidae > Tupaia > Tupaia tana. The sequence goes on along the minus strand of JAKSZU010000015.1, from coordinate 18,431,355 downwards.
CACTAATATAGAGTGGTTATTATTCAGAGAGAAATGGAATGCCTTTGAATATTTAAATATTGGGTTGTCAGAAAAGTCATGACATTTTTTTTTTCTATGCAAAAATGAGTCATATCTTTTCCCACAACCCAATAGTTTTCAAAGTATCTCTGCACCCAAAATTTGTATTTTAATTCCTTCATTACAGAATTTTTTTTTTTTTTTTTTTTTTGGAGAGGTTTTCGCTATAGGGCGCATGCGCTTGCCAGAAAGACAGAGAGAGACAGAGAGACAGAAAGCGAGAAATCACCTCCCAGGGTGGATGGCCACGCAGCAATCCCTTTTCCCCCATTCTCCTCTTGGGATCTTGGGTACGCACAGCACATGCGCCTGACATGAGTTTAAGCCACCAGGTCTGGGAATCGAACCATGGTCGATTACATGGGAGTCAAATGACATAGCCATTACGCCAACTGCTGGTCCCCCTCCTAGTATTTACTTTTATTGAATCGTCCAAAACAACTATATTTGGATGGTATGGTTTATGTTTTTTTTCCTGCTAAAAAGAGAACTTTCAGGCCATTTTCTCAATCTTAGGGGTTAGCAAACTTTTAGTTTGGTATGTCAATTGCTTATTTATTCACTCATATTTAAGAGTCCCTTAAATTTCCATCTTGGCTGAGATAGGGAGAAAATGAAACCTGGAAAAGTTTGACAGAGATTTCTATCCAAGAAGTTTGTCAGGTTAGGGTATTGTGGGAGTTTCTCAGTAAGAACTGTGAAAACAGGGCCCAGCAGGTGGCATGGTAGTTAAGGTGCTGGACTCCCACATGGCCAACCCTGGTTCGAGTCCCGGACCTGGTGGCTTGCCTTCTCTTTTTCTCTTTCTCTGGTCAAACTGAATAATAATAATAAATAAATAAAATTAAAAAAAGAAACAAACCCAGAATTGTGAAAACAAAATTATCAATTATCACCATCAATCTCCATATACAAAAATTCTAATATTGGGTCTTCAGAAAAGTCATGATACATTTTTCTATATCTTTCTATGCAAAAATGTGCCCTGACTTTTCCAACAACCCAATATATGCAGACCAAACTTTTGGAAGATCTACGGGTTTAGAAATACAGTAAGACTGGGACCGCTAGGTGGTATGGTAGTTGAGGATGCTGGATTCCCACATGGCCGACCATAGTTTGAGTCCCAGACCTGGCAGCTTTCTCTCTGTCTCTCTCTTCGTCAAATTAAATAAATAAATAAAATTAAATAAAATAGGTCTTAAAAAGAAGAAATACAGTAAGACCAGATGAACCACCAAAGAAACAAATAACTTCAGGGAGCTGATCATAGTAGAGCAAAGATTTTCATTAAGGAAATAAAAAAAACCCCTGTCATATTATCGCCCCTCCAAATCCCACTCAATTTTTGGTCACACAATTTAAAAACATGTCAGTTGGAGGTAGGAGGTTCATTTGAACAATTTCTTTGAAAACTGAAAATGTGGGGCTGGCAGGTGGCATGGTGGTTAAGACATTGGACTCCCACATGGCCAACTGCGGTTTAAGTCCTAGACCTGGCAGCTTGATTTCCTACTTTCCCTTTCTCGCTGTCTCTCTTTATCCAATTAGACAAATAATAATGATGATAATAAATGAAATAAAAAAAATTTTTAAAAAAAGAGAAAGAGGGACCTGCAGTTAGCATAATGGCTACGTTGCTGAACTCCCATGTAGTCGACTGTGGTTTGAGTCCCAGACCTGGTGGCTTAAACTCACGCTGGGCGCATGTGTGTGCGTGCCCAAGATCCCGAGAGGAGAATGGAGGAGAAGGGATTGTGGTGTGACCATTCGGAGAGGGGGGGTGTGATTTTTCTCGCTTTCTGTCTCTCTCTGTCTTTCTGGTGAGCGTACGTGCCCTATAGGAAACAAACAAACCAACCAACCAAAAACTCTCCAAAAAAAAAAAAAAAAAAAAAAAAAAAAAAAAGAAAGAAAACTGAAAATACAAATATTGGGAGTGGGAAAAGAGTTAAGTGGTTTACCTCCTAAATCTTTACAGGGATATATAATCAACATCAAGGAATTAGAAATGATATTAATGAAAAGGAAAAGAGAAAAAAGGTAGAGAGACAATTTGAAATCTTTCTGGACATTACAAGGGGAGAGAAGTTAAGAGGGCAGTAGTGAGCTGGAGTCTCTTCAAGGTGATGTGGAATGCACTGAAAAGGAAGTGCTTCTTTTCCTTTCTGCTATACTTTATCCTGGCCAACTGTCCCTAAGACCAAAAGTTAGTACCTTAGTGTCTTTTCCACTTCAGCTTGGGTGGTACTTTTACCCTTTATTAATCAAATTAGTGAATGTCATTCAGAATCATTATAATTACCATTAGGTGCTTAATGTTGGTCTGAATATCTATAATTTCTAAGCAGTCTTCTGAAGACAGTTAAAAGTACTTCTCAGTTCGGGAACCAGCAGTTAGTATAATGGCTATGTCGCTGGACTCCCATGTAGTCGACCGGGGTTCGCGTTCCGGACCCGGTGGCTTAAAACTCACGCCAGGCGCGTGTGCGTGCGTGCCTAAGAGCCCAAGAGGAGAATGGAGGAGAAAGGATTGCGGCGTGACCATCCCCCCTGGGGGGTGATTTCTCGCTTTCTGTCTCTCTGTCTCTCTCTGTCTGTCTGGCCAGCGCACACGCCCTATAGCGAAAAACCTCCCCCCCCCCCCCAAAAAAAAGTACTTCTCGGTTAAGAATTTTAGAAAAGAAAAACAGCAGCATTAACTCAAGGGATTTACATTTTTAAAAATGAAAATAATCTAGAAAACATGATATTATACAGGAAGTGGCAGAGCCATTTTAAACTACCAAAAAATAGCTGGAGAACTCCCAAAGAAAGAATATCCAATCTACAGTTTTATTTTAGAGTAATATGCCAGACGGGGTACACACAATGGTTCTGGGATAATGCTATAAATAAAAATGCATTTTTCATTCATAGTACCAAGAATTGCTTTGTTCTACCCATTTTTAATTGTATCATCGCAAAAGAACTCTTTTCACCATAAAAACCAAGTTTTATACTTCAGAGGTTGTAGCAATAGAAAATGAGCACTTGGGAACCAGCAGTTAGCGTAATGGCTATGTCGCTGGACTCCCACGTAGTCGACCGCGGTTCGCGTCTCGGACCCGGTGGCTTACAACTCACGCCAGGCGCGTGTGCGTGCGTGCCCAAGATCCCAAGAGGAGAATGGAGGAGAAGGGATTGCAGCGTGACCATCCCCCCTGGGGGGTGATTTCTCGCTTTCTGTCTCTATGTCTCTCTCTGTCTGTCTGGCGAGCGCACGCGCCCTATAGCAAAAAACCTCTCCGAAAAAAAAAAAAAAAAAAAAAAATGAGCACTAGAAACAAGAACACTATGAACCACAAGGCTTAGTGCCAGGATCACCAATGACTGTTGACAGAATCCAAAAGCCTATACGATTTCAATAATTGACTGTAAATGAAATAAAACTCCCTAAAAGGCTTAGCTGAAAACCAACCAACAATTGGGAATTACCTAAATTGAAATTACAAAATGATAAAGATAATGTCATTCAGAAAGCTCTACAGACAAGACCATGGATATCACACTCCCTACAGGGGAGGAGAAAGGACAGGACTGTTCACTTAATCTGTATCTACTGTTCACTTAAACTGTATCTACAAAGGTGATTTGATGCTACACTGTTCCATCAGGGATACTGTAAAGAGTTACAAGTAACCAGTCAGGGATAAGAAAATACCATGCTTGCTGTTTCTAAATCAACCCTTTAAGCTCACTCTACTACACATTCCCTTTATATTTGACTATCTCCTTCATTCTCTAATTTAAAATAATTACTAGCTCTTTTACTGTATTATATTATTCCTGAGAAATGAGGGAAACAATAACTTATCTTTACAGAATGCTTCCTCTCTTTCTGAGTCTACATTCAGGGTATTATGTGTATTATTTCATGCAATCCTTTTGCAACTTTTGGAGTTATGTACTATGATTTCTATTTTGCAAATAAGAAAATCTGAGGTTTAGAAAAATTAAGTGATTTATTTAAAGCCACACAATCGGGCAGATTAGGACTTAGGTATATCTCACACCCAAGTGCTTAACTATTATGCTACATTGTCTCCAACAGGAAGGGGAAAGAGACAAGGTTTCCATTTAGAACACTCTTGCTAGGACTCTGATCAAATGCTGATGGAACTTGGAAAACACACTCTATGTTAGACACTAGGCTGCTTAGCTCTAGAGACACCCTACCAGGTAGGACTTACTCAATTACTACTCCATTTCTAACACTAACAATCACAATGTTTCTGGTTTTTGCTATGAACTCTCTATTCACTTAACCTCTTCAAACACAAATTCTTTATCAACTTAAATTCATGCCCTCTTTACTTCTTTTAAAGGAAAGAGCACTTGGCCTCAAATCTGAGTTATAATCCTACTTTTGAGAATTTAGTAATTTGATTTCTCTGAACCTATATTCCCTTCTTGATAAAATAGATATTCTACCTTGGTTAGTAATGTTGATTCACTGAGAAAATTAGAAATGAGAAAAAACTCACTAGTTTGGATTCACAAAGGCCAAGCTAATTGAAACTACCAAAACAAACAAACAAACAAAGAAAAAGTCTAAGCTATAAAAAATTTAAAATATGAGTTTATTTAAAATAGGTTAAATTCCAACTATATTGTACAAGTCATATCTTGAAAAAGACAGTTTATAATGGTACATTAAATGCTTCCTTGATTCACCACTTGCCAAATGTGTCACACATTGTATTGTATGTATATGTGCTCTGAAGGAGTCTACTGTTTAATAAAGGAGAGCAGCACATGTAAACAGATGATATTACAAAATAATCTAAAGTGGGATTATGGCAAATAACGGAGGCCTAACACTGTGTATGTATGTGGCAGGGGTGAGCAGGGCAAAGAGGCTGGGAAGAATGCCTCTGCGTGCATGCGTACATATGTGTGTGTGTGTGTGTGTGTGTGTGTGTGTGTCTTGGGAAGGTAATGTAGAGGGATAGAGGAAGCAGAAAAGGCCTAAAAGTAACATTTAATCTGGGTCCTAAGTAAGTTTACCAGAAAGAGCAAAGCCATCCTTGTACATGCAAAGGTAAAGAATTGTGTGAAGGGTCTGTTAGAAACACTGTAGAAAGTTAATGTTGGGAATGTGAGGTAGGAGAAGAGAAATGACAGATGAAGCCTGACTAGATTAGGTTAAAAATCTATCTATCTATCTATCTATCTATCTATTTTTTTTTTTTTTTTTTTGAGAGCTTTTTGCTATAGGGTGCATGCATTCGACAGAAAGAGAGAGACAGAAACAGAAAGCAAGAAGTCACCCCCCAGTGAGGACGGCCATGCCACTGCAATCCCTTCTCCTCCATTCTCCTCTCAGGATCTTGGGCACGCATGCACATGCACCCGGTGTGAGTTTTTAAGCCATCGGGTCCAGGACTCAAACTGTGGTTGACTACATGGGAGTTCAGTGACATAGCCATTATGCTAACTCCTGGTCCCAAAAAATATATGTATCTTGCTATAGCAAAGGAAGAAATTGGTGGCAAGAGGGCCTGTAATTTACTATTGTAAGTTAAGTCCCAGTGAAGTGAAAGTAATGAAGTTCTACTATATATGTATTATATATACATACAGAGAGAGAGAGAGAGAAGCTAGAAGTATTTAAACCTAAGACATTCAGAGTGATGCCCATCATAGTAATGTTCAAGGATCACAGGTATGATACTGATGGGAACACGTAGGAGAAAAATATTTAAAAAGGTTTTGATTTTACCTTCAACAAAGGGATATAAAACTGATAGCCAGAGGAGTCAATAATTCACAGGTAATATATTTGTTCAATCTACTGTTCAAGTAAAACAAAATAGACAAATCACTCTTCTTCATTTCTAAAATATATTTTTAGCAAAACTACAGTAAAAAATATGTAATATAAAGTTGATCATCTTAGCCATATTTAAATTCAGTAGTGCTAAGTAGATTCCCATTGTTGTGCAGGAGATCTGTACAACTCTTTCCACCTTGTAAAACTGAAACCTTATTATCCATAAAACAATTTCCCAGTCTTCCCCTCACATACATTAAATTTTTATTCCCTGTATCACATTTGTAAAATGAAGATACATCAGCATGCCTGGAAAGATAAAAATCAAATTCTCAAAGTCTCAAACTTTTAGAATCTGATGACTGAGTCTAGAAATATGTAGTTTAACAAGTTTCTCAGGTGACTCTCAGCAGGTATTTGGGAATGACTACTCTATTACCTATTTATTCTTTAGATCACACATCACAATGTACCTTTTGGTCTTCCACTTAGGAATCTCCCTAAGCCCCTGTTCAAAGGGAAATATCCCATAAACTGTTACAAGAAAACGTCACAATGACTAAATGCTATAAAAGTATAATCCCTGAAAACCGTATAAAAAGTACAGTCACAATACTACCTCTAAAGGAAATGGAATCATCAACCAAGTTTCCAGAGTAATAAAATTAATAATGATATATGACAGGTCACAATATTGTTCTATAACAAAGAGTGTACAGTCTACTGATTCTCTTCAATTTCAGGTGATCATGTAAAAGTATCCTATACGGTGGTTAAGATTCCAGATCCCACATGGCTGACAGCACAGCTGAAGTCCTGGACCCTGAAAATACTGGTGTGTGCATGCCCAAAAATCCTGAAAGCAGAATGGAGGGGGGTCATCTCCCCTTGAGGTGATTTCTCACTTTCTCTGTCTCTTACCGGGGAGCACATAGCTTATGGGGGAAAAAATCTTAAAAAAAAAAAAAGTATCCCACAAAATTAAGCTGCTTCTTCTAATTACCTGGTTCTAAAAATGGCAAGAAAATGCTAACCAAGGTTTGTCACTTTGTGATAGCACATTACCACTTCTTTGGCTAATGAGGGACAAATTGCCAAATAAACTTCTCTCTAAATTCTGCAAACCAGAGTTATCATTATTGTTTTACTAAAAACTCCTGCTTCTTCTTAGAAGCATTTTGGTTTCATACCTAAATGTAACTCTTCACAAAAGGAAAAAAATGTCCGCACAAGTAATTTCACATGCACACCACTAAAAGCAAAGTACAGCAAATCTAAAGTTAATAATAAGCAAACCATGGCATCTTAGTAGACCCACTTACTTTATTTGACGGAGAGAGAGAGAGAAAGCATTCTAATGATATGAATAAAAGGAATCAATATATTGAAAGTACCACAGACATTCTAACTACTGTATTTCTATGACCTCTGGTTCAAACTATGAAGCCAAACCATTTTACAGTTAAGGCCTTGCTTGAAATAAACCCATTCATATAAGCCCACCCAAACACCAGAACCACCAATTCCAACCAGTATTCTGGGATATGACTAGAGTTGTATCTATTTCAACTTTCTATTTCTGGTGAAAACTCATTTTCTCAAGTACAGATCAGAGGTTCTCAAACTTTAATATTAAAAAAACCTGTCAGGGTGGCTTTTTTTTTTTTTTTTTTTTTTTTTTTTTTAAGAATTATTTATTTAATTTTATTTTAAAATTTACTGCGGAGTGTGTGTGTACACACAAGAGACCAAGTGAGAAAAAGTGAAAAAGAAAGCTGCCAGGTCCAGGACTCAAACTATAGTCAGTGATGTGCGAACTATAGTCAGTGATGTGGAGGTCCAGGCCTTTAATCACCATGCCACTTGCTGGCCCCCAGGGTGGCTTTTGAAAGGCAGATTCTGAGGGCCATCAGGTGGTGTGGTGTTAAGGTGCTGGATTCCCACATACCTGAAGGCAGTTCAAGTCCTGGACCAGGCAAATTGAAAATCACACTTTGCGTGTGTGCCCAAAACCAGACAGAGGATTGACTGCAGTGTGGCCATACCCCCTGGGGTGTGACTTCTCACTTTCTCTGTCACTGTCTCTCTGCAAGTGCATTATGCCCTATGGCAAAAACAAAAACAAAAAAGGGAGATTCCCTGGATCCCACCTCCAGAGACTGGTCAACTGGACATAGGGAACCAGGAACTACATTCAAGTATCTAAATTTCCTACAGCCTCTTCTGGAGACTGGTGTAGCTTTTTTAGAATCAGATTTTAATAAATGTTCTAGGTTTCCCAAAGTTTGCAAAGGTTTAGTTATACATTAATAGGTGTAAAATTTAAAAATTTATACAAACCATGTTTTCCTAGTTTTTTTCTGTTGGATATTAAAATTTCAGAAGAGTAAAAGTAAACTTCGTGTATCATCTCTGATCCTAAAGACATGTTATTACTACCTAAATTTCCAACTGCATTGTTAAGTGTACTCAAAGCCAACTTATTTATAATTCAAAATTCTCAAAGTCTTGCCCACTAGCTACAGGATCAACTCAATCTTCAGTAATTTTAGATCTAAGCCAGAGACCACTGAAGGTAAAAAAGTAAGACACTTTTGTTCTCCACCCAAAGTTACCTGGTGTTCATATAGGTCATCAGTAATGCTGTGACCATGAAATAATGGACAAGAGACTCGAAACACTTTGATTTTTATGAGGGAATTATTTTCTTAACATAAAAGTAATTGGTCCAGTTGACCTATTATCTCTTATTTTTTTCAGTGAGAAGATAAAGAATGAAAATGACCATCCCTGCGAATACTCATCTCTGGTGGTAATAAAACCACCATCAAAAAAGCAGCAGGCATGCGAGAATCACACATTTAGCTGTCAGTGTATTTCAGATTTTCCTAATTTTCTTCTTCAGACAGTGTCCTTGCCCTGATCCCTTCATTAATGCCTCTCCTTGGTGAGAGCAACAGACAGGATAATTTTCGGTCGGCCACTGCTTTTTTAACTTCTTGACAGTTTACTTTAACTCTGCTTAAGTAGGAGGATAGTCTCAACAAATGTATATGCTCTTCATACACATTTGGTACAAGAAAGCAGACACTGTGCTTCAAAGACATGTTTCAAACACACATGGTAATCATTATTAAACCACGAGGTGCGGGAAGAAAACACAGCGTAGTAGGAAGAATTGGTCAGTTTGGGGAACACTATTATCTCAAGACATTGACAGGAGGACAGGGAGAGAAAGGCATAGTGACCTCCTCCTCCCTCGGACATCTACACTGCACATGTGTGGCACGGCATGTAAAAACCTCTAAGGAGTCCCTGAGAAAGGACATCACTGTACCACAATGTTGCTTGACTATAACATCTTTTACTTCCGATGAGATCTTTTTGTATTGGTCTTTTTTAAAAATGTTAATTGCAGAGAGGTATTCACTCACCAGAGAGAGACAGAGAGAGAGAGAGAAAGCAAGCACTCCCAATGCGGTATGGTCACACAATTCCTTCTCCATTCTGTTGGTATTTTCCCAGAGTGCTTTTCGAGCTGCCAGGGCCAGGATTTGAACTGCACTGGCCATGTGGGGTCTGTCTCCCTTAACCACCAAGACATAGGGCCAGACCTCTAACAATATCTGGAAAATGTTCTTCTCTATATGTGATCTTGGGCAGGAAATCCAACCTCTAACTCATTGTTTCCTTACATGCAAAAAGGACATACCAGTAGTACTGGTCTACTTATCTCACAAGATGACCGGCAGGGGCAAATGAGTTGGTATTTACAATATGCACGCAGCCCTATCATCACTACCAAGAGCAATGGAGTAAGTTTAGGAAAAGATGTTTCATTCTTTTTTTTTTTTCATTTGGGAGAGGTTTTTGCTATAGGGGTGTGTGTGCTCACCAGAAAGACAGAGAGAGACAGAGAGACCGAAAGCGAGAAATCACCCACGAGGGGGGATGGCCACGCTGCAATCCCTTCTCCTTTCTCTTCTTGGGATCTTGGGCACGCACGCACACGCGCCCAGCATATATTTAAGCAGGGAATCGAAATGCGGTTGGCTACATGGAAGTCCAGCGACAGAGCCATTATGCTAACTGCTGGTCCCAAGATGTTTCATTCTTGATATGGGAAGTCAAAAACAAGAGCACAGTATGAAGTGAGGGGAATAAAAAGTTAAATATATTTCTTTTGAAGGTTTTCCATTCTTAAAAGCACAGCTAAATGCCAATAATTCTTACAGTAGTATCAAGCCACACAAAAGCACTGCCATCTGCAGGCCACAGATATAGAATGCTTCCAATAGTTATTTAAAATGAAGTTTCCAACCATCAAATTTTTCTCATCAGACTTTGAAAACTTCAACAACAAAGAAAATTTATCCTTAGATTTGACCACTGGTTGGTGAGGCTCCATCTCCTGAAGTTCTGAAACAGACTCTTTTTAAAATCTTTATTATTTATTTCTTCCATGAATGACAGAAACAGAAAAAGGAGACAGCATCCCAATAGGGTATTGATGCTGTGATTCATCTCCAGCCTTGGATCACGGGCACACGCATGCCTGCACACTCGGGAACCTTCCCACGTGGGTCGGCCTTGAAGAGTTGCATGTTTCTGCCATCCAGCCCCTGAAACTGACTGCTGACTATAATCAAATTCTTTCTTCTCTACACAGGACAGCTGCTTAGAAATGTGAAGAAAATGACCTTCGCCTTCTGTAAACTTACATTGTAATCATAATGGCAACCCCAAAGGAATATAAATGTGAAGAAAGTGACATTAGCCTTGTGTAAATTCTAAATTATAACCACAATGGTAATCCCAAAGGAATATAAATTCAATTTAAAATGTATTTGTTTACTTTGAGATACACACAAACATGATGCAGTCTCGTGCCACTCCCCAGATCCCTCTGCTTTCTAGCCAGTCAGGATCACGAGAATGCCTGGTGTGCTCAGGTCCACTTGGGATCCAAATTCTGGGAAGATTTTTTTTTTGAATAAGGGATTTTTTTTTTTAAAAAACACAGCCTTTGAATGGCCTGAACTGATATTTCTGAGTTTTCTTTCAGACTTAAAGTAAATCTGCTCTCACATTCACAAAAATAGTGCTTATGAATGGACTATTAACTTATAAATAGACTAACTTGTTACTGTATCCTTTCACTGTGCAGTAAGGAGCAACCTGCACCTAGCAAACCTCTAGCACCCTACAAGGACAACTTATGTTTCTGTTTTAGGTTAAAATGTGTCAGTGATCCCAAAGAGTATCTGGGAAAGAAGAAGAGCTATGGGAAACACAAAGAAACCAGAATGGAGAGAGAAACTGATATTAACAACCAGCCAAGTGACCGCCAATACAATGCAAAGCTCGGGCTTTACTGGTTCCAAAAGGCCGACGTGAAGTTAGTTTTCACACCCAGACTGACTCATACAGAAAACATTACATCTAGAGTAGAAAAATGCAAAAACCGCTCCATCAGCGTCCGCAGATTCATCTCTAGGTGAGCGAACTGTCAGGTGGCTATCACGTCGCGATGCGATAAGGAAAACGAAGAGGCACACCGGGCACACGCGGGCGGACAATTCCTGCCCAACACTTGGAAATCAGCAAGGCGAAGATTACGACAGCAGGTAACAGTAACTCCCCAGCCGCAGGCCCCGGGTCAGCTCCCGGGGGAACCCCTCGGAGTGAAGGCCAGAGGACCACCGGGAACCCACACTCCGCGGGCAGCGCTTCCCAGCGTGTGGAACGCACAATAACTGCGACAGGAACAAGGACGCACTGTTTATTTTAATAGATGAATATTTATTATTTTACGAGCATTAGGGAAAAAAAGCACTGGCTTTCCGTCGTATGGGTGGATACCGAAGTGTGTGCCCTTAAACCAACCAGAGGAGGCGGAGTCGGGTTAATGTCAAAACTGACATTCGTCAACAGCGGCACGGAGGGTACACGGACGTAACGGTGCAAGGTGCAACGCGAGGTCGAAACCGGGGGTCGCCGTCCTGAGCCCGGCCCGGGCCCAGGGGCCTGCCACGCCCGGGGTCCGCGTCTATAAAACGGGCGGGGTGTCACACAGGGAGACGCCTGGAGGATGCGCTCGGGGGCCGCGCGACTGCGGCGACAGGGCCAGCGCTCTGTACGCCGCTCCGCCCGCACGCCCAGAACGCCCGAGGAGGGCCGCCTCTCCCGGGTTCGAATCCCGACTGCGCCACCGGCTCGCCGAGGGCCCGCACGTCGCCGTTCCGAGAAGCGGGCGCGGGGCTGCGGCCCTGCGCTACCGGGAGCCTCGAAGGCGCCGACGGACGCACGGACCCGGGGCTGCGGCGCCGCGCCGCCTACCTCAGCCCACCGGGGGTCGGCCCGGGCCTGGGCCCGACGGGAGCCGGCGGCGGCCGCGCCCCGCACCGGGCATGCGCAGCCCCGCGCGCACCCGGGCAGGGGCCGAGGCCGCGGCCGCGCGTCGAGCGGGCCCTCCCGCCTCAGCCTCCCCGGCCGGCCCGGGCCCACCTCAATCGCCTGCCCGTCAGTCCCGCCTCGGCGACGGCCACCGCTGCCCGGCACTCACCGCTACCAGCGCGGCGGGCTCCGGCCGCTCCTTCGCCTCAGGCCCACCGCTGCCGCCTCCACCTCAGCCCACCTGCCCGCCGCAGGACAAAGGCGCCACCAACCGACCGGCGCGGGCACGAGGCAATGGCGGCCGGGGCGGAGAGTGGAAATGGGGGCAGAGGGCGCGCACGCAGCGGCGGGCGCGGCAGTGTCGCAAGAGCGTGTGGGCTTACGGCAGGGCTGAACTGGGGCGTCGATCCCCTTGGCAACGGGGGCGGGGAAGCGGGCTCCGGCGGCGGTTGACGACCCTAGCGGTTGCCTAGTAACGGCGTCCCGGCTGAGGATGGGCCTCCCGCCTCGTCCTACTCCAGAAAGGACTTCAGTGGAGCCTCCGGTTTTCGGATCGCGTCCGCCTGTCTGACCGTGGGACTAGGCCGGTTAAACTCCCGAGTACTTTGATTTGGTCTTGCGTAAACCTCAAACCCACACCTTCAGGTCCTAGGAGAGCAGTCTATGCAGTCCTGTAGCTCCCGCACCACGAGTAACAAAGAGCTGAGAGGCGGAAATGTCCTCGCTTAAATTTACATTTAAATAGGCTGCGGACCCTATTAGTTTCGCTGACAAAAGGCAAAAGGCTTCTGGAGATAGAGTCACAGGTTCTTCGGGCATTATTTGTTTCTTCTTGGTATATTCATTCAATGTCAAAAAACAAATTTCCCAGAATGTAACTGTCGACAGTGAACCATGTAAAATGTTGTATTGTTCATTTGATCGCTAGCACTTATTCATCACAGGGAATGGAACTTGCTCACACAATTGTAAATGCACCTCTATTAATCACAGCCATAGCTATAGGAATCAGGTAGGCCCTTTTACTAGAAAACTCCTCAGACCCCTTGGGTTCTGGTTTTTCTCCTTGCAAATAGTGCATGTTAAGTAAAAGTGGTGGCCGTGCAATTTAAACACGGAGAAGCCGGGTTCCTTCAACGCCTGCTCATAAGCTTGCTCCTTCACCTACCTACTCAGTGGATGTTTATTAGACACCTACTGTGTGGCAGTCAGACTCACTATACCGCCTTGCTAGGCACCGTGAGCAAACCTGACGCTCCTCTCTGCTATCTTCTAGATGACAGTCTACTGGAAGGTGAATTAGGTGAGTAATCACACTTGAATGTGTAATTGCAAACTGAGATAAATATTGTGATGGAAAGAAAGGGATTCTGAGAGGGTGTAACTGGAACCTTAGTTGATGCATAAGGCAAATGGTTATTAAAATGGCTACTTTAGGGACCAGAGTTGGAGTAATGGCTATATCGCTGAACTCCCACATAGTTGACCGCGGTTCGAGTCCAGGACCCAGTGGCTTAAACTCATGCAGGGCGCGTGTGTTTGCATGCCCAAGATCCTGAGAGGAGAATGGAGGAGAAGGGATTGCAGTGTGGCCATCCCCCCCAGGGGGTGATTTCTCACTTTCTGTCTCTCTGTCTTTCTGGCAAGCGCATGCGCCCTACATCAAAAAAATTAAAAAAAAAAAAAACTCTCCCCCCTACTACTTTAGGGGCAGTAGATGGTATGGTGGCTAAGGAGCTGAATTCCTACATGGCCAACCATAGTTTGAGTCCCGGACCTGGCGGCTTGCTTTCTTACTTTCTCTCTCTCTGTCTCTCTCTTTGGTAAGCATACATGATCTGTAGTAAATTAAAAATAATAATGATAAATGAAATTAAATAATTCTTGTTTTTTAAAAAAGAACCATTTTATTTAACTTTATTTAATTAATTTATTTAATTTGACCAGAGAGGGACAGAGAGAGAGCGAGAAAGCAAGCCACAAGGTCCAGGACTTGAACCGCAGCCGGCCATGTGGGAGGGAGTCCAGTGCCCCTAACCACCAAGCCACCTGCTGGCCCAAATAAGTAATTTTTAAAAAGAAAATTCTGGTGCCAGTCTATGGTATAATGGTTATGTCACTGGACTGCTATGTAGTTGACTCTGGTTTGAGTCCTGGACCTAGCTGCTTAAACTCATGCTGGGTGCATGTGTGTGCCTGCCCAAGATTCCAAGAGGAGAATGGAGAAGGGATTGTGGCGTGGCCATTTCCCCAGCCGGTGATTTCTTGCTTTCTGTCTCTCTGTCTCTCTCTGACTTCTCAGCAAGTGCACGTGCCCTATAGCAAAAACTTCTCTTAAAAACAAAAATTCGGGAACCAGCAGTTAACTGGTAATAGTAATGGCTATGTTGCTGGACTCCCACATAGTCGACCGTGGTTCGCGTCCCAGACCTAGTGGCTTAAGACTCACTCCAGGCGCTTGTGTGTGCGTGCCCAAGATCCCGAGAGGAGAATGGAGGAGAGGGGATTGCGGCATGACCATCCCCCCTGGGGAGTGATTTCTCGCTTTCTGTCTCTCTGTCTCTCTCTGTCTGTCTGGCAAGCGCACGTGCCCTATAGCGAAAACCTCTCCAAAAAAAAAAAAAAAAATCCTACTTTAGGGGACAGCAGGTGGTGTGATTAAGGCATTAGACTCCCATATTGCTGACCACAGCTCCCATATTGCTGGCAGCTTGCTTTCTCACTTTCTCATCTCTCTGTGTGTCTCTCTCTGGTAAGTACATGTGATCTATAACAAATTAAAAATAGTAATAATCATAAGTAAAATTAAATCATCATTTAAAAAATTTTTTCTTTGAGAGAGATTTTTGCTATAGTGCACGTGCATTCCCTGGAGAGACAGAGACAGAGAGACAGGGCATGGCCATGACGCAATCTCTTTTCCTCCGGTTTCCCTCGGGATTTTGGGCACACACACACACACACACACACACATGCCTGGAATAAGTTTTAAGCTGCTATGTCCTGGACTTGAACCGCAGTCAACTATGTGGGAGTCCACCAACGTAACCACTACGCCATCTGCTAGTCCCAAATAAATATTTCTTAAAAAAAAATTCTTACTCTAGGGGCCAGCAGGTGGTGTGGTGGTTAGGGCACTGGACTCCTACATGGTCAATCAAGGTTTGAGTCCCAGACCCAGAGGCTTGAAAAATCACACTGGGTGTGTGCCCAAAATCTTGAGAGGAAAATGGAGGAGGAGGGATTGCAATGTGGCCATCCCTCATAGGGGGTGATTTCTCACTTTCCCTCTCTCTTTTTCTCTGGGGAGTACACATACACTAGGAAAAGAAACTTTTAAAAGTTCCTACTTTTTTTTTTAGAATTATTTTTATTTAACTTTATTTATTATTATTATCATTATTATTTTTCAGTTTGATCAGAGAGAGACAGAGAGCGAGGAAGTGAGGAAGCAAGCCACCAGGTCCGAGACTTGAACCGTGGTTGGCCATGTGAGAGTCCAGCGCCTTTAACCACCATGCCACTTGCCGGCCCCAAAAGTTCCTATTTATAAGAGTGTATGAGAGTGTTAGTCTGCCAAATAATAGTTACCCCATAATGTTCATTCTTTTTTTTTTTTTTTTTGGAGAGGTTTTTGCGATAGGGTGCGTGCGCTCGCCAGACAGACAGAGAGAGACGGAGAGACAGAAAGCGAGAAATCACCCCCCGGGGGGATGGCCACGCTGCAATCCCTTCTCCTCCGTTCTCCTCTTGGGATCCTGGGCACACACGCACACACACCCGGTGTGAGTCTCAAGCCACCGGGTCCGGGACACGAACTGCAGTCGACTACATGGGAGTCCAGCGACATAGCCGTTACGCCAACTGCTGGTCCCAATGTTCATTCTTATTCCTTCCTCTCGATCATAGATTCCAAACCATGTCTATTTAATAGGAATTATGCTAAACAAGTTTTTTTGTGTGTGTATGAGAGATTTTTGCTATAGGGTGCATACTCTCACTGGAGAGACAGAAAGAAAATGAAAAATCACCCCCCAAGGGGAAAGGCCACATTGCAATCCCTTCTCTATTCTCTTGGGATTTTTGGCATGCATGCACATGTGCGGGATGTGGGTTTTAAGCCTCCAGGCACAGGTCTCGAACCACAGTCAACTACGTGGGAGTCAGTTACATAACCATTATGCCACCTGCTCATCCCTAATTAGATTATTAAGAAAACTGAGCTAATGGTGAAACTTTTATTTTTGTAATGACTACAACACTTTATTTATTTTTTAGGTTTTTGTAAAAGGGCACATGCACTGACCTGAGAGAGAGAGGCTGAAAAAGGTAAAGTGAGAAATCACCCCCCGCAGGGGGGATGGCCATGTTTCAATCCTTTCTCCTACATTCTCTCAGGATTTTGGACACACATGTGCACATGCCTGGCATGATTTTCAAGCCACCAGGTCAGAGACTCAAACCGCAATTAGCCATGTAGAAATTTAGCACCTTAGCCACCATGCCACCTGCTGGCCCCATACACTTTAATGTAATGTTTATTTTAATTTTTGCATAGAAACATTGTTAGTTTTAAGGATACATTGCAGTTCTGCATTTGAGTTGGGTAGTGGACTTACGCCAAAGGATGTATCTATTTACTGACTTATTTAGCAAGCATTTAAAAAGTGTTTACTATGTGCTTGGTTTTGTGGAGAGTGGAGAATAAGATGGACAAGATCCTTGTCCTTAGTGAGTTCACAACCTATTCAGGAATATTAGCAATAAACAAATGATAATATAATTTGTGGTAAGTATTTTATGATAGAGGAACAAGTTAATTCCGTAAGGAGGGAGTCTTATATGGAGACTAGTACTTAAAACTTGATGTCTTTCCTTTTAGATGTTTTTGCTTTGTATAATAAGTAACATCTATTGTGTGCCAACCATGTGCCATGTCTCTTAAAAATACTGCATTTAATTCTCACAACAGCTCAATAAACATGACATTCCCAATTTACAGATGTGGCAACTGAGGTCAATTAATTAATCTGCTCATGGTTCTACAGAGAGTACACACGGCTTGTCCAGACTCAACCCTGTATAGCCTGGTGCCCAAACATGCTCTTTTTTTTTTTTTTTTCTTTTTTCTTTTTTTGGAGAGGTTTTTGCTATAGGGCGCATGCGCTCGCCAGACAGACAGAGAGAGAGACAGAGAGACAGAAAGCAGGAAACACCCCTCAGGGGGGGATGGCCACGCCGCAATCCCTTCTCCTCCATTCTCCTCTCGGGATCTTGGGCACGTACGCACACGCGCCTGGCGTGAGTTTAAGCCACCAGGTCTGGGACTCGAACCGCAGTCGACTACGTGGGAGTCCAGCGACATAGCCATTACACTAACTGCTGGTCCCCCAAACGTGCTCTTTTAGTCATAAGTTAAGTTAAAACCACAAATATCCCCTGGGATAGGAAGTGTCTCTCCAAATCAGGGAGTACCTGATTGTTGAGTAGCCTCTAACCCTTCACTGCTGGCCCCCAAGTTTGACTGGTGAATAAAGGGCAAGTCTTCTGCAATGGAAGCTACTGGTCAATGGAGCTTAAGACGAGGAGTTGAGTTGGTTAGCCCTTGCTGCAAGGAGAGAAAGGTGTAATTCATGACCCGCTAGTACTGAAGAAAGATCGTATATTCCTAGAACGTATGAGAACTTTGTCTTGTGATTTCCTGGACAGCCAAGATAGAGCAATAAGCAATTCCACTCAAATACCAACCTCTGTGGAGGGAGCAGTGTTTGGTGTTCAGTAAATGTTTAATGAAGGGCTGGCCCTGTAGTGCAGTGGTTAAGTGCGGGACATAGGGAGCCAGATTCCAGATGGCTGACTCTGGTTTGAATCCTGGTCCTGGTGGCTTAGAAAACAAGTTGGGCTTGTGCACATGCGTGGTTTGAGTCCTAGACCCAGTGGCATAAGAAACACTCCAGACACATGTATGTTCATGCCCAAAATCCTGGAAGAAGGGATTGTGGCATGACCATGCCCTATGGTGTGTGTGGGACTGTGCTTTCTCACTTTCCCTCTCCCTGTCTCTCTCCCGTGAGCATATGTGCCCTCTGGTATATTAAAAAAAAGAGTTTTTTTTAAAAAAAGACTAAAGGTTTTGGAATCAAAATTATTGGGGGTGGGTACAGGGTCAGCAGGTAGCATGGTGGCTAAGGCACTAGACTCTCACATGGCTGACTGTGGTTCACATCCCGGACCTGGTGGCTTGTTTTTTTTACTTTCCTGCTCTCTGTCTCTCTCTCTGGTCAAATGAAAAGTTGTTATACCTAATATGTTGGTTTACTTGCTGTGAAGAATTGTTACACTTGACATATTGTTTAGTGGCTAAGTTAGTAGTTTGCTGTGAAGAAAATGTTTGATTGTAATGCTGCTTGCGGAGAGCATACCTGACCGCATTTTGTAGTTCATTCAGACTGGCGTTAGTTATGTTCCAGGGAATTTAGCTTTCAGCCGACATCCTAGTGCTTATCGCTAATAGCAAACTGAGCCATATGCTGACTGATAATATGAAGGACGTAAGCATGGCCTATGCTTCACCCAACCTCATGACTGGCAAAAATATATAAACAAATCCCATTTTGTTTTGACCAAAATCCCATAGACTTACATGCAAAATGCTACAAAAGTATTTTGACATTTTGTCAAGTCACCATGAGTCTGTCGAAATCAGACATAAAAAGAGGAGCTTGGGAACCAGCAGTTAGCGTAATGGCTATGTCGCTGGACTCCCACGTAGTGGACCGCGGTTCGCGTCTCGGACCCGGTGGCTTACAACTCACGCCGGGCGCGTGTGCGTGCGTGCCCAAGATCCCGAGAGGAGAATGGAGGAGAAGGGATTGCGGCGTGACCATCCCCCCTGGGGGGTGATTTCTCGCTTTCTGTCTCTATGTCTCTCTCTGTCTGTCTGGCGAGCGCACGCGCCCTATAGCGAAAAACCTCTCCCCCCCCCAAAAAAAAAAAAAAAAAGAGGAGCTTGAGTTCAGCTCATCGGCTCTGTCCTCCACTTGGGCCAGACCCTGTCTCGCTGTATCTGAGACCTCATTTGCTGCCAGAGGCTCTGCCGGTTTACACACTGACTCCTCCTCTCCCAGATGAGCCTCTGCTCCACTCTTTTTCTTTTCTTTTTTTTTTTTTTTTTTCTTTTTTTGGGCGGGGAGAGGTTTTTGCTATAGGGCGTGTGCGCTCACCAGTAAGACAGAGAGAGATAGAGAGAAGAAGCGAGAAATCACCCTCCGGAGGATGGCCACGCCACAATCCCTTCTCCTCCATTCTCTTCTAGGGATCTTGGGCACGCATGCACCATGCGCCTGGCGTGAGTTTAAGCCGCCGGGTCCAAGACTCGAACCGCGGTCGACTACATGGGAGTCCAGCGACATAGCCATTATGTTAACTGCTGGTACCCTGCTCCACCGTCTTGGATGCTCCCTTGGCGGCCACCAGTCCTGACCTCTGTACTCTAGGATCATCGGGTGGACCATTCATCCATCACCTTCGCCCTTGGCCACCCGACGCTCAGTCCTCTCATGGCAGCCACCGCCATCGTTCTCTAAGATCTCCCTGGAGCTCCTCTCTGGCTAGCTGATTGTGCCTCATAGACGCCTAGCGTGCTCCGCACTTGGCCTCTCCCACGCCCTTGCGGACTGCATTCCCCGTTGCCGGGCCAGCATGGATGCTCCGCGCAGCATGTCTCCTTGTAAGCCCCCTTTTACCCTGTGTGATTAAAGCAACCTGAAAGACAAACCTGAGTCCTGTCCTTCTTCCGCGGGCTTGAGCACAGACTGGCTGTTTCTACTTGGGCAGCTAGTAAGAGTGGAACCTCTATTTAAGTCATGCTTCCTGAACGCCATAAACTCGCGCTCTCTCTCTCTCTCTCTCTCTCTCTCCCCTTCCGAAACTCCCCCTTTCCTCTCCTCAAGACAAAAATAAATAAATAAATAATTCTTTTTAAAAATTATCTTGGGGGCCTGCTCTGTGGTACAGCAGTAATGCACTACTCAAGGGAAGCCAGATTTCACATGGCAACCAGGGTTCAAATCCCCTGGCCTGGTCAGCCTGAAACACACTGAGCACCCACACAAGTGCCCTGAATCTGTTAGGCTGGAGGAAGGGTGTCATGGCATGGCCGGGCCTTATGAAGGGAGTTCCTTTCTCTCTCACATGCATGCCCTCTATCAAATATAAAGGAATAAAATTAAATTTAAAAAGATTGGGGTTCAAATCTTGGCTCTGTCTTTTAATAGCTAAGTGGGTTTTTGTCTTCTTTCACATATTTGATGTTCATTGAGCACCTACTAGACTTACTGTGTTAGGTTTAAAAAACATAGCAAACAAACAACCCAAACATTTTGTCAAGTGTGAGTAACCTGCTGCTTAGGTTAAGTAACTTGTCCAAAGCCTTACATTTACCACAGAGCGGACGCAGAATACAAGTTCTGATTCAAAGTTCCATAATTTTTCAATTACGTCCCCTCTTTCCCATAATATTTTTTAGTTGTCTAGCATTTTCCATCCTGTGCACTATAGCTGATATTCATACAGGTACTTACATGAGACTGAGGTAGAAGTCAGATTAAATAAAGTAAATTTAAAATTTCAGATAAGTAGTGACTTTTTTTTAGTATGAGATTTGTTGTTCCATGCAATATTTTGGACAGATTCATACTGAAAAATTCTTCATTATTTATCTGAAAATAAAATTTAACCAGGTATCCTATATCTCACGTAGCAACTGTAGGCTGAAGGAGTCACTGAATTTCAGGCAAATGTTGTTTTCATTATGAACAATATTAGTTTCTAAAAGATTCATATAAAGTAGAGAAAAATACTTTAAAGCACTTAGAGATTGATGTAATTTTTAAAAAGTCAATGTTAGGCTATTGATTATCTCCATGTTGTGAAAGTTATGGAAATTAGAAATTTTATTAAGCTTCCTCCTACCTTCTGTTTTTTTGTTAGTTAATTATTATCATTTTGCTTTCAAGGCATACAACATTGATTTTATTTTTTGAAGCAATAATTCCCGTAGCTGCTAAATTCTGTATTTAAAGGTATTTGATGTTTACCTGCCTTGTTACATGTATTTAAAAAATTGTTTTTCTTTCATTCCCAAAGGGTATGTGTACTGTCTGGGGGAAGGAAGAGAGGGAGAAAGAGAGAGAAAAAGCACCCCCCAGTGTTGCATGGTCATGATATAATCCTTTTCCCTCCATTTCCTCCACCCTGTTAGGGATTTGAACCGTGGACATTCATGAGGGATCCAGCTCTCTACACACTGCACTTAACCACTGTGTTAGGGGCCAGCCTTTACATGTATTTTATTTTTTTTTCAGTATTAAAAATAAAAAGGTTTGTTAGAGGATACATGTGCTCACCAGAGGGGGAGACAGAGAGACAGAGAGACAGAGAAGGAGAGGGAGGCACCTCCCCAAGGAAGCATGGCCACATGTCTCCACTTCTCCTTCTGCATTTCTCCACCCTATTGGCGTTTTGGACGTGGGATGTTTTTCAAGCTGCTGGGCCCAGAATTTGAATCATGTGTTCAGTCAGGTGGGATCGAGTCCCCTTCACCATTGGGCCAGCCCAACCTTACATATTTTGAAAATTCATTTATGTTTTATAAGAATTTTTAAAGGTTTAATGAGAGATTTTTAAAAATCCAAATGGAAGGCCATTTTCTTTCATGGTATACAAAAGAAGTGAGTAGAACCCTAAGTAAATAAAGCATTATCATGTCTGTTCACATCACTACCTCGTTCTTCATTTTTTTAAAAAGTGGAATCTTTGCTATAGGGCGTGTGCGCTTGCAGGAGAGACAGAGAGAGACCGAGAGATAGAAAGCGAGAAATCACCGCCAGGGGGATGACCACGCAGTAATCTCTTCTCCTCCATTCTTTCTCCTCTCAGGATCTTGGGCACGCACGCACAGTTTTAAATCACTGGGTCCAGGACTCAAACCGTAGTCTACTATATGGAAGTCTAGTGATGTAACCATTCCACCATCTGCTGGTCCCTGGTTCTTTATATAAACTTTACAATTCAAGCAATAGAAAGTAGGCGGCAATTTAGGGATCAGGAAAGAGGTAAAAACGAAAACGTTCCTACCACATTTATTCCACTGCACTGTGTATAGCGGGGCTCACAGAGATGGCTTCTTTTAACTTCACTGTGCAGAAATTCCGTTGTATATAACATGGAACCCGTTCAACAGCTGAGGGAGATGAGACACATGGGTCCCTATCCTGGTGGATTGTCATTCAATTCCACCCACGGAGCAGCTGCTGGTGTGTAATTCGGGGGGGGACTGCAAACAAGACTTTCTGAACCAGAGACAACTTCTCGGGTTCCTTCGGCTTTGTAATGTGCGCAGGAATTTATGGATACTGAGGAGGTTCAAAACTTGGTCTCTGTGGGTTAACAATGCAGTCATCAATGACCCAGTCCTGCAGAACTCCATCTTGCAGACCCAATATCTCCGTGATGAAGTGTGTGAGTCCTTCAAGTTCATCTCTTCCTGGGTGGAGTTCACCACCAGGGAATCTGAAGGAAGTTGTTGGGCTGCATGAGGTAGCCACTGCGGGTACAGTCAGAGCCCCTCCACAGGCCTCCTCCCTCCGAGTCTCTCACCCTGCGCATGCGCTGAAACCTGGCTTTACCAGAACTGTCCTCATAGAGCGGTTCTTTTGTGCCCAAAGTATAATCCAGAAGAGGGTATGGATCGATGGGGTGCTCCGGGGTGAGGGGCTTGGTCTGCTGAATGTACCTGTTGCCCACCTGGTCGACATCACCCCCAACTCCCGCCCGCCCAGGCCAGCAGAAAAGGAGAGCTTTTTCCCATGTGGGGAGCGTTGTCTGCTTCTTGGTCATCAGCTGCCATCCGCCATCGACCTGAGAGCAAAAGAACAGTATATTTATTTATTTAGCCAAAAGGTGTGTGGACTTGCTGGGAAGAGAGACAGAGACAGAGGGAAAGTGAGAAGTCACTCCCTGAGGGGACAGCCACATCGCAGTCCCTTCCTCATTCTTTCTGGATTTGAGGCACACATGCACATGCACCCAGCGTGACTTTCCAGACACCTGGTCTGCTACTTGAGTTACAGTCGACCATGTGGGAGTCCAGCACCTTAACCGCCACACCATCTGCTGGCCCCACGTATTATTTACATCATTGGCTGATTTTTCATCATTAAGTTCTTTTCAAGGAAGACTCATGTGGGCTATATTCCATGACTTCTTTAGTCCTTGTTAGTGCCTGCCTGTGGTATTTGTCATTGAATGCTAACCTGGCTTGTTACAATTTTAGAGCACGCATTTTCTCAGAACCTTTGGAGACGTCTTTACTGTTCTGTCCACTGTAAAGTGGCCTGAGGTGACAGGGAGAGCTGTACTGTAGCTGTGCCTCATCTTCGTTGGGGACCTGGCTCTGGCTTCTGAGATACCTTTTCCTACTTTATCTCTCCTATGAGAGGGAGAGGCAGAGAGATAGACAGTGCCCCAGTGGGGCCTTAACTCCACAATATACCACAGTCGTTAGACAGTCCTGGGTCAGGGGCGGGCATGTGGCTGGAGTACTCAGGGAGGTCTCTGGACCTGAACCAGGACTCGTCCCATGTGAGACTGCCTCAGCGAGGGTTACTGCTGATCATCTGGCTACCCCAAGGTTTGATAAACAGCCTTCTTCAGATTCCCTCCTTGCCAAGGGTGTGTCTAATGCCTTTGAGCAGACTCACCCGGGCTTCAGGTCTTTATCGCCATCCATCGTGGCACCAGGAGAGCAGAGCTGCGGGATTTCCCGCCTCCCAGAGCGCTCGGAGGCAGTATAGGAACTTCTTGCCGTCCTGCTCTGGGGGTCACCTCAGGAGAACCTTCTCCACCTTCTCAGCGGGACTGCAGGTTAAGTGTGATCTTCATTCACTACATAATAAAGCATCTGACTCTAAGGTTTGGAATTTTAAAAAAGATTTATCGAAAAGTTCCAAAAATTGTAGAAAAAATTCCCAAGTGTTCTTCAAGCAGATTCCCCAGGTGAACATTTTTTTTTCTTGGAGAGGTTTTTGCTGTAGGGCACGTGTGCTCACCAGAAAGACAGAGAGAGACAGAGAAACAGAAAGCGAGAAATCGCTCCTCAGGGGAGATGACCATGCTGCAATCCCTTCTCCTCCATTCTCCTCTCGGGAACTTGGGCACACACGCAGATGCGCCCGGCGTGAATTTAAGCCACCAGGTCCAGGACTGGAACCACGGTCGACTCCATGGGAGTCCAGTGACATAGCCATTACGCCAACTGCTGGTCCCTTCCCAAGAGAACATTTTACCATTCTCTGTCTTGTCTTTCTCTCTGCCTCTGTATTTTCTAATCTACAGATCTTATTTGCGTTTTACCATTTATTTCAATTAATGATCTTGAGAGCAAAAGAAAAACCAATTTTCTGACTCAGGATTCAATCCAGGGTTACATATTCCTTTTAGCTTTCAAGTCTCTCGGGGCTCCTTTAATCTACAGCCGTTCTTCAGCCTTTCTTGGTCTTTCATGACCTTGACATTTATCAAGCGTACAGGTTGTCTATTTCATAAAACATCCCTCTTTGGGGCTTGTCTGATGTTCCGTCATTGTTAGGTTCAGGTTATACGTTTTTGGCAGGAATGTGCAGAAGTGATGTTGCTTCCTTTTCAGCCCGCATTAAAAAAAAAAAAAGAAGAAGCCTCACAAACTAGAACCCCCTCCCACCCCTGCCACATGATGTACATGATGCATTTTCCCCAAGCGAAGAGATTACTGTCTCTTATATCCAATTCTCAAAGGGCTCACATGACCTAATAAAATCCAAGACATTCTGCATTTCTTCTGGTTGGCTTTTGTGGGACTTCTTGGGTCCCGGAGCTGTCTCAGAGAGGTAGGGAGAGTCATCAGGAGCAGGGCAGAGGGCTACAGGTTAATGACTTTATAGGCTTTTTAAAAAAAATTATTTAACTTTATTTGCTTTTAAAAATTGACCAGAGATGGACAAAGAGAAAGAAAGTGAGAAAGCAAGCCACCAGGTCCAGGACTCAAACCATGGTTGGCCATGTGGGAGTCCAGCACCCTTAACTGCCAGCCAGGCCACCTGCCAGCCTCTTTACAAGCTTTTTTAATTTTTTTTTTTTAGAGGTTTTTGCTATAGGGTGCGTGCGCTCGCTAGAAAGACAGAGAAACAGAAAGCGAGAAATCACACCCCCCCAGGGGGATGTCCACACCACAATCCCTTCTCCATTCTCCTCTCGGGATCTTGGGCACGCAAGCACACGTGCCCGATGTGAGTTTAAACCACCGGGTCCGGGACTTGAACCATAATCGACTACGTGGTAGTCCAGCGACATAGCCATTATGCCAACTGCTGGTCCCTTTACATGCTTTTTAACACTCTAAGACCTGCCTGTGCTGGCCTGAAAGATTACCCAGCGTGTCATGCCAACAGATTGCCCAGGCTCCAACTTTCTTGGTTCAAGAGAGAATTTGCCATTGCTGAAGTCTCGGTGGATCAGAATGTAGCTGTGGACTCACAATAGTCTTTGCTCACTACTTGGCTTCCTGCTTCACAGCTGGGCAAACTTGGGCTTGTTCTTGAATATCCCTGCACCTCTCTCTCCCCACTTGTACAAAGGAGTCAAGCATAGTACATACCTCCAAAGGTCAGTATGAGCAAGTTAAATACAATGTGGTAGTACGCATTCACCCAGAAAGCTGTTAGAATTTTGTGAGCTCATTAGCTCATAGATCTCATTTTCTGTAGGTTCATGACATCACACTTTGAGTCTTTCTACAGATTTGCTGTGCTATGTATCAGACCATCCTAAGAAGCAGAAGCTCTTGGGTTCTCATGGACTATGTTCACATAAATGTCACCGGAAGCTTTTCATTGAGTCCTGGTTCCCCAGGACATTGGCTGGGTGGTACAGGTGGCTTTGTTGTGACTATATTAGGTTCCTGGTGAGCCCCAACAGAGCTAACAGCTCCTGGAAGCAAGATTCTGTAAAACAAAGTAGATCCAAATGGTACTGCCCATACCTGACAAGCTCCGTTGTATGTTGAAAGAAGTGGCCAGTGAACTGCTGGATCACCACCCTAAAACTGCCGCTAGGAATCAGGGAGTCCCTTTGGCAGGGTCACCTGGTTCGTAGCCTCGCTCTATGATGCAAACATCATGTCAGTATAGCTCCATTCACCTGTGGTAGTCAGAACCATGACCCACCAAAGACAGACACGTTCCAACCCTGGACCCTTGAATGTGTCCTCTTACATGGCAGTAAAGACTCTGCAAATGTCATTGATCTTGAGATGGGGAGATAGACTTGGATTATCCAGGTGAACCCAATGTAATCACAGTGGTCTTTTTTTTTTTTGAGAGGTTTTTGCTATAGGGAGCGTGCGCTCACCAGATAGACAGAGAGAGACATAAAGTGAGAAACCACCCCCCAGGAGGATGGCCACACCTCAATCCTTTCTCCTCCATTCTCCTCTTGGGATCTTGGGCATGCATGCACACGCACCCGGCGTGAGTTTAAGCCACCGGGTCCAGGACTTGAACCACGGTCGACTATGTGGGAGTCCAGTGACATAGCCATTACGCCAACTGCTGGCCCCCACAGTGGTCCTTTTAAGGGAGTTGCAGGAGGCTCAGAGTGAGAGGAGCCATGATAGCAGAAATAGAGGAGGGAGGTGGTGGTGTGGTGGGTGAAGCAGCTGGCGCTTCTGCTGGTCCCCCTCCAAACCACTGTTATGTCTCTTCTTTATCATACAACATTGTTTTCTACAGGAGGATCAACTACAGGGCTATCCATTATTTCTATGATCTTTCTCTCTTTTTAAAAATTTCCTAAAGGGTGCATGCACTCACAGGAGAGACAGAGGGAGAGAAAGAGAGAGAGAAAATGAGAAGGCACCCTCAAGGGGGCGTGGCCACACTGCAATCCCTTCTCCATTTCTCTGTCCTTTCAAGATTTTGTGCATGCACGCACACATATTCAGCCTCTTTTTCAAACCACTAGGTCCAAGACTCAAACCACACAGTTGTCTGTGTGAGCTCCTGCTGCCTTAACCACCGAGCCATGGGCTGACCCCTCTCTGTCTCTTTTTGAGGCAACTCACAAGTGTTTCAATTACTGTTAATCTAGATGGAATAAATTTAGTCATTCTGTTTCCAGAGCCACATGAAATATATTTGTGAAAATACTTCAAGAGAATTATCTTTAATGTGAATAATGAATCTTGTTTGTGCTCCTCAGATGATCAGGAATCTGATTAATGCTTCCTTTCATTTGAAATTCTCAAAAGATCCGTCTCTTAATTTGCCTCCATGTGCTAGGTATAGCAACAGAACAGAAGTGTCATTATCATACGGAAAGGGGTCACAGCAGAAAGGAAGACCAGTCAGTTGAGTCAATGGCTCACCATTTCCTGGAGATTCTGGCTCAGTGAGTCTAGGGTAGGACTTCAGAATCTGTATTTTTTTTTAAAGCACTTCCAGCTTTGCAAACCACTGAGCTAGGTAATTAAAATGGTACCGATATCACACCCAAATGCCATTTGCTGGTGTCACCAACTTTCAGGGTTCCCCAGAGAACATTAAATTTTCCTTATGAAGGTTAAAACTGGATAATTGACCAAGTCAGTAGAGACAGACAGAATCTGGAAGAAGAGTGTTCTAGATTTAAAACTTCATGGTGTAAAGCAACTATTTTATTCCCGTTCATAGTTTCTGGGAGTCTGGATTTCAGGACGGGCCCAGCTAAGCAGTTCAAGCTCAGAGTTAGACAGCGGCTGTATTGGGGATAGCATGGGGCTGGATCTGCAGGAGCTGGCTGGGTCTCTCCCTCTCTTCCCACCGCCTCTGGGCCTCCCCACACGATCTCTCTGCATGGTCTAGTTTGGACTTCTTCATACCATGGTGGCCTTAGAGCATCTGGGCTGCTTACATGGAGCTCAGAACTCTGAAAGAGCAGCTAGAAGAACCAGAAGGGGCTAGCAGACGGCACTGCGGTTATGTTGCTAGACTCCCACATGGCTGATTGCAGTTCGAGTCCTGGGCCCAGTGGCTTGAAAATCATGCCGGGCATGTGTGTGTATGTGTCCAAGATCTCTCCAGTGAGTGCATGTATCCTATAGCAAAAATCCCTCTCTTAAAAAAAAAAGGGAGGAAAAAACCGTACCTCCTTATTTTCATTAATTGCTAACTGAAATGAAGTATTTATTTTCTTTTTCAAAATTTATTCTTTATTATTATTATTATTATTATTATTATTATTATATTTTATTAGAGGGCACATGTGCATGCAGAGAGAGACAGAGAGGGAGAGGAGAAAACACCCCTCACAGGGAATGGTCATGCTGCCATCCCTCCCTCCATCTCTCCCTCTTTTTGTAATTTTGGGCATGCACACATAGTGACTTGAACTGCGTGGACATGTTAGATCTGGCTGTCCCAACCACCAGGCAAGGAACTGGCTTTTCATTTCTTATATGAGCAACAGAGACAGAGATAGAGACAGCTTCTCCCGCAGGGTCTTGACACTGCGATCCACCCACTACCTCAGCCGGGGTTTGATCCTGGACACGTGCATGCCTGGCATACACAGGGAGGTCATTGGATGCAAATTGGGAATCTTCCCGGCGAGTCAGCTTTGAAGCACATGACATTTCGCCAGGGCGCCACCTTCTGGCCGATCGAGCATTTCTTTTGATTATAAATGTAGGCAATAAACTTCAGTTGAGCCAATAGGGCCCGTTACATTGTCACCAATAGAAATTACAGTTACGTCTGTTTGATATCACCTTACATTTGTTGCAGCTGTCTTGAATTATTGTTTGCACTCATCGCTACTTTGAAATTATGAAGGTTTTAGATTTGCTACTAGATCTTGTTGTAAAGTCCATGAATAAAGAAGCACATACAGTGCTACATCACACATTGGTCTTAATATTTTGATGACTGTATTTCAATATAATTGGTTTTCTCTGTAACTCTACTTATCACATTTTATGCATTTACACATATTGTTTTGAGAAGGGCTCAGAGAGTTCTCCAGAGAGCCAGAGGAGCCCACAACACATGCATAAAATTTAAGAGCTCTGCTCTGAAGAAAGAAGTCAATGATGAGGTGAGAAGCTCACTTCAAGGCACACTAAGAAGTGGATGCTTTTGGGACCAGCAGTTAGCGTAATGGCTATGTCGCTGGACTCCCATATAGTCAACCACGGTTCGTGTCCCGGACCCGGCGGCTTAAAACTCACGCCAGGCACGTGTGCGTGCGTGCCCAAGATCCTGAGAGGAGAATGGAGGAGAAAGGATTGCGGTGTGATCATCCCCCCTGGAGGGTGATTTCTCACTTTCTGTCTCTATGTCTCTGTCTGTCTGGCGAGCGCATGTGCCCTATAGCAAAAACCTCTCCCCCCCCCCCCCAAAAAAAAAGAAGTGAATGCTTTTTTTTTTGAGTCAAACATTGTACTGGGGAATGTCTATCTGTATCACTCTATCTACCTACTTATATCTGTATCGCCTTATTTATTCCTCCCGACAACATTGGACATTGGTATTCTTCTTCTTCTCATTTTATAAATGAGCAAACTGAGGCTCAGAGGAATAGGTAAACCACCTGAGGTCACAGAGCAGTGTAGCAGTGATGGAATGACTTAATGTCCTTAATGACCTCAGTCTCCTGCTCTGCATATAAACAGTCTGAATCTTTCCACTATCCTGCAAGGTAAGTATCTCTTACTTCCATTTTACAGATGGGAAAACTGAGACTCAAAGAGGTTAATTTTTTTTTCACTGTTAAGCAACATAGTAGGATTCAAACCCATGTCTGCAAGATGGCAAAGCCCACATGTTCCATTGAACCCTACAGAGTTACTTAAAGGTACCAGGGCAAGATGGCCTGAGAGAGCTGATGGTTTATCAAACATGTGACTCAGGCAGACCTTTCAGACCATCCGTCAGGATTGGATGGTTTGGAAAGAAATCGCTACTTTTACTGGTCTTTAGTGGGGTGACAGAGCCCTGTGGAGAGAATCTTTGGGGGTATGAAATACACACTGGCATTCGGAAACTCCATTAGCTCCTATTGTCTAGACACGAGAGTTAAAAGTAGGAAGCAGGAGATAAAAGAATATACAAGTAGGAAGTTCTGTGTTGGGCTCATGCTGAAACAGAAAGAGGCATTATTTTGAAACCATTAATGATGAACTTGGGAAGGATCAAAGTAGTCTTGTGATCTGAAAATCTAATGAAATGAAAACGAGGTAATGGTATGTTTTATAACTATGGAAGATCTGCGAAGCTGGAAATTATCTCAGCGTGAATACTAGACGGGAAGAGGGAACAATGGAAGCCATCTAGAAAAGGATCTTTATTCAGCCTTATTTATAGCAGGTATTCGTCTTGTCTTTCACTGTGGGCTTCACAAAGGAGTTTGCCTCACCTTGCTGGGTGTATGAAACTACAGCAGTTGTCACAGTCCCTGCTGCTTCCTCCCATGAAAACCAGCACATACAAAGGAGGGAAAGGCAGAGTGCTGTGATGAGGGGGTGAACAGCTCCGGCTAGGAGGGGGAACAGGAGACAAGAGAGAAGAGAGAAGAAAAGAACCAAGAGAGAATCTTCCCACCATTGTCTCACCCCCTTTCTCTAGACTTGGCTATCTAATATGACAGCCACAGGCTATACGTGGCTATTTATGTTTATTAAAAGGAAATATAGGCCAGCAAATGGCATAATGGTTACATCCCTGAACTCCCATGTAGTCGACCATGGTTCGAGTCCCAGACCTGGTGACTTAAAACTCACACTGGGAGCACGTGGGTGTGTGCCCAAGATCCTGAGAGGAGAATGGAGGAGAAGGGACTGCAGCATGGCCATCCCCTTGTGTGTGTGTGTGTGTGTGTGTGTGATTTCTTGCTTTCTGTCTCTCTGGTGAATGCACAAGCCCTATAGCAAAAATCTCTAGCAAAGAAAAAGTAAGTATAATTTAAAAACCCAACAACACTTTCTTGATCGCACTGCACTAGTATTCAACAGGTACAGGTAGCTAGTGGCTGCCATATTGGATGGTGTAGATACAGATAGTTTCCGCTATCACAGAAAGCCCACTGCACGGCGATGATAAACGCCCCAATCCACCTGTAAGTCTAGTATTCAAAGCCTAGGACAAGGGGAACACCATGGCTGCAATGTCTGTGGCCCCTGGGAAGACAGAGGAGTAGCGTCTTCTGAAATGGGACATAAGGATCCTAGTATCCTACATGACCTTAGGTGAGCTGCTTGAATCTCTAGAACCCAATTGTCCCCCATTCGATTTTTCTCTCATTTTTTTGCTAGACATTATGACAAGAAAATTACATAAGCAATTTAGTCCTTATAATAACCATGTGAGCTCTCAGGCCCTTTTATAGAGGAGAAAACCAGAGGTTAAGAATATGCTCAAGACTGGGCCAGCAGATGGCGTGGAGGTTAAGGCCCCTGAATCCCACATGATCAAAAGCCTAGTTTGAATCCCAGATCTGGCGGCTTGAAAAACATGCTGGGTGTGTATATGTGTGTGCCCAAAAATCTCCAGAAGTGGGGCCAGCAGGTGGCAAGGTGGTTAAGGCGCTGGACTCCCACATAACCCACCACAGTTCTAGTCCTAAACCTGGAGGCTTGAAAATCAATCCGGGTGCTTGTGTGTGTGTGTGTGTATGTGCACACATGTGCTCAAAATCCCAGGAGGAGAGTAGAGGAGAAGGGACTGTGGCACGGCCACTCCCGGAGGGTGATTTTTCACTTTCACTCTTGCTCTTTCTCTACCTCTGTCTCTCTCCTGAGAGCACGAGTCCGATAGCAAACTTAAATAAATAAGTAAAAGAACATGCTCAAGACCAGTGGGTAGCAGGACGGGGTTGTACCAGGTCTCTGACTTCAGAGGTCACATGCCTTCCCACCAAGCTGTACTGCTTCCTGCTGCTAGTTCTTCATTTGTAAATCAAGGTGTCTTAGCTGGATTCTCCCAGAAACAGAAAGGGAGACAAAGACCTGAGTACAAGTAGTTTATTTTGGGAGGTACCCCCAGGAAGCACTGATAGGAGTGGCAAGTGAAGTCTCGGAGGGAAGACAGCCATGTGCAGCGACCTCAGGAGTGGCTCACGGTGCAGGCCCTGGGGCTTCCTCTTGGCTGGGCAGTGTGGAACACACGCCTCCTAGTTACCCCACCTAAGTGGAGCATTTATCTTCCAGCTCCTCATCTGTCATTGGTAGAAGGCTGCTCCCAGGGACGTTAACTTGGCACTTCTCACCTGCTCCTCTCAAGGGTTAAACACACTCTTGCAGCCATAAAAGGCCCTGGGCAGAAGGCCCCAAGTGCTTGAAGAGAGAAAGGAAGCAATGGATATGGAGGTCTGAGAGTGGGGTACCAACAGAAGGCTACAGAGGGGATTTGACTAAGTGCTCTATCTGCTCTAACAAATAACAGCCAGTGGCACTCGGTGTTAGATGTTGTTATAGCATAAAGCCTAAAACCATCATAATTTCATCCTGCTAGACATGTCTATGGGGGGAGCCTGGAGATACAATTAGACATCTGAGCCGACTTCAATATGAATTTCAGAGTAAAGGGCTAGCACGGATATTGCACGAGGGGCTGTTTATTAGGACTGGGACTCTGTAGCTCAATACTATAGCCCTGACATGTGGCGGATAATCAATGTTCCATGGCTGTTAGTTGAATATGTGATTAAATGAAGTTGCTATGAAAACACCATTCGATAGAAGAAATGTGCAAAAGACGGATGCTATCAGCTCACAAAAGAGGAACCTCAAATGTGAACATGCATCTGATAGGATGTGCAACTTCACTCAGAATCGGAGAGATGTCAATGAGAGTGGTAGCGAGATGTCTCTTCTCACCCAGCAAATTGTCAAATACTAAAATGAACGATAACAATGAGCGATAGAGAGACGCGAAGTCAAGGTCTCTTCAAATGTGTACTTCCCAAGGGTCCTGGGAACGTGTTTTGAACATATCAGTTAGCATTTATAATATGTACACCCAAACATAGAAACACGTTCCATGGAACTAAAAGCACAAGTGCCTCAGCATACATGGACAAGAAGGGTGTGATTGTGGCATGCTTTGCAGTAGTGAAAATGTGGACACAACCTGAATGTTCAACAGAATGATTGAATTGGTGTGCCAAGTCTACACTAAGACTATCATTCAGTTCTTGGGCCAGCCAGTGGTGCAGTGGTTGAGGATGATTGGATCCCCATGGCTAACTATGCAGGTAGAGTCCTGAACCTGGTGACTTGAAAAACATGCAGGCATGTGTGTATGCATTCTCCAAGCCCTAAAGGGTAGCACAGTAGAAGAGAAGGACTACAGCATGACCGTCCTCCATGGGAGGTCATTTCTCACTTTCCTCTCTCTCTTTTTCTCTCATGAGCACATACACCTGCCAGCAAAATTAAAAAAAAAAAAAAAAAAAAAGTACACAGTTCTTTGGAAAAAAAGAATGTGTTGGGGCTGGCAGGTAATGTGGTTAAGGACGCTAGACTCCCACATGGCCAACCGCAGTTCAAGTCTCAGACCTGAAAGCTTGCTCTCTCACTTTCCCTCTCTCTCTCTCTCACACACACTCTGCCTCTCTCTGGTCAAATTAAAATAAATAAATAAAATAAAGTTTAATAAAATAATTCATTTAAAAATGTGTTAGAGCTGTATCTACTAAACTGGAGTGATTTCCATGATACATTGTTAAGTGAGAAAGTGGTTGCAGAAAATTATAAAGACTCCTTTCCTTATAACATGAACAAATATAGTCTTAAATATATGGGAGAATACCTACCCTTCTCCTCCATTCTCCTTTCAGGATTTTGGGGGCACACACACACGTAACTGTTGTGTTTTACAAGTTGCTGGGTCTAAGTTTTGAACCATGTGGCTGCCACATAGAATCCAGCTGCCTTAGCCACCATGCTGCCAGCTGGCCCAGGGATTTTGTTTGTTTGTTTTTTAGATTTCTTTTTCTTTTTCTTTTTTTTTGCTATAAAGTGTGTGCACTCGCTGGAGAGACAGAGAGAGAGAGAAAGCGAGAAATCATCCCACCTACCAGGAGGGATGGCCACGCTGCAATCTCTTCTCCTCCATTCTCCTCTTGGGATTTTTGACTTCACACACACACACACACACACACACACACATACACACACAAGCATGCACGCACCTGGCATGAGTTTCAAGCTCAGCTGGGTCCAGACTCAAACCATGGTCGACCACGTGGGAGTCCAGCACCTTAACCACTGCACCACCTGCTGGCCCCCCCAGAGGCGGTCTGTAAAAGCTTTTCTATGGCAGTCTTGTCTCTGTTCCTTGCTCCTGAGTTTGGCTCTTTAGCCTTCCTGTCACTCCTATGAGCTGCCCAACTCCCTTCCAATGTTCTCAGAGGGTAGTGGTTAGGAAGTGGCTTGGTAGTGTAGTGGATTAACTCACTTCAAATAAGGTAGTCAATCAGGGAAAGCTTCTCAACAGAGGCATCGTTTTTCCGAGACCCGAAGGATGAGGAATCAGCAGGGAGGAAGGGCCTTTCAGGCCCAAGGAGCAGACCTGACAGAGCTTTGAAGAGGGACTGAGACTGCTGGATGGCTGGAGGGTAGCAAGCAAGTGTTTAGAGGAGGGAAAGCGAGTGTTTAGAGGAGGGAAAGTGAGTGTTAAGAGGAGGGAGAGGTAGGCAGAACCCAGACCCACAGGCCCTGGAGGCCAAGGTGAGGAGTTCAGATTCCCCTCTCCCACAACCAAAGTCATTTCTCACTCTAGACGTCAGCATCTGAGAAGGCTGAGGTCCTGGGGCCTCCTCAGCCACGTCAGCTAATGGCTTCAATCAGATTACACTAAAGAAATTCTATTTGTTGTCAACCTGCCCTTCTATCTGGTTGGCTCTTGGGTTTTCCAAATTTCTGGCTAGGTTCTTTCCTGAGTTTCTCAGTTCCCTTTGATAAGTTCTGGCCCAACTCATGAGCCCGGCTCATGCTGAGCTGAAGGGAAAGATTTGTGCCCAGTTAGGCCTGAGAACCTTGGCTAGAGAGCCTGGACGCCTGGTGCGGACGGGCAGCCGCCTGGGAGTGTGGGATGAGCAGGCGGATCTTGATGGAGTTTTTCAGACTCATTACTTTCCAGCCCCGCATCACTCAGTGGACACTTGCTCAGCATGCAGCATGGACCTGGGCTCTGTCTGGGCATCAGGTGGTGAAAATGACCGTTCCTCCTCTCCAGGCGTCAAGTTAAGTGTGAGGGTGGCCCTGTTCAAAGGTGGACGTTCTCTGTTAATCAGGAGTCGACCATGTGGCCCACAGCTGAAGCCAGCAGGCCCTGGGGACCTTGTGTTCTAGGGAGCCACACGCTTTCCTTCCAGGGCTTACTAAAGGAGGCAAATTGGCCCTACATCTATTAGACTGAGATCTGGCTCTCAGAAAGGGATGCTGGGATTTGGGAGTGCTTTCTCTGATGGGAGGTGTCTACCCAGCAGTGGACGGTACCGACTTGAGCAGAGAAGAGAGATGCAAAAATGGAGTGTTGGGGAGCAACTAGCCAGGCCAGGCGAGCCCCCCGGGCCTAGTGGACACTGCAGTGATTAGCCTGGTTGGAGCACCTTTCTGGTGACCCACCAAGCAGGATGACTGCTTGGCAAGAGTGCCCCACCAGTGCTGGGCTCAGGGGGTATGGCATGGTAGAAGAGGGCAAGTCTGGGGGCCGGCAGATGGTGTGGTGGTTAAGGGCACTGGACTCCCACATGGCCAACCGCAGTTCGAGTCCTGGACTTGATGGTTTGCTTTCTCACTTTTCCTCTCTCATTCACTCTGTCTCTCTCTGGTCAAATTAAATAAATAAATAAATAAAGTTAAATGAAATAATTCTTAAAATAAAAAGAAAAGGGCAATCCTGAGCTGAATGTCCTGTGTCAGAGAACTGTGCAGTGGGGGAGGCCTCCCAGATTCACTCATGTGCTCCCTGAGAAAGCATAAATGGACACTGGCCACTCCAGCTAGCCAGGGAAAGGTCAACCGACAGAGAGGGCTGTTGCAGGGGCCAGGCAGCGGCAGGGGCATTTGCCCTTCCCCATTCCTTTCCCCTGTTTCAACAAGAGGTAGGGTGCTAGGCATGTCTCCCAATAGACCATCTCACTCTCCTGCCCCCCACCCCCCTTTTACTCCAAGCAGGCTGGGGACAGAATCCTGGCTAAACGCGGCCCTTGGATGAGTAAAGGGGAAGATGAAATGAGGTTTAAATGAGTTTGAGAATAAAGCTTTAAAGGATGGAGGTTTAAAAGCAGAACGTGATCCAAAAGTAATGCAATCTGCCCAAGATGTCATTAAGGGATGGAAAAAGGAGATTCAACACAGCATGGCTGAAGGCAGAGATTAGGGGAAGAAATGCTTCATTATTATGCCCCACCGAGTTGAGTCGCCTCACTGCACTGGTTCCAAAGTAAACAGGATAGCTGAAACACAGCGCGTGCTGGCTGAGCCTTGCTTAGGTAAGCCGCTCTGGGGTTCTGAGACACCACGAGGAGGTGGGAGTGCGCGTTCCAGGCTGGCTGCTGGATAGGCCCTTCCAGAGGTGGGGTCTGGAGCTGAGCCTTGAAGGATGAGAAGGGGTTGGCCAAGTGAAAGGAGAGCGGGAGCAGGGCTTTCAGGCAGAGGTGGCAATGTGCACCAGGGCCGTGGGGCTGGAGCAGCGAGTGGCAGGCAGGCAGGATGGCTGGTTAGAGACGCAGGCCAGGAAACCTGTGGCCTTGCAGCCCTGCTAGCTTAAGGTGTGAGGGTCCTGAGAGTCACTTCAACTGGGAGCAACACGACTGGATTTGTGTGTTAGATAGAAAGCCCTGGTCACCAGATTCTGGCTGCGCTATGGACACTGGACCTCGAAACACCCTCCTCCCCCATCCACCTGGCCCTGAAACCCCACCCCCTACAAAGACCATTTCCTTTGTGATTCCAAAACCTTGGGTTCCCATTAAAAATATTTTAAGAATTATTTTATTTAACTTTATTTATTATTATCATTGTTATTTTCCAATTTGATCAGAGAGAGACAGAGAGAGAGAGAGAGAGAGGAAGTGAGAAAGCAAGCCACCAGGTCCGAGACTTGAACCGTGGTCGGCCACGTGGGAGTCCAGCGCCCTTAACCACCATGCCACTTGCCGGCCCCCCCCCATTAAAAATATTTTAAGAATTATTTTATTATTATTATTTAAATTTGAGTAGAGAGAGCGAGAAAGTGAGAAAGCAAGCCCGCCGGGTTCCAGACTCGAGCCATGGTCAGTCATTTGGGAGTCCAGGGCCCCAACACCACACCACCTGCAGAACCCCCCAAAATTGTTTTTTAGTTGCCAGAGGGCATGTGTGCTTGCCAGAGAGACAGAGAGAGAAGAGGAGAGAGGGAGACAGCATCTCCCAATGAGAGCAGGGCCATGCCAATCCCTTCTCCTCCATCTCTCCACCTTGCTGGGACTTTGGGGATGCACACACACACACATGCACAGCATGTTTTTCAGGTTGCCAGGTCCGGGATTTGAACTATGGTTGGCTATGGGAATATGGAATATGTCTGTCTTAACCACTAGGCCATGGGGCTGGCCTAGTCCCCACTCTAATAATACCCTTTGTCCTACTCCTATTGCTGAATCTTTCATAGCTTCCCTCTTCGGGGTGACTGAATATCGCCACTCTCCCCTTATTCCATCTTCTCGCTTCCCTCCTCCGTTGTATTCTTCTGGGCCCAACAGGGTAGCCTATGCCTGCTCTGGGCCTGTGCCCACCAGCACAGTCTCTTCCGGGTATGTATGTACTAAAATATCTTCCCTTTATCTAATCTGGTCTTCACCCCATGGGGCAACCCGAAGGCTACTATTTATTCTTTCACACATTACTTTAAGCTGCTCTAATTGCTGCTATGATATGTTTTGTATAATATAATTAATGTTTTAATTCTGTGTACTTGCTTCCCCAGGCAGTTTTGTGAAGGGCCCAATTTTGGAATCAGGCAAATAAGGAATAAGTAATGGCTCAAGTTATTATAGTCACGCCCCCCTCCCAAAGGAATTAAAACTGTGCTTGGCTTTTCAAAGTGGGTTAAAAAGGGAAAAGATATTTTAATCTTCTTTTCATCCTGGGCATGTTTGGGTGGCTTTACCGAAGCTCCTGGCCCCTGATTTCAAGTGTTTCTGGCCTTTTGGTATCTGCATCATCCCTTGGGCCCAAGGGGCCACTGAAACTTGAAATCTGTGTTGAGACGACCAGCTTTGCACTACTTCAATAGGACACCAGAACTGACGTTCTGCTGTGTCCCAGTCCTAGGCATGTGATAGGACACCAATAGTGACGTTCTGATGAATAAATACATAAATGCGTGTGTGGGTCTGGTAGCTTCTCACCCCAAGCATAGCCTTTGTTGTGAAGTCTCCTTGGGAGAAAGTAGCTCCCTCCAGGAGCTCACAGTGAAACGGGACCAGGCAGATGGAGCTGTTCTGGCATGTACAATGCTGTGTGACCTTGGGGGAGGAGGCAGGGCGGGCACCCCCACCTGTGTCTCGGAGTGGGGGGAGGTGTAGGAGGAGGCAAGATTTTAATTGGTTCCAGGAAGGAGAAAGAAATAAAGGAAACAAGGTAAAAACAAAAACAAAACCAAAAACAACAGGAAAAAAAAAAGCTGTGTGTTTGGGGAATGGGGAAAGGGTGAATATGGCTGCCACTAGCCTTCACAGCCCAGGGTGTGGCAGGAAGTGTGGGGATAGAGGTTGGGGCTGAGTGGGGAAGGGCCCGCTCAGCAGGATAAGAAGTTTGGATCATCCTGAGGGGGTAGTGAAACTAAAAGAAGATTTTTGGTTTTGCTTGGTTTGTTTTACTTACTTCTGGGGGGGGGGGGGGGGTAATCTCCCACAGGAACCTCATGCTATGATCCACCACCCAGGTCACAGGCACACATGCGTGCACCTGGCATGCCCAGGGAGGTCGCAGGATGCCAGCCCAAGACCTTCCCTATGTGGATTCATTTCCACTCCCACTGTGCCACTTCCTGGGCCCCTAAAGAGGCTTTTAAGCAGAAAAGCGCCCTGATCAGATCAGATCTGGAGTTTATCAAGAGAAATGCGACAGTGTAGACGGAGAGCTGCCTGGTACATAACAGGTGCGCAGGCCAGGCTGTGGGGACGGTCCAGATGAAAGACGGTGAGCAGAGAAGAGGGGGTGGATTCCAGTGGCAGAATCCACAGAGCCTCCAACGTGCCCTTTGCAGGAGAAGCCACCAGGATAGGGTTAGCAGCCTCCTCTTCTCCCATCCTTCTTGCTCCGGGCTGCCTGGCCTGTTAGCCTGACGCAGAAATTCAGAGCTCCAAAGGCCATCACCCCCATCGCTGTCTAGATCAAGCTCTCCAGATTTCCTTGTGGGGAAACTGAGGCTCAAGGGAACCCTGCCCATCAGCGGCAGAGCCTGGCCCAGAACCCAGGCGTTTCATGATGCAGAGCAGAGTGTTAAGGGCTCAAAAACAGCTTGGGACAGGAACCGGGGGAATGCAGGCGGGGAAGCAAGTGTTTCTGCAGAACTCTCGAGAGGGCCTCGACGTTCTCAAGGGGTCCTGCCGTCCCTCGGAAGGCCGGTCCACTCAGATGCCTGGCTCCAGGCGCTGGATAGGAGCTAGGGTGGAATAGATCTGGGGGTCCGCATGGATGGCTGGCTGGCGAGGCTGGGACGCTGTGCCCACCCGACGGAATTTCCATCGAAACAGAGCGAAACTCTGAATTGGGAAACCCTTTTCCTTGAAATGTCTCCGCATACCGGCTGGGACCTTCCTGTTTTTCTGGGGTACTGTTGGGGGGAACTTCCTCAGGCTTCTGTATCCAGTGTAGGGACGCTTTCGGTTCTGCCGGGATTCCCGGAGACAGCGTGGGAGAGAACCGCGGCTCCCGAGCGCGCACGGGGATCTCTCTGCTCTCTTTGCCCCCGGCTGGAAGCAGGCTGGCTCCTAGCCTGCCTCTGCCTGAACTTTGTGGGTCCCAGGTGCGAAGGGGAAGGGCTCCTTCTGGGACCATGCCCCCTCCCGCCGCCCCCCAAGCGCGTCCCTAAACTCCCTGGGGAGTTAGATTCCTGGGCTCGTCCTGGGGAAATCCCTGGCCGAGAATTGCCAGGACTCCGCCCCCCACATAGCCTGGCGACGATTGGCCTCCGGTGACCCCGCCCCCTTCCTGGGCGGGGCCACGGACTGGGCTGCCGAGTTACTAGAGGTCCCCCGCCCTGCTGCCCTGCGCGCCCGCCTCCTGGGTCTCACCCCGCCATGGTCCATCTGCCTCTACAGTGTGTCCTCTGGGGCTGCTTGCTGACCGCCGTGAGTTGAGTTTCTGCCTCGACTTGACGAGGGGTTGGGATGTGAGAGTGAGGAATGGGAAGGAAAGAGAAGCAGGACATTGGGGAAGAGACCTACGTAGTTGGCGTGGGTGTACAGGAGGGTGGATGGAAGCTGGGTAAGGTACTCCGGGCCCTGGGTCAATGAGGTGCTCTGACTCTCCTCCGGAGGTCCCAGGGAGCCCCACAAGGGCGTTTGGGTAGGGTACTGCCTAGATGGCATGGATGGGGTTGGAGTTTAGGGAGCCTCACTGGTCAGAAGCGTGATCCTTTATCTGATCAGAAGTCTGCGCTCTGGGTTTGCCTCAGAGGCTGGCCATACGGAGACTGGTAGAGGTCTCAGGGGGTGGGGAGGGAGGCCGGCCAAGGGAAGGGGTGGGTTGGCCTGTTTCCTGTTCCTTTCTCACTGTGGACACATGCCAGCCTCCGTACATGGTTATCATCTCTCTGCCTGCTGGGGCTGCCTTCTCCCAGGGCATTCTGTGAGAACAGGGATGGGCGCAGAGGCCCAGGTACTTTTTTGAGAAAGCAAGAAGATTTTAACCACCCCTCCACACCTCCCACTCCCAACTCCTGGAAGATCTAACCTAGGAGAGATCCCCAAGGCTGTGCTCTCTGCCTCCAGAATTTACAACAATGTCTGGGAGAGCTGATAATTCATGGGACCCACGAAAGGGTTAGGAGAACAGCAGGGGCTTCTCCAGCCGTGAGAAGGGCTCGGACCAACCAAGCATATCTCCGGGATTTTCAGAAGTCCACACTTGACTCACTTTTTGTTTGAATGTATTTTTGTAGTTCCTCATTCTGGAGGCTGGGAATCCCCTAAGTACCTGACCCTCTCATCCCAGCCCCTCTGGCCTCCCCCTGCTTTCAGAGGCTGTAGATTCTGGCATGAAGTCTGGGCGGGAATGGTCTATAGTGTGTGTGTGTGTGGGGGGGGGGGGGGGGGGGGGTTAGTAGGGAACCTGCTTTGGTTCCAGAACTTTCATTTTTACTCTGAGCAATGGATCTTAGGGAGAAAGGAGGCAAGAGGGTGGAGCTGGAGAGAGGCAGGGAGGGCTTTGGGGGAGGAGAGGAGGAAGAGCCGGAGCAGATAGGGTGAAGGGCAGTCTGGCCTCCTCGAGAGCAGAGTCGGCCCTCATCAACCCCCCCCCGCCCCCCAGTTTTGGCTCCAGGTAGAAGCTGGGCTGTGAGAGTAATATCAGGGACTGCTTATGAAGGGCACCCAATTTGTCAGGCTCTGAGCAAAACACTGCATGTATTCTCAGTCTTGTTGCTTCACCTCTCCCATTATACAGACGAGCAAACTGAAGCTCAGACGGGAGAATTGTCTTGCCAAAGGTCTCGCAGCTAGGTAGTGGTGGTGGTGATGGGATATGGACCGACATCTGCCTGATTCCCGAGCCCGCCTCTCAGGTGGAGAGAGTCTTCAAGCCTTGCTCGTATGGCAGGAGGATCAAGCTATAGGGAGTGGGGACTCACAAACACTTCATGTGTTTGAAGATGCCTCTGAGAGGTCCATGATCATAGGATGAGGCCTCGAGATGCATTGGTGGGGGCAGTCGCCTTTTCCACTTCCTTCCCCATTTGGGGTAAGATACATTTCTGTAAGTAATTTGCTTAGGTACTCTGGCTGAATGAGAACCACCAGTTAGGTAGGATCCTGGACAGCAGGCCGGTTTGCCAGGGTGCTGAGCATCCAGGCAGATGCATGTTATATCGTGTGGTCAGGAAGGGAGGATGCATTTTTGCATAGAAAAATACATCATGACTTTCCCAACAACCTAATATATATGATGATTAAAACTGCGATTTAATGAGAGTCCGCTGTGTTCTGGACACTGTGCCGGACCACATACATGCATGCTCTACATTTTCACAGCCCAACCTGCAGGGCAGATATTAGTACTTCGATTTCATAATCTTTTTTTTCTTGCTATAAAGCATGTACACTTGCCAGAGACGGATGGGGATGGGGTGGGAAGTGAGAAATCACCCCATTCCAGGAGATGGCCATGCTGCAATCCCTTCTCCTCCATTCTTCTTTTGGGATTTTGGGCACTTGTGACTGGGATGACTTTTAAGTTGCCTGGTCCAGGACTTGAACTGTGAAGTCTGCCATGCAGGATCCGACTGCCTTAACCTCTACACC
Organism: Tupaia tana; assembly: GCA_026018925.1. NCBI lineage: Eukaryota > Metazoa > Chordata > Mammalia > Scandentia > Tupaiidae > Tupaia > Tupaia tana. The sequence goes on along the minus strand of JAKSZU010000015.1, from coordinate 18,388,502 downwards.
ACTTGCTGGCCCATTTTTTTTTTTTTAAACATGACAGGAGGTGTGCACGTGCACAAAAGAGAAAGAGAGACAACCCTTTACAGAGTCTCTTCATGCCATTATCCCCTTTCCCCAGCCTCCCAGCTCCTCTGGATCCTGGGCATTAGTGCGCACGCCCAGCATGTTTTCAGGCTGACTGGGATCCAGACCCATAGTCTGCCATGTGGCTTCCAGCACCACAGTTCAGTTTGTTACTGACTGCACCACCAGGCAGGCTCATTCCTCCCACTTAGAGATGAGAAAACTGGGGCTAAGAGAAGCAAAATAGTAAGTGCGACAAAGTCGAGGCTGAGCCTAAACTTGAACACTCAAACCTGTGCTCTTTTCCCTGGCTCTGCCCGAAGTGTGAGACGAGTGAAGGGAGCATGTGGGTTTAGAATTAAACAGACTCACTTTACAGTTCCTTAAAAATCCTTCTCGGGAACCAGCAGTTAGCGTAATGGCTATGTCGCTGGACTCTCACGTAATCTACCGCGGTTCGCATCCTGGACCCGGTGGCTTAAAACTCACGCCGGGCGCGTGTGCGTGCGTGCCCAAGATCCCGAGAGGAGAATGGAGGAGAAGGGATTGCGGCGTGACCATCCCCCCCCTGGGGGGTGATTTCTCGCTTTCTGTCTCTATGTCTCTCTCTGTCTGTCTGGCGAGTGCACGCGCCCTATAGTGAAAAACCTCTCAAAAAAAAAAAAAATCCTTCTCATTTTTTCAAGGGGCATGTCTCTGGAAATAGAATATAGTTGATGCCTCTCAAAGATTTGCTAATTCCCCCCTTTAAACAAAGATCAAGAACAGGCCTGGGGGGCAGGCTTTCATCAAACCAGTTTTGGGAGGTTACTAATGTTTTATTATTGTCGAATTTACTTTTAGGGTTAACTTTTATTTATGAGAAGTAATTCTGGTTCTTCTCTCATGACAATGACACAAAGTTTACACCTAAAGTAAGTGTATTTAAATGAACAAGAAGTAATAGTATGGGGGGCCAGCAGGTGGCATGGTGGTTAAGGAGCTGGACATTCCCACATGGCTGACCATGGTTTGAGACCTGGGCCTGGTGGCTTGCTTTCTGTTTCCTTCTCTCTGTGTGTCTGTCTTCCCCTGGTCAAATGAAAATAAATGATTGAATAAATAAAGTTAAATATAAATCAATAAACATTAAAAAATGAGAAGTAATAGCATGGGTAGTACCTGCATGCATTGATAGGAAGAACAGTGCAGGTAAAACACGGGTTGATGAAGAGAAGCAGGAGACCCCAGCCCCTGTTGGGATTTTGTCACCGTGGGATGCTGAGCAAGTCATGCAATCTCTCTGACGCTCCGTCCCACCATCTGTAAAATGGAGGAGCTGAAGTTAATCCTGCCAGCTTCACAATTCTAGCACTTTCTGAAAGAAGGGCGGGGGGCGGGGAGGCAGGTGATGAGGAATTAGAGGGAGAAAACATGATGGGACTTGGAGAGGGGAAGGAAGAGTACCAGAATAGGAGGAAGAGGTCGTGCTAAATATAGCTGCAGCAGGACTGGGGCCAGCTGAGGCTAGCCCGCCTCAGGACTCCAGGGGAGGTTCTGCAGCCCTGGCATCCTGCTAGGTCTTTGGGGGAGGAAAGACTCAGGACTCAAGCCAAAAGGAAGGTATACTTCGTTTGGAGAATATTGTGAGGTTCCAATGGCATCACTTTGTAAAGTACTGGAGGTATTCACAGTGTGCTTCTGTAATCAGATCAGTTGTCAGTTTAGCTGAAAAACAAACACACTGCATAATCTGCAGGCCCCATTTTTTTGCTTTGGACCTCTGCAGCTGCAGCCTCTGTCCTGGCTGACTTTCACTTTCCTGCCCAGGAGGCTACAGCAGAGATTTCGAGATCCCTTTCGATTGCACAATTCTGTTCTCAGGTCCACCTGGAACCACCCACTGCATGCAGAGGAAATCAGTACCTGGAAAACGGCCAGTGCTGTAACCTGTGCCAGCCAGGTGAGAGCCCCCATCTAGTCCCATCGAGGGAGCCCTGTTGGTTTGCTGGCAGGTGCAGACCCCATGTATTAGCTGTAAACGTGAGTCTGAAACAATCCATTGTGCTGTCAGGAAGTGCCTGGGTCCCTCTCTACTGGGTAAGCCTAGGAGAAATCCCCGAGGCTGTGTTCTCTGCCTCCTGAATTTAAGATGACAAACACAGAGGGGCCTCAGAGAGATGACAATTGATGGGACCCAAGAAGAGCTTAGGAGATAAGCAGAGGCCTCTCCTGGCCTTTGTGTTCATATCTCCTCCATCCGCCAAACCAGGCTATGGAGTATCCAAGACTTCCCTCTGAATTGCGCCCCCCGCCCCGCCCCAAAGCCTGGCTTGATCATTCATAAAAGGTGGCTGACTCGTTGCATTGGGCAGAGTTGCCTCATTTCCCGGTTTTCCAGGAGAGAGGTTGGTGAATGACTGCACGGCGCTGACCGACACCGAATGCCTGCCTTGCGGTAAAGACGAATTCCTGGACACCTGGAACAGAGAGCCACGCTGTCACCAGCACAGATACTGCGACCCCAGTGCGTGGGCTGCTGGGGAGGGGATGCCGGGAGTGGGCTGGTACCTCTGACAATGCAGCCACTCTGACTTTATGTGGCCAGGGTCTGTTCTGATTGCTTGGGGTCTGGGGCATCCCAGTGGCTAAATGATCCGATGGCTCTCTCTACTTGGAAGGGGGTTTAAGAATAAGACTGGGCAGCGCGAGGAGCTGGGCTCTGAGCTTGGCCCAGCAATGAGTTTCTGGACTTTCCTTCCCATTTCTGCTCAGACCTAAGGCTCCGGGTCCAGACAAAAGGCACCTCAAAAACAGACACCACCTGCACCTGTGTAGAAGGCCAGCACTGTACCAGCAGTGTCTGCGAAAGATGTGCCCCACACAGTCCGTGCCTTCCTGGCTTTGGGGTCAAGCAGATCGGTAAGTGACCTGTTTGGGAATCAGCTCTGGAGGCGGTGGGAGGAGCAGGGCAGTGGGTGCTCAGCCTCAGAGGTGGAGAGACTGGAGATTCCACCCTGTGCCGGTGTCCCCACTAGAGTGAGCAGGAAAGGGACCTTCTTTATTCCCTCCTGCAGAGGTGTCTGCTATGGGAAGGCACAGGAGAGGTTGCCCTGGACTCTGCAGCCATCCGGAGCAGTTCTCCCCGGGGAGGTGGGGGTGGGGTGGCTTAAGGCAGGAGCTCCCTTGAGAGTCGCTGTGATGGTTAATGCCCCTCCCACCACTCCCAGCGACAGGGCACTCTGACACCATCTGCGAACCCTGCCTGGTTGGCTTCTTCTCCAATGTGTCATCTGCTTCTGAAAAGTGTCGCCCTTGGACAAGGTATAAGGACCCATCCTTGCACTCCCTGCCCCAAGAGTGGCACGAGACCTGTCACTTCTCTCTAGCCACCTGGCCGTGCACCTGCATGCCTGCACACACTCGTGCCCTTGACCCATCTACAGAGTGACCTCATGCTTCTCAGCGTGTCCCTTGCACGCTCTCTCTAGTGGTAACAGATGCTGTTGATCTCTCAGTCTTCTTGAAACTTGCCCTTCTTAGGGGTAATGGGACCCTCTCTTAGTTTTCCCTCTGGTCCTTCTCAGTTTTCTCCTCCTTTTTGCTATTCTAGGGTTTTGTTCTGGGCTCCCTCCTCCCTTGGGGAGGCTCTTTGCCCACCTCCCCAAGGCCATCTCATCCTCATCTTTGGCTTTGGCTCCATCTCCCTCCATGGCTCCGAACCAGCATCTCTAGTCTCGAGTTATCTCCGAAGTCCCAGGCTGTTATACGCCATGCTGATTGTACACCTCCACCCAGTGACTCAGGTCCCTCTAGCTTTGGAGGTCCAGATGGGCTCCCTGGCTTCTCCCCCACCTGGTGCAGAGGGCACACTCACCCCACAGGCCTCCTTCCCTTCCCCACTTCTCAGAGAGCCCCCGGGACCTTTCCAGCCAGTCTTCTGAATCTGTCTCCTCACTCTCTCCACTGCCATCACCTTAGATTGGGCCTCATCATCTGGGTGAGGCCTCCCTGCCTCTACTCTGTCCCAGTCAGCTGGTTCTCTACTCATTTGCCAAAGTGAACTTTCTACAGATCCTTTCAGATGACAACACTCCCCTGTTGAAAATGTGCTGTAACTCTCTGCTGTCCTCGGGTGAAACCCAGACTCCTGAGCGCAGCCACAGACCATCCAGCGCCATTTCCCGGCCTCTCCCCTCGTATCGTGCTAATTCTTCTGCTTGCAGTCCTCAAACGCCTTGCACACTTTTGCCTCAAACTCTTCTGCCTGGAATCCCCTAAACACATGCCCCATTAACATTTTGTATTTAATTTTTAAAAATATTTGCTGAGGCCAGCAGGTGGCGTAGTGGTTAAGGTACGAGGCTCCCATATAGTGGACTGTGGTTTGTGTCCCAGACCCAGTGGCTTGAAAGTCACACCAGGCACATATGTGTGCATGCCCAAAACCCCGAGAGAAGAATGGAGGAGAAGGGATTGCGGCGTGGCCGTCATCCTCCTGGGGGGTAATTTCTCACGTTTCCTCTCACTGTTTCTGTCTCTCTCCAGTGAGTACCCATGCCCTATGGCAAAAACAAAACCAAAAACTTTTAAAAAAATTGAGTTGGGGGACCAGCAGTTAGCGTAATGGCTATGTCGCTGGACTCCCACGTAGTCGACCGCAGTTCGCGTCCCGGACCTGGCGGCTTAAACTCACGCTGGGTGCGTGTGTGTGCATGCCCAAGATCCTGAGAGGAGAATGGAGGAGAAGGGATTGCGGCATGGCCATCCCCCCCAGGGGGTGATTTCTCGCTTTCTGTCTCTGTCTCTGTCTGTCTGGCAAGCGCACGCGCCCTATAGCGAAAAAACCTCTCCAAAAAAAAAAAAAAAAAAAAAAAAAATTGCAGTTGGAGAGACCAGCAGTTGGTGTAATGGCTACGTCACTGGACTCCCATGTAGACTAACATGGTTCGAGTCCCAAAATCGTGGCTTAAACTCACACCAGGCACATGTGCGTGTGTGCCCAAGATCCTGAGAGGAGAATGGAGGAGAAGGGATTGCGGCGTGGTCATCCCCCCTGGGGGGTGATTTCTTGCTTTCTGTCTCTCTATCTCTCTCTGTCTTTCTGGTGAGCGCACGTGCCCTATAGCAAAAACCTCTCAAAAAACATTTGCAAGTGGGCATGTGCACTCACCAGAGAGAGAGAAAGAGATAAAGAAAGAGAGAGAGAGAGCACCTCCAGGGTATGGTCACACCACAAACCTATTTCTTCACCTCTTCCTTCCTCTGGGATTTTGGGCATGCACACACATGCACATACCCAACATGTTTTTCAAGTCACTGGGTCTGGGACTGGAATCACACAGCTGGCCATGTGGGATCCAGGCACCAGAACCACTACACACCAACTGGCCCCTCTGTTTAATGCTAAGTTTGATACTCTGCAAGGTGGATCCACATGGGAAGGTACCTGGTTTGCACCCAGAGACCCCTCTGAGTACACCAGACACGTGTATGCCCATGGTCCAGGGCTGGCTGAGGCTGGAGGTGAATTTTGGTGTTAAGACCCTGTATTTTTTTTTTTTTTGGGGGGGGGGGGTGACTTTTTCACTCTCTCACACACTCATGGAGGAAATCAATGGATGAGCTTAAAAAGAAAAAAAGTGCATGGGGCAGAAAGCATAGAAGCACCCAGAGTGATGTCTCCCTCCCACCTCTGCCTCTCAGCCGGCCAGTTCTTCCTGGAGCCTCCCAATGTTCCTGCGTATCCTTCCAGAAAGCCTCCGAACAAACCAACAAAGACACACAAACGCACATAGCCATCCTCCTAGCTTTACACAAGCAGCAGAATAACACATGTGCTTTATTTGTTTACCGTCTGTCTTTCCCAGCGGATCGCAGACCGCGTCCCCAGTCTACACGTGCACATGCTATCGTTTCTTTACTTTCCTCTTCTCCTCCTCCTCTTCCTTCTCCTCCTCCTCCTCCTTCTCCTCCTTCTTCTTCTTCTTCTTTTTTTTTTTTTTCAAAGCAGAGCCACCCAGGAGGCATTATGGGAGTCTAGATCTGTGATGAGAAAGATCTGGCCCAGCGGGGTCACAGGAGAAATGGGGAGGAATGGACAGAGAAGGACGTAGCACAAGAAAAATGTTCTCAGGTTGGAGAGAGCGAGAGAGAGAGAGAGACTTCAAAGGCAGCACACACGTTTGTCTTAGATGAGAAGAGTGTTGGGACCAGCAGTTGGTGTAATGGCTATGTCACTGGACTCCCATGTAGTTGACCACGGTTTGAGTCCCGGACCGGGTGGCTTAAACTCACGCCCGGCACATGTGCGTGCGTGCCCAAGATCCCGAGAGGAGAATGGAGGAGAAGGGATTGCGGTGTGGCCATCTCCCCCCGGGGGTTGATTTCTCGCTTTCTGTCTCTCTGTTTCTGTCTTTCTGGTGAGCGTATGCGCCCTGTAGCAAAAAAAACCTCTCCAGAAAAAAGAAAAAAATAAATAAAAGAGTGTTTAAGAGTTTCACAAAACCCTCAAGGCTTGTGAGATGAAGGTCATTCCTGTTTTGCAGATGAGGGCTCTGAGGCTTACTGAGCGGATGCTACAACACTCAGGAGCCTCCAGTTGTCAGCCAGCCTTTATCAGTCAAGATTTCTTGAGCATCTACTATGTATCAGGCATTGTTCTAGGCGCAGGAGATGCCTCATGGAAGAGAAAAAGGCCCCGCTTCCGCATTTAAGAGATCTGCAGTGTCTGTGGCGCCAAGGCTGACGATCCCCATCTCCCCCTGAATTCGTCATCTCTCTATTCCAGCCTCGTGGGTTCTCTCCCCTGAGCAATTCTCATCTCCCTTTAGTCTGTATCCCGAGGCTTGGCTCTCATCAGAAACTGCCCTTTATGCTACTTTTTCATGATGTGCAAAAATCTCTTTGCTCACGTGCATTCAGAGAGCAGGGTCTGTGCCCCTGCTATAACAGCCAGCGTAGCGTGTCACAGGTCAGGCGTGTTCAGAGCCTGGACCTGTGGGTTGTTGGCTGCCCCCCTCTGGAGTTGAAAATCTTGTGGTGGGGGAAACTTATTATGTCTTTTTCTCTGTATGTGTGTGTGCACACATGTGCACACGTGTCTGTGCACAGCTGCGAGGCCAGAGGCCTGTGGGAGATGCAGGCAGGAACTAACACGACTGATGCCCAATGTGGTGAGTCCTGGAGAACGGGCCCTGGCAGCCTGAGAATGTGGGAACTGAAGGGGAGACTGAGGCACACAAAAATGCCAGGTGTGGCTGTCACAGAGGTGAGGGTGGCTGGATCCCACATGGCTGACTGTGCTGTTTGAGTCCTGGATCTGGCAGTTTGAAACACACACAGGGCAAGTGTGTGTCCATGCCCAAAACTCCAAGAAGAGAATGAGGGAGAAGGGACTGTGGCGAGGCCATCCCTCAGGGGGTGATTTCTTACTTTCTTGCTCTCTCTTGTGAACACATATGCCCTATAGCAAGCTTTAAAAAAGAAAAGATTTGATGGCTTTGGGGGCCAGCAGATGACGTGGTGGTTACATTTCTGGACTCCCACATGGTTGACCGTAGTTCGAGTCCCAGACCTAGTGGCTTGAAACTCACACGGGGTACGTATGTGTGCAGGCCCAAGATCTGGGAGGAGAATGGAGGAGAAGGGATTCTGTCTCCTGGGGAGTGATTTCTCACTTTCCTTCTCACTGTCTCTGTCTTTCTCTCTCTCTAGTGAGCACATGTGCCCTAAGGCAAAAACCTCTTAAAAAAAAAAAAAGATTTGATGGTTTTCAGATGTGAAAAAAATAAATTATTAAAAAAGAAAAGAAAAAGAAAAATAATAAAACGACAGGTGGGGACAGGAGAACGGGTGCGGAGGTGAGAAGAGGAGGCAGTTCAGGGTGTGGTGTCCTAGCTCTGCTACTCACCTCGGGCACTGGGCAAGCATCTTTCCAGCTCCAGGCCTCAGCTTATTCATCTGTAAAATGGGACCACCACAGCACTGTCCTTAGTAGGTCAGGGGACATGCCTGGCACGGGTTCTCGTACTTGGGGGACAACCTGTAAGCGGTGTTCTGTCTGCCATCCCACATTCAAATACTGGTGTGACGTGACATCGTCCCCTCTTGGCTTCGGTTTTGATTTTAGAATGAAAACGTTGGCCTACGGCACAGATCATAAACTCAGATAATTACAGGGACTAGGCAGGTCATGTTAATGAGTGGAAAAGGTCTGAGGTAAGAAAAATGCATCCTCTTTGCTTTTTCTCAAAATTGACTCTTCTCTCGGTAGGGCTGGAGCTAGAATGAGGTGAACGAGGCACTTGGCCATGGGCACAGTATTTAGGGGGTACCATAAAAATGCAGCAATCAAGATAAACAATATTTTGATACATGATTTTAAGAAATTTATATAAAGGTCCTGCAGATGGCATAGTGGTTCCATTGCTGGACTCCCACATGGCCGACTGTGGTTCGAGTTCTGGATCAAGCATCCTGAAAATCACTCTGGGTGTGTGTGCGTGCCCAAGATCCAGGTGGGGAGAATGGAGGAGAAGGGATTGTGGTGTAGCCATCCCCCTGTGGGGTGATTTCTCATTTTCTCTCTCACTGTCTCTCTCTCCAGTGAGCTACACATGCTCTAAGGCAAAAACCTCTTAAAAAAAAAAAAAAGAAAAGAAAATACATGCAAAAAATTCATGATAAAATAGCAACATTTTAATAGAGACAAGATCCAACCCTGCATTTGCATGTGCTTGCCTTACCTCCTCTTAATCCTGGCCCTAATTCCAGTAGAACTTGATTTGAAAAATGGGCAGCTGGTTCATAGTTTGCTGGCTTGGTGTCTGCCCACTGACTTTCACAACATGGCAGTGATAAAACACTTATCTTGAGTACTGAATTTTTTGGTGTCCCCTAAATTTTGTCTCAGATTGATTGCATTCCTATGTTCACACTAGTCTCCTCCCTGCTCGTTTGCCCATGTAAAATAGAGACTTAGGTACAAGAAATAATTTTCTTTCTCCTTCTACTCTTGTTCTCTCTCTCTCTCTGTCTCTCTTTTTCTTTCTTTCTAGTGTGTTTCTCAAGCCGCTGGGTCCAGGATTTGAACCGCGTGGTTGGCTACATGGGATCTGGCTGCCTTAACCACCAGGCCACAGAGCCACTCTCCATCCATTTATCTATGACAGAAACAACAGTACAGTCACTCAGGTCTGTGCTGGTCCCCAGCACTGAGCACAGTAGGGAGTGGTGGGGAGTGCAGTGAACAGGCAGACAACTCCCACCATCCAGTTCTCGCTGATGGTTGCCAGGTGGGGATGGAAGCCCACTGAGGCCCCATCTTCCCAATTTCTAGGGAAGACCAGATAGCCACAATTTTTTTTTTAGAGGTTTTTGCTATAGGGCGTGTGCGCTCGCCAGATAGACAGAGAGAGACGGAGAGACAGAAAGTGAGAAATCACTCCCCAGGGGGGATGGCCACGCTGCAATCCCTTTTCCTCCGTTCTCTTCCCGGGATCTTGGGCACGCACGCACATGTGCCTGGTGTGAGTTCTAAGCCACCGGGTCCGGGACATGAACCACGGTCGACTGCGTGGGAGTCCAGCGACATAGCCATTACGCTAACTGCTGGTCCCAATAGCCACAATTTTTAATGTGGAATCTCTCCATTTTAAAATGTTGGAAAATATTTCAAACCTAAAAAAAAAATAGTGCTGGTTGCCCTAAAGCTTCCTGCCAGCTGCATTTCCCGGAAGGCCCCGTTTTCTCACCCTCTGATGTTGATGGGCTCAGACACGGGAGGGTTTTGGGGTTCGGCAGACACAGCCACTGTGGACATGGGGGTGGGGAGTAGCTGCAGGGCCGGGGCAGTGCGTGCTGAGGTCTCGATTTCTCCAGACTCAAGGAATCGGATAAGACTCCTGGTGGCGATCCCCGTTATCCTCAGCACCCTGCTTGCCGCCCTCTTGGTGTTGGTCTTTCTCAGTGAGTCTCCTGGTGGGAGATGGTGGGGAGGGAGGAGGGAAGGGTAGGGGGAATGGCCACCTGCTTCCTGGTCTGGCCTGCCCCCTCCTCTAGCCCCTTCTTCTTCTTTTTCCCCCCCTAGGAAAGATGAAGAAATCAAAGAATATGGTAGGTCGCCCCTGGGGTCTGGGACTGAGTTTGGCCAACTGGAAAGGAAGCTTGACTCGTTGTTGCCTATGGGGCAGGAAACTGCCTCGGAGTCTGTCCCTGAGACCCGTGGGATTGAAGCAGAACCCACCCCTAGACGCCAGCCTAGGCTTCCTCAGCCCCAGGCTTTCTCCCTCCAGAGTGCATCTCCGCACAGAGCTGCCCCTGGGGTACTGCCGGTGCTGGCTGTTCCCCACACCGTTCCTGGCAGTCAGCATGCGGGAACCGTGGTGCTGGGTGAATGGGCACGGGGTAGAGGGGCAGCTCCTTGAGCCTTCTGGCTCCCACTCTGGAAGCTTCTTGTCACCCTTAGTGTGGCCAGCAGGGGGCAGGAGGCACCCAAAGAAACAGCACAGACCACCCTTTGGGAAGGGGAAGGGATTTGGGAAGGAGACTGCTTTCCAGGGAAGAGCACCCTAGAGGCACAGCTGCCGCTGTGGCTGGGGGTAACTCACACCTCGGCTCCCCAGACCCTCCACCCTCAGGTTGATCGGCAAGTTCCGGAGGAGACGGTTTTTGTGGATTTTCCTGGCCCCAACCCTGCCGCCCCAGTGCAGGAGACCTTACACGGGTGCCAGCCCGTCACCCAGGAGGATGGCAAGGAGAGCCGCGTCTCAGTGCAGGAGAGACAGTGAGGCCGTACGTGCAGGAGCTTGGCGACTTGGCAAATGGAGAGCCTGGAGCTGCCGCTGCTGTGCCGCTGCAGTGTGAGGGGCTGAAGTGGCACTCACGGGGCACAGCCCCCTCTACCTGCACCCAGCAGCTCCACACCAGAGCCCCAGCACCGGATGCAGGAACAGCTCATCAGGGAGAGCTTCTCACCCGCCCTGGAGCCCATCCCGTCTCCCAACTTGCTTCTAAAGATGGAAGTGAAACTTTGGTGGTGGGGGCAGAATACGGTAATAACCGCCAGGCCCTCGGGCCCAGCAGTTGGGTGTCAGAGATGTGTGAAGGGGGTTTCCATAAGCCCAGGGACACACACTGAGTGTGCACTGCAGGGTTCTTTGTGGTAGTGTAGGACTGGAAGTCACTTAACTGACGTTAAGGAGACTGGCTAAATAAAATGGTAATATATTTATACAACAGGACCTCAGAAACTTTCTTGAGTTAAAAAAAAAAAAAGGAAAGGAAAAAGAAAAAAGCATGTTGCAGAATGATGGGTATGGGACTTTTATTTTTAAAGTACATGCTTGTGCCCAGCAGATGGCATGGTGGTTAAGACGCTGAACTCCACGTGGCTGACCAGAGTTTGAGTCCCCACCCTGGAAGCTTGCTTTTTTTTTTCTCTCTCTCTTTTTTTTTTTTTTTTTTTTTGGAGAGATTTTCGCTATAGGGTGTGTGCGTTCGCCAGACAGACAGAGAGAGACATTAGAGACAGAAAGCGAGAAATCACCCCCCAGGGGGGATGGTCACGCCGCAATCCCTTCTCCTCCATTCTCCTCTCGGGATCTTGGGCACGCACGCACACGCGCCCGGCATGAGTTTTAAGCCATTGGGTCCGGGACGCGAACCGCAGTCGACTACGTGGGAGTCCAGCGACATAGCCATTATGCTAGCTGCTGGTTTCCTGGAAGCTTGCTTTTTCACTTTCTCTCTCTCGTGAGCACCCTGCCCTACAGCACATTAAATAATAATAATAATAATAATAATAATAATAATAAGGAATGATTTAATAATTAAATAAATAAATGTTAAAAGTACATACCCAGCCCAGCCCAGCCTGTAGCATACTGGAGCGGGGTGCTGGAAGACACGTGGCAGACCATGGGCTTGGATCTCCTGTTTGGGTAACTTGAAACCCTTCAGATACCTGCAGGTGCCCAAGATTCTGGCAGGTCCGAGGAAGGGGATTATGGCATGGCCAGCCCTTGTCCAGAGCTCTCTCTCTTTTGCAATGTATACATGCACTCGCCATCAAGATTTAAACCAACAGCAAAAACACATCCCTCCTCTCCCCTAGTGAGATATTGTCTACATCTAATATGCATTGTATAGGAAGTGTAACCAGGCGTCTGGAAGGGTCCACAGAAACCCCACAGCTCAGAGTGGTAATATCTGGGGTGGGGAGAACGGGGATTGGACTTTCCCATCATGCTTCTTCTTCTTTTTCAAAAAGAGAGTGAATTCACTCTTACGTAATTTAAAAAAAATCATCAAACATGCAAAAAGAAAAACGGGGGTGGACATGCTGGGTGACATGAGCTGTTTAACTCGCTGTCAGGCTTACAGAATTAGGGCACTTTTTCAGGATAAATAAGAATGTCCCCAGGCTTCTGCCCCTCCAGGGCGGTTTCCAGGGGTGCTTACTTTTAGCATCTAGTTTGCAAAGTGTTCTCATTTGATTCATGTTCACACGAACAGCCTTCTGGGACAGGGACAGACAGGTAGAAACGGAGGCCCAGAGATGTGGAGTGACTTGCCTGTGGCCACACAGCAGTATGTGCTGGTGCCATGCTCGGAGCTCCCCACTCTTGGTCCTGAGCGTCCCCCAGATCTGCCTGCTGTCCGGACCTGCATCTTCAGCTCCTTCCCAGGGCGATCCTGGGCCTCCCGGCGCCTTCTGACCCCCCTCCACTACAGGAGTCTCTGCTTCTCTGTCAGATGGTGCCCCCTTCCCCCGGCAGTATCTTCGGATAAAAATAAACTGTCCTGTTCTGTTTCCCTGCTGTGCCAACTGAGGGGGAGCCTAGGCAGGAGGAGCGGCAGATGGAGGGGGAGCAGAGGGGAAGGAAGGAGAGGGGAGGAAGGTTGGAGGACAAGGAGGAGAAGGAAGAGCAAGGCAGAGTGCCAGGAGGAGCCCCTGCACCGAGAAGTTTAACCCAGGTGACGCTCAACCTAGGGTCTCAATCTTGCTGGGCAAGAAGTTTTGGATTTCCCCAACGTGTCCTGCTAGCTGGAGGGTGGGACTGGAGAGGGCTTGTCCCGATGAGGCTGTGAGGGCTGCTGGGAGCCAAGAGAGGGGCACCTGGCTTGGCAAGCTTCCCAGAAGGGCTTCAAGAACCATTTGGGGGCCTTCGGTTCAGAAAGCAGAGCAAAGTGGTGGGGGTGGGGTGGGGAGGGGACCTTGGGACATAGTCTTCACCGGCTCCCTAGAGCCCAGGTACTAGTGTGGCTCACTTCCGGGTGGTGGGATGACGGGAGGCAAGGCGAGAGCCAGCCCTGCCATCTCTCATCCGAGTGACCTTCAGCCGGCTACTTTCACCTCTGTGCTTCTCCGTTTCCTCGTCTGTAACATGCTACCGAGCCCTCTTGCATTCTCTCCTTGGTCAGAGATCTCCGACTTAACTGTGGATCAAACCCCCTGAAAGGCTTGTCAGAGAAGTTGCCAGCCCCTGCCTCTGTTTCTAGCTCAGGAAGCGTAGGATGGAGATCAAGACGTTTCTCTTCTCTTTAAAAAAATTTTTTTTAATTTATTTCTTTTGAGAGAGAGAAGGAGAGGCACCCCAACAGCCTTGTGCCATACTTCACCCCCAGTTTCAGCTAGCCCTGGATCGTGGGTACACACATGCCTGGTGCATCCAGGCAGGCGTGAACCAGATGTGAACCCAGAACCTCTTCATGTAGACAGGCCTTGCAGTGTCTCATTTTACCGCGATGCCAGCATGTGTCCCCAAGAAGTTTCATTTCTGACAAGTTTCCTAGGTGGTGCAGACACTGCTGGCCCAGGGACTGCCCTTTGAGGGCCGCCACCCTTGGCACGCTTATTTCTCTGCAGCTGGTGCCTGTGTGAGCACGTGTGACCGCTTGTCTCAGGAGCCTTCTCGGGTTTTGAAGACGTGCTCACCACGTAGGCTGTAGCTGGGGGATTTCATGCCCTGGAGTACTCTCAACCAACTAGCCATGAACGTTGGCGGGTAAAAACTCCCGCTTCTTGGGACCAGCACATGGCATAATGGTTACATCACTGGACTCTCACATGTCTGACCACGGTTCGAGTCCCAGACCCAGTGGCTTGAAACTCACACTGGGCACACGTATGTGTGTTCCCAAAATCCTGAGAGGAGAATGGAGGAGAAGGGACTGTGCCATGGCCATCACCCGGGGGGCGGGGGTGATGTCTCACTTTCTGTCTCTGTCTCTCTCTGGCGAGCACATGTGCCCTATAGCAGAAGTCTCTCTAAAAAAAAAAAAAAAAAAAAAAAAAAAAAAAAAAAAAAAAAAAAAAAAAAAAAAAAAAAAACCCTGCTTCTTTGGCCTTGGAAGGGATAAACGTGGGGTGTTCTACCCTGTCTCTTGGGCTCCCTGGAGGGATTGAGCCCAGGTGCCTACAGATGCACTGGGATCTGTTTCTTCCCTGCTTCACTTCTCTACTCCAAACCCTGTGCTTTCTGGGCTCAACTCCCAGATAAACTACCTGCATTCATTCCTGTCTCAGGGTCGGCTTCTAGAAGTTTCCTCTGAGCATGAGCAGACCTGAGCACAAGTGGGTGCAAAGTTACAACCCTTGGCATCTCTTACAAAGTGAAGGAAGGGCCGATTCTCGGCAGCCCCAGCAGGTTCTGGTTCTAAACAGAGCTCATCCCGGAGTGTCCTGTGTGGCCTTGGGAAAGTGACTTTCTGGTTCTGGGCTTTTTTCTCTTTGGCCTGTGTTGAAGGGCAGGATCCCTGACTTCTAAGGGGCCCGCCAGTTCTCAAACAGTGTGGAGGAGCACGCAGAGTCCTCCCTGGCTGGTGCATGGAGGGGTGGCTGCGATGCACGTATTTGCCAGAAGGTGGCGCCAAGGTAACGTCCGAAGACGCTGGCCGTGGCTGCCCGCCCTTGTATGAAGTTGGCTTTGCGGACTTGCTCACCTTGGGCTGTATCTGAGGATGAGGCCTTTCCTCCCTTGGCCCTGTTGGCCTGAGCTTCCTGCAGCCTCTACTCTGTAATGCCATCCATTTCCCAGGTCTTATCCTCTCCATTAAGTGCTTTAGCAGACGTCACTGTGCTCCTGTGTGTCTTGTCCCCGGCTAGGGCTGTGCAGGGACAGCCCCGAGTGCTCACCCTGATGTGCAAGGCCAGTTCTAGGCACCGGGCGGGCACTGTCTTGGTCTGAGTGACAGCCCTGCGGACGGCATGCTCCCTGTAACACCCACTCCATAGATGGGGCTCAAAAAGCTGATGACTTACTAGGGTCTCGAGTCAGAGCTGCAGTTCGAACCTAACTAGGCTGACTCGAAAGCCTGCAGTTCTTACCCACTCAGCCATGGGCACAGGGAGAGGGGTATAAACTCCTGCCCACAGTGACGGTGGAGGCTGGAGAAGGAAGCAGGATGTCAGACTCCCTGGCAAGACAGAGAAGCCCTGCCCATTTTGGAAGGCAGCGCCCCTCAACTCCTTCCCACGGTTGCCCAGCAGGACTGGGCGTTGGATATTACTGGAACCTAAAATTTTAGGTCAACTCTCGCAGTGTTTAAATGCTACATGTTCCCAAGATGAAAAGACAAAAACATCCTAATGAGAGCCCAAGAAAGCACGTCACAGAACGTTGGCATTAAAAGAACCTAGGGAGGGCAGGCCCTGTGGCCCAGTGGTTACGGGAGCCGGATCCCACATGGCTAACCGTGGTTTGGATCCTGAACCTGGTGGCATGTAAAACACGTAAGGCGCATGTGTGTGCATGCCCCCAATCCTGACGGGTTGGAGAATGGAAGAGAAGGGAGTGTGGCATAACTACACCCCACTGGGGGGTTCTTTCTTTCTCTCCCTCTTGGTCTTTATTTGGTGAATGCATCTATCCTCTGGCAAATTAAAAAAAAAAAAAAAAAAAAGAGTCCGGGGGACTTAACCAGGTCTGACCCTTTTGTACACTAGGTGGGGAAACTGAGGCCCCGGAGGATCCAGGGTAGGGTCAAGGAACATTCTAGGCAGGCTGTTTCCTTCGCATTCTGGGCAGGCTGTCTCTTTCCTCGACTGAAGTTCTAGGACTGAGGGGCTTGCCTGGGGTTGAGCCAAGCTGGGTGTAGATGCCCTCCTAAGTCCATGGCCAGCCCCCTGCCAGGCCAGCTCACAGCTCACAGCCCACAGCCCAGGCCCCAGGCCCCAGGTCCCAGGCACGTGCCACGCAGGTCACATCTTCCAGCCAAGCCTTCAGGCTCTGCAGTTCATTCCTTGGGCAGCAGAAGTTATTAAAGACTCTGCCCCTAAGGGCTTATCTCCCCCAGAGTGATCTTGGCACAGAAAATTACAAACCCACCTGCAGGGGTGGGGAGATGCAGTTTTAATTTGTTTAAAAAAAAAAGAGAGAGAAAGAAAAAGAAACCTCATGCTGTGGTCTTGGGGGTTGGGGGCCTCATAAGAGGGACTCCTCTGTGACAAGAAGCTCTGTTAAGGGGGGGCTCCAGGAGTGGACAGGGCCAGTGTGTGTGGGGGGAGCACTGCTAGCTATTCTTATTCTCTCTTCTCCCCTGCCCAGGGGCTCTCTGCTTCTCTCTTCCAGCGGGCACCTCCCGCTGGGCCTTGGGCCCAGCTAGTCCCCCTCCTCACTCCAGGGCTTCCTCTCACCTGCAGCATCTACCCGGCCCCCCACCCCTCCTGCTTTCTGCCTTGTTCCCTTGCCCCACCGCCTTTCTGTCTCCAGCTCTTAGGCCTCACCCTCATTCTCCCAACAAGCGTGGTTGTTTTGGCTAATTATCAAAGTAATACTCCCATCCAAGCAATAAACAGGACGGGGAAAATAGGACCACCGGGAAGCCTCCACCACCCCTGCCGGCCACAAGGTATAGGACCTTCAGACTTCTTTTCTGTGTCAAAAAATCCTTTTGAACTTGGGCTATGATCATGGGCACTGTATTGGAAGTGGTCCCCTTTGCTTAGCGGTGGGCGGTGGACATCTCAGCATGCCAGTAAATGTAGATGGCAACATGCCTTTGTCTTTAAGTTATTTATTTATTTAGTTCCATTTGTGATTATTTTTAAATTTGACCAGAAAGAGACAGGGAAAAAGGAAGGGAAAGCAAGCCACGGTCAGCCATGGGGGAGTCCAGCACCTCAACCACCACACCACCTGCCAGCCGGCAGCATGCTTTTTTTTTTTTTTTTTTGGAGAGGTTTTTGCTCTAGGGCGCGTGCACTTGCCAGACAGACAGAGAGAGACAGAGAGACAGAAAGCGAGAAATCACCCCCCAGGGGGGATGGTCACGCCGCAATCCCTTCTCCTCCATTCTCCTCTCGGGATCTTGGTCATGCACGCACACGCGCCCGGGATCTTGGTCATGCACGCACACGCGCCCGGCGTGAGTTTTAAGCCACTGGTCCGGGACGCGAACCGCGGTCGACTACGTGGGAGTCCAGCGACATAGCCATTACGCTAACTGTTGGTTCCCCCAACATGCTTTTTAATTGCTGCCTAGGTCACCGTCGTGCGGCTGGAGCCTGGCTCCTGTCAGGCCGCTGTAGGGCTGGTTGTTTAGGTGGCTTCTCCCTTTCCTGGAGGGTCTCCTCCCGTGCCTCCGCCGCCTTTCCCCCCTCCAGCTCTCCCTTCCCTCCTCCTGTTTTCTCGCACCTCTTCCCCTCTCCTCCTCTCAGGCCTTTAACCTCAGGGACCTCCCTCAGTTTCTCCCTGGCTCTCTCCAACACCCCCCCTCTAACGGCCTCCCACCGCCTCCAAGCTCGCGGCCCCCTGCAGGGGTGGGGTCGGCGGTGTTTAACATCCGCTCCCGTGTCAAACGCGTGCGCCTCCCCAAGTGCGGCAGGCAGGAGCCAGGGTAGCAGCGAGAGGTCTAATTGAATGTAACTAATTATTCACTCCCTTAAATGGGCCTGGGAGGGACAGATTACTCACTCTGAACTGGGGAGACGGGGACTGGCCGGCTGGCAAACAAATCCCGGGGCCTGTGGAGACGGCGCTCCTCGGAATACTAATTAGGGCAGGAGAGACGGGATAAGATCAGGGACGGCGAGGCCTCCCCTCCCCCCTCCTCTCCGGAACGCTGGGGGTCGGGAGGAGAAACGGAACCTTGTGCGAATCTAATTGGAAGACCCCAGGGAAGGGTGACTGGAGGCGGGCGGGGCGGGGTGGGGCGGAATGCAAAGCTGAGCCGGGGGCGGGAGGAAAGCGAGAGCTAATGCTTGATCCGAGAGGCAGGAGGGCCGGGCAGGGCCAGGGACTGAATGAGGCCGGTGGGGGAGGGCTGGCAAGTCCCCTCAGCCCAGTAGAGCTGGGGACCCAGCTGGCCCCAGGAGGAAGCCCTCCTCCAAGCACCACCAGGTGCAGAGACCTGTGCCTGATATGGGTTGGTACGCCTGTGATCTCCAGTGAGGACAACTGAGGCTCAGCACGGAAGCCACCAAGATGACGTGGAGAGGGCCCCCAGGGCTCAGTTCTGTCTGGCTACAAAGCTTGAGTTCCTAACCCCTAGAATTTCCCAGGCGGTACCCCAGGCCAATTAAATAGCCGTTCTGTGTGTGTGTGTGTGTGTGTGTGTGTGTAGTAGTAGTAGTAGTAGTAGTCTGGGCTTTCCTATGCTTTCAGAGCATCCTTGGTGATTCTAACATTCACCCAGGACCAAGAAGCACTGGTTTGGACTCCATTTCCCTATTAGAGTCCCTGCTCCTGCCTCCCCCACCCATTGTGACATCCGTTCTTCTGCTCACCCAACCATCCCAACGACCTCCAAGCTGAGCCTTACCTGGGACCCCAAGTCTGATTTCTGGAGCATGAAAGTTGGGGCAGGAGGGACTGTGTACAATAGGGTGGAGGTGATTGGGGTAGGGGGTGGGCACGGGTGTCCAGGAAGGTGGGGGTGCTGGGGGGTGCAGGACCCACAGATGACTTGGGAGGCTCTGGGCTGCGCATCCTGGGCAGCTCCTGGAGGTCAGAGGTGAGAGGTCAGTGAGGAATTGTGTGGTGTGCTTGCAGTCTGGGGAGTGGCGGGTGTGGGTGGGGACAGTAACCACTTTCACATTCTGTCATTTGATCCTGACAACAGTCCTTTGAGGGAATGTGCTTGTACTTGCTGTTGAGCAAAGTGTGGCTCAGAGAGACCCAGTAGGTGACCCGAGGCCACACAGCAGAGCGAGTATTCAGTTTCTGGCTCTCCTCACTTCCAAATCCCATGTTCCTTTCTGCTACTCTGCTTTGATTCTCTCTGCATTTGTGATCTCTAGCAGGTGTTAGTGTGGGCGTGCTACTATTCTGCATGTGTGTGCTTGTGTGTGTGTGCGTTCTCCCTCCTGCAAGGAGCGAGTTGTTGACAAGCCTCCCACTCCCGCCTAGCACAATGCCTCCTGCTGACCAGAGAGAGGAGGGAAGAGGGGGCCCCCACCCCTGCTTCTGCGTCCTGCTCCCCTAGCCAGCTCAGCACCCACTCGGCTGAGCGGAGGGGCAGGGAAGGCGAGGCACCCTGCCAGCCCAGTGACAAATAGCCTTGTTTGTAACAAGGTGGAGAGAACCCTTGCTAGTTCTAGGCCGGGAAATTCCCTCTTTCCCAGGCTTTCCAGCTGCCGCCCTCGCTGCCCCTGTCCCCTACCCCCGTGAAGATGGCAGGGAGAGATGGACGGCTGCCCCTTCACACACACCTCCTTTGCTTCCCTGCCCCTCAAGTGCGGGCACTTCATGGGAGATTCACAGAGGGGCAGCAAATTTATGAGCCCAACACCGATTCCCCAATCACCTCGCTGGCCGATCCATCTTTCTGGAGCCAGGGATGAAATGAAATTATTGTGAAATAAATCTGTGTGGATGATGGAGGGGCAGAGGAGGGGTGGCGGCAGGGGTGTGAGCGGCAGAGGCTGCTGGGGCTCAGGTGGGAGGGCCATTGCCACACCTCCTTGGCCGAGCCCCAGGGACTTTACTGACCTTCCTCCCTTGGAGATCTCTGGTTGGGTGAGGTCATGCTCTGTACCCCAAACTCCCCCTTGGACGCCTGCCCAACAGGATTCTTATCTAAAGGGCTGGATGCAGGACCCTCTAGCTCTTGACGGCCTTAGGGGTGGCAGAGGCGGAGACAGATCAAGACCGAGGTTCACCTGTAGTTATGACCAGGAACTAATTAGAAGGGGCATGGAGGGGTACGGTCCTTGCAGGTCCCCCTTGTGCCAGGTGTGACCTCTTTCATTTCTGGGAGTGGGATAGAGCCAGGGGTGAGACCAGAGTTGGGGTTGCTCAGAGACCTTGAGGGCAGCACCTATTTACCGGTGGGTTTGGAAGTAGTTCAGTATTTTAGCAATTTCTGCAGGGAGATTGGTGTGTTCCAGCTGAGCACGGGCTCAGAGCAGGGTGGGGGTGGGGCAGCATGTCCCAAAAGCCCTGGTGCCCCCACTCCCTCCCCTTTGCCACAGTGACTGGGTCTCCTTCCCAAAGATCCTGCAGGAAGGCCGGGCTTTAGGCTGGTGCGTCAGAGGACAGGCCCAGAGTTCAGAGCCTTCCTGCCTCCTCTCCCACCTCAGCAGCTCTCGGGACCCCCTGCACCCCGAGCACTGAGCTGGAAGCGGACGCAGCCATCCGGCTGGGATGTGATCATTCAGCCTCCTGAGCAGGGCCAGCTAGCCACAGGGAAGCGAAGTGCTCCCTCTGCAGCTGAGGCTCTGCTGAGGCCCCCAGGCAGGACAGACCCTCCCCAGCCTGCCCCGTGACCCCTCCCCGCCTCTTCCCAGGAAGGGGCACATGGCTCCAGGGCATGAAAAGGCCAGAGAGCCAGACTATCCGCAACTGTTGATGTTGCAGGCTGGGGTGGCGGTGGGTGGCTGGTCCTGTCTGCAGCCCCAGGCTCATGGTAGGTGAGGTGGGGGTGGGAGCTAGACGCAGAAGGCTCTGGAAATGAGATTTGCCTTGTTATCTGTGCTCGCTCAGGCCGAGGGCCTTGGGCATTAACCAACCCATCCAAGAAGTTAAGGAGGGGGGCCTGAGGGTGGCTGAAATCAGGCCCCAGTGGATAGAGCACCTGCTGGAACGTTTGCATGTGTGTTTCTGGTCCCTGGGTGTTTTGAATTTGTGGGGTTTTGTCTCTGAAAGTGCACGTGGGTTTTCCTTAGTGTGGCTGTTCTCTGGAAGGATGTGCATGGAGATGCTTTGCTTCCTGTTTATGTGTGTGGCTGGAATGAACGTGCATCTGTCTCTTGTCTGCATGTGTGTGTACGTATGTGCACGTGTGTGCGCACGCACCTACTCACTCCCGATGGTTTTGTTGGTACATGCCCTGTTTATGGCCCAGCCCACTCAGAAGCCTTCAGGCCCAGACATGACCTAATGGACAGAGCCAGGTGGGCAGGCAGGCAGGCTGGCCTGCACCCAGGGGGCCGTCTGGGTGGAGCGGGCCCTGGGGATGGGCAGGTCTGGGCATCTTCCAGAGGCACCGGCCTGGCAGGGAACAAAGGGGCAATCAGTTGAGAGGCCCTGAGAGCATAGCTGATTGAGGAAGAGGAATTAGTGAGGAGCCTCGTGGGGCCCTGCAGGAGGCCGTGGGCTGTAGGGGGCCCCTGGCGTCCTGATTAGGAAGGGGAGCAGGTGCAACTGGGCTTACCTGAGTGGCAGAACAGTGGGTAGCCAGGGAACTGGAGGGGGGATGCAGGATGTCCACGGATGGGATAGGGACAAACGGATGCCCTGGACAGAGGCCCTGGACTGATGACTTGGAGAGGAGCACGGGGTCCTGAGGAAGCAGATGTGCCAAGCAGATATCTTCATCCTCCTCGGTGGGCTCCATTCTCAGCCATCGTCCTCAGTGAGAGGATGACTCCTGTCACCCGGAGCTTGCTTTGGGCCCAGATAGGTGTGGGGACTTGCTCAAGACCACACAGCTACTACTTCCTCATTTTAACCGTTACACTGCCCTGCCCCTCCGCAGGCCTCTGCTGCATCGCCAGCGGGCAGAAGCGATGGGAAGACAGATTGCCGGGACAGAGGAAGCAGAGTTTGCAAACCCACCCAACCAACAGAACAGTCGACTCAGAGGTGGGGAAATGCCGGTGCTGGAAGTGTGCAAGGAGTGGCTCACTGACAGAGGGGCTCCTTGCTGGGCAGACGTTTGGATCCTATCCTGTCCATCCCTGTAATACGGATTTGACTCAGAGCTCATGGGTTCGAATCCCAGCTTTACCGTTTACTCCCTGTGTGATGCTGGACAACCTGCTAGACCTCTCTGCGCTTCAGTTTTCTCATCTGGAAAATGGAGCCATGTGAGACTTGAAGTGTAATTCACGTGAGGTGCTAAGAGCAGGGCTGGGCACAGGCTAAGCTCTCCAGAAGTTCCAGTGCCAGAAGAATGTGAATGGGGGAGGTGTGGGGGTCAGAGCTGGGGCTCGGGATGAGCAAACAGGTGGTGAAACAGGTGTTTGGCTCGGAGGCTGAGGCCTGATGGGTTGGGTGGCGCTTCAGGTGACCTCCTGAATTCCCGGGCTCAGGCCTCTACTCAGTCCCTCACGTCTCCCGCTGGAGCCCTTACTCCAGCCCGCTCCCTATGTTTCCTGCCCAGCGTCTCCTGTCTCCTCCCTTCTCTGCTCCTTTTTTGTTTTTGTTTTTGCCAGAGAGTACATGAGCTCATTGGAGGTGAGGGTGGTGGGGAAAGGGAGAGGAGCAGAGGGAGAGGGAAAGCACCCTCCATGGGGAAAGGCCTCTCTGCAATCCCTTCTCCTCCATTTGTCCCTCCTTTTGGGGTTTTGGGCACGCACTCCCATATGCCCAGCGTGGTTCTCAAGATGTGGCTCCAGAGCTCACACCTTATGACCAGCTATGTGGGACCGGCTGCCTCAACCACCATGCCACCAGCTGGCCCACCTCTGCCCCCTTTAATTTGGCCATGTCACTCCCCCTCTCCTCTCTGCTCCCTCAATGCTTCCCCTTCGCCTCTGGAAGTGGTTCTCATAGTGTACCAGGAGGAGCCCCTGGAGGAGCCCTGACCTTCATAGGCACATGATCTGGCCCCCTGGGGACCTCAGGTGGGCATCCAAGTTAGTGCTGCTCTGTCTTTCACACCTCTTGCAGAGGGAGGTCAGGTTAGGCCGAGAGCCACTGGCAGAGCTGTGTCTGGCTAGAAGCGATGAAGGCCAAATTGTTCCGAAGTCTGATTTCTTCATTGTTCTCTTCTAGAGACACAGTCTCCTCTGGGCCCCTCGGCGCCACACTTTCTGGTTTGCAGTCCTGCTTCGCTGGTTGCTTGCCTTCCAGTCGCCTGTTCTGGTGCTTCCCGTGTGGCTGGTCTTCTCAGCGAGGCGTGTATCTCAGATTTGCTGGAAGCCCCCCTTCCGTGTGGGGCTCTGTGTAGTCCCAGGGCCTTAAACTCCACCAGTGGCTCACACATGCATCTCGCCAGGCACACATAAACTTCCAGCTGCCTTCCCAACCCACTTGCGTATCCAACAGGTATCTCTAAGCTAAAAGTCCTAAATGGAGCCTAGCCTTTCCTCTCGCTTGCCCTGTTTCACCAGGCGGCCAAACACCTAGGAGTTATCCTGGATTCTCTTCCTTGCCTTTCTCTTTCGATTCATCAGCCATGCCTGTCAACTTTACCTGAAAACATATGCTGAATGGGACCAGCAGTTAGCGTAATGGCTATGTCACTGGACTCCCACGTAGTCGACCGCGGTTTGCGTCCCGGACCAGGTGGCTTAAAACTCACACCGGGCGCATGTGCATGCGTGCCCAAGATCCCGAGAGGAGAATGGAGGAGAAGGGACTGCGGCGTGGCCATCCCCCCTGGGGGGTGATTTCTCGCTTTCTGTCTCTATGTTTCTGTCTGTCTGGCGAGCGCACGCGTCCTATAGCGAAAACCTCTCCCCTCCCCCCCAAAAAAAAACCACAATTTTTTTTAAGAGAGATTTTTGCTGTAGGGCATGTGCACTTGCCAGAGAGAGACAGAGAGACAGAAAGTGAGAAATCACCCCCTGGGGGGGGATGGTCCTACTGCAATGCCTTCTCTTCCATTCTCCTCTCTGGATTTTGGGTACGTGCACACATGCACCTGGCATGAGTTTGAAGCTGCCAGGTCTGGAATTTGAACCATAGTCGGCCATGTGGGAGTCCAGTGATTGACCATTTATGCCATCTGCTGGTCCTGAAATGGGTACTTTTCTCCATGTCATCAGGCCCTGTTTGGGCCTCATGTTGCATTGGCCTGTGTGGTGTGATAACACAGAGCTCTGATGCTAGACCCACGTGGGAAGGTCCCAGGTTCACATCCCAAGGTCTCCGTGTACATACCAGGCTTACATGTATGTGTCAATGATCTGGGTTGACTGCGGCTGGATGTGGGTCACAGTGTGTGGACCCTGTTTGGGAAGAGTGTTGATCTCTTTCTTGGAAAAAATAAAATAAAATCAACTCTTAAAAATGGAATAATCAGGGAACCAGCAGTTAACGTAATGGCTATGTCGCTGGACTCCCACGTAGTCGACCGCGGTTCGTGTCCTGGACGCGGTGGCTTAAAACTCACGCTGGGCGCGTGTGCGTGCGTGCCCAAGATCCCAAGAGGAGAATGGAGGAGGAGGGATTGTGGCGTGGCCATCCCCCCTGGGGGGTGATTTCTCGCTTTCTGTCTCTATGTCTCTCTCTGTCTGTCTGGCGAGCGCACACGCCCTATAACGAAAACCTCTCCAAAAAAAAAAAAAAAAAAAAGAATAATCAGGGGCCAGTAGGTGGTGTGGTGGTTAAGGGCACTGGACTCCCACATGACCATCTGCAGTTCAAGTCCTGGACCTGGTGGCTTGGTTTCTCACTTTCTCTCTTTTTCTCACTCTGTCTCTCTTTGGCCAAACTGAAATAAATAAATAAAATAATTTAAAAAAATAATTCTTTAAAAAGATGGACTAATCAAAGGGCTAGCAGGTGGCGTGGTGGACTTCCATGTGGCCAACCACCATTCAACAGGACCCAGTGTCTTAAAACTCATGCTGGGTGTGTGTGCGCCCAAAAATCCTGAGAGTAAAATGGAGGAGAAGGGATTGTAGCATGGCCATTACCCCTGAGGAGTGATTTCTCACTTCCTGTCTCTGTCTCTCCAGTGAGCACACACGCCCTCTAGCAAAAATCTCTCCAAAAATAAAAAAATAAAAAAATAAATAAAAAGGACTAATTAGGTCATGCTTTTACACTGCGCAAAATTCTCAAAGGGTATTCCCTTGTGTCTACAATAAATCCAACCCCTTGGTCTGGCTAACAGGGCTTGCATGACCAGGTCTTTTTCTGCCTCTTTCTCTCACTCCATCCCATGTGACTCTTCCCCTTGTCCATCTGCGACCGTAACGTGACCCCTTTCCTGTCCTGACACTCTGAGCTCAGTTGCCCTTTATTCCCTGTACCTGGAATTTCGCTCCCTTCACCTCTGCATGCTCAGCACCTGCTCCTCGTTGTGTACCTGCGGGAGGGCACCTCCTCGGAGAGGCTGTCCCTGACCATCCAACAGTTAAGGTGCCCCCAGACACTCCCATAGCCCTCTCTTCCAGCTCTTTGCAGAGAATGACTTTAAAAAAAAATTTTTTTTTAGCAAGATTTTTGCTATTTGCTACTGGAGAAACAGAGACAGAAAATGAGAAATCACCCCCCTCCGGGGGGGGATGGCCACATCACAATCCCTTTTCCACTCTCCTCTCAGGATTACGGGCATGTGTGTACATGTGCCCGGCATGAGTTTTAAGCCACTGGGTCTGGGACTTGAACTGCAGTCGACTACATGGGAGTCCAATCATGTAACCACTACGCCAACAGTTGGTCCCTATAACATGTTTTTTTTTTTTTTTTTTTTTTTTTTTTTTTTTTTTTTTAAATTTGCCAAGAGAGTATGTGCACTAGGGAGAGAGAGACAGGGAGTAGGAGAGGAATAAGAAAGTGTCCACCTACCCCCAGGGGCATGGTCACAAAGCAATCCATTCTCTTCCACTTCTCCCTCTTTTTGAGATTTTGGGCATGTATACACATGTGACTTGGCATGTTTTTCAAGCTCCTGGGTCTGGGTCTTGAATTGCACTATTGGCCAGGTAGAATCCAGCTGTCTTAACCATCGTTCTACCGGTTGGCCCTGGATGTGACATCTTTGTTTTCCTTCTTTGGCTTTTCTCTTTTCTCCACGTGAGTAGGAATGTCACCTGCTTTGTTCGTTGCTGTGTCCACAGTGCCAAGAATGGTGCATCTGGGTCATGGATGGTTAAGTATTTGTTAGTTAAATTAATAAATTATATTTCTTTCTACAATGATCTTTAGTGCATAGCAGGTGTACATCCCATTTTAGACAGTAATATAGTTTCCTTCTGAGAATAAAATAAACAAAAAAAAATCTGGGAAGAGACTTGTATCCAGAATACATAAAAAACTCCTATACCTCAACAATAAAAAGACATACAATTTCAAAACGGACAAAGGATTTGAACAGATATTTCTCTGAAGAAGAGATACAAATTGCCAATGGCATGGGAAAAGCTGCTCAACATAATTAGTTGTTCGGGAATTGCAAATCAAATCCATAATGAGAAACCACTTCAAACTCCAACGGGACATCATTTTACTAGAATGGCTAAAACGAAGAAGGCAGACGATAACAAGTGTTGACAAACATGTAGAGAACATAGAATGTTTGTCCATTGCTGAAGGGATTAGAAAATGGAGAAGCTGCTTTGGGAATTTCTCAGACAGCTAAACATGGGGTTATACATGATTCTGCAGCGTATCTCCTAGGTATATACCCAAGAGAAAGAAAAATACACATCCACACAAAAACTTACACACGAACATTGATAGTGGTATTATTCAAAGTAGCCTAAAACTAGAAACAATTCAACTGTCCATCAAATGAGGAACGGATGAACAAATTGTGGTGTGTGTATACAATGTCGTAGTGGCATTGAAAAGGAGTGAAGTACTACACATGGTGATGTGGATGCATCTTAAAAGCAGTATGCTAACTGAGAGAAGCCAGTCATGAAAAGTCTCATAATGACCAGCAGTTAGAGTAATGGCTATGTCGCTGGACTCTCCTCTCGGGATCTTGGGCACACATGCACACGCGCCCGGCGTGAGTTTAAGCCACTGGGTCCGGGACTCGAACCGTGGTCGACTACGTGGGAGTCCAGCGACATAGGCATTATGCTAACTGCTGGTCCCCCCTTTCTCCTTTTCTTGATCAGTCAGTATATATGGGACTGATAGAACAGGACACGTGCTAGGCTGGGTGCTTGGTGCTGCGAGACAGCACAGAGAAGCAAGGCAGACATGGTCTGGGCCCTGGGCCAGCTTGCAGACAGCACTGGGAGCCAGATGCACACCCGCCAACAGCCAAGCTGGGAGAGGGTCCCGAGCTGTGGGAATGAAGCAGAAGAGAGATGGAGAATGGACCAGCTGGTGACATGGTGGCTAGAGCAGCTGGATGCCACATGACTGACAGCGTGGTCTGCGTTCCAGAGCCAGTGACTTGAGAACATGTTAGGTGCATGTATGTGTGTGCCCCAAATCCCCAAAGGAGCGTCAAATGGAGAAGAGATTGTGGCATGACCATTGGGGATGCTTTCTTCCTCTTACTTTCCCTCTCTCTCTCTGTCTCTGATGAGTGTAGGTACCCATGGAAAATTTAAAAATAAAGAAAGAAAGAAGGGCCAGCAGGTGGTGTGGTGGTTAAGGTGCTGGACTCCCACCTGGCCTGACCATGCTTTGAGTCCTGGACCTGGTGGCGTGAAGGTCACATTGGGCACATGATGAAAATCATGTGTGCCCAAAATCCCAGGAGGCGAGTAGAAGAGAAGGGAGAAGGGATTCCCCTCTGGGGGGGTGATTCCTCACTTTCCCTAGCACTGTCTCTCTCTCTCTCTCTCTCATGAGCCTACTCATCCTATGGCCAAAATCTAAAGAAAAAAAGGAAGAAGAAAGAAAGAAATAGAGAGAAAGAAAGAAGAAGAGAGGAGAGGAGGAACCAGGAAGGCTTCCCATGAAAGGACATTTCAGCTGTGGAGTTTGCCAGGCACAGAATAGGGGAAGAGTGCTCCAGACAGAGGGAGCCGTCCAGATGAAGGCCTCAAGATAGCAAGGCATGCTGGGAGAATTGTCAGAAGGCGGGTGTGGCTGGAATGTAGACTGGGAAGTGCAGAGTGGTGCGGAATGAATGATCTTGAAGAGTCCGCCTGGTAGGCCGCCCTGCAGGCCAAAGAATTGGATGTTTCCAGAGCTCAATTAGATTCCACGCTACACGACATTATGATTATTTTTTCTTCAGATCCCTGATCATCCCTGCTGTTAAACATCCATCTGTTTATTGTCTCTCCCCGAAAGAAAGGCTGGACTTGTGCTGTTCATTGCTGTATCCCCACCAGCCAGAACAGTGCTTGGCTTGTGAAGACAATAAATACTTATTGAATGCATGGATTTAGCTGCTGTCTCCTCCGCTTAACTGAGTTAAGGTCAGGGACCTGGTGGCTTCATCATTGTGTCCCCAGGGCCTAGCCTGGAGCTTGGCAGACACATGTTGCTTAAGAAAGGTTTAGAGAATAAGCGAAGGAACCAATGAGTGTTTCCCCAATGTGTTACGAAGTCCTAAAGGGCAGGGACTACTCGATTTACGTCCCCAGTGTCCAACACATTGCCTGGTAGAGAGCAGAGACTCTGTGAGGGTTTGTTGAAGAAAGTGAGTCTCTTCTGGAGGAGGTCCCTTTCCAGGTGGGCAGTGGGCATTGACGAGGGTGCACCAGGTCCATGCCACTGGTCCTTGGGCAGGCACCAAGGGGAGACGTGCAGCTGGCACAGGGTCTTAGGACTCTGGAGTCATAGGGTGTGCAGACAGGACCAGTCTGGATAGTAAGGGGTGGCCACGGAAACCAGGAGCGGCCAACAGGGCTTCCTGGGAGCCAGAAACTGCACCCCTATTTATCAGTCCCTAAGCCCCGCCCTCTTCTGGCAACTGGCAGTCAACCTCACCAATGAGGTGCAGGCACAGCTGGGGGTGGTGGTGGGATGGGACAGATGGTGGGAGACAAGGAAACCCCCATGTTCTCCTCCATCTGTTACATTTAATTGACTTCCCACAGAAAGAAAAAAAATAATAAACCAGTTGCAAAGATGAAATTGCTAATTAAAAGGCCCTCTGATTAGATAGACAAATATTTACCAATTATGCCTGACCCTGTCTGTCCCTCTTATATCTGCAAACTCCCCTGTCAGCACCATGGCCTCATCACACCCAGCTGGTGGCTCTTCTACCAATCGCTCTCCTGGGGCTCAGATTGGCTTTGGTGAAACCGGGGAGGAGAGGGGCAAATACCGTCAAATAGTTGTTCAACAAACATCTGCAATGCCTAGTGCATCTTCAGGCTCTGTGGTGGGCCACAGAAGGCCAGAGCAGGGTTCTCCTGGAGAGTTCTTCAGGTTGTGTGCTGTGCAAAAGTATATCCTCAGGGAAAGCAGGGGCGCCCCTTGCTAACCTGGGACCCCCAGAACTACACAGGAGGGTGCCTTTTCTTTTCTTTGCACAATGACCATTCATAGCATCTCACTTAAATCTCAGGAGGCAGGCATTACTATTGCTGTGCCACTTTACAGAGGAGTCAACTGAGGCTCTGAAGTAACATAAGTTGTCCAAGTTCACCCAAGGTAGAAATGAGAGCCAGGTCCTCAGTCCAGGCCTGGCTGACACCGAAAGCAGGGATGCCTGTACTCTGGCCTCCTGCTGCTCAGTGCTGCCAGGTTCTCCGGGATGGCCCCTGTCCGGTGTCACCTCCCCAGGAACATGCCCCCACTCCCTGTTCCCCTCCTGGGCTCATACCACGAAAGCCCCATGCAGAGCCTTCTACTCTAGAGGGATATATATTATCTAAATTTGATAAGACAACTTAATTTCACTCCGTGTCTGTTACCGGCGATAAAACCAGGAGACTTTTATGACCCAGCGTCCTCGGCAAGATTGTCAGGAACTTATTATACAAGGTCTAACTGGATTTCTCTCTGCAGATGGCTGGGAGCCATGGGCTGGAACGCAATTCGGCAACGCATTTGGGGGAATAAATGCAAAATGCTTGTTCCAGAGACTTAGATAAGGCAGCAGGCCTGTGAGCTCCCCAAGAATCGGATCTGCCTTTCCCAGGCCCTGAAGGGCGATTTGGGGAGGATTTGCCTTGGAGGGGGAGGGGAGATGATGGGCTTCTTCTCCCCTTCGTCTCTGGACCCTCCTGACCTTAGGGAAGAAACCCCAGGGGCCTGAGCTTGGGGCTTAGCTACAGCAGCTTGGGGAGAGGTAGCGATTCAGGCAGAGCTGGGGGTGAGGGAGGTGGGTGGAACGGGTAGTGGGGTGGGACCCAAGATTTGAAGGTCGTGTGCCTTACAAGACGGGTGGGTGAAGGCTAGGATGGGGAGTTGGGCAGGTCTTCACTTGCTAGCCAGGATTCACTCGTGGTCTTTCCCAACCACCAGAGGTGCCTGGCTCCTTCCCAAACAGGCCTCCAGGGCCAGTGGGACCTTCACCCATGCTGTGCCCAAAGAGACCCCATCCCTCGGATGCGGGGTTCCCATCCAGATTCAGATGACCTTTACACTTGGGCTTACAGGTAGCCCAAGATTTTGAGGTTTACAGTCATGGGACGCCAGATTCTGAGCTCAACTCAAATTCTCATGTCTTTCAGGGCTGGGCTCGAGACAGACTTGGGGTTTCTCTCAATTTTTTTTTTTTAGAGGTTTTTGCCCAAGGGCATGTACGCTTGCGAGAGAGAGAGAGAGAGAGAGAGAGAGAGAGAAAGTGAGAAATTGCCCTCCAGGGGGATAGCCATGCCATAATTCCTTCTCCTCCATTCTCCTCCCAGAATCTTGGGCACGCATGCATGCACACGCACCTGGTATGAGTTTCAAGTCACGAGGGTCCAGGACTCAAACACGGCTGACCATGTGGGAATCTACGCCATCTGCTGGCCGCTCCTCTCAATTTTGACAGCACAGGATATAGACCTACTAACCCCCAAACCCAGAGCATCACAACCAGCTCAGCCCCAAGCTCAGGAGAGACAGCCCAGTGCAGACAG